>OY019130.1:80101675-80701675 GCA_955652365.1 Eristalinus aeneus
TACGCTTATTTTCTTCAGTGCTGAATTTTGAAGTTTTTGTAGTTTCAGGATGTGTGACGCTGATGCATTGCCCCAAGCAAGTATAACTTACCTCAACGTAGATTTAACAATGGCAAAGAATACTTGTTTGTTTTGTTGCGGCATGATACCGTAGATGATTTAGTGCATATAATGATCTATGTGTACATCCCACAGAAAGTTGCTGTTGATGGTATCTCCCAAGTGTCTATAATTTTCTACTGTTTAAAACTTCGTACAGAGTTCATTTCGGAGGTAGATTTGTGATTGTGTACCGCTAAATTGAGGATTTCGTATTCATTCTTGTTCATTTAAAATTATGTTATGGTTGATTTTTTTTCTATGCTTACACGCTTTCGTGTTCATGCTCCTGTTTATGTTCACGTTCCAATTAATGTTTCCGTTGATGTTTTCGTTCATGTTCTTGTTCATATTTTTGTTCATTTCATATTCTTGTTCATGTTCTTGTCCTTATTGTTGTTCTGGTTCAAGATGTTGTTTATGTTATTGTTCTTATTCTTGTTCAGGTTGTTGTTCTTGTTCATGTTGTTGTTCTTTTTCATGCTGTTGTTCTTTTTCATGTTGTTGTTCTTATTTTTGTTCAAGTTGTTGTTCTTGTTCATGTTGTTGTTCTTTTTCATGTTGTTGTTCTTGTTCATGTTGTTGTTCTTGTTCCTGTTGCTGTTGATGTTGTATTTCATGTTATTGTTTTTCTTTGTCATGTTGTTGTTCATTTTGTTCTTGTTCAAGTTGTTGTTCTGGTTCATGTTTCTGATCATGTCGTTAACTTTCAAGTATCCATTATTTTCTACTGTTTCAGACTTCGTACACAGTTCATTTCGGAGGTAGACTTGTGATTGTGAACCGCTAAATTGAGGATTCCGTAATTTCATTTTAGATGCAGTGATCGATAAGCAGTGGACGTGACAGCACTTCAGCACCATCTGCAACGCACCACAATAACCGTATTATCTGCATATGCGGATGACACAGCCTTTTGAAAATTCGTAATAATTTATTGGTATACAATATAAATAGAAGTGTACCCAAATTTCAACCTTGAGGAACCCCATATTGCACATTCTCATCTTGGCTGTAGATATTGTCAATTTTTATGCAGAATACTTAATATCTTAGATAATCTCGCAGCCAGTCTGACATAAGTCCTCTTATACCAATGAGTTCTAAAACTTCAATTAGTGTACTATGGTTGAGGGTGTCGAAAGCTTTGCTGAAGTCCACGAGTAACACCAAGACATCATAGCTTTTATTCAGGCTTTCATTAACACAATTCGCGATCCACTTAACAGTTTACCATTTTACTTTTACTTTAATGTTTCTGGAAACCCTACTGACTAGCATTTATCAGTGAATTCTTAGCGACTACATATTGTATCCCATTGGTTATCTCCTCTTCCATACACTTTTCTACTAAAAACAATATTGACTTTGGACGATAGTTTTTAAGTTCATTTCTCGATCCTCCATTATAAATCGGTCTAATTACAGCGATTTCTTATGTAACGGGGATTTTTGCCAGTGTAATTCTTAAGTTGATAAGCTTATGCACTTATGTGCATATGTGTCAATTACTCGAATTTCATCGATACCCGGCGACTTGGTTTGGTTCATTTGATTTATTATATTTCTGACTTCTGCCAATAGGCTGAGATAGCACACAAGTAAGGAAGGATATTATGGAGGCCGGAGAGAAACGTTGATTGCGGCCCAAGTCCACACTATACTATCAAAGCGAAATAAGAATGGGACATAGTACACAGAGATGAGCAATACCATGCAATGTCTCAATAAGCATTTATACCAAATGTATTAGAATCGAATGTCGCATGATATTGAAGAACTCAATGTCTTCCGTCCAGGTAAATGTTCAAACATATTGCAGACGCTCTGCCATGTTTTTTTTAATCATCCTTAAGAAGATGTAGCAACCAGATGCATGTGTCTGTCAAAAGTTCGTTCAGCTCCTAATTTAGGTGAATGGCATTGAAGTGAGTTGGATGAGGTATTTACTTCCACTAAAACGGAAACGGTCATAAGACATTTTGCAGGGTCAAGAACGGACGTCTTGGACAGAACACAGTGAGCAGCATAAAAGATTAAGTCGTCAAGGATCTGCTTCCCCTGGACGTTATGAAAATCACTTTAATGTTTTAAAAGAAAAAATTATAAATGTATCTAATTGTCTAAGTTCTTTGTAAAACGCCCATACTTTCGCTCTATCATCTGCTTTATTTCCCTAAATAGGTTACTTAGTTTAAATGTGTCAAGCCATCTATTTAATAAGCATATCCTTATTCCAATGCCCTTAGTCTTTTCGAGAGAAAAGTTTTGCGTGCGATTTTTGGTCCTGTTTGCGTTGATGGCATCTGGAGGAGAAGATTTAATGACGAACTCTATAGGCTGTACAGCGACATGCGCCTGGTTAAGCGTCTACGGATACAACGCTTAAGATGGCTAGGCCATGTAGAGCGTATGGACACCACTGCTCCGGCCCGAAAAGTCTTTGAATCCGAGCCATTGGGACAACGCAACAGAGGACGACCTAAACTAAAGTGGCGTACACAAGTGGAGAAGGACCTCAACCAACTTGGAGCGCGCAACTGGAGACAGCTGGCGAAAGATCGTGCTGGCTGGAGAGGCATGTTGGTTGAGGCCCAGGTCCACCCCGGACTGTAGCGCCACAAGAAGAAGAAGAAGAATCCTTATTCCAAGCATTAAAGTCACTCAGCCTCAAAATTGGGCAAAAGTAAGTGCAATATTGACAGTAAATCGGCTTCTCAAAGTTAACACAGCACCACCGCGGCTACTAATAAATTTTATAAAACTAATTAAAAAAGTCAAAATGATTATTCAGCAGATTTTATTTACAGAAATATTTTACAACAACATTTGTCCATTAAAGAAATATTTTAATGATAGTTGGCATAAGTACCAGCAGCTCCATGAGCATAGCCGATGGGAGCACTCCTGACTACAGTTTGGGTGGAATAGGCAGAGGAACCGGCAGAATAGCCGATTGGGCTGGACTGAATGAGAGAAGGAGCTGCGGCAGTATAACTCAGAGTTGCAGCAGGAGCAGCGGCGTAAGTTACTGGAGCAGACTTGATCAGAGCTGGAGCAGCAGCATAGGAAATTGAGGCTGAATTGACTGCAGCTGGTGCGGCATAGGAAGTTGGTGCAGCATAAGCAGCTTGAGTGGCAACGGAAGCTGGTGCAGCATAAGCAGCATGAGCGGCAATGGTAGCTGGAGCGGCATAAGTAGCTGGAGCGGCATAGGAAGCTGGTGTAGCATAAGCAGCTTGAGTGGCAACGGAAGCTGGTGCAGCATAAGCAGCGTGAGCGGCAATGGTAGCTGGACCGGCATAGGCAGCTTGAGCGGCATAGGAAGCTGGTGCAGCATAAGCAGCTTGAGTGGCATAAGCAACTGGAGCGGCAACCGGAGCTGGAGCGGCAACAGCATGTCCCAAAGGTTCACGGCTGACAACAGCATTAAATCCATTAACTGCATCTGCGGCGTACTGGACCGTCCTCTTGTATCCATCAGCATCGATCAGTGAGTATTCACCCTTAACAACATCTCCGTCACGGACCTCAGTCTGGCTCTTTGAGTCACCGGTGTGGGCGTCAGTTACACCATACGAGAAATGATATTGTGGATGCGGGTCATAAGAGTCCTCCGACTTAGACAACACTGGCTGTGCCGCTTGGTATTCCTGGGTAGTTGGAATCACTCCAGCGCTGGCAACAGCAACAAGGGCGAGAGCAGCAACAAACTAAAGCAAGAAAGTAAATTCAAATCTTGGAAAGCTGGAAACACCTCTAAATGATTACCTTGAATGCCATTTTATAATTGTTGAATTGATTTGTTCAACTGTAGGAAACTGAATGTTAGTGCTGTGCTCAAATTTCGTTTTTATACCAACTTTGGAGTTGCACTGGGTAAGCAAATTGTATCAACAGAAAATTTCCTGTCTGTCTTGTTGCGGTTGCAGTGGGTCAAAGGGAAAGCGGACATGGAAAGACGTTGACCCTGAAGTGGAATTTGGTCAAATTTGGTGAAGGGAGTACAATTATGTCGATTCTCTTAATTAAGTCTCTAAATGAGATAAGTATCAGTGATTTGCGAATAAGGATTGGGAGGTCTATTGAAATCAACATGTGACTTATTTTTAGTTTGGTTTGCCTCTACATAGTGTTAGGGGTCAGTGATTGTTCGCCTTCCTTCCATTAATTACCGTGACATGATTTAAATATTGTTGTAAATTTCCAAGCGTAACCCCTTTACAACGATCTAGACGACGTTAGAAGTCATAACTGGCCCTGCGAACCTTCTTTGTAGGAGGGCGCGAAGAAATTGCGAAGGTTACTAAAACCGGAATCACCACTAGGTTGATAAGGCTTCCGAGTGTCTTTTCTCTCAATTCTTTTTACAGTAACATCTACCGAAGTATAGGCTTGTAGTTTTTTCTCAACTTGAACAAATTGTTCAGCATTTTAGAAATCAAGGGCTCTATGAAGTTTATTGGCTTATTAGAAATTAATCTCATTCATAACCTATTACTGGAACAGTGGGCTCATTTGCTTGAATTTGAGTTGGATGGTCGGGATAAATCTAACGTCGATAAATTTGCTTAGGCTGTAAGGTCCCCCAAAAACTCAAGGATGGAGCTGCTCTCTGGGAAAGATTCCTCTTACCCATCATGCTCGCACCTTTAGCGAATTCCTATGTGGAGAGGGCTTTGATCATCCAAGTATCTTTACACGGAGGTAGAAGTAGGAGTTTGCTAACAGTAGCTGAAACTTGCACTACAACTGTCTTCGATCCTTTATCCGTTTTACAAGAAGAATCATGAATATTTCTTTGGTTGACATTGTCTTGCATCGCTTATGAAATGAATATGAAAAATGCAGAATCCTAAAGAGTCCAACGTCTGCGTCATTTGGGCAGTAAAATTCAAAAGGACATCAATAAATTTGATGTTGCGGAGTAGAGGAGAACGCGTCAGCTGAAGAGATCTGTCGCTTGATGACTTCGTCATCATGTCGAGCTCTTGCAGTCTCCTCTTGAGTGCAGTTCCTACCGAAGAAGAAGAAGGATGCTACCTTGCATGCCGTTTTCTGCTTGGTGGGGAAATGTAACTTAAGAATTTTAAAGTCCCTCAATTGTGAGTGTATTTTTATGGCTGTGGCTTAAACCTAAGTCGGAGTTAGAACTGTATAAACACTCCACCCATAAAAACTGCTCAAGGTTATATAGGGTTTCAACACCCAGTAACATGTGAAGATGCATTCGAGCAGGTGTTGCTGTCCACAAAGCATGAGAGATATTAGAAAGGCATCGGTACTTACCTGAGAGGAATCGCAATCGCCCTAGTAAGAATCTCAGTTTTTACGTGTCATTGTTCATATTTTCCATAGTCTTTGTGTCCGTGGTGTTAAGGTTTAAGGGCTTGTGTTGAAATAAGTCCAAGCTTGAGGGAACGCTAATGAACAAACAACGCGTTGATATCGTGAAAAAAGCAAAAAACCCTTTCCTGGCCGTTGTAGACTAATAGTCGTCACTAGATCACGTAACAAATAAGTCATGTGAAAGCGCCACGGCTGGGCATATCCAACATTGATCTGAGATGTTTGGAAAAAACCAAGACTAACATCCCGTTCATCAATTTCAATGGTCTGCAAAAGGATAAATTATACTGCGCAATGAATAGCTTTGGCATTCCAGCTAAACTTGTCAGGTTTTGCAGTATGACGATGTTGAAGCTTCTCTGTTATTTAAATATTGGGGCGGACTTCCAGTGTCATGACCAGCTGTCATGTGACTTCAGCAACTTTGTATCGCCAATGCAAGGGGAGTGATCTTTCAATTATCTATAAAATTACTAGCATACGCGAAAGACTTTAAAGTGATTAATTGAACACGGCAAAAGGAGACAGTCAAATGGGCTTAACAGACAACGATAGCAAAACGAATAAGATGCTGTCATCAAAGAAGAATGCATAACTTCCTCGACTCAGGCAAAAGCAACTTTGCATTAGCGGTAGTAACGGACTGCCTCTATCGAAACATCGAAGCAAGTAGTAGGGACAACAACTTTGCAAAATTGTCGCCGCCGTGGCGTAGTGGGTAGAGTGCGACGCTCACACGCCGAAGGGTCTAGGTTCGATTCCCGGCTAAGCACATCGAATTTTTCACGGCACTACCTCTTTCGAGCTGCTGACAACACTTTAAGAATAATAACTGTCTAAGAAAGCTTCTCGAACTTCGCCGTTCGGAGTCGCCAAAAAACTGTAGGTCCCTTCTACTCGTGAGAGAACAGTAGCGAGTAGTTGATGAGCAAGCTAGGTCCTGGTCCCCCTGTGGACTGTCGCGCCAACAATTATTATTATTAACTCTTTGCAATTGTTGTATCCTTGGGCTCAAGACACAATCGATCAGAGCGCTCTCTCAAAGGTTCGACTAACAGTATAAAACACATCTTGCTTTAACTCTATGAACAATAGACAACCTTAAGGGCATATTGTTCCTTTTTGAAGACAAAAGTCTTCACCAAATTGTTAACTCCCTTTGTATTGATGGTGAAATTCAGTTACGCATTATGTGTGCTGCACAGTGATTCAACGACTTAGGTGATGAAGCCATGTTGAGCTCACGGCACTGTTCTAAGCACATTGGGGACGACCCAGGTTTTTGGATTTAACATTATCTCGCGTCAGCAAAAATTAAAAGTTTCTCTATCTGGCGGTGCTTTGCAGAAAAAGAATTTTAAACTTTGAAGAAACTTTTTTACTTTTCAGCAGACGAACCATAAAGGGTCTGAGCCTAAGCAATCGCTGCCTTCCATCGGTGACGGTCCTGGGCACACTGCTTCGAGTCATCAAGGCCAAGTAGCCTTACATCCGCGATGACTTGATCTCTGTACCGGAGGTTCGGTCTATCTCTCCTTCTGGAACCAGGGGGCTCTGATTCGAAGACCCTCTTTGTTGGAGCGTTGTTGTCCATTTGCTCGATGTGGCCGAGCTAGTATAGTCGACCGATTTTTGCCTTCCGGACTACATCCACATCCTTGTACAACTCGTAGATTTCGCGGTTGTGTTTTCTCCTTCATTCGCCTTCCTCGCAGACGGGACTATATATCCGACGTAGAATTTTTCTTTCGAAGGCACCAAGAATCAGCTCTGCAGACTTACTTAATGTCCAGCTTTCGGCTCCATGAAGCTTTAATGTTCAGCTTTTGGTTCCATGAAGCAGGACTGGCAGAATTAAGGTTTCGTACAGTATGATTTTGGTCCTTCGAGTCAGAAGTTTCGAGCCCAGTTGTTTTGACAGACGGATGTAGCATCGATTGGAGCATCGGATCTCCACTACGATGTCATTCGTGGAGTTTACGTTTGCCCCAAAGGTATATAAACTCCTTTACTACCTCGAAATTTGAATAAAACAAAAATATTTTGCGAAAAATGCACACATCATTGTTTCTGTTGTATCGTTATTTCTTACATACGCCGCCTTTGTTGTGTGTGACACCGGTGACACACGCCGGAGAGTGGTCCCCTTGTATGGGAAACGCGGAATAATATCGGTAACTTTTGAACCCGTTGACCGATCTTGATGAAATTTGGAATATAGCATCAGTGCTGTGAGATCCTCTACTGTCAAAAAATGTTCGATTTTGGCATGAAGGATTACAAAGTAATCGTAAGTTAAAAAATAAAAAACCCACTGTTTTTGTTTAATTACATAAAAAATATGTAACATAAATTTACGATAGTGAATTAAGGCTCAAAACAAAGCCAGAAGTCATACCTAATAATAATTGTTGGCGCTACAGTCCAAAGGAGGACCAGGGCCTAGCTTGCTCATCAACTACTCGTGTTGTGCGCGCTATTGTTCTCTCACGAGTAGAAGGGACCTACAGTTTTTTGCCGACTCCGAACGTCGAAATTTGAGAAGCTTTCTTAGACAGTTATTACTCTTTGAGTGTTGTCAGCAGCTCGAAAGAGGTGAAAAATTCGAAAAATTGGTGTTGAACTGGGAGTCGAACCTACACACTTCGGCGTGTGAGCGTCGCACTCTACCCACTATGCCACGGCGACCGCCTATAAAGAAAAATTTTGATTAATGTTTTTTCCTAACACCCTATCGTTGTAAAAAAATTTTAAATCTGAATTTGGTATAATAAGGCTTGTGCTTCACTAGCATTAGAAAGGAATTGTACGAAAATACAAAAAATGCCGAAAAAAAAACCTTAGATTGTTCCACTTAAATGACACGTTCTCCCAAACTGCAGAAGAGTAGATATTTATTTTTGCATCATCAGTGGAAAATATTTAAAGCTTTCAGAAAAATGTAGCTTTCCATTGGAGCCCCTTAGAGCACTTTTGTTATGCTCCAGAAAACTTGAAAGTACTTTCCGCAAAAGAAAAATGGCCTTAATCAAAACCCTGGTCAGGAAAACTGTTGGTCAACATGAGAAAAACTATTACTGCATTTTGAAGGCTTAATGTACGCCCTTTCAAATAAATATGACTTCATGTTCGAAGGTGGCTTAGTTTAAAAATTATGCCACATAAAATTTTCTTGAAAAACATTTTTCAATTCTAAAAATGTCAAAGTCCCAAATTTGAGCCAGTCGTATGTACATAGAAACAGCTCATAAGAAGTTAATTAAGTTTTGGATTTCTAGGTTCTCAAATATGCATAATATGCATAATCGAACAACTAATACCACTTGGCCGAGAAAAAAATTAAAATTTCATTTCAATTATTTTTTTCCGCTCGGGCACCACTGTGCGCCGTCCTCAACGTTTTGAACTGCGAACTAGTGAGAAAACTCAAATGAGAACGGACCAAGAGATATTATAGCAGACACAGTGGAGAAGGACCTCAATCATCCTCAACCTCAACAACTAAGGTCTCTGAGATGTTGATCATCTCAGAGATCATCGTTTTATTTTCCCAGGAAAAGCGGACTTACATGGTGACCAACTGAAAATAAATTATGTTTCAAGTTTCGTACTACAAAAGTTATTCGAGCGAACGGTTCTCCGAGAACTGTAAAACCGTGAATGAATAAAAAGTCTGAAGCGATGTAAAGAGTTGTTGATTTCGGAGAAACAAGTACATGTCACGTGTGTCTTCAAGCGACGGGAATTCCGATCAAAGTTGCTTGATTACATGAATAGGGAGCGTTCTTGTTGATGAAAGTAGCTTGTGCACTGAAAATACGGTAAAACACCAAGAAAAACTCCTATAACTCTTATCATTTGTTTGAAAATTATATTCAGGAAGAAAATACAAACAATTTTTAGTATAATTTATTTTACTGAGAGAAGCAATAAATTAAAGAACAACATACAGGCTGCTTGATTGTGTCAAAGGCCTAGTGATGATAGACGTAAAATGGTGAGCTGTAAACAATAGGATGGTGCTTGACAACGGTTTGTACGGGAGTATAAGCAACTGGAGCATAGGCTGCTTTGACGGCGGTTGGAGCGGCATAAACCTTGCGGACCTCATGAAGAGGGGCAGGAGCGGCCACAGGAATAGCACTCACCACAGCCTTTACAATAGGCTCACGATGAACGACAGCATTGAAGCCGTTTACAGGATCAGCTGTGTACTTAACAGTCCTCCTGTAACCATCTGCATCATTCAACGAGTATTCACCATGAACCACATCTCCATCGCGGGTCTCCACCTGGCTCTTTGAATCTCCGCTCACAATATCGTTGACTCCGTACGAATAGGTGTACTGAGGGTGTGGGTCGTAATCTTCTGTGGCCTTCGCCAGAATTGGCTGTCCAACCGACTGATAGACTTGAGCCGATGGAATGTAACCCCCAGCAACGAGAGAAACAAGTGCAAGGGCAACGAAAACCTGCAACGTAAAGCGATTTAATAAATACTTCTGGAAATTCAATGCACCAACTCCACTCACTTTAATGGCCATTTTGATGCGAAGCGGGTTCCTGTCTGAAGAAATGTTCAACTGAGAATGCTGTCAAAAATGGACCAGTTCTTGCTTTTATACACAACAAATTCGTCACTCAATTTAAATCAATTTTTATCTCGAGGTTTGTTCCGGTAGTTTCGCTTCGCTACGAAAACAAAACAAAATAAATAAATAAAATAAAGCAGGTGCTGGCCGCTCGGCGTCAATATGGGAGTATCATTGGCCTTGAAATTTTTGGGCACACAAATGCTGAGATAAACGCCATCACTGGTGTTGAGGTTCTTTGCTCCGACGCCGATCCGCCTCACCGCCTCACTGCCCAGCCGAAGGCGTTTGCTAGCGAACAAATTGATGTATGACGTGGGCATATCGGTAAAGAGATTAACTGCTTTAATTTTGCTCACAATTCAGGCATGCGGATGGTTTTTTGTGATAGCGACAAATTCGATATCCGCTAACGGGGTAAGACCACGCCAATCCCCAAAGGGGAAGTATATACATGTCGACTATTCTTTGCAAAGAAGTATGCTGACAACGACTGATGCGAATTCTCATATCACGTTCCTGTTGATATCCCGGCCATTAGGGGTCAACGACATTAATCTTAATTGAATCTAACCAATTATTTGATTAATCCGCGCGATATGTCACACAGGTTTAGGGGACAAGAAGCTGAATTGAAAAAGAATATTCGCTACATTTCACAACAAATTTTTTTTATTTAAGGAACTAAGTTCAGGAAACAATGAAGAGTTCTTAGTGGTGGTACGCATAAGTTGGAGCGGCAGCATAAGCGATCGGACTAGTTCTTACAATGCTTTGGGTGGCAAAGCCAGCTGGAGCATGAGCAATGGCAACTGGACTAGATCTGATCAAAGCTGGTGCTGCGTAGGTTTGCGTGTAGGCTGAGGGGGCGGCGTATCTCAAAGCTGGAGCAGCGGCATAGGCAACCGGAGATGATTTGATCAGAGCTGGAGCAGCGTAGGCTTGGGTATAAGCTTGGGGAGCGGCATATCTCACAGCTGGAGCAGCGGCATAAGCAACTGGAGCGGACTTGATTAGGGCTGGAGCAGCAACAGCGTGTCCCAGAGGTTCACGGTTGACAACAGCGTTGAATCCATGAACAGGGTCAGCAGCGTACTGCACGGTCCTCTTGTATCCATCGGCGTCGATCAGAGAATATTCTCCCTGGACAACATCTCCATCGCGGGTCTCAGTCTGGCTCTTTGAGTCACCGGTGTGGGCATCATTCACTGCATACGAGAATTGGTATTGTGGGTGTGGGTCATATGCATCCTCCGACTTGGCCAACACGGGGTGAGCTGCTTGGTATACCTGAGCAGTTGGGACGAGTCCTGCGCTGGCAACAGCAACAAATGCAAGAACAACAACAAACTGAAAGAAGGCTTAATATACGATCCACTTCAAGAACTATCTGACAGGGCACTTACTTTGAAAGCCATTTTGAGGTTGGGTATGATATTCCTTGTTGAACGGTGCAGCTGTGAATGATGTTGTGAGAGAATGCGTTGGACCTTTATACGAAGTTGATTAGTGCGTCGAGTGCAATACACTGGACTTGTTTTCGTTTCTCTCTCCTTTCAAGTCCCGAGCGCGGTCAACTTGCAAGCTGCGAAACAATGCCTACAAAACTTCGATTGACCTCTCTTAAAGGCATTACTCACAATATTTGCTTACGGTCAGTTGTGAATCAGCAGTTGGACGCCTTCCATCCATGTAGAAACCGGCTGCGTGTTACAAGTGACTGTGACCCTATGAACGAATATTGTATCAAATAAAAATAAATTATGCCAGTAAGAGATATGTCTCAAGGTGAACCATGTGGTTACAAACCACTGCCGGCCTTGTCTTAACAACGCAACTGAAGGAGATAGGATATGGAAGAATCAAACGAAAGTGAAATGGTGCAGAGACTCTTTGGGCACATATTTCTTCGTGTACTTGTCGGCCCGACGGGATTGCATTTAAAGAACTCACGCAAACGGAATGAAAAGCAAATCCAGTTTATTTCAGCGGCCCTCCTGTAAATACATTTTGTATAAAAAGGTAATGGACTCTTGTCTGATATCATCACTCATAGCCTTACCGTTGACGAAGGAATATCACATTCGAGCTAAAAATGGCATTTAAAGTAAGTGCTCAGAGGATAATTTCTGTGAAGAACTATTTTTTCATTGACATTCCTTTTTTCAGCTGATTGTTGCCCTTGCATTTGTTGCTGTTGCCAGCGCAGGACTCGTCCCAACTGCTCAGGTATACCAAGCAGCTCACCCCGTGTTGGCCAAATCGGAGGATGCATATGACCCACACCCACAATATCAATTCTCGTATGCAGTGAATGATGCCCACACCGGTGACTCAAAGAGCCAAACTGAGACACGCGATGGAGATGTTGTTCAGGGCGAATACTCGCTGATCGATGCTGATGGATACAAGAGGACCGTGCAATACGCTGCTGACCCTGTTCATGGATTCAACGCTGTTGTCAACCGTGAACCTCTGGGACACGCTGTTGCTGCTCCAGCTCTGATCAAGTCCGCCCCAGTTGCTTATGCCGCTGCTCCAGCTTTGATCAAGTCCGCCCCAGTTGCTTATGCCGCTGCTCCAGCTTTGAGATATGCCGCCCCCCAAGCTTATACCCAAGCCTACGCTGCTCCAGCTCTGGTCAAGTCATCTCCGGTTGCCTATGCCACTACTCCAGCTTTGAGATACGCCGCCCCCTCAGCTTATACTCAGACTTACGCAGCACCAACTTTGATAAGATCTAGTCCACTTGCCTATGCTGCAGCTCCAGTCTACGCTTACCATCATTGAAAACTTCGAAAACTGTTTGTTCCTTATAGTTGTTTTTAAATAAATATTTAGTGACATGAATTAGTAGTCTGACTATGAATTTTACTTACAGTCCTTAATACATGTCTACAGTTTAAAAATTCTTGAATCTGTGCACTTCAAAAAGAACATCCAGGTGAAGACATAGTTGTCCATCGATGTTGTTCTTGAATGTCAGTTTAAGCCGGGAAAAAATTTAGCTTTCACAACCTTTGATTTTACCAAGCATTGTGACTCGAGTGACTAGAGTCAGTTGCCAAATGGAGCAAAGTAGAAGAACTTATTCTAGGCAACTTTTAAAAGAATTTTGGTTTGCCTCTGAAAAAATGAATAGGTCGTTGGATGCAATCAAGCAATTCCTAAAGTTTGGGAACGTTAACTGTGAAAAACATTGCGAAATAATCAACTCATATATTCTAAAAGCGCACACAACTGCGGTTCTTTCACGTACAATTGTCCTGCCTCAAGAGAGAATAGCATGATGATTTATAGCTCAATTTGTTAATGCGATTAAGGAAGATCAGCGGTTAACACACTGTTCTTTGTTGAAGATATGTTTGTCTCAAAATAAATTAGGTCGTATGCCTGAGCATAAGCACTTACTAACTTATAGTAATACAAATAATCAAGTTAAACATTAAAAAGGATCGATGGCATTTCAAAATGAACAGTAATTAATCAAAGAGACAAAATTTGGCAACTTTTAGATACATCCAACCACCTTAAATAAGTTAATTAATAAATGTCTAACCACCTTAAATAAGTAAATGAACTTTAATAAAAGGAAGTTAGGGGATGAAGTATATGCAGCTGTGGTTTTTTTGTAGGGGGAAGAAATCCCCGTATTTAATATTGGATCCAATTAAATGATTTATTTTTCTAAAGCTTCTTTCAGTCATACTACATTCAGAAGGATCAGGTTCGATACCTGGACTGAACGGAGCCCCATTTCTTTCGGGCTCTTAAAAACACTCGAAAAGTAATAAAGAAAATGTATGAGGTGTATGTGAAGAAATGTGATAAAAATATTACATCACGTCTGGAGGAGTGAACTTACAGGAAAATATTCAATTCGGAGTTCAAGTTCAATTTTAATACTTTTTGTTAAGACACGTGCTAAGAGTGTGATTCGCTAAAACTAAAAACTAAAGCATCCAGTATGCATCTTACGGACATTCGTTTTTCATGTCTTGCCAGTATAGAAGAGACTAGAAAAAGTTTAACAGATAACATACACAAAGCAAAACTCACTCGCTAGTAATTTGTATTGATTTTAGAAAAGCTTTTGGAACACTTTGTCACGAACGTATTTTTCAAATGCTGGAAAAGATGGCAATTCGTGGTGGGAAATTGAATTGGTTTGAGAGCTATCTTTGTAACTGGAATTTCAAAGTGAAAATATCGAACAAGGAGTTCCTCAAATATTCATTTGCAAATATAAATCTCCTTTTTTTATTGATGGCTTTAATAATTGGTGGCTGCCGTGGCGTACTGGGTAGAGTGTGACGCTCACACTAACTGATTCGAACTGCAACGAAACTACACAGTAGTAAGCCCCAATAAAGACACCTTCCTTGATTGGGTTTGAAGTTCTCGCACGATCTCTAGCCAGCTGTTTCCAATTTCGCACACAAAGGCTGGCTGAGGTCCTTTTGCACTTGCATGCGCCATATCAGCCTAAGGTGCCCTCTACTGTCTTCTCCCAACCGCTGGGATTCACAGACGTCTCGGTCCTGAGCAGGGGTGTCCATGTGCTCTACTTGGCCTAGCCAAAGTAAGGAACGAATGCAAAGACGCTTGACCCTGTTTAAAGTGATATCACGCATGTTGGCAGTTTGTGGAAACAATACGGTATGAATGTTCGCCTTGTAGCAGATAACGCACGCGAGCCAGTTCCGCCAGTACAAGCTCCACTGTGGGGATCCCTTTCGGAAATCTTCTTGACTTTCTAATTTCTTTTTAATGAAAGGCACTTTTGGAAATGAGACAGACTCAATTGTAATTGCCATCGTACCCATCACTAGTTCCCACTATGACACAAATTGTTCTTGGAAAAGATGTTGATGAACACAATTGTCGTCAATTCTGACCTACTCTGAAGCTCGGATTAAGCCACCCACAATAATTTTATTTCTATTCCTTCCAGCCGAATAAGCGTCTGTATTAATTTATAAATCTCCACTACTTGTTGATGTGATGTAAGTAATATAAAATTTCACGAAGATGCTAATCAGACAGCAAACAAGCAAAACACGCCACCTACAGTTTACATTAAGTTAGTCACATGGTAGCTTCAAAATTGGCCCTGAGGCATTAAGAAACGCGAGGGAATAATGCCGTACACAGGTTCTAGGGCGTAGAATAGACCACTCATCTTCAGACTCAATGAAGGCCCATTCTATAGCCTTTCAGAAACATGTATCCTCTTTTCATCTTGCATGAAAAACAAACACCGCCCCCCACTCCAGCATGCAGTGTTCGATAGCCTCTTCACAGATAAATGATATGCCTTCGGTGTTACAAGATAGTGTTGGTCTTCAATATGCTGATGATATTCACAGAAAGTCTCTTTGCAAGCGACTCCGGCAGTCAACGTGCTCTTAACCACTGAGCAATTACACCGCATTTGAGGTTCTGAAACAAGTATACTTCTCCTTAGTGGAGTCGATACTGCAGTACGGAATTACGGCGTGGGTAAATGGAGCGCAATACAGAGTAATGGAACTTCAACGAGCCCAAAAGAGTATACTCAAAATCCTCCTGCAGGCTAAGTATGGTAAGTATCAGCTATAGTAATATTAGCGTACACTCAAACTTACTTACAATCCGTAAGAATTTTTCTTTTAACTTAATAAATGAAACATACGACGATCAACGTTTTAGTACCTAATTGATCACGGAGTCAACACTAGGCAGAGGGCGAATGGAATGTTGAATATATCGAAGATACACAATTCCTATGGACGACAACAACTGTGTTTTGTGGAACCAACAGTTTTCAACCAAGTCCTCCGTTCCGCTTTGAATATTCGGCCAATATACAGCAAAAAAGGTCACTAAAAAATTATATTATGTTGAACAACATCAATATGTAATTTATGTTCCTAAAAGAAGAACTACTTTGTGTAACGTCAAACACCGTGTGAACAATCTTCTGCAGAAAAGCCTCCAGGCTTCGCAGATATCTAATTGCCTTTATGTAAGTTTATAATGGGTTAATATTGTGAGGCCAATCTACATCGTACATAGATTCTCTTCTATCGCTTCAAGGTATTTTCCAGCACGGAAGGGAAAACTCTATGGAGATGATGGTAGGCATTTTGGATATTCATTTTTTGTATTGCTAACTTTGTTACGTATCAGGGACAAAAGACCCAATTAAACTCAAACTCACCTCAACTCAAAAGATAACCCGAGTGAATATTACGGATTCACATACTGTGAGCGTCAAAAGTGAACAAACAAATATCTGATTACTGTATAAAGATGAAAATTGGGTCAAAACAACAACAAAACTCAGAGTCCATTGATACACAAAAACAGCTTTATTCAATGTGATTAATTATTCAAAAAATAAAGTACGGTAAAAACAAAAACAAACACATTTTTTTAATGAAAATTATAGCTACTTCATATATTACGAGTCAAAAGTGAGTAAACAGTACACATTTCTATCAACAAATGTATTTATTTATTGCTTAAAAAATTAAATTTTGTACTTTGTCGGTCCTCCTTTAGACTTTATTACTTCCTTGAGTCTACGTGGCATAGACATTACCAGTTTATTGGTAACATCGGAGGAAATTTTTGACCATTCTTCTGTTATAGCTTTTTTCAGGTCTTCCTTGTTGTTAATTGTACTCTGTTGAATTCTTCTATCCAAATGCTCCCATAAGTGTTCTATTGGGTTAAGGTCCGGTGATTACGGGGGATGATCAAGGTTTTTTTGTGCTTTTATAAAACAACCATTCTTTAACAAGACCTGAGGTGTGCTAAGTCTTGCTGAATGATACAATTCCTAGCTAAACCTAATTTGTCTACGCTCGGTTGCAAGTTGGTCCTAAGAATATTTATATAATCTTCCTTCCTCATTGTACCATCAATGAAGACAAGATTACCGACCCCAGATGCTGCTACACACCTCCACACCATCGCTGAACCTCCCCCATGTTTCATGACCGGCCTAATATTTTTTTCAGTGAATTCTTCATTTTTTGCTCTCCAATTTTTTTTTTATTAAAAATTTCGAATTTGCTTTCATCACCAAATAAAATGTTTTGAATAATTGATCACATTGAATTTTGTATCAATGGAATTTGAGTTTTGTTGTTGTTTTGACCCGATTTCCGTCATTATACAGTAATCAGATATTTGTTTACTCACTTTTGACGCTCTGAATATGATCTACAGAAAGCACTCTCTTATCCAGAACTTTCCATTTTGGTAGCTAATTATTAGCGCAACGTATATTATATATATACAATTTAGGGTTTTATACAATGACAATGTCTAAATGTATGCATGGGATGAAACAATCGCCTCAAAAGTATCACAGGAAATGGATCGTTCGGGACATTACCACTTAATAGCATGTCATAGCATACAGTGATGCCTTCTCAGGACAAAATCGTAACTTTAACATAGCTTTAATCTCTTTAAAAATTGTTCAGTCATCTAAGAATAATGTTGAAATAGTTGATCATCGCGATTTTGATTTGATAGCAAATTAAATTAAAAAATAATTAATTATACATCTCTGAGCATTATTATATTTTAATATCTTCTTCTTCTTCTTGTGGCGCTACGGTCCGGGGTGGACCTGGGCCTATATTTTAATATAATTATGTAAAAGGTGGCCACCGTGGCGTAGTGGGAAAAGTGCGACGCTCACACGTCGAAGAGTCTAGGTTCGATTCCCAGCTCAACAGCAATTTTTCAAATATTTCACGGCACCACCTCTTTCGAGCTGCTGAAAACACTCAAAGAGTAATAACTGTCTAAGAGAGCTTCTCAAATTTCGCCGTTCGGAATCGGCAAAACACTGTAGGTCTCTTCTACTCGTGAGAGAACAGTAGCGCGCACAACACGAGTAGTTGATGAGCAAGCTAGGCCCTGGTCCCTCTCTGGACTGTAGCGCCAACAATTATTATTAATTATGTAAAAGGAGGAACCCACTGTTGGTAGTACAAATGGTTTAAAACGATTTAATTTCGACAAAACAACGAAAAGAATCAACGAATAATCGAGAGAAGACACCAATGGAGAAGCTGTGTCATGGCTAAAAATACAACGGATCAGATTTCTGAAAGATGTTTTATAAAACTTGTTTGGATGACAATTCCGAATTCAAAGTTTTGGACCTCTCAACTAAAAGAGGAAGATCTAGAATATAGGAAAATATTGATTTGCTTCCATTATACACACCTATTACACCAATGATAGAAGAAAAACGTAAAGATATGATGGATTTACTACCCTATACCCCATCAATTTTTCACAAACACTTTGTTAACTGTTTGTGAAAAATTGATGGGGGTTATTGTAAATACTAATAAATAAATTACTTAGTTTCATATTTATGAACTTCGTTGCGCACTATTTAAGCTGTGTTAACTTACACTTAAAATGTTATATGTTGAAAATGAAAATTTCTTCAGACTTCATGTGCAACAGAAGGGCCTCAACATAAACATGGAATCAATTTTTATACCTATAAAACTTTTATTAGTCATGGGAATTTCGAGTAGTGGATTAATCCAAATAGTTCCCTATGCTTTTGCGAACCATTTTATATTTTCTCCAACACTTAAGAAATCTATGTAGGATTAATGGGATTACTTCAATAAGTTAGCTTTGAATATGAATTAATTTCTGCTAGTTTCACTGAAGCGCAAGAGGTTTCGTTTTCTTTCTGATACAAGAGTTACTTGATATGTTAAACGTTTTTTTTAAAGTGTCATGAGGTCCCATAACAATATACAGGTCTACATAACAAATGCATATCATTAATAAAATACACTGATGAATAAGCTCATAAGACTCTTTCAAGTTAAGTACATAGATCTTAAAAAGTCAATTTGACTAAATGTCCCCGATGAACAAAGCACTTTTGGAATTTTAGGTATATCCACGTGGTCCTACACAGTACCCACGATGTTTTGGTGACCCAACAACAATTCACTCCAAACGTTTTCAAAAACAACATCTAGTTATAAAAAGGTTGATTTTAACATATTTTTCCCAACTTCACGTGAAAGGCAGTGCATTTTATTCTAAGATTTGATTTTCGAAGAGGGATTGTGATATCCAATCCCTTTCTCAAAATACATCAATATCAAATTTTTTTCTATTAACAGATATTAAGAGGGTGACAGACATGACGGACATTCACCGAATTTGAAAGTTTTCTCTTGTTTGTTTTTATTTGTTTTCCTTTTTGAAAAGTGTGATGTTTATTCAATCCAAAAAATGAGTTGTTTTCCTCTTCAAACTATGTTTTCGATCTGTTGCTTGGCTTTGCATTCAATTTCGCGTTAAAACAATACAATTTACACCTTAAAGTTTGCCAACGCGAGGAGCTGTTAAATTTTTTGTAATGTTGTCTCACATTTTGAGATACTGAACAGGCTTTAGGCATATGTTTGATGTGGGAGCAGAAACGCTCTTTATATTGAATGAAGGAAAGAATTAATAGTCCTTACCCAAGCTCATCACTGATAAAGGATTAAGATTCTTTTAAGTAAGTAAAATAAAATTTGAGAGAATTAAGTTTCCAAAAACGATTTTCTTTTTCTTTCTTTCTATTCGGAACTATTTAGTGAATGTATTACAGCTTGACGTTGTGGTTAAAGTTCAACACTCACACGCCTATGGTACCAGGTTCGATACCTGCGCTCGCCAACTCGAATTTTTCACGGCTGAAAACACTCAAAGAATGGTAGCTGTACAGTAAGACGCTTCTCAAATTCTGTCGTGAGAGAACAGTAGCGTGTATAACACTTGCGATTGCTTAAGAAGCTAGGCCCTAGCCCTCTATGTTAGAGCTTTAATCCAGCTTAATCCAGCCTGTTACCTAGGGAATTGAAACATAATTTTGAACAGACCTAAAATAAATAATTCGGTGACGATCCACTACAAGAGGATATTATTTCCCAGACTTTTTATACACAATCATTCCTTTTTTCGGATTTTAAAACACAACATACAGAAAGAACTTTTATTGCGGGGATCGAAAATAACCAGACGATGAGCTCACCATGACATCCGCAACGTGCCCATTCTTTTCAGCATCCAACGTGCTCCAGAAACGGTTTCATACTCTGTAAATTTTTACCCAAATCCCAACACTTCCCACGGGTCTCTAAAGATGTACAATACAATTTCTAAAAAAAAAACACTTGAGAATTGTCTTTGCATTGCAATGTCACCGTAATATCTTTCAATTTCTACAATTTGTGTAAAGCACACTATTCCTATTATCCATTACACAAGCTTCCCAGATCTCTTTCGCACTTATCCCAAATACCTTTAGAGCAATACATGAGAGCTGACAAGATCGGAATTTTCAAGGTTGTATAGCATTGGTGCTTATTTGCAAAATGCAATATGTCCCTTGTAACCTGTAACCGGATTTGGTAAAAGTTAAGTGACAACTCTTTTACGCCCTTGCCACAATTTGCATGATTCCAAACAGGTTACAGAAACCAGTGCACTTTCTTGTGTTTGCCTTTGCCCGAATTCATTTCGTATAAAAGGGTAATGGACTCTTGTTTGGTATCACTCACAGCCTTACCGTTGACGAAGGAATATCACATTCGAGCTAAAAATGGCCTTTAAAGTAAGTGCTCAGAGGATAGTTTCTGTGAAGAACTATTATTTCATTGACATTCCTTTTTTCAGCTGATTGTTGCCCTTGCATTTGTTGCTGTTGCCAGTGCAGGACTCGCCCCAACTACTCAGATATACCAAGAAGCTCATCCCGTGTTGGCCAAGTCGGAGGATGCATATGATCCACACCCACAATACCAATTCTCGTATGCAGTGAATGATGCCCACACCGGTGACTCAAAGAGCCAGACTGAGACACGCGATGGAGATGTTGTTCAGGGCGAATACTCGCTGATCGATGCTGATGGATACAAGAGGACCGTGCAATACGCTGCTGACCCCGTTCATGGATTCAACGCTGTTGTCAACCGAGAGCCTTTAGGACATGCCGTTGCTGCTCCAGCTTTGATCAAGTCCACTCCAGTTGCTTATGCTGCTGCTCCAGCTTTAATCAAATCTGCTCCAGTTTCCTACACCGCTGCTCCAGCTTTAAGATACGCTGCCCCCTCAGCTTACACCCAAGCCTATTCAGCACCAGCTTTGATTAAGTCGTCACCAGTTGCCTATGCTGCTGCTCCAGCTTTGAGATATGCTGCCCCAGCAGCTTACACTCAAACCTACGCTGCTCCAGCTCTGATCAAGTCGTCTCCAATTGGTTATGCCGCTGCTCCAGGCTTAAGCTATGCAGCTCCATCTGCCTATACTCAGTCATATGTTGCTTCTGCCCCAGCTTATGCTTACAGCCATTAAGTGACTGCCTTATTGTTCTTGTCAACTTGTTGTGTATAATTTTAAAATAAATCTTATGATCTAAACCGACCTTATAAATTTGTGGTTTGATTCCTTACTTTACTTTATTTCAACGGTATACCCCATCATACATTCGCAAGAGATCTTAGACAGAGAGGCCTTTTCTGCTCTCCCCCAAGAAGTTTTTTGATATTGAATTCCTGATGTTTCTAACGTGTTCATTCTCATGCTGCCCACATGACAGAAGAAGAAAGAAAGTTGTCTGAGACACTTCCACGGTATAACACGAGGGAGGAATCTCTGTTGTCGGAATTGAACCCATCAAGAAAGTGATAGCTATTCTATACAATCTCATATAAGTCTGTTTTTGTTGTTCAGGTTTGGACAGAAGTGCTTCACAATTGACTGATGCCCCACAAAAATTTTAAAATCATAAATTTTAACCCTTTTCCCCGAAATTATTCAACAAACGAATAAGATGATTTCTTTTTCGGTTTTAAATTTAAAGCGTTGGCATTTGACATCTGCCTGATGGAGCGGTCATTTGAAATGTAACAATATTAGCTGAATACTTGGCAATGTGGTATGTTGTACTAATCCACTTTACGAGCATTATGAGAAGGTTGTGCTTGTCATAATCGAGAGACTACCCAAGAAGTCAGTTACAATGTAAAAAATGTAAGTCATGCACTGATGTCGTTAGTCTCAGACGATTGCCAGATCTACAAATACGAGTATTGTCAGGTCAGTTTAAAAGCTTTTGCTAAAATTTTTGGAATAAAATATCTGACAACATTTGCAGTTGTGGCGATCGTCTGAATAGAGCTAGAGACCTGTGCATAAGTATTCCTGTTTGAAATGCAAGTGTTTCTGATGATCCGAAATTATGTATTATTTTTTAAAAGCTTGCAGCAATTGAACATGCCGTAGGCGTCACTGTGTCATTATGTGTATCTAACTTTGTCTAAATGATTTTTATTTAATTTAATTTTAATTTTATTTTTGAAAGAGTTCAAGTTTGGTGAAGGTCTAATATTCTTGTATCAAATGTACTGCTGCATTTGTGTTATTAAGCTTAAGATTTTAAATCGAAAAATGAATAAATGTGTGAGACTTTCTGTGACTGTGATTACATTACCTCGCCCCGAAAAAATACTTCGTTTTCTACCTCTGACGTAGTTTGTTAGTGACGTCCAAAAAAATTATTTTCAAATATATGTTTCCACATTGATTTAGGTCAAAGCAGCGATGAGGAAAGTATTTGGGGAAGAGGGTGAAGTGAGGTACTAATAGACATGAGCCTTAAATGACTGCGGATTGTAGTGGGGAGGTTAAATCGAGCTGGAAGGAGAATATATAGCAATGACGCAAAAGATGGTTACATCTAGAGAAACATAAAATTGATTAACACCCAGAACACGCACCAGGAGATCTAAATTTTTCAGGTTCCGATGCAAGAACGTCTTATGTCGGACTGAGCGAATTTCTATGGAAAGAAATTGTATACCTCTTGTAGGTATTGACTTGCGAATGTCACGTGCTAGAACCAATTTGATCTTAATTATACCAAGTAATGCTTCAATTGGATTTAAATTCCACTAAATGCTAGAGACAAAACTAAAGGGGCAAAGGAAGCGGTTTTTACAATTTTTGATTATTCTCATTATATCTTAACCGCCGTGGCGTAGTGGGTGGAGTGCGACGCTCACACGCCGAAGGGTCTAGGTTCGATTCCCGGCTGAACACATCGAATTTTTAACGGTACCACCTCTTTCGAGATGCTGACAACACTCAAAGAGTAACAACTGTCTAAGAAAGCTTATCAAATTTTGCCGTTCGGAGTCGGCAGAAAACTGTAGGTCCCTTCTACTCGTGAGAACAGTAGCGCGCACAACACGAGTAGTTGATGAGCAAGCTAGGCTCTGGGGACTTTCACGCCTACAATTATTATTATTATATCTTAATTTCAATGAATATTTCCCGATAATGCCCAAAACAATTTTCAACAACAAGGATGTCGTCGGAAGCATTTTGGTTTCTTTTGTTATACTCAACAGACCGTTGCATGAAAGAATTCAGGAATACATATGAGAATTTCTCAAAATGTTGAAGATATTCTCCCTCAAAAATAATTTTCAAGGCAAATTAATTGTTTTTTACTAATTTATTTTAGTAAAAAACTTTTTATTTTTTTTACTAATTTGATTGTTTTTCTTTTTTATCAAACCTTTTAACCTTAAACTTATTAAAAAAAAACAAATATTGTTTGGTAAAAAAAACCTAACCATTTGATTTTTCTTTTCACCTCGTCACACTTCAAGTGACATATTGTCAATTGTTTTCCTTTAAAAGATTTTATTTGTTGGCTTTGTCAAGGTTCTTTGTTTTAAATAGAAGTATTAGAGTGGATAGGTATTCCTTTAACCCAATTTAAACCATAATAATGTAATCCAAAACTTATACTTTAGATCGATATTTTGGTAAAACATGACAACGATAACAAATTTCACCAACAGTTTTTTTTTTGAAAATATATATGATAGTCGATGGCATTCACAAGTGTATTAAATTTATTAAATACCACAAAGAAAATCATTTGGGACTCGCCTTTCAGTAAAACTCTCCTCTACGATTTGGACCAATTTCCTAGTAAGGAGGCAACCAAAATAGGTTACTTTTGACCAGAACATGATATTCATGCACTTCATTAAAAAATATTCTTCCGCAAGGATTGCCTTTCATTGTTACCATTGTGTGTCAGCATAGATAATAAGTATGAAGCGGCATAAGAAAAGCGGGGTAGTTTCAATGAAAACAATAAACTCAAGAGAGAAAGAGAGAGAGAGAGAGAGAAAGACAGAATTTTTGAATGTTTTCCTACATTGAGGGCCATACTTGAGGACTGAATTCATGTGCGTATATTTTCACCAGGCATGTTCAGTTGTATTTCATTTGTCTTGAACAACGTTTAAAAAAAATTTCATTGCAGGAGGAGATATTGCTGAAAATTTCAGAAATCGAAAAGGCTATTTTTCCATCAATGTACAAGCTATGTGCACATCGAGCTTAAAATTTATTGATGTAGTTACCCGATGAGCAGGCTCGACGCATGACAGCCTCATATTTCATAATTCTGCGGATAAATATCATTTCGAAAATGGTTTTGTTGGAAATGGAATAATTTTAGGTGGTAGTGGATATTTCTTGCATGAATATCTCTTGGATCCGTTGAACGATCCTCAAACAGCAGCGGAACGTTTGTATAATGAATCACGAATTCGAACAAGAAATACTATTGAGAGAAGCTTAGGTGTGTGGAAAACAAGGTTTCTGGTTTTGAGCATTGGAATGCGGTGCAAACTTTCTCTAGTGCAGGATATTATCATAGCAACTTCAATACTTCATAACTTAGCTATTTATAGAAATGAGGAGGTACCGCCAGTGGATCTGGATGTACATGTTGAAGCTGAAGAATCATTTGAAGAAATACATTCAAACCTCACAGGTAATCATGCCACGAAGGATACTTTCTTGGAGTATTTTCAAGCTATGATTAATAAATGAAAATAATAAGACTTAAGGTGGCCGCCGTGGCGTAGTGGGTAGAGTGCGACGCTCACACGCCGAAGGGTCTAGGTTCGATTCCCAGCTCAACACCAATTTTTCGAATATTTCACGGCACCACCTCTTTCGAGCTACTGACAACACTCAAAGAGTAGTAACTGTCTAAGAAAGCTTCTCAAATTCCGCCGTTCGGAGTCGGCAAAAAACTGTAGGTCCCTTCTACTCGTGAGAGAACAGTAGCGCGCACAACACGAGTAGTTGATGAGCAAGCTAGGCCCTGGTCCCCCTCTGGACTGTAGCGCCAACAATTATTATTAATAAGACTTAAATAAAGGTTTGTTAAGTTGGTTGATACGTGCCATACGCACATTTTATTTTAAACAAAAAAAGAAATAAACAATTTTTTAAATTCTTGCATTTTTAAATTGTGTGCTTCTTGTTTTCTCTTTTCTTAGTTGTGAAGATGACGAATTCTGAGTTCATGCTCTTCTATTTTTTGTTGAATATGAAGGTTATGTTCAATTTGCTTGAATTCTAATTCTTTTTGCACTAATAGTTTCTATAACTCCACCAATTCTAGACGTGATTCACTCAACTCATCATATTTAGATTTGATGCTTGTCTTTGTATTGTTTTGTTTTAAAACTGGATTGGTGTTAGTTTTAAGTGCCTTTAGAGACCAGGTTTGCCATTTAGAATAAGATGCTCCTGCAAATATAAACATTTATGATATACATGTACTTTTTGTATGTTAATATTACCGTACCTTCGTTGTCATTCAATGCATTTTCAACATTCAGCTCTATTTGCTCCGGGTCCATCATGTTATCTGCAGCATCGTTGAAATAGTTAGCTGGGCTTGTTTTCTGTATAGGATCTGCTATGGTCGAAGTACCCAAAGCTGCGAAATATTTATTTTAATAATGTTTTAGTGGGAAATGTATTACTATTGGCTTTCTTGTTAGGGAGTCATTGTCGTCTCGAGCTTCCAAGCCGTCAATGTTGGAACACATAGCCAGTACTTTTTCTTCCGCAACTGAAAAAACTGCTGGTGTTGCTCCTTCACTACCTGTTTTGTATAATTTTTGGCGATTGTATGCGGCTTTTTTTTTGGTATTTTTCTTAATGCTTTCATACTTCAGCTGTAAAGTCTTAGATGATCGAAGGTTCACGCCACTCGCATTGTACTCCAAATCCATACACAACCGCGTTTGACTAGGCGTAAAATTAACAGCCCTCTCGCGCTTTTTCGTCTGCAGGTCAACGTTCTCCATTCTTACCTAATTATTACATGAAACTTCGAAAATAATAGGAAAATTATTTGAAATAAACGAAGATCTCAAGATAGATGTTTATTTGAAAGCAAAATCAGCTCATTTGCTTGGGTGGGTGTTTCATTCACACTCATACCATGTGAAGTTAGGCACAGTTGCTATTTGCCGCACTGCAAAATACGGTCAAATAATTATCCAGCTGTATTTTTTTCGATTGAAAAACTGAAGCGAATTATCTATCAGATAAAGTGTCGAATAAATATATTCGTTAGTTAGCAATCAGTCTGTTTATCTTATTATTGAAAAATCGGCCCTGAGTGTGCAAGACTATGCCACATCTGAAGGCTTCAATCTCCTCCTTCGTAAAAACGATGTGAATGTACGAAAGAGCTTAGGAATTTTAGGAGACCTGCCATTCGGAAGGTCTGCTTTGAAGACTTTCTCAACTTAAATAATAATTGTTGGCGCGACAGTCTACAGGGGGACCAGGGCCTAGCTTGCTCATCAACTACTCGTGTTGTGCGCGCTATTGTTTTCTCAGGAGTAGAAGGAACCTACAGTTTTTGCCGACTCCGAACGGCGAAGTTTGAGAAGCTTTCTTAGACAGTTATTACTCTTTCAGTGTTGTCAGCAGCTCGAAAGAGGTGGTGCCGTGAAAAATTCGAGGTGTTCAGCCGGGAATCAAACCTAGACCCTTCGGCGTGTGAACGTCGCACTCTACCCACTACGCCACGGCGGCCACCTTCTCAACTACAATGAGAGTATAGTATAGAAACATTTTTTATACAAAAACAGCAAAACTTCTTCCCCTCATGCAGAGATATTCCTCCAAATGACTTAAAATGTTGGCAATGAGCCGATTATTAGGCGTATGAACACGAAAATTGCGGCGCAATGCATCTATTTAAAAAAATTAATTTTATTGACCACCTTTAAGTTTCGGCGCACTAACTGACAATTCATGATCAGAAATAAACTCCCAATTTAAAAACCATCTTGTGCAGAAGTCATGTTCCACTTCAATTAAGCAAATCATTAAAAAGTGCTTTGGAATCAGGTTTCTCTTCACAACACAAACTTTTGGGGGTTTCCTAGTGCTCAATTTGCCTATGTCTATTAGAACATATCTTTTGGGTTTCATCATAGTTGTAACGAATTCCAGACAAAGAAACCGGTGTAAGTGGACTTCATCCTAATGAGAAAGCCGGAAGCCATTAGCAGAACAAACAATGGACAACTTCATATAAAAGACAAACAAATTCGACTGAATTGTCATTCAGTAATCGAGGGCACTTGCACGAACCAATCAACGAACATATTAAGAAATCATGATTAAGGTGAGCGCTATGATGATGTTATTCACATATTTTTTTCTTCATTGTCCTTTTATTCTTTTCCAGCTGCTAGTTGTCTTTGCCGTGGTAGTAGCTGTCAGCTGCGATGTATACGAGACGCAATATACTGGTGGGCAGGAGAATAGCTCCCAATCTCAGTACAAGTTTAAGTATGATGTTCGTGACTCACTATCTGGAGACTCAAAAAACCACGTTGAGACGCGCAATGGAGATGTCGTCCAAGGGGAGTACTCTTTGATAGACGCCGATGGTTTGAAAAGGACTGTAAAATACACCGCCGACAGTGTTAATGGATTCAATGCTGTTGTCGAGAGGCTACCTGTGAATACAGAAGCTTCTGCTTCTTCAGTTCCTAAGGAAACTATTCTCATACAACAAACAGGCAGTGTCAAGAATGTTGCACCCGTTGCTTACTCAGCTTCAACGATCACTGGAAATCTTCCTGCTAACAACGCTGTGACATCTGTTCCCGCCCACTTGGGATTCTTATCCGGTCGAGTTGTTTACAGGTCCCTTCCCCTTTCATACGCCACTCCTTACCTCATCGGGAGTTCACCTATTGCATATTCCTACGCCCAATTCCGCCCTAGTCTTGTTCCTATACCTGCTGTGCGTGCGGGGTGGTAGACGCAAGGAGTCAAATTACAGAATTAAGTTATTGCATAAAATAAAGCAATTTTCCTTGTCAAACATTTGCCTTTCTGAAGCAAGGCCAAGTATTGGACTACTGTGAAAGGTGGAATGAACTTTTATCGCATATCTTATCTCATCACAAATTCTGCTCCCAAGAGGTTTGGTCCACAAGGACTCCGTTCTTTGCTTTTAAACCCTACCAGTCGCTGCCATTTCGCCTCAAATTGTTTCCAAACGATAATATCTTGGCCGACAAACGTCTATAAAAATAGAAATTCACTAACAGTCCGGTAATTCCGCAGACATAATCCCAAATAGCCGAGTTCAGATAACAATCTTGAACAGCGTCGTCGATCGTTGGATAAGCATGCGCGATCGGAGTTCAATTGAAACTCTACAATCGCATTGATGGTGCCGGACCTCGAGTACCGCAAAACCTTCTTCACTGCCGGATTAACGTCATTTTATAACTTGTTCAAAGCAGACACAACACCTTAAGTTGGTCACAGGTGCACTGGCGGTCTATGAACTGGGTGGAGTTCGCTGTGGTAGACCGTCATTCTGCGCGAATGCTCTTCAACGTTTTCACTTTTCAAGTTCATGGTCATGGCACACATAATACGATTTTCCATGTTATTTCATCGAGGCTGAGTCCATTGAAAGTTGTGGCTTGTACGTGAATTGTGGATATGATTGAAACGAACAATGTAGAGCATTTTCAGTTCCCTTTTGTTTGAGTGAAAAAAGGCATCTGTTGAGGGGCGAAGTTGTGGGTGATGATTGCTCGTATTGTGTGTGAACTTGAATTGTTGGAATCGATGACATGACAGAAAGTAAGCACCTATGTGGCGTTATCCAATGTGGAGCCGCAAGAGAGTGGTTTTAAATTGATAGTGAAATTCTAACAGGAGTTAGCACGACTATACTCATAGACAACTTCTAGGAAAAACGTAGGCGCAGCCAAAGTAGAAGGGCAGTAAGGAAATGAACTTCTCAGAGAAATACATTGGCTTAGGTAATCAGGTCTCGGGAGAAGATTCCGTTTATATAGGGTCCGCGCAGATTAAAGGGACAGTAATTAATTTCCTCGTGGGCTATAAGGCTTTGAATGATGTTGCTCAGTTAGTCACATTAACCATAGACAAAGTATGTAAGATTCTTAAGTTTTTGGATTCTGTAAATTAAGTAAGATGTAAGTACGTAAGACTGGACTTATCCCAGTCCTACTTTATGGCGCGTGAACTTGGAACTTGGCCCTTAGTATTTTCGAGAGAAAAGTTTTACGTGCAAATTTTGGTCCTGTTTGAGTTGATCTCATCTGGAGGAGAAGATTGAACTACGAACTTTATGTGCTGTATAGCGACATGCGCCTGGTCAAGTGTCTTCGGATATAACGCTCAAGATAGCTAGGCCATGTAGAACATATGGACACCACTTCTCCGGCCCGAATTATCAAATCTGCGCTATCGGGACAACGAAACAGAGTGCGGCCTACTCTAGAGTGGTGCATACAAGTGGAGAAGGACGTCAACCAACTTGGAGTGTGCAACTGGAGGCAGCTAGCAAAATATAGTGCTGGCTGCAGAGGCATGTTGGTTGAGGCCCAGGTCCAACACGGGCTGTAGCGCCACAAGAAGAAGAAGAAGAAATTAAAAACTTGGATTTCCTTTATACCTAACGAACCTTTTCGACCAGGGGAATTTAAAAGAGATGAGCAGTTCTTTGAACAAGCTTCATGCTTAGTTTTTGATAAAATAAGGTTTTCTGGAAACTTATCTCATTTAAGGCGACTGCAGAATGTTTTTTAAGAGTGTAGAAAATTAAAGTGGCAATGCTTTTTTAACTTCCCCTCATTTTGCAAGCTGCCAAGAGATTAATTTCTTGCTTAGTCTGACAGTTTAATGTGAATAGATCAAGCTGGACGTATATTCGTTACATGGGCCCAAAAAATGTTGCCGATGGTCCTAATTTTGTAAAACTTTGAAGCTAACTTTTGTTTGAATGGACACTTCAATGAGCAAAAAAAGCCAAATGTTGACGATAAACCTTAAGTGTGTATTGAGACTCATAACAAACTGACTGTTTGGTGTCCTTTTTGGGTTAGTTGAGTCATTGTTCCACTTCTTGAAAAATCCAAAGCTGACAAGAAGGTCAAAGCCAATGGTGACAGCTCTAGATCCATTATTACTGACTTTTTCGTTCACCAAATGAATAACCATGATGTGCAAAAGCTGTGATTTTAACAAAACGGAGCAACATGTAACACAGCTTATGCCACGTCTGGAGTCTGCAAACGTTAATTGAACAGATGTGAATTGAATTAGGGGTATATGAAGTCACTAGTCCACGTCGATAACCACTTGAAAGGCTACAAGTTGGAAAATGTTGTCGAAAACCACAGTCCATGCCAAAAGATTATCTTCCGAAAAAAACGTTATCTACTGTTAACATAAAAAAATCATTTTTATTTTAGTTAATTTCAAAGTTTCATATCTCAAAAATAAAATATAATAAATGAAGTGCATCTTTATTTTTCTCAAAAAATATATCTATTTATTAATCAATTTCTATTTTTTCCTCGCAAAATAACCCCCTTTGATAAAATACACTTGTGTCAAAGTGTTTTTCAAACCTCGAAGCAGGTCTGATACGCACTTTTTGGTGTGCCCTTGAGCTCAACGAACTCAAATTTTTAAAAATTCAGTAATTTGGAACAAACTTCGCTGTCCGAAAAAATTGCATGGCATGAGCCGACCGATATGCCGACATCTTCAGCAACTTCTCACGATTGTCTACAACAATTGCTTCTACTTTCTCAACATTTTCATCTGTTGGTGATGTGGTGGAGCGCGTCCAGCCCGAGCGCCTTCCTTCAAAACTTCTCGACCTTCTTTAAAAAGCTTGCAAGACTTGTAAACAATTTTTTTCCTCAGAGTACACTCAATGCAAACCCCTTTCACCATTTCAAGTGTTTTTGAGCATTTAATTTCATTTCTCACACAAAATTGAATGCTGATTGTTTGGTCTATATTTTCTCGATAACAAAAATAGCCCAACGCGCAAAAAATGTCTAACTTTCATGCCTCTCATAAGTAATATAAATATGGTTTATAGCTGAAAGTGTAAGCATATGCTTGAGACGAGTGTACCAACATAAAAAGATAAAAAAGTAGGTAATCGAATGTACATGTTGACATCCTTTGTAACACCATGCTGCCTTAAGCCGTTTGGGAAATAACACTTGTCTGGACGTTTCAACACAACAATGATCCCAAACACCAGTCAAATTTGGCCACAAAGTGGATTGCAGAAAAAAGGTTGAGGTTTTACCATGGCCAGCGCAGTCTCCAGACCTAAATGCAATAGACAACCTGTGGGAAATTGTGAAGAGAATAATTGGGAGCAAAATTTTTAAGCACAAAAATAACCTATACGCCGAAATTGAGAGGCAGTGAAATGACATTCCAGAAACGTTTATTAATAACCTTATAGTTTCTATGCTCAGAAGATGCAAAGCCGTTTTAAAAAATAAAAGGTTCGCAATTAAATACTAACATTTCCTTGCCTTGAAGTAAGAAAATTGTTTGAAATTTAGTTGTGAGATCTAAGCTAAGCAAATTTTTTGCACAGCAATTTAACCAACTATTCAAGTACAGGTTAACCTTCTACCACGCGGTGAATAGGTTTCTGAAAAACTCCGTGTTATAGGAAATCGCGTTAAGGGAGACTCTGAGTCCATAAAAAAATCAGAGTTTGGCTCCAAAGTAAAAAAATGTTAAATTACTTATTGGAATTTGTATAGCAAAAATATGCGCTTAATATAATTTTGTGTATTTATTTATTGAGTCATAAGAACATGCATATTATGTTATTTAACTAAACAAAAACAAAACAAAATAAAATAAAATTTCAATTCTGCGCAAAATATTCAAGTTGAAATATTTAATAAATTAAACCCAAAATAGAACGATAACTTTCTACTCCTCCTCATCACTTAGGGCCGATTTTTCAATAAACAGATAAACAATCAGTTAGGAGTTAACTGTCAATTAAGTCATAAATGCATTTTTCAATAGTTAAGCAGCGTTTAGCAGCTATCTGAGGAATAACCATCTAACTGTCTGTTAAAGTTATCTGTCCGTTTCTGAGTCAAATAAAATGTAATCCCCTAATTAAAGTAAGTGAGCTGTCAAATTCAAACTTGTAAATAATTATAAATTGGTTTTTAAAATGAATTTTTCGGACGTTGTCGACGATTTACTTATCGAGGAAGAAGTAATAATACATAATCGCTTTAATTCAACTCCAAGAAAGAAAAGATTAGTGCGGAAGAGACCTGATCATTCTAAGTAATGGGAAGAGGAAGATTTCAAACGAAGATTCAGACTGCAGAAAATACAGTCGAATACCTACTTCCATTAATAAAGAACAAAATTGTGCATAAAACAGAAAGGTTAGTTACTATGTTTTACTAGGTGTAAAATTAACAGCCCCATCGTGCTTTTTCGTCTGCAGGTCAACGTTTTACATTTTTACCTAATTATTACTTAACTTCGAAAATAATCAGAAAATTATTTAAAATAAACGAATATTTTAAGATAGAAAGATGAAAGCATAATCAGCTCATTTGCTCTAACATAAAAAATTACCAATCAATCTGTTTCATTCACACCCATACCATGTGAAGTTAGACACAGTTGATATATGCCGCACTGCAAAATACGGTCAAATAGCTATCCACCTGTTTTCGATTGAAAAACTGAAACTACGTATCAAGCAGACAAAGAGTCGAATGAATTTATTCGTTAGTTAGCAATCAGTCGGTTTATCTTACTATTGAAAAATCGGCCCTTAGTATGATTGGTTTCGAACGTTTCGTTCGTAATAGTTCAATAACTGAGCTTTATCCACTATCAAATTCGGGCATCCTTTCAACGATTATTGGTTTGAAAAAATCGTGCATTGAAGTTTGTTTGCTCTTATTTCGCAAATCTTTACAAATTTCTTGAAAAGGAGATAAACTGTTAAATATTTCTGCTCTATCACTTAAAGGGTGGTTCTCCAGAATGTATTCTTCCAACGGCTTCGTCGATAGTTTTTAGTGACAAGTTTTTATTTTCAATATCGGTCGTCAGAGCTATCTCTAACTGATTCTTCATTTGTCATTGCCATTAAATCTGCTTCGTTTATTTCATCATCCGCAATCAATTCTTGAATATCAGCCATTGTTATTTCATCAAATCCATCACCTTTAACTGCATGAGCATTGGTGTAGAAACAAGGCCCTAAACGTTTATTTTCGGAAATAGTATCATAGTATGAGCAAAATGCAACGAATTTTATTTGGTTATGAAAATCTTTTCTGAATTAAAATAGTAAATATTTGAAAATATTCTCGTATGTACATAAAATTTTTCGCAAAAATCGCGTCGTAAGAGTAGCGTTGTAAGAAAATGTCCGCATTTTGGGAACTGCACTGTTGGACGTTTACTTGTATTTTGTTATGTTCTTTTTTTTGGTTTAAGTGAAGAGTGTAAATTCTTTTTTAAACAATTATAACGAATTATCAATAAAGTTTAGGAAACTGAAAAAATAATTTTACTAATGATTTTTTAAACAATATTTTTTTGAATGAGAAATGTTGAAGGTTCAAATGGTTTGCACAGCACAGTATGTAGCTCGTGAAATTTCGAGCAAAGATTGTATATAAACAATTGGCTATAACTATTTATTCGTGGCAGTCGGAAATACGATCCAACCCATAACTGCTGTAAGTAAACCATACAATAAATTGAAGACAGGATTCAGACTTTTTTCCATTGAAACATCGATATTCACAAAGAAAATATAAATTTTGAATTTTGTAAGAATTTTCCTTAAAATCTGAAAGTTGTGTAGGCTGGCAATTCTGTCACAATTTAGTAGTTGATAAATCTTCATTTGCAAGTACTGTTTTAAGCTTTAAATAGCATTTGGAAAGACCTAAACGTGATGGAACTTCCACATATCAGGTTTCGAATCGTTATTACAATTCAAAGTCCCTCTGAACGAGGTTTCAGTGAACAGGTTCGCTCAATCTATAAATCCCAACTATGAACGCGAAAAAATGCAAATTTGTTGTTCAAAAGACATTATACGATAATGCTGAGTGGGGTGCTCCTCCTTAATATGCGAACAGCATCCTTCAACTGATTTCAAGAAGGAAGCTATCATCGGGCTGTTCTAGAACACAAAAGTAAACAATCTTTATTTGAATTAATGATGTTGATTTGGGTGCTTGGAAGGCTTGTGAAGGTACATACGAGTATGTAATATGTAATAGTAGCTCATTCTGGTAAACAGGGTGTTATGTATGGTTAGACACGTGACGAGTGGAAATTGCTTAAATACTATTGATGATGTTAAGCGAGCGATCTTGACTAACATCGACATAAGTATAAGATGTTCAAACGCTGTTTTGTGGGATAAATGAGGAAGAGAGTTATTCAAATTGACTTTTCGAAAAGCGTGAGATTTTATTTAACTGGAAATATGCAGAATAAAGAACAGAACGGAATCAACTATAAATCGCTTTGAATTTAAACAACACAACCAACCGTCTTCGGCGGTTGGTTTTCCTGATTTCTTGGAAGACAACTGGCAAACAAATAGTTGTGTACCACTCAGAATTGACTGTTCCGCGTGTTCTAGTGGTACGGTTGCGAAAAAACAGGCGACCATTTGCTTGGAAGTGCTTCGTACGTGAGCAACTTTTGTTGGATTTGGCTTAATGAATTTCTAAAACGAGAGCATTTTGTTGTTTGAAGCATAGTCTCAGTACGCTTAGGTGTGTGGCGTTGAAAGCATTTGAGGACGGGATGTGAGAACATCGCAGATATGTAGTCTACCCACAGGGATGTTACAATAAAAATTGTGTTCACTGTTACCTAGAAGAGTGCACAGACGACGAAGGGACATTGCTCTTAGCAATTTCTTTACAGTAAATTCAATTTGTTCAACAGCTGCTTGAATGGCTATCGCGAGAATACACTTCATTCTCTGGCGCGTTAAAATCAATGAACGTCTTGCAAAAGTGAAAGTCGTGCAAAACGTGTTCTATACAAATACATTTATTGGTGAGATTAACTTGATCTGCAGACCCCGTCCAGAATCTACTTTTCTCATGTCGGATGCGATTGAATGCCCGCCTGACAATATTCTTTGGACACATATTACTTTTTATAATTTGGATAGATTAAAAGTGTTAATAATGCTTTGCCGCCGTGGCGTAGTGTGTTGAGTTCGACCCTCACACGCCTAAGGTCCAGGTTCGAATCACAGCTCAACAACAATTTTTCAAATTTTTCACGGCAGAGTAGTAACTGTCTAAGAAAGCTTCTCAAATTTCGCCGTTCGGAGTCGGCAAAAAACTGTAGGTCCCTTTTACTCGTAAGAGAACAGTAGCGCGCACAACACTACTAGCTCATGAGCAAGCTAGGCTCTGGTCTCCCTATACACTGTAGCCCCAGCCAATTATAACATGTTTAGAATATTTTCATTCAAATGTCCTTTGGATCCTGACAACAGGACAACAGGAAACAGCTTGTTTCTAAGCAAATCTGGTACGCCTTTTTTTGAAAAAAGAAAGACAGATGCATGATACATGCATGTAGGTGTTTGATAGAGACCTACACTCGTCTGCTGAGGCGGAACATGACATATCACGAACAACCATTTGTTTTCGAAGACATGGAATTGGTTGACCTCAGGTTGTAAGTGGATACCGTGTCATGTCATACATAGCGCACCTTTTACGCACCACAATCCCAGGAACCGCACAGAACTGATGACGTGTCATCAACACCGAAAACTATCAAGCATATCTGTCAGAATGCGATCTTAGCCAGTCATTTATTGTATATGACGTTGTAACGTTGTCAGTCAGCAGGTCATGCGAATAATCAACGGTGATCCAGATTTGTCATAACTGGTGACGAGTGACGACGAATAAGGTTGAAAGATCCACTTAAGGACAGCATTTTGCGGCGTTTGAAGAGATACAAACCGAAACGTTGATGAAGCTTAAGGGTATACCGAAAAGTGCCAATCAAACTACTTCTGAGATTGAAAGAAAAGCTGGCACAAGTGTTTTATATCTGAGCGGGACTACTTTGAGAGGAACAAAATAGAATTTGATTAAAAAATAAATATTTTTTGAGAAAAATAAAGAATGATCAATTTTTTTAAATATACCTCATACACATATAGGAAGAGTAATTTCTACACAAATCAGAATTAAATCTTGCACACTATTGCACACTGTATGTTCCCCACACTGCAAGATTGGTTAATATTGGTCTCATTTCATATAAAGTCACTAGTCTGACTGAATGCGCAGATATTTTTTTCAAAATATGATGCTTCTCGAATTCATGCCTCCAGAAATTTCTTTTCTTTGGACGCCAGTATTGTTATACGAGGGTTGCCTTTTATATAATATTCTCCATTAAGATCTATACACTTTTGCATGCGTTTGAACCAATTGTCGAAGCAAGTTTGCCACTCTGATTGAGGTATCTCCAAAACATGCATTCTGAACACATCAACCTCGTTCAGTTGTCGAAAAATGTTGACCTCTTACTTTCTTTTTACGTACGGGAATAAAAAGAAGTCATTCGGTGCCAAGTCAGGACTATACGGCGGATGATTCATCAAATCCATGTTTTGAGTGCTCAAAAATGCAGTTGTTTGAGCCGATGTGTGAGAGCTCGCATTGTCGTGGAGAAGAGTGATCCGTTTTCGGCGGTTGGTTTTCCTGATTTCTTGGAAGACAACTGGCAAACAAATAGCTGTGTACCACTCAGAATTGACTGTTCCGCGTGTTCTAGTGGTACGTTTGCGACATGTCCAGTTTTTCCGAAAAAACAGGCGACCATTTGCTTGGAAGTGATTCGTACGTGAGCAACTTTTGTTGGATTTGGCTCAATTTGAAACACCCATACAGTCGAATGCTGTTTACTTTCGGGCTCATATGCGTAAATCCACGATTCATCATCTGACACGATGTCATAGACGTGTTTCAAAGCACCGTGATCCTATTTTTGGAGCATTTCTTTCGACCAATCGACACGAGCCTTTTTTCGAGCGATTGACAAATTGTGTGGGATCCAACGCGATTTTTTTTTGACGGTCAAATGTTCATGCAATATTGAACGTATGCTGGTCCGACTAATGCCTAAGGCTGTCTCAATCTTACGATAGGTCACATGACGATCTTGCAATACCAGGTGGCACACAGCATCAATGGTTTCCGGAACAACAACTGATTTTGAACAACCTTCACAAAATTCGTCTTGGAGTGAACTACGACCTCGGTTGAATTCACCATACCATCGATAAACACAGGTCCTTGATGGAGCTTCATCGCCAAAAATTGAATTAAGTTCATCGATGCACTGTTGTTGAGTTAATCCACATAAAAAATAATCGCACGAAAATTTTCACATCTTAATTCCATTTTTTGGGCGAGATGAATCTTTTAAGTTACTGTAAACAACACAAATAGCGCTCGTATGTTAAAACGTTCTGAGTACGTATAACCTCAAAAATGTCAAACTTTACAACAGACCTGTAAGTTGACAGATTGCAACACTAGGGTGGCCCAATCCCGAAATATAAAAGGCGAGCCTCGTAGTACGCCACTAAGTGTGTGCCTTTCATGGATAACCGAAATTTTCTGGAATGGCAATTTCCTCCGAGTGTCAAGGAATCATTTCAACCTTACACTCTTCTGTTTTCTTTACTCTGTTGACATCCAGTGGGCCACAATTCTGTAATGACCTTTCTTGAACCTCGAAATGAGGATTTCATACCCCAGATCGCATTTTCACTCGTTTCACTGGTCGAAGAGAAACAACAGCGGAGCAAACAGCGTTTTACATCAATTTTTTCCAACAAAGAAGTGTGTGCAATTTGTGGTATCATCGTAAAAGTAGGAATATTCAGCGGTTGCATCGTTGATTAGCTCTGAGTTAGGTACATCCTTTCTTTAAATTTAAATACAATTTTTAGCTAATAATGAGCCAACATCATTTGAGTCTCAGTTTACAGTTTTATTGTCTTCTTCCTTCATTGTGGCGTCATTTTAGACAACATCCATGACTAGATCTTCCGTCACATACTTAAACTGTGAGTTCCGTTGGAACAACGTCCCGTTTATGGTGATTATCAAGCCAATATAATTTTTGTAAAGAAACATCAACCGATGGCGCCACAAAATATAAGCAAAATGATTAACTTTTCAAACCCATTTCGTGATCTTGGTTCTCATGCGGATTGAGGTCATAGCAAGTTCGATGTTCTTTTTCATCCACAAATGGTCCCATCACTAAACAAGATTGGGTTCAGTTTGAATTTGCTTTAGGGAGGAATTGAAAAATTCGATTCCTTAATTTTGGTCATTTATCGTTGGCTCTTGAAATTTATGCAAGTGGTTTCTCATGTTCTGATGTTACTTAAGTCAAGTTTGTGTCTATGGTGGACCACACATTATTTTGTGTATTCTAACAATGTTTGAGGCTGTTTTTGCACTTTTTTAATGTGCCAAGAAACAAAGCATCCAAAATTTATCCACCACAGAACGAAAATTGCATAACGTGGTATTGCCAATAACTGAGTACATTTACACGTCAATTTCAATGTTTTTGAATTCCAGACAACACTGGAGGATCAATTGTCTAGCCTTCTGAATAGGTTATCAACTGAAGGCCAATTGCAATCGTAAGAAAACAAAAGCCGGCACAACGCGAGTCACCGCTTAGGTCTCTCATCCCTTATAAGTTCTAAAAACTGATCAAAACGCATGCAATACGGACAATAATCCATTCCAAGAAAACCTTTTCATCACTTCTGCGTTTTGTTAACCGGTCATTGAAACAGGCTAAGTACATAAACAGATATGTCATAGATCACACCCACAGTCACTTGTAAGAACTCGGAATCCTCTATTAAGAAGTTATGTCTACAGTGATGTTGCAGATGAATAAATACTGCGAGAAAAATGTTTGCACACCCTACTGTGCGGCTTTATAGCCGCAAATTATCGGTCAGCTATTCGGGCGAATTACCCAAAGTCCACACTCCTTTATGCTCCATGTGTATATACTCAACAAATGGAATTGATAGAAGGTCAGTCATCTGAACATACTTTGTCGTCGGATTAAGCCGTTTTTTCCCGTACAATTTCTTCCTATGTTTGTATGGCTAAAACTGATTCCATGTCACAGTGATTTTTACTTTGCACCTCGTCAATTCCATATTCCTTTATATTCTCAAAAAACCAAAATATTGCAATAATACGAGTATCGTCAAATGCTCAATTGGATGTCGGAAATGTTGAGATAGCTTGTTAATTTTGGCTTAGCCTCATTGGCTCTCGGAGACGTTGTCCTGTATACTTTGCTAGAAATAGAGCACTGACACATCACGATTTGTGGCGGCGGAGGCTTGTCAGCCTCGTTGAGACCCAACAATTGCAAAAAGAGTATTAAGCCAGCATGCTGCCTACATTCACCACAAGACAGTCCTCCGAGGGAACAAAATTCAGCATGAAACACCGTCCATATCGCAAACTTACTGCTTTTTGAAATTTCCCGTGTACTCAGTCTTAAACTAAAACACGCGCCGATGCAAGGCCATACGACCACGGTATTCTACTTGAGTTTATACTTCTTTGTTCCAGGACAGCCAATAAGCTCAGAGAATAAGTGCATCCGGTGACAAGTGGCAATAAATTTCAGGTGATTGTATAGCAAATTCATCACCCCCAGTTTCTGAAAATAATTTAAATGAATGCAAATACGTTTCCAAAATGTTCAGTGGAAGCTCCGAAGACATGCTATACTCACTTCTGATTTTTAAGACAACTTTAGCAGCCACAGGCGACATTGCATCATTGCCAACTGTCGTCATTTCCATTTTTAGTTCCACCCCAGACAGCATATTCGCCTAGAATTCTAAACGGAAACTTTATTTCAGAATTTTTCGGATGGGTTCGGGTGGTGCCAGAATACAAATGATTTCCAAAGCTTAAACTACCACGTTTTTATTTTTATAATGAGAGAAGTTATTTATCTATCAAGGCCCTTCGGACTTGATGTAGTCGAGCAGTAACGTGCCGAGTGCATCTCTTGTGGCGATCCGTTCATGTAAAAACAAAAAGAGCCTTTTACAAAAAATATTCGTTTATTTTTGTCGGATTCTATTTATGTACATAGGGATAGGGAACAGCCGGTGGAGCCCTAATAAAAGTCGGGTTTGAATAGTGGGAGTAAAGAACGGAAGCAGACGGTTGGTAGAAAGGTCCCTTTGATCCAGTGTATACGGCTGGGGCTGACTTTATGTATGCTGGTGGAGCCGGGGTTTTAATGAGAGCTGGGGGAGTGTACAAGCCTGGCGCAGGCTTGTGGAAAACTGGAGGAACAACAGCCTTGGGAGGGATCACGCCCGTAGCTACTGCAGGGCCAACTGAACGGACTGCTGGTGCCAGAGCAGGTGGAGGAGGAACGGCTCGTGCAGCCGGCACTGGGCCTGATAACGCAGGTGGATGCGGAACGGCAACTGGAGGTGATGGACCAACGACTGGAGGAGAATGCCTGAAGACATGCGTTGGGTTGAACGTGGGCGTGTAGGCTGGAGGAGGAGCAATAGCAGATGGAGTAGATTTCAAGTAAGCTGGAGGCGCAGGAGGAATAATTTCTGGAACGCCGGCTGGAACAGAAACGACAGGTTTCGGCACCGCAACTGGAGGTGCTGGAGCGACTGCTGGAGCTGGGAAAACAGTTTCAGGGACAGAAAGAGGTGCAGCGACTGGAGCCGGAGCAACTGCTGGTGCTGGGACTACAGGTTCTGGAACGGCAACTGGAGCCGGTACTACGGGGTGTGCCGGAGCGACGGGTGCAGCTGGAACGACAGGCTCTGGAACGGCAACTGGAGCTGGTACTACGGGGGGTGCCGGAGCGACGGGTGCAGCTGGAACGACAGGCTCTGGAACGGCAACTGGAGCCGGTACTACGGGGGGTGCCGGAGCGACGGGTGCAGCTGGAACGACAGGCTCTGGAACGGCAACTGGAGCCGGTACTACGGGTGGTGCCGGAGCGACGGGTGTTGGAGCTGGAACAGCTACGGGTGACGGAGCAGCAACAATGGGTTCTGGAACTGCAACTGGAGCTGGAACTGGGGGTGGAGGTGGAACTGGAGCCGGTACGACAGGTTCTGGAACGGCAACTGGAGCCGGTACGATAGGCTCTGGAACGGCAACTGGAGCCGGTGCAACTGGGGGCGGCGGAGCAGCAACAACGGGTTCTGGAACTGCAACTGGAGCTGGAACTGGGGGTGGAGGTGGAACTGGAGCCGGTACGACAGGCTCTGGAACGGCAACTGCAGCCGGAACAGCTGGGGGTGGCGGAGCAGCAACAACGGGTTCTGGAACTGCAACTGGAGCTGGAACTGGGGATAAAAGTGGAACTGGAGCCGGTACGACAGGTTCTGGAACGGCAACTGGAGCCGGAACTATTGGGGGTGCTGGAGCAGCAACAGCTGGTTCTGGAACTGGGGGTAGAGGTGGAACTGGAGCTGGTACGACAGGCTCTGGAACGCCAACTGCAGCCGGAAGTACTGGGGGTGCTGGAGCAGCAACAACTGGTTCAGGAACTGGAGCTGGGAGAGGAGCTGGGCCTGGAGCTGGAACTGGAGCTGGAACTGGAGCTGGGACTGGAGGTGGTACTGGAGCTGGGACTGGAGCTGAGACTGGAGCTGGAAGTGCAGCTGGGACTGGAGCTGGGACTGGAGCTGGGACATGAGCTGGGACTGGTGCTGGGACTGCAGCTGGAACTGTAGCTGGGACTGCCGCTGGAACTGGAGCTGGGACTGCAGCTGGGACTGCAGCTGGAACAACAGGCTCTGGTACAGCCAGCGGCGTGGAAACTGAAGAGATAACGGATGCAGCAACCGGCGCAGCAATTGAAGTGGCAACTGGACCTGGAACAACTGGACCTGGAACAACTGGACCTGGAACAACTGGAGCAGCTGCAACGGGCCCACCTGGAACAACCGCGGGTGCTGGTCCCAGTGGAATCCTAGTCACTTCAGCATTGAATCCCGTCAGATCGTCAGCTCTGTAACGAACAATTCTTCTGAATCCGTCGGAGTCATTCAGCGAATATTCTCCATGAACCACGTCCCCATCGCGGACTTCGACCTGGCTCTTTGAGTCGCCCGTGAGAATGTCCTGCACATGGTAAGCAAACTTGTACTGCGGATGCGGGTCATATTCTTCCAATCGATTTAAATAAACTGATCGCGGAGCATGAACTGGTGCACCCTGGTAAACTTGCCGCACTGGAACATATCCACTTGTCCGTGCTGCTACAGCAATCAGTGCTAAAGCCACAAGGAACTGTCAAAGAATACAAAATCTATTAGGAAAACCCAACCGTCTTGTCTGTGCTTATTCTAACCTTGAAAGCCATTGCTGTGTGCTCTGTGGCTTCTAAGTCGAGAATCAAGGCGCGAATGATATAAATTTAGGCACCCAGCGACGGTTTTATATTCTAGCTTCTTCCTCAAGCTTGAGTATAATCACACAAACTGAAGTCTTCCCACATCTCGTAGTGAATCAGCTCCACAACACGAACGTAAATTCTAAATGGGTGTCGCTTAGTTTCTGTGGCAATCGACAGAGCTGCGACATATTTTGGGTTATATGTATTCCAAAAACGGATACATACTCGGAACCACTCGAAGCTTTTTCCAGCGCATGAGAGTCGAATTCTAGTCAGTTCACAGTTAGCAGAACGTTTCCGAACTAGAGCGCCGTGACGTAGCTAAAGCTATGTCGAGACGGCTTCACTTCTTTCACGAATTCGCCAGTAAATTTGAAATGCTGCACACGGCCGAGCGGAATCGGTAATGGCATGACAAAAACACCCGGTTGGAATGTCTGACTTCAGCTGCTTATCTTCGCGTGTATCTTCGTAAATGTGGGTAACTCTTGAGGAAACCGAAGCACGAGCTACTTTTATGCAGTCTGATTAAATCGGTGAGATGTTAAATGGTTACGAAGCAACATTATGTTCTGTTACTTCACTGATTGCGCGTCCCAGTGGTTTGGATCGTAGAATAGATACATTTTTTTCATTACAAAGCGTTGTGGTGGTAATGTGGAAAATAACTACCGAAGTGAATAATTTCCTCAGGTTTCCACAAATACTTCACACACCTAGAAACAGATAAGCAAGCCTCTGTTGTTGTGGTTGACTTATAGTTCTAGCTTTTGAAAAGCGGCTTAAATGTTATTGCAGGCACGTCGTACGTCCCAATTAAAGTGGAACGTGAACGTCTCAGTTGATGAATGTTTTAAAAACTTTCCATTTCATTAGTGGGAAACAGGTGGAATGAAATGAAATTATCAAAATTGTTCTCGTTTTGTTTTTTGAACAAATTATAATTGGTATGATTAGTTTAAAAGTTCACTGAATTTTAACCATTTCTAAGCGATTCCTTGATTCAATATTGTGTGGCAGACTTTAGCATTTTTTCTGATTGTCATTGTCCTGTGGAATCGCATTGCTCCGGAACGTAATTTGATATCACTTGGGTACCTGGTTTTTTGCTTGCTTCTCCAGTGTCAGCAAGTGATCAAATTAAAAATGAAAACCGTAAACCTGTGCAATGGCTTTGCACATTGCACCCGCATCCTTTAGTTTCTGGTAAATTGCGGAAGATACTTGATCTCGGAGTCCACAATTTAAACATAAGCCAATGCACACATTTTTTTTGCCAACATATAATTTACGCCGCCTATCCTAGCTTAATGCTCGTTGTCAAAAAGAGGCGTTTCTAGCTTCCTTAATAATAATTGTTGGCGCAACAGTCCACAGGGGGACCAGGGCCTAGCTTGCTCATCAACTGCTCGTGTTGTGCGCGCTACTGTTCTCTCACGAGTAGAAGGGACGTACAGTTTTTTGCCGACTCCGAACGGCAAAATTTGAGAAGCTTTCTTAGACAGTTACTACTCTTTGCGTATTGTCAGCAGCTTGAAACAGGTGCATGAACATTTGACGGTAAAAAAAAATTTACACAATTTGTAAATCGCTCAAACAAAGGATCATATTGATTGGTATAAAGAAATGCTCCAAAAATACGATCGCGGTGCTTCGAAACGCGTCTATGACATCGTGACAGTTGATGAATCGTAGATTTATGCATATGGGCCCAAAAGTAAACAGCAGTCGACTGTATGAGCGTTTCATATTGAGCCAAATCCAACAAAAGTTGCTCGCGCACGAAGCACTTTCAAGCAAACGGTCGTTTGTTTTTTCAGAAAAACTGGACATGTCGCAACCGTACTACTAGAACAACGCAGAACAGTCAATTCTGAGTGGTACACAACCATTTGTTTGCCAGTTGTCTTCCAAGAAATCAGGAAAACCAATCGCCGAAGACGGATCACTCTTCACCACGTCAATACGAGCTCTCACACATCGGCTCAAACAACTGCACTTTTGAGCACTCAAAACATCAATTTGATAAGTCATCCACCGTATAGTCCTGACTTGGCACTAAATGACTTCTTTTTATTCCCGTATCTAAAAAATGAAATGAGAGGTCAATGTTTTGCTACACATGAAGAGGCGGTTGATGTGTTCAGAATGCATGTTTTGGAGATACCTCAATCAGAGTGGCAAAAGTGTTTCGACAATTGGATCAAATGCATACAAAAGTGTATAGATCTTAATGGGAAATATTTTGAAAAACAATCTCGAAATATAAAAGGTAACTCTTGTAAGTGAAGAGCAATATAAATGCTTATTTAAAATTTATTGTTCTTCTTCTGGCGCTACAGTAAGCACGACCTCTTATCTGCTGTTGGTTGGTGGTGTTGGTCTTACCTCAAAGTTGGTTAATATCATTTTTTACTTGTATGCACCAACTCAGTTTAGGCCATTGTCTATTGCGTTCTCCCTTTATCTTGGATTTGAAGAATTTTTAGGACACGAGCAGTAATATCCATAAGTTCTACATGGCCCTGCCATCTTCAGGGTTGTATTCGAAGACGTTCTCACGGCACCATACCTTTCGAGCTGATGAAAACCGTCAAAGGCAATTAAAGTCTATAAAAAAAACTTTCCAAACTTCAACGTTCGCAGTCGGCAAAAAATTGCAGGCCCCTTCGACTCGTGGGAGACCTGTAACGCGCACAATTATAGAACTTGATGAGAAGGCTAGGCTCTGGTGCCCCTGAAATTTATTCTTCTGACCACTTCGAGCTCACTTCGAAGCTGTTCTCAGATACAAAAAATTGTAAAATTGCCAACATTTTTGTCACTCTGAACTCACTTCGATGTTTCATTTTTCGGCAGTTTTTAGAATTAAGAATAGAAAAGGTGGACTTTAGGTCCATTGCTGACTCTTGACTGTTACTAAATTCCCCGATAACAATGTCCAGCCCACAGTCTTATCCCGTTTGATTTGACTCTTAATCTAAAGAAATATTGCAAATAGCTCTTATGTCACTGCATCAACAAATAACCAAAACCAAACGCTTATCACAGGAGAAGTCGTGAAGATGCAATTTCACTCATCTCGCACACTTCCTATTTACATGTTACTGTTCAATATACAGAGGTGATACCAAATCTCAAAAATGAAGAACAAATCTAATTTTTTTCTGCAAGATATGGTTTAATAACGATGATGAATAAATAGGCACAACAATTACACATCTAAGGCTCAGACTTAGTGACTGTAAGAGTAACCAAGGGGAGCCGACTTAACGTATGCTGGGGCAGTGTATGACTCAGACGTGGCATATGAAATCCTTGGAGACTTAACCGCAGTTGGAGCAGCATAAGCCACAGGAGCTGCCTTGTAGTAGGTTGGGGCGGCGTATGCAACGGGAGCTTGGTGATAGTATGTTGGGGCAGCGTATCCAACAGATTTGACAACAGCTGGAGCAGCATAAGCTACTGGGGCCACAGACTTCACCACAGCAGGAGCAGCAGCATATGCAACCGATTTCACAACAGCTGGGGCAGCATAGGCAACAGGAGCCACTGATTTCACCACAGCAGGAGCAGCTGCGTATGCAACAGGAGCAGCTTTGACAACGGCTGGAACAGCTGCGACGGCCTTAACGGCAACGTTCAATGGAACACGAGTGACAACGGCATTGAATCCGTGGACGGGATCTGCGGTGTACTGGACAATCCTCTTGTAGCCGTCGGCATCGATGAGTGAGTATTCGCCCTGGACAACATCGCCATCCCTGGTCTCCGACTGGCTCTTGACATCACCGGTGATTGAGTCGTGCACATCGTAGGCGTACTTGTACTGTGGGTGTGGGTCGTATTCCTCGACGTTCTTCGCCAACACGGGGTGTGCAACTGCGACTGGAGAAGCCTGATACACTTGTTGGGCTGGAAGGTATCCTGCGCTGGCGACAGCTACAAGTGCGAGAGCCAAAACAACCTGAAACAGAGCAATAATGTATTAGAGCATATTTCGAGTCAGGCAGTCTCTTAGGTTGTTACCTTGAATGCCATTTTTGTCTAGTGAGTTGATGTGTTCAGTAGAAGAGAACTTGAGAGAATGATGTGGAATCTGTGAAACTACGCCCGTTAAATACTAAAACACTTGCACTTGCGTTCGCTCTTCCAAGGATTTACGTGAATGAAAACCTGATCTAATTTAAGCCCCAAATTAGTTGACCTACATTCACGTAGGATTTCGCGTTTGTTTTTCATCACGGTCGCCGACACGTCTCAGATAGGCAGCATGCAAATCATTGATTACTCAATTCACCATACCTTTAAACACAAATAAAAGATTTGATCTGCTTCAGGGCTACTCTACAAGAGCTACACAGCAACCCTCGGCGACCGAGGTGGGCCGCAGCCAGCCTGCAATTGTATCCGTCGTCAACGTCAAGCGATCAATCCACGCCCAAAAGCACAATTAAACAAATCTTCAAACTGGTTCCTACCGAAATCTGATTCAATAGCAAACCCAGCAACGCTAGTACATGCGATTGCGACCTTAACGCACGAACGCGAAAGGCAATAGGTTGACAAAGCGAATGTGTATCAGCGCTCCGAGAGTGATTATGAAAAGCACTCGGCCGCACACCCGGTGCGCAGATACTAATTTTGTATATAACCGCGTTTTGGCAAGCTATTAAGCATCATTCCAATCTTACAACGTCCACCGACAACAGGAGAAGTAACTCAATTTTACACAATGTTATTCAAGGTACGCACACAGGAGGAACAGGGATACACCAAGAAGGACTAACAACAACTTCATTTTTCAGATCGTCGTTGCTCTTGCACTCGTAGCCGTCGCCAGCGCAGGATATGTTCCGACCCAGCAAGTGTACCAGGCTGCGCCCATCGCTGTAGCTCAACCCGTGTTGGCGAAGAAGGTCGAGGAATACGACCCACACCCACAGTACAAGTACGCCTACGATGTGCACGACTCAATCACCGGTGATGTCAAGAGCCAGTCGGAGACCAGGGATGGCGATGTTGTCCAGGGCGAATACTCACTCATCGATGCCGACGGCTACAAGAGGATTGTCCAGTACACCGCAGATCCCGTCCACGGATTTAATGCCGTTGTCACTCGTGTTCCATTGAACGTTGCCGTTAAGGCCGTCGCTGCTGTTCCAGCCGTTGTCAAAGCTGCTCCTGTTGCATATGCTGCTGCTCCTGCTGTGGTGAAATCTGTGGCCCCAGTCGCTTATGCTGCTCCAGCCGTTGTCCAGGCTGTTAGATACACTGCCCCAACATACTATCACCAAGCTCCCGTTGCATACGCCGCCCCAAACTACTACAAGGCGGCTCCTGTGGCTTATGCTGCCCCAACTGTTGTAAAGTCTGCTCCAGTTGCTTATGCAGCTCCAGTTAACTACGGATATAGTCACTAAGTTAATAACATCTAACGTACTATGTCGGAACTATTTATTGCATTAAAGTTATTGTTGAAGAAATGTTGTTGTTGTAAGGAATTTCGGCATGACAATTGTTACGTGCCTTTCAGGGGTTTGCACGTTTTGAAGTGTCTGCTTCGTGTTGATGACATATTAAGCTGCATGAGATAAACCAGGTATGGGCTTGTAAGCCGGTGATAGACCCATAATTGTTTTCAAGTGGATCGTTGTCGTGTAACAGGTGAGCTGAATATATACGACGCTGCATATTGACAGTGTCCATAAGGAAGCACGATGGATACAGAAATAAAATAAACTTGCAGTCCTTCCTCCCACCTGCCTCCATCAGGCAGCTCCTCAGTAATTTGTTGGCAGTAAAAACGAGTACGACACAGGCGGTCGGCAGCCGAACAAATCGTTGGCAACATGTTTTTCTTTGAGAAACAACTCAGCAATCACGTACATAGCAATCACTCTCGTCATCACCACCAAGATTGCCCTTCATTACCCATTCAAGCCACACGTCAGTTTGGCTTGGCTGACTGCCAAAGCAGAACACATAACATAAGCTAAAGTACTTTCAAGGTTATATTATTGAAATGTGTGACTACGCTTTATGTTGGCCCAGTTTAAAGAATTTGTTTCCACGATTTCGATTTCAATAGGCTGGCGAACGCTTACCCGCAATGTTGGGGTGGTTGACTCATATGATCCGGATTTGGTGAAACACACGCTACCCACGTTGGGTGGGACTGGCCGAGCAATGTCCGGTAATGCCATTCATAATAGACACTTATTCAATTTTCAGGTTTTCTATAAATAGAATACAGGGCGACCTAAACCGCATCCCGGACTAATGGAAATAGAGTACTTTGGGTAATTTGAAGTGCCAAGAAGCCGGCTTAAAGACATGCCCAGATCTACTGATGTGCGGTGTGGTATGGTCTGCATTTGGTCTGTAGGTAAACGCAATTTAAGGTCGGCTGACGTTTTGTTGAATGGATTATGAGGCGGGGAAATTCCGTGTTGCTTATGTGAACTTTGGGTTAGACAAGCGCGGACACAAGTTTAAGTGGCGGCGTTAATTGCCGTCGCCGAACAACACGTCGTATGTTTATTACTAATTTCGTGTCTGGTATGTACTGTTTTCTGAGTTGCGAATTTGATTTCATGGCGTGCTTGTAAGAAGTTAAACTTTCAGTTACCGTAAATAACAATCGGGGACAAGTGTGCATTGTGCGGACCGACTACACGATAAAAAATAAAAAGATTCTCAAATATCGCAGTCATATGATGCTCTTTTAAGGGACACATAAACCGCCGTGTCTTAGTGGGTAGGGTGTGACGCTCATACGCCGAAGGGTCTAGGTTCGATTCCCGGCTGAACACCTCGAATTTTTCACGGCACCACCTCTTTCGAGCTACTGACAACTCTCAAAAACTAATAACAGTTTAAGGAAGCTTCTAAAATTTCGCCGTTCGGAGTCTGCAGAAAACTGTAGGTCACTTCTACTCGTGAGAGAACAGTAGCGCGCACAACACGAGTAGTTGATGAGCAAGCTAGGTCCTGGTCTCCCTGTGGACTGTCGCGCCAACAATTATTATTATTGTATATAATATAATAAAGCACATTTAATTGGTATAAAAATTGTGGCTTTAATTTGTTATAAGAAGGGTATCAAAAATCTAAAAACATATTGAAAAAGGAGAGATTAGGGTAGCATTAAAAAATTAAATCGACTTTGATGAAACGTTGCTTCCAATAAACAAGTAGCTATGAAAATTTAAGTTAAAACAAACAAAAGTGTGTCACTCTTGCATCGGAATATTTTAATGACTATATATGGGTTGCATATGTGTCTCTTGGTATACGCCTGCTACAACAATTAGTTGCAAAATAATTTTCATATGCGGATTTGGGTTCTGAACATTAAAATTACAATATAACACTTTTATTTAAATGTTTTCTGATGCTAACAAATCTCTACTTTACCGTACTTTTCAGGGCATTTCCAATTGAGAAGAAATTAATTCAATTTTGAAAAGGCTTTGGCTCAAAACTTGTTTAAATTTTTAAAACAAGCGTATGCTTATCACAAAAGATACCAACGTTGATGGCGTAGGAAAACCAAAAGAATGAAATTTAAATCATCCAAAAGTCAACGATGTCTTTTAACACTCAAGCGTTTTCCCAATAACTAATCATAGTCCATGGATGGCACTTGTGTTGTTCATTATGAATGACTTTCGATACTCCTTAAGTGTATCAGCTTATAACTTAAATGATGTCACTATGAAGGCTGCGAACGGAATAATAACAATACAAATTAGATGGCGCGACAGTCTGCAGGAGACCCAGGGCCTAACTTGCTCATTAACCACTTGTGTTGTGATCGCTACTGTTCTCCCACGAGTAAAAGAACCTAGAGATTTTTGCCGTCTCGAAACGGCTAAATTTGAGAAGCTTTTTCTTAGACAATTATTATTCTCTGAGAGTTGTTAGAAGCTCGAAAGAGGTTGTGCCGTGAAAAATTCAAAGTGTTCAGCCGGGATTCGAACCTAGACCCTCGGCGTGTGAGTCGCACTCTACCCATTCCTCCTCCACTGCCACTGCCACATACGCTGTAACACAATTGAAGATTGATAAATAATTAAGGAAAAGAAACAGACGAAATTATAATTAGTTTTAAACAATATATATATATTCATTAGTTGTTTGACAAAATTTTATAAGCAAACTCAATTATTTAAAAAAAATACAGCTTGATTCCTAAGGGAACTCAATAAAATAAGGAACAAGCCAAACTCGGACGGCTTAGGAAAATATTTTAAATTTGAATTTTCCATCAAATAAATCGTAATCATTTATCACAATACAAGTTTTTAATAGCTGTGCAACGGAACGGAAGTCAGTTAAGCTGTAAGATACGTAAAAATTTTAATAAAATAGAAAATGGGAAAAAGTTTGTTTGGCTTGGATCCACTGTTTGACTTAAATAACTATATATGCTACGCACGGAATAGGATTTTTACTGCAATGCATAGAACATTTCAACCTACTTGATGTTTCTGTAATTTACAGGGCGCGCATTCATACTGTAGCAATTCAAATACTCAGTCGGCTTTAAATTCAAACATTTCTTAAGAATTGGACGAAATGTTGCAAGAATATGTTTAATTTATTCGCTTGTTAGTATCAATAGAGACCATACTTTGATTAGTAAATTGTAAAATTTTAATTTTGTCTTTTATTTTCAATAACGAGTGTAACAATATTTGAGTATAACTCTCTTGCCTAGTATAAACAGTTTTAAAGATTTCTTTTAACTATTCGATAGAATCAGCCTAAAAGTTTGTTTAAACCAACAGTTTTGATAAATCTTTATGTCTCGTATTTTTCGCGCTTTTGCGCATATTTAAACAAACGATGCTTATGCACCGTTTGGTGAAATGGTGTCCGGTGTGGTTCAACGAAATAGAGCCATCGCGAAAGAAGAGACAGTAAAACGAAAGTAGTAACGAAAATAAAAAACTCTCGTCTCCTTTATCTAGAAAAAACGTATATCAATTCAAAAATTGTTTAAAGTTTAATATTTCATACTATTTAAAAAATACATTAATTTCCATGTTCCAACATGATAGCGACACTGTTTGTATTGTCACTATGCGTACAGTTAACCTCCAATGAATCCACTTTTTTTTTTAAATTGTATCGTAGACTCTCTTTTGCAGTGAGTTAACTAACTTTTGGAGTGCTTGTTTTTTTTTTTTTTCATTTTTTGCCAATTTTTCATTATTGCTCTCTTTGCCTTCCGTCAGCAATTCTTATGGCGCTACAGTCCGGGGTGGACCTGGGCTCAACCAACATGCCTCTCCAGCCAGCTCGATCTTTCGCCAGCTGCCTCCAGTTGCGCACTCCAAGTTGATTTAGGTCCCTCTCCACTTGTGTGCGCCAACTTAGCCTAGGACGTCCTCCATTGCGTTGTCTCAATGGCTCAGATTCGAATGCTTTTCGGACCGCAGCAGTGGTGTCCCTACGCACTACATGGCCTAGCCATTTTAAGCGTCGTATCTGAAGACACTTGATCAGACGCATGTCGCTGTACAGTCCATAGAGTTCGTCGTTAAATTCTCTCCTCCAGATGCCATCAACGCAAACATGACCAAAAAAGGCACGCAAAACTTTTCTCTTGAAAAGACTAAGGGCTTTCTTATCCGCTGTTGGTAATGTCCAGGTTTCCGCGCCATAAAGTAGGACTGGGTTATCAAACTGTTACATAAAGCAAGCACGATCCTTCGAGAGAGGGATTTATTGCTCAATTACCTCTTGAGCCCAAAGAAACAGTGATTGGCAAGAGTGATCTTGCGTTTGATTTCGGTACTTATGTTGTGGTTCCTATTTACCGCGTAGTCGAGGCGGACGAAGTCCTTGACTACCTCGAAGTTTCTGGTGCTCAATGTGACATTCTGTCCGAGATGTCGATGTTGTGTGCCCTTCCTTCATGACAGCATATACTTCGTATTGCCTTCATTAACCACCAGTCCCATTTTAGCCACCTCCGCTTTGATTCCAGCAAACGCCTCATTGACGGCTCGCGGTATTCGTCCAACCAGGTCAATGTCATCAGCGTAAGCTGACAATTGAACTGACTTTTGAAAGATCTAGAATCTGGTGTTGATTTGTGAGTTACGCACGATCTTCTCGAGGATGATATTTAAGAAGTGACATAACGGTGCGTTTGCTCGTCTAAAACATTTTTTGACATTGAAGATCTCGGTGAGTTCGTTACCGACCTTGAAGGAGCTGCGAGAGTTCTCCATCTTCATCCTACACAATCTGATGAGTTTGGTAGGAATGTCAAAACTGGACATGGCACTGTGTCTCTGTTATATGTGGCCTTAATAGTGAAGAATAGGTGAGGAGTCTTTTCCTGGATTTGTCGTAATGTGAAGATCTGGTCTATCGTGGACTTCTCTGGCCTGAAACCACCCTGATGGGGACCAATCAGGTTGTTGTTAAAAGGTTTCAGACGCTCACACAATACAACAGAGAGAATCTTGTATGCGATGTTAAGAAGACTAATCCCTCGGTAATTGGCGCAGTCAAAGAAGTATCCCTTCTTGTGGATCGGGACGCTGAGATTCCACTCATCGGGCATGCTTTCCTCCGACCATATCTTACAGATGAGCTGGTGCATGCGCCCAACCAACACATATCCAGCTGCTTTAAATATGAATGTAAATGAATATTGCTATCTTCACTTCGTCTAAATCGGGGGGACGGAATCCTATCATCGTTCAAATTGAGTAGAACATTTTGCCTAACAGCGGAATTTGGGTCGTCTTCGCCGTCTGGAGCCTTAAGTAGCGATCCATTGTCTTAAGTGCCTATTTTTCGACTGAGATTGTGATACTTCATGTGAAAGCTGAGTCCAGCAGGTGGCATTAAACAATTTTACCAACCTGAAGCGTGAAATGAATGCTCCGTTTTAAGTATACACAATTGGATGTTCTCCTGTGACCAAATTTAAGATTTCTCCCCATTTCCATTTAGGAGACCCTTTCAATATATGATGCTGCCTTTTTAGCAGGGATAATGAAGCATGGTTTTTGTTGTCCCCGGGCTCAGTAAAGGCCCAACAAAGTTGAGCGGCTTGGAAGTAAAACACAGTTGTTTTCTTCATTCGTTTGCCTGGTGAAAATCAAATTCCAACACAATTTCAGAGCATACGACTTACTCCACATTTGCCTTACAAACTTGAGGAGTAGAAATGTCAGTTGCAACAAAAAGTCAAGTTGTTTGGGTTCGTGTGCAATTCGATTTAATTGTTATTTCGGGTTAAACAAGGAATTCAGTCATTCAATGATTGGTGGCCTAGACATATTGGAAAGTTTGACCGACGAATGGAGTGGCATAGTTGACTTGAGATGACGTAAAGTAGGCACCTCCAATCGGTGCTGGAGCATAGTTCAAAGGAGCTGCCTTTACGATCTTCGCAGGGCGGGCGGCAGGAGCCACAAAATTGGCTGGGGCCGGATAGACGAGAGGAGCGGCAACTGGTGCTGGTACGGCAGCAGGGGCGACAAAGGCAGCTTGTTTCACCAGGCGGGCAGGCTTAATGATTGGAGCTGCTCTTACAGCAACCGCAGCTGGAGGAGCAACAGCAATTGGAGCAGCCCTGATTGGAGCAGCAGCTACAACAGTATCAGCAATCGGAACTCGGGACACAACAGCATTGAATCCATTGACAGGGTCGGCGGTGTAAGTGACAGTCCTCTTGAAACCATCAGGATCGATCAACGAGTATTCGCCCTTGACCACATCTCCGTCGCGTGTTTCAAACTGACTCTTTGAATCTCCAGAGAGGGTATCCTTAACATCGTAAGCGTAGTTGTACTGAGGGTTGGCATCAACCTCCTCCACAACAACGGGTTCAATTGCTTCAAGCTTGGCAGGAACCGCCACTCTTGCAGCCGGAGCTAAAACGCGGGCCGATCTCACAGCGGCACCATTCGCCACAGCTAGGCAAGCAAGGACAACAACCAACTGAAAGAAAACAATTTTAAGTCACTGCTTTATCCACGTTATTTGATACAACAATGCTTACCTTAAATGCCATCTCGTTGACTGATTGCAGTTTTGGTGGGTTAATGCTGGAGTGCAGGTAGTGAGTGATAATGCATGTCCGACGCACCCGCGCTTTTATATTCGTAAAATATGCCGATAGATATGCCAAGTCGTCGCCAGCGATTATTGGAAACATTGCCATATGCACGTTTCCATATTTGCTGAGGTTGTTCGGTGTCGCAAGACGACCCACTGGAAAATATTTTCAATGTCATCTGTTGTTCGATGAGGCACGTATGCTGTTGGTTTGATAATTAAAACAATAAGCACATACAAGCGGTCTTGCGCAACGCTCAGTGTGCGAGTTCAACCTCCTTCGGAGAACGAATTGTGAATGCGACCAGACGCCGGCGACCAGTTGTGATTCAGAATCAAAGACCTGGTTGTTAGACTTCCTGGCTGACCATACCGGTTTGGAGTCGTAAGAGTGATCTCGACACAAGGCACTCTAAGAGATTCTGTTTCTCTTAAAATGTGCACCTCTTATGTGAAATGTGGGTCAGTTCTCTGAATACTGTACCAGCCGTCTATGGTTTGGCTGATGCAATTCTAGTTCACTTTTGCGGTGCATATATCTTGCAAGAGATACATTGAGCGAGGGACTGTTTTTTCTACTTTTTGTGCACGCAAAAATCAGCCGGCTATGGGCCTTTACATTGTTTGGCTTGGATCGTCGACAGCTTTAAGTGAGGGATTTTGTGCAGTATGTCAGCAAGTGTTGTCCTCATATTCCTTTATGAACTAAGTATAAGGAGTTCTCTATATGTTTATAATTGGCACACGCTAAACGGATTGTTGTTTGTTGTTTATACCCTTAAGTGACCGCAATTAAGTCACAGCACGGGCTGAAGGTACATATAGAGGGAGAGTAAGAAAGGAAATAAGGATGCCCATTGGTTTTTAATGCCTGTGTGTGTGTATGTGAGGGGGGGGGGGGGGGGATTGGGCTGTGAAGAGCATTCCATATTCATGTGGTTCGGCTGAAGAACAAATCTTTCAACTTAACTGTACGTCCGAAGGTGGGTTTAAGGGTGAACGGGATACCATTCCGTGGGAGGCGGGTATTGCGGGTGAATTCATGAAGGGGAGGAATGCAGTTGGGTAACTCACTAGATAATTTGTTGCTGAAATAGTGATAAGTACAATTTTTTGGAAGGTAAACAAAACATGGTGGTTTGATGCTAAAAAATAATTTTTTTTGCCATAACTCTTGACAGATGCATTGCTTTCCAAGAGGCAAATTTTTACGGAAATGCCTTCTTTTGTAGTAGTTGTAACTCAAGGCGACAAATTAGAACGTAGAGCATTGCTAAGTTGATAGAAGCATTTACACATTACGTTTGAGCTAAGTGAAGGCCTGAGACATAAAATATGTCTAGAGGAAATTTTGCAAAGGCGTGACATCGAAGGACGACTAAATTTAGTCTCAAACCCTTATCCACTGCAGTTACATTCTTAACTGCGTATACTATACAACGACAAAAGCGATGTCCAATAGCATATCAGTCTAAAGAACTTTTAGCACAAACTTGCTGTCGTTCAAACTTATTTTCACTTTAACAAAGAAACAAAATGATGTTCATGTTTGGGCAGTTGTGCTTGAGAGCTTTGTGACTTTTCGTTTGAACGAACATATCCTGCAGGTAAAGAAAACTCTACACACCGTCGCTGACTGCCACGGAGGACACAAAAGTAACCGCTTTTTTCCAATTCATGAAAATCCAATGGGTAGTATTAAATAGCGGAAGTTGCTTGATGATCCACAGCAACAGATCCACTGTTGACTTGATGGCATATCTGAACAATAAACCTTTACACAATGTAGGAGAAGGCATACTCGTTGCGTTGGATGTTTCAAAGACATGGAGGTCAGCATCAGGTTCTTTTGTCGAAAATGGAATACAATGCAGTACAACATCGGTGAATCAAAGAACAGTTTGTCTTGGCTACAAAGGGGCGTTCCCCAGCACACCTGGCTCTGCTCTTTATGCAATCTCCCTCCCCTAGATCCCCACATAATGAGATTGAGATGTACACGCAAGGCCATCTCTCCATTAAAAAGGAATGGTCTTTGGATCAACTCGCACTGGAGCTTTGATTACCTCGCATACCGCATCTCCTACGACACTAGCCTCATGAGCAAGCCGTCTGATGCGAGGTCACCAATAATACAATTGGATCGTCTACACAAAGTCGACTTTTCCTGTGTCCTGGACTTGCTCTGGCCAGAAACTGAACCGGGAGGAGAATGTAGTCAGTGGTAGTCGACAGAGGGTTCGGAGCTGGGGCCTTCATGAAAGGCGACAACATCAGACTCCAAAGGTAATTTCGAATCGGTTTTGCAGGCGGTAGCGTTCGCAAATTTAATGGCCACGAACAACATTGCGAAGAAAAGGTGGAAGGGACGAAGTATCTGCATCTGTAGCGACAGCCAAGCTGTGCTTAAGGCCTTACATTTTTAACCACTTCCAAGATATTCCAAGAATGCAAGTCATCTCTTAATTTGGCCGGCAGACTGAATTCGCTAAGACTTGCCTGAGTGCCGGGACATCACGGGATCATGAAAAATGAGTTTACCGACGAACTAGTTAGGCAAGGTTCAAAAGAAGTATTCGCAGGGCCTGAACCCACTTTGGGACTATCTGGGGGACTACTAGAAGGTTGAGGTCCTTCTACACTTGTGTGCGCCATTTTAGCATAAGCCGTTCTCGATTGCGTTGTCCCAATGGCTCGGATTCAAAGACTTTTCGGGCCGGAGCAGTGATGTCCATACGATCTACATGGCCTAGCCGTCTTAAGCGTTGTATCCGTAGACGCTTAACCAGGCGCATATCGCTGTAAAGCCCATAGAGTTCGTCGTTAAATCTTCTCCTCCAGATGCCATCAACGAAAACAGGACCAATAATCGCACCCAAAACTTCTCATGCTCCTTCTTTTTCCTTCTAAGAAGCCGGTGCTCTTCTCTTCCTCTCTGTTCGTAGAGCTTACGAGCAACCCTCGTTGTTCGATGCAGCGTCGCCTTATAGGCGTCTTGTTAAGCTGCGTCCGCTTGCCTGCACTCGTCGTCAAACCATGGGTTCCTTCTGGGTGATGACGTGAAACCCAGCATATCAGTGGCAGCTTCTTTGATGGCTTCTTGACAACGTTTCCAGTCTTCTTCTATGCTTAGTGAAGGCAGCGTCGAACTCTGAGCGAGTTTCAGGGAGACTTGGTCGACAAAGTTCCCAGCATTCGGCTGCGATTGTAGTTTTTCGACGTCAAACCGTTTTGGCCTGTCTCGACTCCGTTGCTCTCTCGATATCCGGGTTCTTACCTTGGCTACAACAAGGTGTTGATCCGAGTCGATGTTTGCACCTCGGAAGGTTCGGACATCGAGAGTACTGGAGGAGTGCCTGACGTCGATCGCAACGTGATCAATCTGTTTGAGATAAGGAGATCGCCGTTCCCTTTGTGAATGTCCAGGTGTGGGAACCGCGTGCCAGCCACAGGTTCCGCCCGGAGGCGAAGTCCAACAGCCTGAGTTCGTTTCCGGATGTGTTGTCGTACAGGCTGTGCTTACCGATGACTCCAGCAAAGATGTCCTCCTTTCCCACAATACCTTCGGCCCGTGTGGTCACTTAATTTCAGAGATTTAGGAGTAAATTAATAACCACTATACCGCGCGCCAATCATTCAAAAAACCTTTGAAAGAAAGGTTTTTGCTACAGATATTATGCTTTCAATCAATTTTCAAATTTAATGTTGCGTTGTACAATACACGAAATTGCCTTAGACATAATGCAAAGCAATGCAATACCTACAAATCAATTCTAGCTAATCTTGGATCACGTTCTCTTGTAAACAACCACTCTGTATATTTTAATAAACCAATTAGTCAGTCAAACCGATTTGTGTTGCCAGTTTCATGGCTGGCAGAGAGAATTATCATCAAATCAATTCACCAGACATACACCAGACCGGTCACCTTGAACTAGATATTGAATCTCAACTGATTTCAAGTTGTGAGGAGTTTTATTTGAAACTCGCCCGGAGATATGAATTATGAGACATACTGATCTCAATTCTCTTCGATCGCTTAGGTGGTAACAGCATAGAAAACAAATTCTTGATGCGTGTTGAGCACATTTGGCATTATGATGTCCTCATTTTGCTTACTCTAGTGCATTGTAGGATACTTCTCGAGGCAGATTCACTTACAAAACGTTATTTGAACAAAACTCATTAAAGATGCTGGCTCCTTGCACACACTCTTCTGCACCTTAGAACTAAAGCCGAATACGTCCAAATCGTTTGACTTGGAGTTCTCCGTCAAAGCACTTGTATACAACAGAGATCTTCGAGCGTAGCCCCTGGCAGTAAAGGCGGACGGAGTGATATGAATGTTGAATGTACAAAGCGTATAATCAAGGTCAAGATCGCTCCTGCTGTATCATTGGGCTCAAAAGGCAAATTATTGAGTTGAAAAAGCCCTCCATCGGGAGAACAAAATGGTCCGCACAAAACCTAGATGTACGTGTATCAAAAAGTGAGTAAAAGCTGCATGCAATTCTCAGTCAGGTTTGCATTCTTTGGGAGGGGAATCAATGACCAACTTTATTCGTTGTGTGGTGGAGTTCATCGATCAAGCGTCGACGTGTATAATGCAAACAACACAGAAGTCTTGTTCATGTAGAGTACATAAGCACTAAGAAAGCGCAACTGAGGGCGTCCGCTCCAAACATGACCAACTTGCCGTGAGATATCGAGAAATTGAAGGAAGCAGGATATGCTACGTGGAGGAGTGTATGGTTGCGACTAAAGTAGTCCCCAGCCTGTAGTTTTATGGATAAGATTATGCCCAGTCGGCCGTTAAAGCAATCTCCATGCTGAGCTAAGCTTAACATATTTGCAAGCCAAGACACCAGCAGTAGTTTTCGAGAAAATGACATTAGATTGATTCGAGACTGACTCGGATAGTACCACCTCTGGAGGAGCAGAAAGCTTGACATGAAGATACGAGAAGATACGATAATGAGCAACTAGCTTTGGAACTGTGGCTAGCACGCGGTTCTCACACTTCAACATTCACAACAGAACCTGGCGATCCCCTGATCAATCCGCCGTCAATCAGATTGACCACGATTTTGAACGACATCAGACAGTCCTCCAATTTTCTTGATATCGAAAGCAACAGAATCGAGACAGGCGAATACGCTTTGACGTTGGAAAGCTGCATTCGCAGCTGATAGGTGGGAACTTTGCCTACCGAGTCTTCATGAAACTTGCTCAGAGTTCGACACTGCCTGCACTAATAATAGAAGAAGTCTTGCTGATCGCTGTTTCTTTGGGCTCAAGATGCAATTGAATAATAAAACCCTCTCCCGAAGGACAAAGCTGGCTTTGTATAACAGCTTGATCATCCCAGTCCTACATTATGACGCGGAAACCTATACATTAATAAAGCGGATGAGGAAGCCCTTGGTATTTTCAAGAGAAAAGTTCTGCGTGCAAATTTTTGGGCTTGTTTGCGTTGATAGCATCCGGAGGAGAAAATATAATGACGAACTCTATGGGCTGTACAGCGACATGCGTCTGGTCAAGCGAATGAAACTCTTAAGATAGCTAGACCATGTGGAGCGTATGGACACCACTGCTCCGACCCGAAAAATATGGCGCACGCAAGTGAAGAAAAAGCTCAACCAACTTGAAGTGTGCAACTGGAGGCAGCTGGCGAAAGATCGTGCTAGCTGGAGAGCCATGTTGGCTGATGCCCAGGCCCACCCCGGACTGTAGCGCCACAAGTAGTTTTTTATTGTTTTTGATATTTGTTGAAAACGAAATTGTTTTTCGTAGTTTCTGTTCTTGGGCCTAAAGAGAGGCTTGAAAGGACCCTCAGTCGCATTCGTAGAAATTTAAAAAGATTTGCATTTGAAAATCGAATCTGTATACAACTAACTTCAACCTTACCCACTCAACCACATGAAACTGGATTGTTCATTAATCTGTCTATTAAATGATCTTTCCTTTCGGCAAAGCTTCTGATCGATTTGTGTTCTTTAAACGCAGTGCCTTGGCAAAGACTCACTCCTTCTACAAAGAATGTTAAATTAGACGTCTATAATAATAATAATAATTGTTGGCGCTACAGTCTAAAGAGGCACCAGGGCCTAGCTTGCTCATCAACTACTCGTGTTGTGCGCGCTATTGTTCTCTCAGGAGTAGAACGGACCTACAGTTTTTTGCCGACTCCGAACGGCAAAATTTGAGAAGCTTTCTTAGACAGTTATTACTCTTTGAGTGTTGTCAGCAGCTCAAAAGTGGTGGTGTCGTCAAAAATTCGAAAAATTAGTGTTGAGCTGGGAATCGAACCTGTACCCTTCGGCGTGTGAGCGTCGCACTCTACCCACTTCGCCACGGCGACCACAAAAATTAGACGTCTATGGTGAAGGAATATTGAAGCAACATTATCTCTTTTATAAAGGGTGTCCCACTAAGAACGCAATATTTAAATTTGGCGCCATTCGAATTGTCATTGTTTGTCATTTGAACAATTATTATTGTTTGTTAGTAGAATGTATAAGGTCAATAAAAATGGATCGCTACACGAATGAACAACACATTCTCATTGTGAAATTGTTTTACCAAAATTGAGAAATTTTTGCGGCTACAGTTAGCAAATTGCGACGAGGCCCATTTCCATCTTAATGGCTTCGTCAATAGGCAGAATTGTCGCATTTGGGGCGAGGAACACCCTTAATTGATTCACTAAAAGCAAATGCTTCCTCAATACGTCACTGTGTGGTGTGGACTTTGGGCTGGAGGAACCATTGGAACTTTTTTTATGAAAATAAGTCAGGTCAAGCGCAAACAGACAATCGTGTTCGGTACCATGTTATGATAACCAATTTTTTCGTGCCTATAATTGAAGAAATGAATGTGGAGGGGATGTAGTTTCAACAAGACGGCGCCAGATCTCATACAGACAGAGAAACAATTCAATTGCTGCATTAGTCATTTCCCGGTCGTGTTATTTCGCGTTTTGTAGACCAGAATTGGCCGCGTAAATCGTGCGATTTAACACCATTGGATTTTTTCTTTAGGGTGTTTTGAAGTCTATGGTTTATGCGAATAAGCCGACGACGATTCAAGCCTTAAAAGAGGAAATTGGACGCTGTATCAATGAAGTACCACAGCATTTATGCAAAATGGTCATTGAAAATTACATTAAAAGATCGCGTATGTGCCAGTAAAGCCGCGGCGGTAGATGTGTTGTTCCATACATAGCCTCATCCTGTCTACTTAACGATATAATAAAGAATTCATGACTTTTTTTTTAAGTATCTGCGTTTTACTTAAAATTGAAATCTTGCGTTCCTCCTTTGCGACACCCTTTATTAGCTCGCTTTTGTACATTTACTGCCATTTATGAAACCGAGTCCATGGAGCAGAATTTAGGCAAAATTTATGACCAACCCTAAAATCGACAAGTGGTTATGGATGTCCAATGACAATTACTACTTACCGGCACCATGATTAACTAGAAAATTCTTAAGGCACGCTTCCTTATGGATTGTGGAAACCAGCGAATTAGACACGATTATGGCATTTAACATTAATAAGGTCGGGCAGCGGTATACGCAAATGTGAGAAGACAGAATTTACAGAAGTGAGAGATCCTGAGCTCGTGCAAGTTATCTTCCATTGACATTGCAAAGAGCTATAAAAATGAAAAAATTTATTGAAAAGTGTCTCTTAGGAAGAAACAAAAGATCTTTGACACAATTACTACATACCCCGATTTAAAGAATACATTGCTAGAAAGATAAAATCTAAAGCAATCTAAAAAGCCGACGAACTCACCTCCCCTTAAAAATCAAAATTCATCGATCACTGCTGCAGGTTGGACAAAAAAAATTTCATGTAAACATTTGACAGATTGTAAACACAAAAATATTTTCTTTGCATAAATGTATACTATATAAGCTCAAATATTAGCAGCACTGCATTACAATATAAATTAACAATTATGTTTAAAATGTTCATGAAATATGTACAATGTCGTTGCAGGCGATGGTCAATGATTGTCTTCAATAGGCAAATCGATCTCCTAACCCAACAATGGCAATCCCAGTGGTGAGACGGCAGCAGTCTTAATGAGGGGAGAATAAGGACCGATCTTCGCTATGGGCGAGGGAATGAGTGGGGATACAGTTTTGACAAGTGCCGGCTGAAGGGTCTTGAGGACTGGCACTGCGGGAGCAACGGCAATTTGCTTTCCGATTGGTGTACGTGAGACCACAGCGTTGAAGCCATTTACGGCATCAGAAGTGTATTGGACCACCCTCTGGAAACCATCAGCATCGATGAGGGTGTACGCTCCCTTCACAACGTCTCCATCGCGAGCCTCCTCCTGACTCTTGATATCACCGGTGGTTGGATCGTTCACTTGGTAGCTGAATGCATACTTGGCTGGAGCGTCTGCAGGCACAAGGGTCTTTACAACAGCCGGTTGCAAGATTCCAGTGGGCAGGAGACCTGCACTGACGACCATCACAGAGGCCAGGAGAACAATGAACTGAATGAAATCAAATGTTAAGGTGAAGTAAGGATTTCTGCTCGAGTGCAATTTCTGTGAAAGGTACTTACTCTGAATGCCATGTTGGTGGAATTGCAAGCGAGTGCTGTTTGATTGCGATAAGGTGCGGATTTGCTATTTATACCAATTCTACAAGGGGACAACTGGAACTGGGTGGAGTAAGTGAGAGTTCTGTTCTGTGCGTAAGCTGCGTGCAGACCAGATTTGTAGGTCGTGCCTGTCCCACTTTATGCACAACACATGGAGGTGCATTCGAGTCTCAATATTCGCCGCGCCAAATTCAAAATCGAGTGTTCTGATTAAAAGAAATAGAAAGATTTCGTCATTCACATGGACAATTTGAAAATAATAAATCCGATGCCGACATACCAAGAGCAGGTTTTGCTCTCAGACAAACTCTTCTTTTTCTTCGGCCAATGTCAACTCGTACGCCAGCTACGCATTCTACGCAGCGGTCAAATCTTGGTGAGCTCACGCATATTCTGAATTCTGCTCCACCCAAGGTTGTCTTCTTTAAATTAGTATAAATAGGCAAATCAGCACGTCCAAAGCATCAGACAGCATTTGCTTGCAATTCCAGCAACATGGCATTCAGAGTAAGAACCTTTTTAAGAAATTCTAACATTTAACATTTTCGGAAATTGGTTTCAGTTCTTCATTCTCCTGGCCTCTGTGATGGTCGTCAGTGCAGGTCTCTTGCCCACTGGAATTTTGCAGCCTACAGTTGTGAAAACACTGGAACCAGCTGATGCCCCAGCCAAGTATACATTCAGCTACCAAGTCAACGATCCAACTACCGGCGATATTAAGACCCAAGAAGAATCTCGGGATGGAGATGTTGTAAAGGGAGCATACGCTCTCATCGATGCAGATGGTTTCCAGAGGGTGGTCCAATACACTTCTGATGCCGTAAATGGTTTCAACGCTGTGGTCTCACGTACACCAATCGGAAAGCAAGTTGCTGTTGCTCCCGCAGTGCCAGTCCTCAAGACCCTTCAACCGGCTCTTGTTAAAACTCTATCTCCACTAATTCCCTCGCCCATAGCGAAGATCGGTCCTTATTCCCCCCTCATTAAGACTGCTGCCGTTTCACCGCTAGGATATCCTCTATTGGGTTAGGGGAACTCAAATTAAGGGACAGTTGCTTACATCGCCATTTACCTGACAGAACTCTATGATTATGATTTTTAATTAAGCTCGTGTATATATTTGTAGATCTTTATGTTGCAGTACTGCTTATGCTCAAATAAATACTGTTTAAGTGCAATTAAGAAATCATATTTTTTGATTTCATTTCGATTGTCTTATGGTTCGGTTTATATTGACTGTCTGTGGAGGTATTCTTCTAGGAGGCGGGTAAAATGGATAATGGTGTCTCCTTTACTCAACACTCAGGAGCTTATCAATGCTCGACTGAAACCTTCAGACATGGCGAAATTGCTGATAAACATAAGGTTCCCTCAACTTATGGATTGGATATTAATTGCTGATCGATTCTTTTCCAACTGCAGGCTGGTGTTCAGAAATGACCTTCCGTGGATTAAAACCAGTTTGATATCTTCGTCTCTTAGATTTAAAACCTTCGCCGAGGTCCTGACAATTAGACATTTCAGAGTGAAGGAGTAACAAAACTTTCCATTCGCAACAGTTCTCTAAGAAGAATCACTATTAAGCCACATACTCATACGAGCTCTAAGGACCACAGTTTTTTTGTATTTAAATGTGAAGATATTGAGAGAAAAAGATAACATATCACTTTCGGGACTTATTGATAAAAACGTATTTTCTGGACAAAGTTGGACTTTTTTCATTAACATAGCTTCCTGCAAGATTGATACAATCAGTCCAAGGGCAATCTAACATGTCGATACCTGTTTTTGGAACTATGTAACTTTGGCCTCAAAATAGGCATCAGTTTTGGCGGTCACATCTTTATTCGAGACACACTTTTTTCTGCGAGCATCCTTTTGAGGTCTGAAAAGAGATGAAAGTTGCTGGGGCCCAGATCTGGAGAATACAATTCAAAGTCAAATTCGTGTAATTTTTGAGTGGTAACCGACGACTTCTGGCACAGTGCATTGTCTTGGTGGAAGAAAATATTTGTCTTCTTCATATGCGACCGTGTTTTTTTAATGCAATGTTGTAGTCGCTGTTGATCCTTTTGCATTTCTCAAGATAGTCGATAAATAAAATTCCGTGTGCTTCTTAAAATACGGATAAAATAACCTTGCGAAAACGACCTTTGTGTCGTTGGATGCTTTGGGCGTGGTTCACCTCTGACTGCCGATTTGACTCTGGAGTGTAGGGCTGTGTCCATGTTTTATCCATTCTGAAATACCGATTCAAAAGGTCTTTCTTATTTTGACAAAACATTGTAAGCAAACGCGGCACCCATTTCGAAAACAGCTTTCTCATGGACAAATGCCTTCTGATATCTCTAAGGTGTCAGCTATCCCCCGCAATTTCACTTTGCGGTTTTCCGAAACGATTTTGTTTACTTTTTTGACGTTTTCAGGTATAACCACCTCAATTGATCTTGAATTCAGCATCGTTGTTGTCTTTACGGCAATGTTCATAGTTATCGTACCACCGCTAAATAGTTGTTTTTGATGAAGCAGAGTCCGTGTAACATTGTACGAGTAACATGGTATATTACCCATCAAAAAGCTCCCCTTCTGACCTTGCCACTATATATAAGGCGCACATTCGCCCAATGCTTGAGTATAAGGCTCCTATCTGCTCTGGTGGTCCTAAGATCTCTCTGCACCTACTAGATAGAAAAAATAAAATTTATTGGTGATAATAATGCTGCGAAGTCAATTGACGCGCTTCAACGTCGACGAAATGTTGCGTCTCTATCACTATTTTATCGCTATTTCAACAAAAAATGCTCGAATGAGTTAGCTAGTTGCATTCCTCCCCTTCAAGAATTCGACCGCAATACCCGCCTCGCTAGGAATGCTCACCCGTTCACTCTTAAGCCCACCTTCGAAGGTACAGTTAAGTTTAGAGACTCGTTCTTCAGCCGCACCACATGAGTATGGAATACTCTTCCCAGCCCAATTCCCCCCCCCCCCCTCCCCCCATTACTATCCACAGGCATTTAAAATCAATGTACATCGGTACCTCCTTTCCCTCTCGTCCTCCTTACCATCGGCCCGTGCTGTGACTTAATTCCAGTCATTGAAGGGTATTAACAATCCCTTTAGTGCGCGCCAAATATAAAAAAATTAAAAAAAAAAATAAATCAAAAAGCAGTGTCTAATCAACATCCGAAATTCTCATTTTTCCATTGTTTTAAAAATCGCAGAAATAGCGGCACTTGAAGCACTGTAACTTGTAACCTAATAATCAGATTATCATGCAAATTTGACAGGTATCGTTGATGTTACCGTCGCTCCCTATGTGTCAGTCTTGGGACATATTGAATGCTGTGTGATCTTTATACTGCTTCTTCATAAAAACGAGTAGTTTATTTGTTAAGAACGAATATTTAATAGTATGCTTTATTCATTCATTCGTTTTTATTTTACACCTTACACTATACGTTATGGATAAAAGTTTTGCCAAAGAACCCATGTTGCAAGATTCGTTTTTATCTAAAAGTAATCCCTGGAAAAGTTTTGCTTCTTCAAAGTTTTTGTTTATGTCGGAATTGGTTATCTGATATTTTTTCACAAATTGGGGCATCTTCAATGAATCTTTAGACTTATCATTTGACACAAGAAATGAACTACTTGTAATACAGGTGGTGCTAGAACCAACTACTATACTGGTTAATAGTATAAAATAGAAGGACAAAAAGATAGCTTCCAAAATACTATTTTAAACGTTGGACAAAGAGTTATTTTATTGCACACACGGATCTGCATTTTAAAAAAGATGATGTTTTTCGATCCAATTTAAAAGAGATGAACAGATATTTCAAATAAACTCGTTTAACTGGCAAAGGGAATAAGAAACGCGTGTTTTTTTACATGTCGAATCGTAAACCAATACTTTCGTTACCGATTTTACTTGAAAAAAAAAATAAATAAATAAGGAATTGGGTTTTAAAACTCTGATTTCCTTTATATTGAGCGTTAAGTGACACTTGGATAGGGATAGATTAAGGTTACTTCATTCATCTTAATTTGCGAGAATCAGGTCCATTTCATTTCAGCATTGCACTGTAACTTTTTAATATAATTATCTCCGTGTTCTTATTTTATTTCAATTTTATATTTAAATAAAATATATATAATATTTTAATTTTTTTTATTATCCTGACTCTATTGACACAATTCTAACTTTGAAACCGTCACAGATGCAATTTGTTCTTTCATACTCACTGTGATTTGTTTTGTAACCACAGCGTCAGTTGAACATTGTCATTTGATTTGGAGTGGAGTGCCTTTATTTTGTAGTTTTACAAACGCATCTTTAATTGAATGTAAATATAAAGTCGGAAGGGCTGAACGTGTAAACAACAAGATAGTTTTGTTCCATCAAAGATTTCCCACTCCGCAACCATCTTCATGTCTTTCGCAAGAAATGTATGCTACTGAACACAACTCAGAACTTGTTGCCCGAAATCTTTTCAAAGGAAGAAAGCTGTTACCAACAGTTTTCTTAAAGTCAATATCCTTTCCATGAACGTAGCTTATACATCAATCAAGTAATTCGGAGGTTCGTCGACATACTAATAATAATAATAATTGTATCGCGCGACAGTCCACAGGGGGACCAGGGCCTAGACTACTCATCAACTACTCGTGTTGTGCGCGCTAATGTTCTCTCACGCGTAGAAGGGACGTAGTTTTTTTCCTAATCCGAACGGCGAACTTTGAGAAACTTTTTTTAGACAGTTTTTACTCTTTGAGTGTTGTCAGCAGCTCGAAAGAGGTGGTGCCGTGAAAAATTCGAAAAATTGGTGTTGAGCTGGGCATCGAACCTAGACGCTTCAGCGTGTGAGTGTTGCACTCTACCCTCTACACCACGGCGGCCATCGCCATATATTTTGATAAATTGACACAAAATAATACTTGCAAATTTCTGACACTCAAACACAGAAACTGGATTTAAGGGACGCAGAAGAAAGCTACCTGCATCAGTTAAAGTGCAAACTGCCTTAGTCATTGCCTAAAAGACACGCACACTTAAGGTTTGACTTAAGATGCTCCAAAAAGTAAGGCACCCGCACTCCCAACACGGACTTCCCAAGGAAGGCATTGTCAGATCAAGTGCGTTGTACGTCCATGTCGCCTTGGGCAAGTAAATTTTGTATCTTACGACCCGCACATAAGCCGCCTTATCTGTGTTAATGTCATTAATATATGCAACCGAAACCACTAAGAAAATTGCATTTTTTCACCATCAGCCTACTCTTTGAAGCCGGTTTCTGCTCTAATCTTTTTAATTTTCTTCTTACACATTGCGTGAGGGGGTATGGACAACGCACCCAACAAGCAATTTTGATTCCTCCCAAATGCAGTTTTTCACTTAACGGTTTCGTATAAATAGGCTCATGCCTGTGACTTCTAGGTATCACAGTAATTTCGCTTGCAACCTCAGCAACATGGCTTTTAAGGTAAGATGCCGAAAAGTGTAGTGCTTAGAAATAAGAATTTATTTCATCTCCTTGCAGCTGGTTCTCCTTTTGGCCTCAGTGGTGGTCGCTCACGCTGTGGTGCTACCCAATGGACTGCTGCAACCCGCAATTGTGGGAAAAACCATAATTGCTGAGGCTCCGCCAAAGTATGCCTTCAGCTACCAAGTCAATGACCCGAAAACCGGCGATATCAAAAGTCAGGAAGAGAGCCGTGATGGAGACGTAGTGAAAGGAGCTTACGCTCTAATTGATCCCGATGGTCTTCAAAGGGTCGTACAATACACGTCGGACGCTGTCAATGGATTCAATGCCGTCGTCTCTCGTACACCAATTGGCAAGCAAATTGCCGTTGCGCCTGCTGTTCCCATCATCAAGACTGTGCAGCCGACTCTCATCAAGGGAATTGGAGCGCTTCCACAACTGTCCCATCTGTCTGGGGCTATTTATGGTTAGAATTCCAGTGAATTCCAGTGAATTCCAGTGAATTCCAGTGAATGATGACTTTTTATACGATATATTGTTTTCCTTAAGATTTAATACGTTGCAGTACCGCTTAGATAAATAAAGAACGTTTGATAGAAATTGTTTTTGAGTACTAAACGCGTACGCGCAAACATTTTAATTGTTCTTTCAATTGATTTTGTAACCGCCACATTCCAAAAGTGTGTGTCTATGTAGGGAGCTTGAACTGTTCTTCTTCAATTTTGTTTTAGTTTTGCTTTTCACATCCCTTCGGCTGCTGGCAAAACGTAAGTATTAATTACTGCTTAGAAAAAGCCTCATAAACTTTCGAATTGGTGTTGTGCACACACGCTTTAGAAGCTTTATTAGACTATTAGATATATTTCAAAACGACGATTGATGTTTATTTCTTATTTTTTCATATTTATTCGTATTTGGGTTACTGGTGATAAGAACTAAAAATACACGTACACCGGTATGAAATTAATTTTTTTTTTAAATAATGCACTAATTGTTAATGGCGAAGTAAAAACATTTTATTCAAAGTATTGGCCATTGTTTTCTACACATTTTGAACACCTTTCTGGCAATTTGTGAATCCCACACCAATAAAATTGTTCGTCTTTTAAAGCAAACCAATCAGACACCCGATTTCCAACCTCCTCGTAGGAATCAAAGTGCTGCTCAGCCAATGCGTGTCTCATCGATGGAAACAAATGGTAGTCGGAAGGAGCCAAGTCCGGTGAATACGGCGGTTAGGGTAGCTGCTACCAGCCAAGTGTTTTGATTGTATCCTGAACCGGTTTTGCTTTATGTGCAGGTGCATTGTCATGGAGCAAAATTACCTTCCCGTGTCTTCTGGCCCATTCTGGTCGTTTCTCGATCAATGCATGGTTCAAATTGATCATTTTTTGTCGGTGGCGATCAGTATTAACGATTTCACCAGGTTTTCGGAGCTCGTGGTACAGCACACCATTCTGGTCCCACCAAACACACAGCATTATCTTCTTGCGGAATCGAACTGGTTTTGCAGTCGATGTTGATGGTTGTCCCAGATTAACCTATGATTTCCGTTTAGGATTCTTTAAATAAATCAATTTTTCATCGCCAGTAACACTCCGATGCAAAACCGATTTTCTTTCGTGTCTTTGAAGCAAAATTTCACAAGTGTTTTTTCGGTTTTCCATCTGTCTTTCATTCAATTCATGTGGCACACATTTTCCACACTTTTGGATCTTTTCCGTAGCTTCCAAACGGTCAGAAATTGTTTGTTGTGCAACATTTGCTTTTGACTCAAAGTGTCATCTCCATCCAATATCGTTTGCAATTCGGCGTCTTCAAACTTTTTTGGTAGTCTTCCACGTTCTTCATTTCTCACATAAAAATCATTATTTCTGAACCGTTGAAACCATCTTTTGCATGTTGCTTCCGATAGAGCATGATCACCATATGCCTCTACAAGCATTCGATGTGACTCTGCAGCACTTTTCTTTAAATGAAAACAAAAAATTAATGCTTTCCGCAAATCATCACTTTCTGGTACAAAATTCGACATTTTTAACACAATGAAAAAAATATGATATTGTCTGTTCAATGACTTGATGTATACTAATTATTTTTTTTTATAGCAAACAAATAAAAAAATAAAGGCTTGTTCACAACATATGTTCCCTTTCGAGACATTTGTATCTTGACGCTCACTTCATACCGGTATACCTGGGGTATACATAATAAATATGGTAATTTGAAAGGCGCGCTTACAAAACTCCTCGTAAAATCGATTAGATGACCACTAAAGATATTGACATATGTGATAATGCGTGTTATAAAATTTGTCTTAACAAATGATTTTATGCCCCAGAACTAAAAAAAAAATGTTTTCTTAATATTCAATTCTATAAATTCTGTTGGCGATGTTTATGCATTTCTTGTACGTGCTTAAAACGGCCATAGGAACGTGGAACACTTCTTTGCTCTGGTAAGTACATAACTACAATTTTCTGAAACACACATGTATATATATTACATCGTTCGCTCTTGGGACTTGACTCTCAGCTGCAGCTTCAGTCGACTGGGAAAGGAACAGTAACAAAAGCAATCCGAATCATTGTTTAAACATCTGTTACAGATTAGAAATGCTTAAGAGTTCCTATTCTTTGTTTTAGAATCTTCGCTTTAAATTGCACCTCCGAATCCGGTTCTAATATAATCAAAAACGGATAAACATTAATTAACAATTTTTTTTACTTTTCCATCTGCGAACATCATTAGTTAAGTTGATTTGAGTTGCATATTATAAGAAATGGGGAAAGCATTGCGAGTCTCCTTTAAATAAATTATCAAGAACTAAATAGGATGCAGTCCGCTCAGTTCAAAACGTTTCAAAGCACGTCCGTGCAATTGGTTTAATACATAACTCAGTACTGAGTGGTTGGTGACAAGGATGCTGCGGTTTTTAAAAAAGATTTAATCAATTTTATATTTAACTAACCAACAACAGGTCAGCAATAAAAGAGGAGCTCAGAGTCGATGTTGAACTCACTTGTGCCAATTTATGCGAAAAGTAGTCAAGAATTGGGTTCGAGAAATGGACTTCTCAAAACGTACTCAGATGACCATCATGCGAAGGAACTTGAAATCCGCACATATAAAAATGTATACATGTAGATATATTGAATGGGGCGACAGTCGACAACTAGATGGGGGCCTAGCTTTTCATAAACTACTCGTGTTGTGCACTTTTCTGTTCCCTCCGGAGTAAAAGATTTTTGGCTTACTCCGAACGGCGAAGTTTGAGAAGCTTTGTCACAGACAGTGGACAATCTTTGAGTGTTGTTACAGCTCGAGGTGGTGACTATGTACCATCATGTGTACTTATACCAAAGGCTTCGATATAACGAAGGACTTAATATCTTAGTACACAAGTACCAAGACTACTTTACACCTCTGCCCGCAGTGTAACTCCACACAGATTCGAAATGAGGCTTTACTGTCTGGTCTGAGTTTGGCGATATTTGACATTAAACCATAATCATCACGTTGCTTCAAAAGAGGGCATACAGCACGGTCAGACTAACATAAAGTTTTAAGGTGTCCTCACCTCTCGCGGTACTGACATAAGGCCCCTGCTAGTCATGTTGCATCAATAAGCATCGGACGAACTGTGACGCCGAATACCGATCAAATCATGCAAATCATCGAGTTAGAGCGGCATATGGCATCTTGTGGCATCGCCCAAGAGATGGGAGTTAGTCACCAAACCATTGTAAACCATCTGCAGAAGGCTGGATACAAAAAGAAGCTTGATGAGCTTGACGCAAAAAAACCTTTTGGACCGAATCAACGCCTGCGATATGATGCTGAAACGGAACGAACTCGACCCATTTTTGAAGCGGATGGTGACTGGCGACGAAAAATGGATCACATACGACAATTTCAAGCGAAAACGGTCGTAGTTAAAGGCTGGTGAATCGTCGCTAACAGTGTCCAAGCCGGGATTGACGGCCAGCAATGTTTTGCTGTGTGTTAAGTGGGATTGGAAGCGAATCATCCACTATGAGCTGCTCTCATATGGCTAGACGCTTAATTCTTCCACCTACTGCGAACAACTGGACCGCTTGAAGCAGGCGATCGACCAGAAGCGTCCAGAATTGGCTAACAGGAAGGGTGTAGTGTTCCACCAGGACAACGCCAGACCACTCACTTCGTTGATGACTCGTCAGAAGCTATGGGAGCTCGGATGGGAGGTTTTATCGCGTCCACCATATAGCCCGGTCATACCACCTGTTCCTGTCCATGGCGAACGCCCTTGGTGGTGTGAAGTTGGACTCAAAAGAGGCTTGTGAAGTGTGGCTGTCCGAGTTCTTCGCAAATAAAGAGGCGGGTTTCTACGAGGAGTATATTATGAAGTTGCCGTCTAGATAGAAACAGATTACCGAACATAACGGCACCCATTTGAACTAAATTCTATAACAATTTTTATGAAGCAATAAATGAAGAGAAAAAAAGTGGGAGGTCGATATTTGACACCCTTATACTTGTGAAGGTTGTGTTTAATTGTGCACACCAAGTGCACGATTATGATTTAAAAAAATTATTCAAATTTTCAGCAACAAATTAACAGAATTATTTCATCATTAAGTCTCTTAAAAAACAGATGTCAGATAGAACAGAATCTCTTAAAGAACTGATAATTAAAAAGAAAAAACAAACTGCGCAAGATACACTCGAATATGGTTACGTTTTCTTGATTGATACAAGAAATGCAAGCAATCTAAAAAAATTGAAACTTGCAAATAATCAAATTCCTGTCCCTTATGCTGCTACCCTCTCGTATTTGATTTCATATACGAATATATGCTTGTGCACATGCACACTACCTATGTCTATAGCAGCGCATCACGCCCGTGCACTCCTCATGCGAAACTCCGTTCGGTGTTAAAAATGAAGTAAATGTTCGATGTGCCATAAAGATTTATATCGATAAAGCTAAATGAAAAATGTTCACAGATCATTTCATATGTTACACACCTTTCTCTGTTCAACTAATGAGTGCTCACTAAATTTTTAAGAATGAATGTACTACAGTTTTCAGGCTCTGCAAAACTCAGTCTTCGAAATTTCAAAATTCATTGTCCTTGGTTGTGGGCTTTTAAATCGTATGAGCTAATAATGCCTTAAATTATTTTAATTGAAAGATCCCGTTCCATATAGAAATGTTTAAACATGGTCTTAGGTACATCGACAGACATTTATTTTGATTCCCCCATTACACACTCAGTGCAGAACATGTGATCTAAAATGTACATTCAATATATCCGTGTTCTGATCAAAACTAAACACAGGTACTGTCATTCTCAATCAAACGAGCTGTTCATGAATCAAAATTTTTAGTTTCAAGTCACAACGTCATAAAAAAAAGATGAATAAATTAACACAAATAAAAATCACACTTCCTTCACTCCCTTTTTTCTCTTTTCTTCTGATAATTTCCCAACAACTTAATCAATTCCTTTTTCCAAGTCGCCAGGTATACCCGCCAGAGATGCTAAATAGAATGCGAGGGACGATTTGAAATTTTAAATATGAGCGTTGCTTAATACACTCACCTGTGATCACAAAAGCCGATGTGAACAGATGCTCTTGTACAACACGATGAGTGATATCTTCTCTGCAGCCCTGAACTACAGTATACTGCGTTTGCAACAAAGCTTCTTTTATTGGCTCTTGCTCCCAACTGATAAAACTCTCCGAAGCAGGAAGCACCATTATCTCACTCTGAAGCCTTGACAGCGTAAGGTGCACTTGCATACTGTAAACTACTTCCAACATTTTTTGCATTTCCCAGCTGGTTGACGTTGTCTTGCCTGCAGGCACTTCTCGTGAAGGAGATTCATCTGAAATCTCTGTTGTGGGATACTGAATTCTTGCAATGTTTCGATCTCCACTGAACTCGCTTTGATTATAGCTCCCATCCACCAAGGACAAATCAATTTCCGACGGGAAGGCGAAATTCCTTTCGACAGGCCCAGTCGCGAATAAAATCACAATGAAATGCACGAACTCCATCTGACCATGAATGAAGCATGCAAGTAGTTCAGACGAACAAAAACTAGGCTAGCCGGAACATGGCATATATGGCTGGCAGCTTTCATTCAAGCATCATCAAACAAATGGTCGATTAAGCAAATTAGAGCCCTAAAGTAATGATGCGTATCTCAAAAGCAAGTGTGGTGCTTCACCAAATCACCAACAGTTGTTTACATTGCGTACGCATTTAAGTGTGAATTGAATTCGTTTTGACATGTTGGCTGCAAGATCTGATATTTTTTTTCAAAATCAATGGTGATGCCAAGTGTGCATACCAATTTGCAGATTTGTCTACATTGGCTGTTCCACTTGTTCAACGCTCTGCATCACCATGACACGCCGCGTGGGTGTGATCGGAAAACGAATTAGTCTGCAATTCATCCCGCAGGTTGTTGTGGTTACTTTTGAATCAATTTCTTAATGAAAACTTGTTAAGTGTTACACGTAGTTATCTCGCTTCGTGTGTCGGTTTCTGTAATAAATTCGTGTTTCGGCACTGAACAATAATTTTTGGTTTTCCTCTAATTGACAATTTTCTCTGCGACCAACGGACGGAAGTTAATGCAATTTTCATGCAGTCTTTTTCAAAGTTGCGTTGCGCGTGTGGAGTAAAAACGCTTGACTAACGTCATTTGTACACTTGCTTATATAACTGTGACATTGCCGGTCTTCCTGTAAGTGTCACCAAACTTTGAAGTAAGTGTAGTTTGATAGATATCACTTGAAGGTTTGTTCATTTCTGGGTTTTGTGGATCCTATTTCTGCCATGAGCTGATGAACAACTTTGATAAAAACACGTGTACTATTATTTATTTTACACGACAATCTTTCCTTGCATGAATTTCAAAACTTTTTGGTTTAATCATCCGATCAGATCGCCCTATACTAGAAAATTTAGTTTAAGTACCTTACATTACAGTGGCATGCAAGAATCATGCTTCATAACCATCCAAAATTTGCCCCTACTGCACCTTCAATAGGGAAAGAACATTATTACGATCCTCTAACTCACGGCCAAGTATTCCATTTCACGAGTGAGGTGCTGGTGTAGATCCGACTCAGAAATGTCTATGGCAACCGATGGTATACCAGTTTGACAACTTGGGACCAAATTCCAACGTAGAAATTCAATGTTTAACAACACATTTAAGGTATTTTAAAGTCCCCCCCCCTCCACAAGTGGTAGACAAAGAATTGTTCACTTCTCTGACACCCAGCCACATGTAGCGAATAAAGAGAAATCAATGCTTCCTTTCGGGATAATTCAAAGTTAAGGGATGTGAAGGAGTGGAAATCCGAACCGCTAATATAGAAAACAGGCTATTGTGGACGCTTAGGAACGAAGTTTTGACAACTAAAACTTTCCAGAACCAATTAAAAGTTTCAAACACTTAATCATAGAACATCAACTGGTAGGCACAAATCAGTGAAACTAAAAACTGAAAGCAAATTTTTGGAATACAATGAAATTGTAAATTGACATAAAAGTTCTTGGATATAAATCTTCTGTAACAGTGCCTATTGAATAAAAAAAATTCTTCAAACTTTTACTCGCCTGGTTTTAGTTTTTGGCCTTAGTGTGAAAAACAGTGGCCTACTGTATTCATCAATAATAATAGTAAATGAATGACGCGACAGTCCGCAGGGGGACCAAGGCCTAGCTTGCCCATCAACTACTCTACTACTACTGCGCTACTATTCTCTTACGAGTAGACGAGTTTTCTGCCGGCTCCGAACTGTGAAATTTAGGTTTCTTCGATATTAATTACACTTTGGTGTTGTCAGCAGCCTGAATAAGGTGGTGCCGTGAAAAATTCGAGGTGTTCAGACGGGAATCGAACCCGGACCTTCGGCGTGTCGCAATCTATCCGCGAAGCCACGGCGGCCACAAAGAATTCATCAAAAGTACCGAAAGAGTACCGAAATCAAATCCAGAATCACTCTTTTTTTTGGGACTAAGAAGAAACAAGATAGACTAAGCCTGCTTTACGGTGTGGACGCTCCTAAAGTTGGATAGGGAAGCCCCTAGTTTTTACAGAGAAAAGTCCTGCATGCAATTTTTAGTTCTGCTTGCCTTGATGGCAGAAGGAAATGGAAAAATGAACGTCAATGACGAACTTAATAGGCTGTACCACGGTATGCGCCTGGTCCAGTGTTTTTGGAGGAGCTTAGGCGTGTGTACACCACTGCTCTGGTCCAAAAAGTTGTACAATGGTACAACGCAACAGAGGATGGCCTACTTAAGAATGGAGTACACAAGAAGAACCTTAACTAATTTGGAAGCAACTTTACTGTAGACAACTGGCGAGAGTCTGTGTTGACTGAAAACTATTCATCCATGTGCATGTAATTTTTTTTTAGAAAAACCTTTAAATTTACAAGACGTAGTATGTACGGTGGTATGTAGTAGTAGGTAGTATGTAGGTACGTACAAGAGGCTCGGAAAAAATACCGTCGAACTCAGTAATGGCTAAAAAAGTGTTGCAGGGACTCTGCTCTATCAAAAACAACTATTTGTCGGTGGTATGATGACTTTAAACGTGGCCGTAAAGACACCAACGATGCCGAACGCTCAGGAAGCACAATTGAGGTGGTTACATGTGGAAACTTCAAAAAGTACACAAAATCGTTTCGGAAAAGTGAAATTGCGTGAAATATCTGATACCTTAGAGATATCAGAAGGCAGTGTGTACACTATTTTTCAGGAACATTTGTCCATGAGATAGCTGTTTTTGAAATGAGTGATACGTTTGCTCGCAATGGATCAACAACAACAACAACGAGGATTCTGAGAGCTGTTTGGAGCTGTTTCACCAAAATAAAAATGACTTTTTGTATCGGTATGTCACAATGGATGAAATATGGATCCACCACTACACTCCAGAGTCAAATCAGCAGTCAGCGGTGTGAACAGCAGCCTGTGAATACAGCCCAAAGAGTGCAAAAACACAACGATTGGCTGGCAAGGTTATGGCATCCGTATTTTGGAATGCGCACGGAATTTTATTCGTCGAGCATCTTGAGAAAGGCAAAAGGATAAACAGCGAGTACTACTGACATTATTGGTCACATTTGAAGAAAGAAATTATAAAAAAAAACGGTTTCATATGAAGAAGAAAACAAATTCTCTTCCACCAAGACAATGTACCATGTCACAAGTCGTTGGCTACCTTGGCTTAAATTGCACGAATTGGTCTTTGAATTGTATTTTCAAGATCTGGGCCCCAGCGACTCATAATTTTTTTCAGACCTCAACAAAATGCTCACCGGAAAATAATAAGGCTCGAATGACGGATGATCGCCGAAACTGAAGCCTATTTTGAGGCCAAATCGTTCTATGAAAAAGGTATCGAAATGTGAGGGCAGCGTTTGACTAATTGTATCACTCTTCAAGGTATCTATGTTGATGAATAGTGTCAAATTGTGGCCAGAAAATGTTTTTTTTTTGTTTTTTGTTGGTAAGTCCCGAGACTTATTGGGTGATGTATTACATTAACTTTAATAAGAGGATATGATGAAGTTTGATTTGGAGTTCGGAATTGTGCATTGTGGATTGCTGTAGGGAAGCTAATATCGTTGCGCAGGTATTTCTGAATATTAAGTGGCCTTTGAAATAACCCACTCTAAAACAAATAAAACAAATTACGACTTCGAATCCATGTCAGACTTCTTTGTAAGAAATCTAATTGGTAATTTATAACTTGGCATTACATAACATTTTTAATAGCCAAAGACATAATTCAAAATTAAAATTAAGAAATTAAAATTAAGAAATAAAATAAAGAAATTAAATTAAGAAATTGAAAATAAAAGCTACAACTAGGTTTAAGAAGTTATGTCGTCGGCTAATAAAGAATCCCAAAAGAACGTATACTGATGATATTCCGGTATATGAAAATTAAAACTCAAGAACATATGATACACTATACCTTACTACCTCATACAAGCAACAAAGTCATTGGTGGAAGCCAGAAACCATTCTTTAGAATACTGTAGGAGATAATTTATCATAGGATGCCATTGCAGAAACCCCTGATTGCGAATGAATACCGAGAGGTAAATGTGTATAGTTCAGAAAAATCTGTCCATAGCGCTTTGGAAACATTATGTTGCATTTTTAAGCCTTTTCCCCTTCGCTCGGTATAAAAGGTTCTCTTTTCTCATCCTTTATATGTTAATTTTTATTTTATGCCATTATTTTTAGGGATAACTGGCTTTGAATGCATTTTAAGTATTGAATGCCTCTTGGCATTAGCTCTCTGCAACTAGTTATAAAGGGTTATTTTTTAGCTATTATCTTTTTGGCAACACTGGTTTAAACGGCTGACGCACGTTTTGTGTTTTGTTTCACTGTTAAACATCTTCAGTTTGGTCCATAATTTAACCATGAATGGTCTTACAAACGAACAACGCTTGCAAATTATTGAATTTTATTATCAAAATGCGTGCTCTGTTAAGAAAGTTCATTGCGCGCTCCTTCCATTTTATGGTCAAAAATGGACGAAGCTCATTTTTGGCTCAATGAGTACGTAAATAAGCAGAATCGCAAGAGCTCCCAATGCATCCAGAAAAAGTCAAAGTTTGGTGCGGTTTATGGGCTGGTGGCATCATTGGACCTTGCTTCTTCAAAGATGATGCGAATCGTAACGTAACTGTGAATGGTGAGCGCTACCGTGAGATGATATCCAACTTTCTTTTGTCTAAAATGGAAGAGCTTGACTTGCATGACATGTGGTTCCAACAAGACGGTGCCACATGCCACACAGCACGCGCAACAATGAACTTATTGAGAGGCGAGTTCGGTGAATATTTTATTTCACGTTCTGAACCGGTCAATTGGCCGCAGAGATCGTGCGATTTTACGCCTTTTGACCATTTTTTTTGTTAAAACTTGTTTCTATATAGACAATCCCGCTTCAATTGACACATCGGAAGACAACATTGAAGCATTTATTCGTGAGATACCGCCCGAAATGTTGAAAAGAGTATGCCAAAATTTGCCTAAGGGGATGGACCATTTAGGGCCCAGTCAAGTTCAACATTTCCATGAAATAATCTTCAAACATTAAATTATATGGACTGTACTACCGATTCAAATAAAGATTTGATGCATTTTCGTGAATTTTATGTGTTTGTTTTTTTAAAAAAATTCCTATAGCTTTTAAAAAATTACCCTCTAGAACAACGCCTACACTTAACCTAAACCGTCGGGATTTTCGAGCCTTCTCCACTGGTAATGGCTGGCAATATTCACCAAACATTCCTCTTTATATTCTTGACAAATGTAAGTTATCTTACAGTTTCCCCACCAACATTTTGTTCATTGTATAAAAAGGGAGTTACTGCTCTAGCTCGAATTTATTTGCATCTTTTTTTCGTTCAATAATTTAAGAATTCTCAGCGCATTTAGAAATATTGCCCAATCTTTGACAAATTGTTTGTTAATTAAGCGCCCCGCCAAGGAAACATGTAAAGTCGAAATGTTCAATTCGTTAAGCGCATGTGTCTATCAAATATGGTAAACACAATCATTTCCATATCAACTCCCATCGAAATAGTTCACAGAAGGTGCATAAAAACCAAAGCCACACACATTGAAGCATCTAGTTTACAGTCGAATACAATACCCGCAACGTCGGCGACGTCGTGTAGGCCATTGTTAGAGGCAAAGTTATTCGACTACACAAAAGCGCACCCGTGTCAAACCGTTCGGTCTGGTCCATGCGCCGCGTGTATTTTATTCGAAGCATTGTACAGGATTTTCAAAACTAAACTTGAGATAATAAAAAATTACTTAAACCGTTACGCAAATCAATTGCCCTCGACCGTATATCACTCAGTCACACCAAGAGCACAACATTCGCAACGTATAAAAGCAAAATCCACCGCACATATACACATTCCATCTTGAGCTCCGAAAGAAAGCAAAAGCAACACACTTGAGCGAAATGGCATTCAGGGTAAGTTCACTTTTAATTTAACTGGGTTCGTGGCTCCAATTTTTTGTCTGTCATTTCAGTTTGCGGTTTTCTGTGCGCTTGTTTCATTGAGCAGGGCGGGAGTGATACCTTCGGGGCAACATGTCTACTCCGCCCCTGAGTACAATCAACATGTGTTTTATGCCCAACCCAGCCCACTTCAGGCTGCGGCTGTGGTCAAAGCCCAGCCCGTGCTGAAGACCTCCGAGGACGAGTTTGATTTACATCCGCAATACAAGTTCGGTTACGATGTCCAAGACACACTGTCCGGCGATTCTAAGACGCAAGTGGAGAGCCGCGATGGTGATGTCGTTCGGGGTGAATATTCACTTATTGATGCTGACGGCTACAAGAGGCGAGTGCAGTACACCGCAGACCCTGTGAATGGATTTAACGCGGTTGTGACCCGAGAGCCGCTGAGTGGGTTTGTAAAGGCTGTCGCCGCCCCAGTTGTTGTCAAGTCAGTAGTTCCTGTTGTGAAAGCCGCTGTTCCTGTGGTGAAAGCCGCTGTTCCTGTGGTGAGGGCCGCCGTTCCTGTGAAATATGCTGCAGCTTCAACGCCGTTCAGGTACACCCAAGTGCCAAAGCAACTGTACAGATCGGCGCAAGCAGCCTACGAAAACGGCCCCGTTGTAAAGGGCGCATATGCAGAGAAACCAATTGTCAAAGCCATTCCGGTGGCTTACCCTATTTCCAAGGAGCAATAGGAGGAACGTGCTTGATGCCACTGTTAGTATTATACCTCAATTTAAGTGTTAAAAGTTAATTATATAAAATATACTCATTCGAAAAAATTCATTGTCTTGGAAGTGAAACTAAATTCGAGGTTAAGGAAGATCGCCAATGTCTGAAAGGAAAGTGTTTATGTAGCGAATGGTTGCGATTCCAAAATTGTATATTTTTCCAGAACAGCAAGGCACTTTTGTCTCGGGCTGCGATTGTAATTTACTGAGGGAAGTGCTTAAGACTTTACATCCAATTAAGTGCATATTTTGGGTGAACGAATTTAGTGCGGTAAGTTGTGGTAATCTTTGAAGTGATTAACTACTTCATTGGAATGGTGTAACAGTTTTCAGCAATGTATCAGCCTCTGTTTAAGGCGACAACATTGTTGTTTGCCTTTTCGAAAATGTCCAGATTTGTCTCAAATGAACAGCAATTCGGGGGAAGTTTTGATAGTCTCTTTCAAATCAAAGAAAATTGCAGCTGAAACCAATCGAATGCTCGTAGAAGTTTACTATTAATATGTTTTCACTGATAATCTTAACAGTGGTGATTTTTGCGTCGAGGGCAAAGAGCGTCTTGGCCAGCCCAAAAAGTTTGAAGAAAAGGAATTGGAGACTTAACTCAATCTAAATCCGCATCAAACGCTATCATCGCCTAAAACGACGCCAGTGCAAAAAATATACTCGGGTCAAGGCCAACCTTTGTATATGATAGGATACCAGATGCGTGTAGTGTACGATAAATTCCTAAACCCAGCAGAAACCATTAATGGGAAACGTTATCGAATAGTTCTTATGCAATTGAACCAGGCATAAAAAGTGGTTTTCCAAAACGTGGCTTAAGCCGTCTAAAACTGCCTGGAAACTCAGAAATGGGAGGTCTTCCTCCATCCGCCAAATTCTCCAGACCTTGTTTCTTTCGAATAGTTTTTCGACAGAAACGAAACGAGTTGGGAGGTCTCCGGTTCGGGCCTTTCGATCGATGCCAAAGGGACTCATTTTAAAACATGGTATATAACCAGAAAAGTAAATATCGAAACTGAAGTCGAACAGAGCTGCTGGAGCTGGCGGATTGTCCGCAGAAATATTTGAAGCAGCTGAAGGTGACCTGGTTGGCATGCACCAGCTTATCTGTAGGATATGGTCGGAGAAAATAATGTTTGATGAGTGGAAGCTCCGCGTCGTTCGCCCGGTCCACAAGAAAGGAGGCCCCTCTGACTGCACCAATTACCGAAGGATAAGTCTTCTTAACATCACCTACAAGATCCTCTCTGTCGTATTGTGTGAGCGTCTGAAACCGCTTATCCATAACCTGAAAGGTCTCTATCAGTGTAGTTTTAGCCCAGGGTTTCCACGATAGACCAGATCTTGGAAAATACCCAAGAAGTTAAAATCGACACTCACCACCTATTCGTCGATATTTAGGCGACATATGACAGTGTGCATAGGAACGATCTATACAGTGTCATGTCTAGTTTTGGCATTCCTACCAAACTCGTCAGATTGTGTAGGATGTCGGTGAAGAACTTTCGCTGCTCCATCAAGGTTGGTAAGGAACGCACCAAGAACTTGAATGTCGAAAAGATTTTGGACAAGGCGACGCACTGTCATGTGACTTCTTTAACAGCATTCTTGAGAAGATCATGCGTAAATCACACGGTATCGTTTCTATAATCAAAAATAATTGTTGGCGCTGCAGTCCACAGGAGGGCCAGGAAACCTACAGTTTTTTCCCGATTGCAAACAAGGAAGTTTTGTTTTTTTTTTTTGTTTTTTTGAGAAGCGTTTTCTTCGACATCAATCAATGTCAAGATACAAATGTCTCGATAGGGAACCTTTGTTGTGAACGAGCCCTTATATTTTTTTTTTTTTTTTTTTGTTTCTTATGACATCTGTGAAAAATATTTAGTATACATCAAGTCATTAAACAGACAACAACATATTTTTTCATCGTGTTAAAAATACCGAATTTTGTACCAGAAAGTGATGATTTGCGGAAAGCATACATTTTTTGTTTTCGTTTGAAGAAAAGTGCTGCAGAGTCGCATTGAATGCTTGTAGAGGTGATCATGCTCTATCAGAACAAACATGCAAAAGATGGTTTCAACGGTTCAGAAATAATGATTTTGATGTGAGAAATGAAGAACGTGGAAGACCACCAAGAAAGTTTGAAGACGCCGAATTGCAAACGATATTGGATGTAGATGACACTTTGAGTCAAAAGCAAATGGCAGAAATATTAAATGTTGCACAACAAACAATTTCTGATCATTTAAACGCTATGGGAAAGATCTAAAAGTGTGGAAAATGGGTGACACATTAATTGAATGAAAGACAGATGGAAAACCGAAAAAAACATGTGAAATTTTGCTTCAAAGACACGAAAGAAAATCGGTTTTGCATCGGATTGTTACTGGCGATGAAAAATGGATTTATTTTAAGAATTCTAAACGGAAAAAATCATGGGTTAATCTGGGACAACCATCAACATCGACTGCAAAACCAGATCTATTCGGCAAGAAGACAATGCTCTGTGTTTGGTGGGACCAGGAAGGTGTGCTGTACCACGAGCTCCTAAAACCTGGTGAAACCGTAATTACTGATTGCTACCGACAACAAATGATCAATTTGAACCATGCATTACCCGAGAAACGACCAGAATGGGCCAGAAGACACGGCAAAGAAATTTTGCTCCATGACAATGCACCTGCACACAAAGCAAACCCGGTTTAGGATACAATCAAAACACTTGGCTGGGAGCAGCTACCCCACCCGCCGTATTCACCAGACTTGGCTCCTTCCGACTACCATTTGTTTCCATCGATGGGACCCGCATTGGCTGAGCAGCACTTTGATTCCTACGAGGAAGTCGAAGATTGGGTGTCTGATTGGTTTGCTTTAAAAGACGAACAATTTTATTGGTGTGGTATTCACAAATTGCCAGAAAGGTGGTCAAAATGTGTAGAAATCAACGGCCAATACTTTGAATAAAATGTTTTTGCTTTCCCATTAATAATTATGGTAGTGTTTTATTTTAGAAAAAACGCTCATTGCATACCGGTGTACCTGGTATAATTCCTTTAACTATAAACACGACGATTTTTTTGCAGTTAGTTTTGAGAGATCAAACTATTTCCTTCATATTTATGTTGCATTTCCTTTATATATATGTATATGTATTTATTTCTTTTATATATATATGTTTAGAAAAGCACCCAAAAACTCTCCTTTGCTTGTGTGAAATTATATGCATATGCAAAGTAGTCATGTTTGCTCTCATTACTATCAATGCCTGCTTCATAAATGCATAGAGAATACATTTGTTACTGCGATGTACATCCATTGAGTCTGAATACAACCAGATGCACGGTATCAGAACAGATGTCTCTCGGATGCACTAAAACTGTTCATTGACGAGACATCCATTATAAGACGTTTTCAAGCGACACAAATGGTCAGTGATGATTGAGTTGACACCTTTCATCACTGACCACGTCAAATTGAGTTGACAGCTAAAGAGGAGTTGTAGTAGCAAACCTAGATATGGTGGTTGAGGCATTCTTGGTTTTCCTGAATGCTTTTAAAAAAGAAGTATATTAGCCCAGTCATAGCTGTGAAAAACCAGGGAGGTGACAGAGGGACGCATGCTCCCCCTTACAAACTACATTAAGGCGTGTAACAAACTTGTCTTGAAAACCAAATCTGTTAACATACTTTGTGGCTGCCACGGTGTAATGGGCAAATGCATCAACTCTCACACCACAGGTTCCAAGTTCGTTTCGAGTTCACGTCACTTGTTTTGAGTTCGTTGCTATGATATAAAAATAGTAAGTACATTTAAGAAGTTTCTTAAATTCCGCTATTTGAAATCGGTAATAAAGTAACCCATTTTCTCCAAGAGGATACACAACAGGATTATGTGATTGGGAAGATATAAATATTCCCCTTGTTGACAGATATTCCACCTAATTTATTGATTTGATTGTAGGTTCGTACCGTAGTGCACGAGGGATTATGTTTATGTTTGCTGGCCGCCGTAGCGTAGTGGGTAGACTGCAACACTCACACGCCAAAGGTTCAGGTTCCTGGTGAACACCTCAATTTTTTCACGGCACCACATCTTTCGAGCAACACTCAAGGAGTTAAAGTCGAAGAAAAAGCTTCTTAAAAAACAAAAACAAAAATACAAAACTTCGTTGTTCGCAATCGACAAAAAACTATAGGTCCCTTCTACTCGTGAGAGAACAGTAGCGCGTACAACACGAGTAGTTGATGAGCAACCTGCCCTGGTCCCCCTGTAGACTGTCGTGCCGCCCAATTATTATTGTTATTATTATACTCGTAAGCATTTTTGTATAAGCCGAAGGAAGGTCTGATGGAAAAAGGTAGTCTTTGAATTTTCAACGTCCAGGGTAACTCAAAAGATCAGATGGAAGAAGCAAAACGTACGTGTGTAGGAAAGTTAACTTGCCCTGTTTTAAGATAATTGATGAGAACAGGAAAGTGGTCTAAGCCAACAGAACCAGAACAGCGTTTCCAATAGGTATTGAGGTACCTCCCATAAAAATCCAATATTGAGTAATATATGGGCTAGGACCGAACCTTCAGGTACACAGGCATCCATTGTACATGGCGATGATTTGTTACACTATTGAAGGTTTCTTTAAATACATATTGTCTATTTTTTAAGGTGGGTACATACAAGTGTTTTGTTGGGTTGTGTCCCTTTTAAGTGCAAAATAAATTGTGAGCTTAAGATCTTCTTCTTCTTGTGACGCTATAGTCCGGGGTGGGCCTGGGCCTCGACCAACACGCTTCACGATCTTTTGCTAGCTGCCTCCAGTTGTGAACAACAAGTTGGTTGGACCGTCTCCACTTGTGTGCGTCACCTTAAAATAGGCCGTCCTCTGTTGCGTTGTCCCAATGGCTCAGATTCGAAGACTTTTCGAGCCGGGGTAGTGTTGTTCATACGCTTTACATGGTCTAGCTATCTGAAGCGTTGCATCCGAAGACGTTTGACCACGCGCATATCGCTGTACAGCCCATTGAGTTCGTTGTTAATTCTTCTCCTCCAAATGCCATCAAAGCAAACAGGACCAAAACCGCATGCAAACCTTTTCTTTCAGAAGGCTAAGGGCTTCCTCGTTCGCTCTTAGTACCATAAAGTACCACAGGGATGATGAATCTGTTGTATAAAGCTAGCCTAGTCCTTCGAAAGGGCTTATTACTCAATTGCCTTTTGAATCCAAAAAAATAGGGGTTGGCAAGAGTGATTCTGCGTTTGATTTCGGTACTGGTGCTCTTGTCTCTATTTGCCGCGGAGCCGAGGTACACGCAGTCCTTGAATTAAGGGCTTAAGATCTGCAACTTGTAAAAAACAGTTGCCGTCAAAGATAGAAGTTCTTTTTCACTTTAGAGTTAAAGCATTTCCATCATCAAAATGCGAGAACTGCTCGAACTTCATTGAAAGAAAGCGACTTCAGAAAAGTGCGCTGCAATTCCAATATTCGTGACAAAGGAACGAAATGCCTTACTAGCAAAATAGATTCTTCTCCTATTTCAAAGCAAATGAGTTAGATGTGAAGCTGGCGTCATAGGCCTAGAAAAATTTTTTTGGGAATTAGAAATGGAACGTAAAACGCGCTCACCAGGCAATTCCTGTTATAAAACTGAAACTATGCTATTTTTGCTGCGGAGACTATACGTTTGGTATGTCTAAAGTGTTTACGATTTAAAGACCGGCAAAGAACTGGAATCTACCGAATCACTAAAGGAAGGCGTTCCCTCGCATACACCGCAATCTCAGGCTGTTTGGTTATTCAACTTTGCCCACAACGAGTCACACTTACCTACCGAATGTCATTCAAGCGTGATTAAAAAATGGTGTAATGGTTGTCATTTGCTGTAATCCTGTATTTGTTTCAGTAAGAAATTTACAAGCCTCAATGGGACAACTCTATTTATTCAACTCCTCGAATTCCGCGCAGATCAGGTACAAACTTAAATTTTCTCCAGTGTGCGCATGCGTTCGTTTATGAGCAATTAAAATTCACTCAAATCTCTGATCCGCCAATCACTTCTGCGCTCGCACAAGTGCCTAACCCAGAGCTGGGTTATCGAACATTTTATAATCCTAATCTATTCCCATTCAATTAAAGGTAACTGCTTTTGCAATCCGACTTTTATCATCTACTTGCACACTGTTCTCATGTGTGTGTGCTACATAACACCCAGAGGAATGTATATTTCTTTTGTTAACATAATCAAAGTTATTTTGAAATCGCTTCGCGCTGTACCTGCAATTGGTTGGTCAATACCGTGGGGTCAGAAGGTATAAAACTGAAGTCAGTCAAAAGGAAACGGCATTCCGAGTCGAACTTTGACACAGAGCAGAAATCTGCAGCTCTGAAATCTATCAAGATGGTGTTCAAGGTAACTGGAGTGTAGTCAGGGTGGTGACGTTTCACGATAAATTGTTCTCTCAATTCTAGTTTGTTGCTGTGGTGGCATTAGTCGCAGCTGTTAAGGCGGGAATCATTTCTGAATATTCCAGAGCCCCATCGGCTAATGTCCAATACGCGTCTGCCCCTGCAGCTTTCACTGGATTCTCTGCCCCAGTTAGTCATGGTCAGCAATTATACCGAGCAGCCCCAGCAGCTTTTATCAAGTCACAGCCGGATTATGGCAAGAACGAGGACGAATACGATCCACACCCACAGTACAAATTTGGCTATGATGTACAGGACTACACATCTGGGGACTCAAAAAGTCAGACTGAATCCCGCGATGGAGACGTAGTCAAGGGAGAGTACTCACTGATCGATGCCGATGGGTACAAGAGGACCGTTCAATACACGTCAGATCCCGAGCACGGGTTCAACGCAGTCGTACATCGCGAACCAATTGCGGTGAAGACCGCTCCAGTCGCTTACACTGCTGCTGTCCCAGCTGTAAAGACTTCGTACACAGCTCCAGTTGCATACGCTTCCCCTGCTGCATACTCTGCGGCGTCGGCTGTAAAGAGTTCGTATGCAGCTCCGACTGCTGTGTACCACCATTGAGTGGAACGATGATTTCAAACTCTTTGATTTAGTCAAAGCTTTTATATGTTTAATAAATTTGTGATTTAGGAAGTTTTTCCAAACTGATTAAGATGCCACTCTGGTTCTTCATTCGGCACGTAGCTAGGGGGAGGCTACTGTGACAGTCGCGGGTGATTGAGAAAGAATACACAAACAAAGTGACGTGTTGAGAGGGTCGATTTACATAGGCGTCTGTTATGATGCAACTGCATGGAAGGGTCCTCGTCACGATGGAGAAAGCCACTTGCAAGATCGATTGGGTGATAGAAAGATTTATGATTGTGCTTCGAAGTGGACCCTACCGTCACGTAATGGAGTATAAAAGGCTACTGCGTGTGCCACCTTTCGTCGGCTTAGCACCCATTTCCTCATCCACTTTCCTATCAGCTCCAATTATGCCCGATCAACGCGTGGAACGAATCGACTGCGTGTCCAGTGTTGCAACGGAGAAGAAAAATGTGCGTATAAGCTCCCACATCAAAATGAAAAACTCAAATTAGCCGAACTGAAAAGTCAGCTTAATCTAGTTGACTGAAATTGTCACCACAAGTGATCTTATCTAAGCCCAATAATAGATTAATCATGTTTGTATCCAGGGCAACAGCACCTCTCCGCGGCAATTGGCCTAAATGAATGCATATTATTATCCGAACTCACCTCAACGCACTTTTGCTAGAAAACCCCAACTGGCATCAAGCCACATAGCGCGCACTGATCAAAATGCATGCGTCGATTACATCAGCCAAAGTGTGCAAACGAGGCACCGCCAATACGTCGTCGTTTAACAAAATGCCAATATGACACTCTACCGCTTGTGCTCTTAGTGTGGCGGTGACTTCCCCTCGGCCGAAGTCACTTGCTGTAGCATCCAATATCTGGAGCAAATGTGTCATGGCAAGCCCAAAACCGTGGCGTTGCCCATTGACGCCCAAAGAACCGGTAAGCAAATTATTAGATGTTTGAATGTCTGAGGAGGGCGAAAAATTTGTATAAAAAGGAAATTCAACGTCCTGCTAGCATCAAACATTTTCCACAGCCAACATCAGCAACATGGTTCGTCTTGTAAGTGAACCAAAAATTCTGTTGTGCACGTTTAGATAAGTTTGTCTCTTTCATTTGCAGTTCGTTGTAATAATCGCTTGCATTGGCATCGTTCACAGTCGTGATGTAGGCGAAATTGTGGACTTGAGGCCTCAGTACACATTCAGCTACGAAGTGAAGGACCCCACAACTGGTGACATCAAAAACCAAATTGAATCCCGGGACGGAGATGTTGTGAAGGGCTCATATTCGTTAGTAGAACCAGATGGTCTAGTCAGGGTTGTTCAGTACTCATCAGACGCCGAGAATGGATTCAATGCAGTTGTTTCCCGAACTCCACTTGGAAAACAGGTGATTTCAGCACCGTCCATCGTAAAGAGTATTCCAGTCCTTCAACAACCGACGCTGATTAGGTCGATCCCAAACATCCTTCAAGGACAGTCACTCATTAGGTCGGAACCAAACATCATACAGAGCCAAGGACTCTTGCGGGGAATTCCGTCTATTGGATCACAGTTGTCGCTGGGTCCTCTTCTTTCTGGGGCTTACTCCAGCAGCAATCTCATCCGGTCCCCGCAGTCGTTGGGAGTTTCACTTTCCGGTTTGAAGGGTTCGTCGTTAATCTATTAAGGAAAGACTGCAACATTGACAGAAAGGGTATCTCAACGTGTTATCTTTAGGAAAATGTAATTTTTACATTCAAAGCAAAATATAATAATCTCTGCAAGCAACTACAGTGTCTGTGTTTTCATTCAAAAATTTGTAAAAATGGGGAAACCCAAGAGAGTTAAAAAAAGTTAAACTGGATTTCTCTTGAAGACTAATTTCAGTCTCAGAAAACTATTTTTTCTAAAGTTGTCATTGACTTGTACTTTCTTCTAACTTAAAAACTGAATTTCGATTTTGACTTGGCAAAAAAGAATCCAAGCATGAGCTAATTTTCGGATTTTCCTAGCACATGTCAAACTCCACCTAGATTTTAATATATCTAGACAAGTATAGCATGCAGCATCACTTGTGCTGTCCCATATCATTTATTGAGTCTGGAGCTTATTCTCTTTATGTCCGCTATAATATAAGGTCATCGACTCGCATAGACATTAATGATCTTGTCTATAAACTCATAACCACGTAAAACTACATGCACGATAATTTTCTTTGGTATGGAAACCATCAATTTCCCCCTACTTTATATTAATACTGTTGGGTGAACATACTCAACAATTCAACAAATCATTTCTTCTGTGACTTCCCAATGTCATATATGTTAATCTTGTACGTTTTTCAGTCCTTCCTTTTTTTCCATAGTTCTGTACATTTTCTTAAAATAAAGACTTCCTGAAATTCAAGTAAATCGATTTGGCTAAATATTAAGTTCAACAATTTCGGTTTGTGTTTTTATTTTTTGTTTGTGTTCATTGTTTTTATTGAAGAAAAGTAAGACCTTACCTCAAAAAAAAAACCTTAACTCAAAGCAATACCGGTAGACAGGTACACCGATATGAAATTTTATTCAAAGTATAGGCCATTGTCTTCTGTTTTCTACACATTTTGACCACCTTTCTGGCAATTTGTGAATACCACGTCATTAAAATTGTTCGTCTTTTAAAGCAAACCAATCAGAGACCCAATCTTCGACCTCCTCGTAGGAATCAAATTGCTGCTCAGCCAATGCGTGTCCCATCGATGAAAACAAATGGTAGTCGGAAGGAGCCAAGTCTGGTGAATACGGCGGGTGGGGTAGCTGCTCCCAGCCAAGTGTTTTGATTGTATCCTGAACCGGTTTTGCTTTGTTTTACAGGTGTATTGTCATTAAGCAAAATTACCTTGCCGTGTCTTCTGGCCCATTCTAGTCGTTTCTCGATCAATGCATGGTTCAAACTGATCATTTGTTGTCGGTAGCGATCAGTATTAACGATTTCACCAGGTTTTAGGAGCTCGTGGTACAGCACACCTTTCTGGTCCCACCAAACATACAGCATTGTCTTCTTGCTGAATCGATCTGGCTTTGCAGTCGATGTTGATGGTTGTGCCAGATTAAACCATGATTTTTTCTGCTTAGAATTCTTTAAATAAATCCATTTTTCATCGCCAGTAACAATCCGATGCAAAACCGATTTTCTTTCGTGTCTTTGAAGCTAAATTTCACAAGTGTTTTTTCGGTTTTCCATCTGTCTTTCATTCAATTCATGTGGCACCCATTTTCCACACTTTTGGATCTTACCCATAGCCTTTAAACGGTCAGAAATTGTTTGTTGTTCAACATTTAACATTGCTGGCATTTGCTTTTGACTCAAAGTGTCATCTCCATCCAATATCGTTTGCAATTCGGCGTCTTCAAACTTTTTTGGTGGTCTTCCACGTTCTTCATTTCTCACATCGAAATCATTATATCTGAACAGTTGAAACCATATTTTGCATGCTGCTTCTGATAGAGCATGATCACCTCTACAAGCATTCGATGCGACTCTGCAGCACTTTTCTTCAAACGAAAACGAAAAATGTATGCTTTCCGCAAATCATCACTTTCTGGTACAAAATTCGACATTTTTAACACGATGAAAAAATATGATGTTGTCTGTTCAATAACTTGATGTATACTAAATATTTTTCGCAGATATCATAGCAAACAAATAAAAAAAAAAATAAGTGCTCGTTTACAACAAATGTTCCTTATCGAGACATTTATATCTTGACGTACTTTATACCGGTATACCGGTTATACGCTGGAAGCAACTTCATTTTCGGATACCTTCTTGTTTTTCTTCTTCTTTTGATGCTACAGTCCGGGTTGGACCTGAGCATCAACCAACATGCCTCCCCAGCCTGGAAGATCTTTCGCTTTTCAATTGCATTATTAGTCCAATTAGTCCTCTCTGGCAACAACCAAATCATGGAGCCACTGTTCCATTTCTTAAAATACCCAAACATTGCCTCCCAAAATCGTTATGCATCCGTCGAAAAGTGAATGGAAGGAGCAGGATCTGAAGAATACGGTGAGTGGACTAAGATCTGCCATTTCAGTGTTTTTAAGTAGTCTTTGACCTCTACTGCAACGTGTAGCAAAATCAGATTGTCATGCCTTTCTGTCGTTTCACGTAATACACGTCATAGCGCATAAGTTGTAGTTGATAACGTTTCCTAGTAATCGACGAGTTTTTGTACCTCATAGCACACCACATTTGTCTGGGACTACCATATGCAGAGCATGACCATTAAACCGTGGATGTTTTTCTTAAGCGCCGATGTAACGATGACGGTACGGGTTTGCTTGACATAATTTCTTCTTAGGATTGTGGTACTATGTCTTCTTTTCGTCTTCAATCATGATTCGCTGCAGAGTGCCCTCCTTCGATGTCTTTGGAAAGACATTTTGCATTAAAGGAATCGCCTTTCGATATCCCTCAGTTTTACTTTCACTTTAAATAAATCCAAAATTGTATTACCAAACAGAAATAGTGCGCTGAGTCACTATACTCCCCACTTTTTTTTGGAATGGCCAAGGCGCTCTTTCTATTGCACACCGAAATCACAACATTTGAAGTATCGAAACCATGATATACGTTTTCTTGTCGATAAAATCTGGCATTATCATTCAATTCTCATCAAAGATCAAGACGAGTTTTATCAAAGACATCAAAGGAAGGGACTTCTGCAGTGGACTGGATATGAAAAGAGGACATGCTACCACAGTGCTCCTCTCCTGAGTCGATTTTGGATTGATAGAGTGAATCATTGAAGGTTGTCGCTATGGATTATGAGCGAGGATTGGTTGCCTTGGAATTGCTTTTGCCCGACTGATACTGATGCTAGGAATATTCAAATATATAAATAAATATTTGAAGCACCTCAAAAACGAACCGGCCGAAAGTGCAGGATGTTGAATACGAATGGTGGAAGGTTGGGTTTGAACAGAATGTCACTCCACCTTCAACCGTTTCAAACTGGTCAAGATGCTCTCTGTCCTTAAGGGCGAAATCAGCACTTCTGAAGCATCTAAACCTCTCTCTGCATGATTCATAAGTCGGAGAAGATTCACCATAAACTTCTACAAGCATTAGTTGGACTTCAGCATAACTTTTCTTTCAAATTAAGAAAGAAAATCGCAACCTTAAAAATACATTATATATAAGATAAATCCAGACATTTTTAGAAAAAGCAAAAAAGTCACTAATGCATACTTATTGTATCTGGCAAATATGGAAACTTTCGAGTGAAGCTGGTAATGGCTTGAAAGACCACCTACAAAGTATAGATGATGCCATTTTTTGGGAAAGCGCCGAAATAATTTTTGTATCCCAAATAATTTACTCATTGTGTTAATGGTTTCTAGAAGATGAATGGACATCATCGCGCGAGGATAAGTGATTTTGTTTTGTCTCAATATAAAACTATAGATTTGGCCAATATATGGTCTCAACAAGAAGCTGCTAGACGTCACACAGCATATGCTACAAGCGATTCATTATACTGAAGGGTAAGTTTGGCGAGCACGTTATTTCAAGAAATTTACTCGTCGAATGTGATCTGACGCCTTTTTGAATATTTTCGGTAATAATAATAATAATAATAATTGTTGGCGCGACAGTCCAAAGGGGGACCAGGGTCTAGCTTGCTCATCAACTACTCGTGTTGTGCGCGCTACTGTTCTCTCACGAGTAGAAGGGACATACAGTTTTTTGCCGACTCCGAACGGCGAAATTTGAGAAGCTTTCTTAGACAGTTATTACTCTTTGAATGTTGTCAGCAGCTCGAAAGAGGTAGTGCCGTGAAAATTCGAGGTGTTCAGCCGGGAATCGAACCTAGACCCTTCGGCGTGTGAGCGTCGCACACTACCCACTACGCCACGGCGACCATTTACTGATTTACGGATTAATAGACTATACTATAATCGACGCTAAGCTTTCTGCAGATTAATGGGTACAGTATTCTTGTTAGTTTTTTCCCTTTACCAATTGTTGTTGAAATATGCGCCTGAAAAGTACAGTTTTGGTCTATAGTCACACCGAGATATGTACATTTTCCTGCTTAGTCTATTTCCATTGAACATAATCGCAGCTTAAGATTGTTGGGTAGAAAACACTCTTTTCTTCTCCAAGTTAACTAGATAGGCTGTGACTTTTGGGGGTTTGGCTTAATCTGCCATTTGAAGCAGTATTGTTCAAATTTAGAGAGCACAGCTTGTAGTGTATTGTTAACACCTAGGCATAATGTACCCGAAGCAAAGAATGCAGTGTCGTCTGCAAACATTGCTATATGGACATTGCTGTTGAAGGAAGGTAAGTCTGACACATAGATATTAAACTGAGTAGGTCCAAGACCCCTGGGGAACACCGTCAATTTGTTTAATGTATGATTCATAATTTTCAATTTTTAATACAAAGTTTCTTTTAATCAATTTGGTGATCTGTAGTGGGAAGTTTAGCTTATACAACTTGTGAGCTAGCGCATATTGCCACACTATGGCAAACGCTTTTTCGATGTCTAGTAGCACAAGGCCTGTTGACTCAGACACAGAGGATGATTTAAGATGATTGCTGAATTACTTTCAGACAGTGCTCCATGCTGACATGTCAACTAAATAAGAGTATATATCTAAAGAAAGAACATTTTAAATGTATGCAGCTTACCGTTCTTATCGGAAGAATGTTTGAGCGTTTTTTTTTGACCGTCTTTTACGAGCTCAAATTTTGTAAATATATATAAATAAGAAAGAATGGACTATATTCACGATGAGTCTATCCCTAGTCTTTCTTCGTGATATGTTGAAACCTAACAAGAAAATTCATTTATTCTGAGCCAGAAAATTGATTGAACATTCTAATTACCTTGCCAGTGTTGAATTTTTGATTAAGAAGTTCTTCAAGTAATTTTGAAATAAATTCACACTGGCGTCTGTTTACGATTCCGAGCTCACATCTGCTCCAGGAACTTTGAATCGCTCTTGCAATATGCACAATTAGTTTGACTCCTAACACCAAAGTTGCAAGTCTTCATTGAAACGAATGGCACACCGCAACCGGAAATGAGTCACATTTCTAAGTCTTTCAATCCTCATCGTATATACACCGCCTTTTCCCAATTTGAATGTAGAATCAATCCAAGTAGAACAGAATCCATTTCTTTTGCCAGCCACATTATGACAATCATTTCAAGTTTCTAGCCAACTATATTCGATCAGAGCAAACAAAACGTCGCCTATGTACCAGCCCTACTTTCTAAATATGAGCAACTCGGCAACCCGATAAAGTTCACTTGAATAGATCCAATTCGAATTACATAACAATTAATTAGCCACACTCACAGGACCTTAAACAAGATCACGATCCATTTTCAATGCCTTACCAACACACAGCAGTCCGGACAGAGAAAAGATGCCGAAGTACATAAAGGAGAAAAAATCCGCAACCGAAATACGGCAGCGAAAAAGGGAAGAAAAATAATGACAGCGAGAAGAAACAAAAGTGACAGTGCGCTCGCCGGTCGCGCATGATCAGTATAAATAGGCCGCTCGGGGACCCGAAACAGCATTCAGTGTTATACGTTGACTCACAACAGAAGTAAACTTAATTTCAAACATAATGGCTTTCAAGGTAAACACTCGCAGTGGTAATAGACCTTCGAACCATTGCATTTGAACCGCTTTCACACTTTGCAGCTTTCACTCATAGATGTCACTAATCGAAGCTTTTTTTCAATCACAGTTCCTAGCTCTCCTTGCTTTGGTTGCTGCCGCCAATGCCGGTTACATCCAACCTGCACCCGCAGTTGCGTACGCTGCTGCCCCAGCTGCTGTGATTAAGGCTGCGGCTCCAGTTGCCTATGCCGCCGCCCCAGCTGCCATTGTTAAGACCGCTCCTGTCGCAGTGGCACAGCCCGTTCTCGCCAAGGCCGACGAAGAGTACGACCTACATCCACAGTACAAGTTCGGCTATGAGGTACAGGATTCCCTCTCCGGAGACTCCAAGAGCCAAGTAGAGACCCGCGATGGTGATGTTGTCCAAGGAGAATACTCACTCATCGATGCTGATGGCTTCAAGAGGACCGTTCAGTACACCGCTGATCCAGTCAATGGATTCAACGCCGTCGTCAACCGCGAACCATTGGTCAAGGCTGTCGCTGCTGCCCCAGTTGTCAAGGCCGCCCCAGTCGCTTATGCCGCTGCACCAGTCCTCAAGGCCGCTCCTGTCGCTTACGCCGCCGCTCCAGTTGTTAAGGCCGCTGTTGCCGCTCCAGTCGCATACGCCGCAGCTCCAGTTCTGAAGACCGCATACGCTGCTCCAGCACTAGTCAAAACCGCCCCTCTTGCCTATGCCGCCGCTCCAGTTGCCTACGCCGCCCCAACTGTTGTCAAGACCTACGCCGCTCCAGCCTTAGTAAAGACCGCTTATGCTGCCCCTGCATTGTACCACTAGGAGAGCTAGGGAATGCGCTTATGCCACAATGATGATTTTCTGTTGACCATTGTTAATAAATTATTGAATCAAGAAGCTGTCTTCGCTGTCCGTTGCCTTGTCCAAGTTGAGTCACCTCTATTTGACCGCTTTCACAAACCACTTCATCCTCGGCAGCGATTGCTTACAAAACCACGCGTCTTTTTGACAATGCTCAATCGAGATCCGGCGACAGTCATGTTCCCCTTTAGAGGTGTGTTCGGCGTTTGTTTTGCGATCTCCTGGAGCACCTTGGCGAAGCCGGTCACGCCCATAACCGAAATTTAATTGCATCCAATTTTGATCGATCTGATATAGACAGATCTGGAGTTTCTGGCACAAGTGAAAAATGAATGGTGGCAATTGGTCGAAAGGAGTACTTGTGCGAATGGTTGCGCGGTTCTCACTTACACGTGCAAATGAGCGTTCGAAGTATTGTTCGCTCTTTGCCTATTGGTATGGTTAAGATTGTTGGCGAACATTTCTTACATTGCTAAATGATTGTCCAAATTCGCTCTTGACGTGATTGAGTGATGTGAGGTTGTTGTCTGGCCGTTTAGCGATCGGTCATGCACACACAAGTCACGTAGGACAAATGTCTTGTAAAATTGGCAAGATTGGGTCTTATGATTTTTGTTATTTTGGAAAACGCAGTAAAACCGATCAGCTTCGCATATAAGTGATGTGCTTAAAGCGCCGACGTGTCCGTCATCTGTGAGTGTGGATAATTTGCAATTCGGATTTCAGGGCACACAATGATGTGGAGACAAGAGAGTTCAAGACTTTCTTTGCGTGTCTTGTTGCGCCTTTCGATGCATTGAAAGCGATTATGCAGATTTTGTTTTGTTGACATGTGACTTTGTAGGCTTTTATTTGAACCTCGCGAAATGTTTATTTTCAGATCTTTTTGAATTGGCGAGGTTTATGAATTTCATTAAAAGGACTTCTGCATAGTTCTCCTTTCGGCCGACACTGATGTTATTATACTAGGATGACAAAAAACATATTTTAGCAACTAACTACTAGTGCGACGCTCACACGCCGAAGAGTCTAGGTTCAACTCCCAGCTCAACACCAATTTTTCGAGTTTTTTACGGCACCACCTCTTTCGAGCTGCTGACAACACTCAAAGAGTAATAACTGTCTAAGAAAGCTTTTCTAATTTCGTCGGCAAAAAACTGTAGGTCCCTCTACTCGTGAGAGAACAGTAGCTCGCACAACACGAGTAGTTGACAAGCAAACTAGGCCCTGGTCCCTCTTTGGACTGTAGCGCCAACAATTATTATTATTATTATTAACTACGGTTTTAATTGATGTCTTGAGATAGGCAATTTAATTCGGATATCTTTGGCCTCAAACCGCATGTGTCTTCATCTAGCTCAAGCACTTGCCATCAGACTCGTTCTCCTGCCATCTGGTTCATCTTTATATCATCTGCCTTCTTCTCTTGTCTGCTGCCTACAATTTCACAGGAGGAGTTGACGTCAGTTCTTGATATGGAATTCTCTTGTAAGGAGTGTCTCATCTTCAAACTGTAGCTTGCTTGTAGAATACAAAGGAATCAGTGGAATTCTCAGATGGGCATCAGTGCGAACAAGAGGAAAAAATTTCCCTCAAACCCTCCAAGAGTCCTATGGTATAATCAGGTGCTTTCAATAAAGTTTTAATTCATCGAAAAGTTAAACTGAATTATTTCTCAGCAGCATATTTCGTTATGAATAGGTATATGCCCATGCCCTACTTCATATGAAGCCTGAAGAGTATATGAAGACTAAGAGCTTAATTTTTTTTAAAATTCAGAATCACAGGCAAAAAGTTGTTTAGGCTGTGACCTTGCCGCAACGCACTCTTTGACTAATATGTCCGTTACAATAACAATCCATCTGCGAACCAGTTTCAAATCAAGTCTATAATAAATGTTCCTGTAAAGCTTATATCAAATGAAAATTCAAGGCCATCTTAGCCTAAGGCATCCTCTGTTGCGTTGTTCCAATGGCTCTGATTCGAAGAATTTTCGGGCCAGAGCAGAGGTGTCCATACGCTCTACATGGCCTAGCCATCTTAAGCGTTGTATACGTAGACGCTTGACCTGGCCCATGTCGCTGTACAGCCCATAGAGTTCGTCGTTAAATTTTCTCCTTCAGATGATATCAACGCAAACAGGACCAAACATTGCACGCAAAAGTTTTCTATCGAACAGACTAAGGGCTTCCTCATCCGCTTTGAGTAACGTCCTGGTTTCCGCACCATAAAGTAGGACTGAGATGATCAGCTGAGCTTTTTCCTATGAGAGATGGCTTTATTGCTCAATTGCCTCTTGAGACCAAAGAAACAGTGATTGGCAAAAGTGATTCTGTTTTCGATTCCGGTACTTATGTTGTTGTCCGTATTTACCGCGGAGCCGAGGCAGACGATATCCTTGACTACCTCGAAGTTTCTGCTGCCCAGTACGACGCTCTGTCAGAGATGTCGATGTTGTGTGTCATTCCTTGATAACAGCATGTACTTTGTTCCGCCCTCAGTAACCATGAAAACCATTTTATCCGCTTACGCTTCAATGCCAGCAAACGCCTAATTTTTTTTCTTGCATTCTATTATTTCAGAAAAGAACACTTAAATTCTAGACAAAAATGCTTAAAGCTAGTTCAGTTAACATTGTGTAATCATAATCTTACTGGCCCTTCGCAGGCTCTCTAAGACTAACCTAATTTTATTTGTTTTTCAACGACTTTATTAAGCGAACACCTCATTGACGGCTTCCTGTGTTCGTCCAATCATTTTAATGGTATCAGCGCAAGCTAGCAATTGAACTGACCTTTGGAAGATGGTGCCTCTGGTATTGACTTATGAGTTACGCACGATATTTTGATGTGGGATTTGGTTTTACGTGATCATCTGCCTTAACGGTTTATATCACGGGGAACCTTTTTCCCAAGAGTCGTAAGTAACGCAAAACTAAACGCCTTAGTTACCCAAATACCAAACTGGGATCATGCTTAAGGGGCAATCACTCCACCTTGGTTTGATGCGAAGCCTTCCTAAAACCTCTTCCGCTCTTTGGGTCGCAGCGCCCGGTTGAGAATGCAAATCCACACTGAGAAGGGATAGTCCCCTAACCGACTTGCCTAGTTTTGCTTGAACAATGGGCTAGACAAGTCAGCACACTACACTATCCTCGACTCTACCCGCGATGTTAGGTGGTAAACCACAGCCACCACGAAACTCCCACAAGGGGGCCTACCGCAATGGTCAGGCTGGAACCGAAGTTCCAGGGGCCCCTGACCTCCCGTGGCACCAGAATATAGCCTCTGGTTAAGCTGTCACTACCAGTCAGGTTCCCTCTAAGCCTGGGTCTGTTAGCCGCCATCCCGCCACAGATGGTCTTTCCTCCATCAGTGTTTCCGTTGTCACTATAAATAGTGATACGGATGTGATTTTGAATCATGTGATTCATAAATCCAGTCACATCATCTGGTTTTAAGTATGATGTTGAAGAAGTCCCATGACAGTGTGTCCCCTTGTCTTAACCTTTTTTGACCTTGAAGGTCTCGGTTCGTTACCGACCTTGAAGGAGCAGCGAGAGTTCTCGTTCGTCAATCTGACGGGCTTGGTAGAAATGCCAAAACTAGACATGACACTGTATAGCTCGTCTCTATGCACACTGTCATATGTGGCCTCAAGATCGGTGTCAATTTGCACTTCTTGGGTCTTTTCCAGGATCTGTCATAATGTGAAAATCTGGTCTGTTGTGGACTTCCTTGGTCTGAAGCCACACTGATACGGACCTACCAAGTTGTGGACAAAAGCTTTTAAGCACTCACACACGCCCCTCGGAAGGTTCGGATATCGGGAATACTGAAGGATTGTCTGACGTCGATCGCAACGTGATCAATCTGGTTGACGGTGAATTGATCAGGAGATCGCCAGGTCTCTTTGTAAATATTCTGGTGTGGGAACCGCGTACTAACGTTGAAGTCCCCTAAAGCGATCTTGATGTTGTAGCTGGGGCATCGATAGTATGTTCTTTTTAGGAGATCATAGAAGTCATCCTTGATGTTGTCATCCTTCTCCTCTCGATAGTATGTTCTTTCTAGAAGATCATAGAAGTCATCCTTGATGTTGTCATCCTTCTCCTCTGTCGGGGTGTGAGCACCTATTAGGCTGTTCCCGAATTTAGCCTTGATGCGGAATGTCATGAGGCGTTCCTTGACGGGGTCGAAGCTAAAGACTTTTTGCCTAAGTGTGCTTCGAACACCAAATCTGCATCCGAAAAAGCGCTGCCTTCTCTCTCTGTAGCAATCGCTGTAGTAGATATAGTACTTCTTCTTCGTTTTCTTGCAGGGCCCGTTCCATCGCACTGGTAATATCTGCTTTGTAGCAGTCAAGGCCCTCCGCAAGTTATTCGGTTGCACGTGGTCTGTTAAGGGACCTCACATTCCACGTGCAGAACCGAAAATCATTGTCGTTATAACGTTTGCTGGGGTCGTCAACAGTTGGTCCTTCATGTTCCAAGGTATTTCGGCGTTTCAGAACTTTGTAGTCTTACATAGTGAGGAAGTTACGCTTATGCACAACCCATAGACTGGTAGGCCAGGCCAATTGTTTTAAACCCCTGGCAAAGAGGTTCGCTGCATACATTGGTTCACCACACAACGGATGTTGTGGCATGGAACCAGGGGGCGCCGCGAGGGGGATAGTCTTGACAGCTCGTCTTGATGAGCGCAATCAACAACGTTACCTCGCGCGTGCATGGCCTTACGTATTTTTTTGTATGTGTTGCTTCCTGAATTCCATAAACTATACGCAGCAAGTTATTTACAGTTCCGAAACGCTGATGTCCTTCTTATTAAACTAGACTTGAGGTTAACTACGAACGAGATTTAAAAAAAGTCGTTATTGTCTATTATGGAACATCTTTTGCAAAGTATGAGCCAGTGTGTTTTTTTTTTTAAACAAATGAGTTTGACATTTTTGCTTTTTTCTCTGCAATTCTGCTTCTATTCTTAAAAGGAAGACTAGTCTGTGACTATTCTTCTGTTCTCCGTTTTGTATAAGGTAGCCTTTGTCTTCTTCAGCTTACTTTCCCAGATGAAGTCCACTGTTTTGAATGTACTAGATGACGAAATTCTTTATATCGGGCCTTGATAGCATTAAACGTTGCTCTGTTGCATGTTTGAAATGTTTTAATGTCTTTATCATCAGATCTTTTTTGACTTAACGCAGAAGCTCTTTAAAGTATAACTGACATTCTTTCATTATTATGTGGCTTCTCCACAACTAACACATCACTCCATAAGCCTCGGGACATTTAGGGGGAACCACTTACAAAAAAAAATTAACAATGATTTTTTGTGTGATCTGCTACGTCTTCAATTCTTAGAGCAATTCCTTCTTACGCACCATCAATTGAATATTATTAGGTAAAAACAAATTGGCAACACTCTTAGGTATTGGGAAAAATTGACATCGAAATTCATATCAGTGGCAGCGGAAAAGTTTAGAAATAAGCTCCACTTGAATTACTTGTTGCTTGGAGCTCAGAAACGGCGACTTCACTATCGCGCATCTTTAATGCACCTGCACAGTCGTGTAGATTTTTTAGGGCACGCAACGTATCTGTGAAAAAAACGATGTATGACCAGGTTACAGCAATTTAAAACAATTTTTGGCAGTCGGCATCTAAGAAAAGTGTAATCAGCGAAGGCCAGCAACAAGAATAGATTTATTCAATCAGCAAACACTCCCGCGTACACTTTCGAACGCTGCTTAAACACAAATCCAATTTGACGGAAGAACAGAAATATGTCATTATGTCAAAAATTATCGCATTTTCAATTTCATATGTTTTGATGGCTTTTAAGAAAGTTTAACATATGAATTGTCATCATGTGACTCTACAAGTTGTCTTTGATATTCAAGTGCAAAAGCCTACAGTACTGCACACAACATTTGCAACAAGACCCTCCAACATTTCTCCTTCAAAAAAAAAAAAAAAAAATATATATGAAATCAAACAGCAAAATTCTTTCTTAATTTTTTTACGTTATAATTGTTTAAAAATAAATTAACACTCTTCACTTAAACAAAAAATAAATGACTAAATACTTCAATCGTTGGTTAAATTTAAGACAATAAAGACATTTGCAACTTAGATCTCAGAACTAAATTTCAAACAATTGTCTTACTTTGCTTCTCTGGATGATGTCGTGGGGTTTCTTCGGAAGAAATTTGTATTTTTTCTATCTTTTGCTGTGGTGCTTCAAGGCTTTCCTCCTCAATGATCGCATACAACTATCCACTCTTGATGATACTACAAGCAATTGATTTGTGATTGTAATATTTTTCTGAAATTTCTTTTTGTGGTGCTATCCCATTTAAATGCGATGAATATGTGTTTTCCGCCATTTTTAAAACAAAATATTTATTTTTTCAATTTAAAAATAAAATTGTCCTAAAAAACCTTTTCATCGATCAAAGTTCCGGCTTAAACTAACTTGACGAATGAAGCTACACGTACAAACTTACCAACCTCAAAATAAATCAGGTAAACCGTTGTCAAAATGAGAAAAAAAGAGAAATGGCCGTTTTACACAAGTAAAATCATTGTTTTTGTAAAAGCAGTGCATTTGCTGAATTTGCCTGTGGATCAGTGCTTTAAAATTATAACCAGTAAGGTGAAAAATAAAAGTCTAAAGCAATAAAAATAATTTGATTGGAACAACTTTTATACGAGGGTTGCCTTTTATATTTCGGTATTAGAGAACAAAAAAATATTAATCATTGAAAATAGCTTTATTGTTTTTCAAAATATTCCCCATTAAGATCAACACTTTTCCCACTCTGATTGAGGTATCTCCAAAACATGCATTCTGAAAGCATCAACCGCTTCTTCAGGTGGCGAAAACCGTTGACCTCTCATTTTATTGTTTACGTACGGGAATAAAAAGAAGTAATTTGGTACCAAGTCAGGACTATACGGAGGATGACTCATCAAATCGATGTTTTGAGTGCTCAAAACTTCAGGTGTTTGAGCCAATGCGTCAAAGCTCACATTGTCATATGTCAAAAATGCAATTGTTTGAGCTAATGAGTGAGAGCTCGTCGTGGTAAAGAGTGAACCGTCTTCTGCGGATTGTTTTCCTGATTTCTTGGAAGACAACTGGCAAACAAATGGTTGTGTACCACTCAGAATTGACTGTTCTGAGTTATTCTAGTGGTACGGTGGAGACATCAGTTCAGTTTTTCTGAAAAATCAGGCAACCATTTGCTTGGAAGAGTTTCGTGAGTGAGCAACTTTTGTTGGATTTGGCTTAATTTGAAACACCCATACAATCGACTGTTGTTTACTTTCGGGACGATACGCGTAAATCAACGATTTATCGCCTGGCACGATGTCAAAGACGGGTTTCGAAGCACCGTGATCGTATTTTTGGAGTACTTCTTTCGACTAATCGACAGAAGCCTTTTTTTGAGCGATTGCAAATTGTGTGGGATCCAATGCGAACAAATTTGTTTGACGGTCAAATGTTCTTTCAATATTTAATGTATGCTGGTCCCACTTATGCCTAAGATTGTCTCAATCTCACGATAGGTCACATTGCAATACCAGTTGGCACATAGCATAAATGGTTTCCGGAAGAACAACTGATTTTGAACGACCTTCACGAAATTCTTCTTGGAGTGAACTACGACCTCGGTTGAATTCACCATACCATCGATAAACACTGGTCCTTGATGGAGCTTCATCGTCGAAAATTGAATTAAGTTCATCGATGCACTATTGTTGAATTAAGCCACGTCGAATGTTGTAAAAAATAATCACACGAAAATTTTCACGATTTAATTCCATTTTTTGGGCGAGTTGAATCTTTCAAGTTACTGTAAACAACACAAATAGCGCTCGTGTGTCAAAACGTTCTGAGTACGTATAACCTCAAAAATGTCAAACCTTACGATAGACCTGGCAGTTGCCAGATTGCAATACTAGGGTTGCCCAATCCCGAAATATAATTGGCAACCTTCGTATATACGAATGTTCGTTTTTTTGGTAGGAGGTGACAGTTGCAAATGTTTTGCATAGTACTGTATACACAAGCTCACAAACACACCATGTACAAAATAATAAACGAACCATCCACCAAAGAAAAGACCAAAAATTCATATTCACACGTACACACAACTTTAATGTCAATACACTCTAGTTTTCCAAAAACTATCCCATACTGTTTAATTTGTAAAACAATCACCTCGCGGTATATCCATATTTTTTAATTGCTTGGTAACAACAGAGCCATTCACTCAAAGGCCAAGTACAAATTCGTTCGCGTCCTTGCGTTTTTTTTTCCAACTCGACTTGAAGGAATTTCAATTGAAAAACCCATTCATAACCAGGCTCATTCCCAACAACCATCCACTTATGCTCCTTCAATCGCAACCCACTCGCTTCAACTAGGAATTTATCTTTACCACGTTGATCTCACTAATTACCACCAAAAAAGGCAGAAATCCGTCAATTAAGTTGTTGTTTGAAATCAGCCGTCAATTCAAGTCGAGCTAGTTGCTTGAAGTGTGCTCAAGCGCAAACGCTTTCGTTACTGAGCTGCTCAAAGCAACAAACCGTCAAGTGCTTTCAACTCCTCCGTGCGCAAAGCTTGTGTCGCTTTTACAAAACGACCAGTGTCCGGTGGAGTGTAATTTGTCCGCACAAGTGGCTATCTGTGGTGCCATCCTCTACGATTGGCCTGTCGCATAATTCACTCATTCACTCGTAGCATTGCGATATTTCGCACTCCCTGGCTTTGATCTACTGACCTGCAAGACGTGTTGATTAATCAATTCATTCTGGTGGCAAATTTGTATGCGCAAGGAGTGCACGCACATGTGTTTCGCAGTCGGTCAAGTGTGCTCATGGCCACCAGAGCTACACACTCCAGTACGCTCTTATCCATGAATGACAAATGACAGTTGGTGACAAATGAACGCACACTTCCCCTTATCGCAACCAGAGGCACAGCTCCTAAATCCTTCGCCATGGATAATCTTCAATCGTTGCCGGTACTACTGCCACAGCTGCTGTCGAGCAAGTGCCGTTTCCGACATTTCAAAGAGATTATCCACTCTGTTACACTCTCATTGCATAACCGCTAAGGTCGGTGCGAATCGACGCGCACAACTGGTTTGACTTTCTGATGTAATTCCACACGTAGCTTGCGCCAATTGAGGTACACCAACTGCCCAATAGAGCTCCGCCAGAGTGGGCAGCCAGAAAAAAAAAGAGTTTTGGACACCGGCTGCGAATGTGGCAGCGATCAGTCCACCACGACGTGTGAGCTTAGACGACGGACATAGAAGCAGTGGAGGCGCACGATGGCGACGCACATATGGTCAATTGAAAGTGAAACGAGGTTTCAATGCCCTCAAGTAGCAGTAACCGCAATTAAAGGTGTGCTCTATGCAGAGCGAGAAAAATGCGGTACGCACATCGTGGGTAATTAAATTTAGTGTTCCACCTGGAAAAACCTGACTTTGACCTTAACACTACTTGCCAAAATGTAACCTGGCTTCTTGCTTTCTGCTTCTTGTGGTGTAACTTGATGGCCGTCTTGGCATTTACAGCAATGACCGACGCTGGAAATAAGGTCTGCTCCAGAAATGGAATGACGGATAGAATTTAATGAATTGGATCGAGACGTGGAGTTGTGGAGTACTTTTTGGCAGGCAACTGCAATTGTAAGTGAGCAATTTGTTCTCCACAGGACACGAAAGTAATGGATTGGACTGTTACAAAAAAGTGTAGTTTTGTTATGGCACATACGTGGTACAACCCGGTTTTGAAGTTGAAATATTCGGCGGTGATAATATGTGAAAGGGTGCTCCTTCACCGGATCACAGAAGTCTTTTATTGACGGATTACATATGCCTTCAAATGAGAGAGGTTACGGAATTTTTGGGTTTTAATGCCAGTACTACTAGACTAGCATAACTTAAAATCATGAAAGTAAATCATAGATATGGTCAGGTCAAAAGAATTAAGGACGCTAAGCGAATCAGCGACTTACGCGTTTTAAGTCAAACTTGTTTCTTTGTAATCGGCGCACGCTAAAGGGATTGTTTGGTACGTTTAAGGGACCGATACAAAGTCACAACATGAGCCGAAGGTATAGAAAAAAGAGTTGAAAGAGGTACCGATGCACATTGGTCTTAAATGCCAGTTGATTGTAATGCGGGGAAAAGTAGAAGAGCTTTCTACTCTCAAATGTTTTCAAAGTGCAGTACGATTCCTTATCCGACACAGGAAACTAAAGCTGGCTTTCTGGGTATTTGAGGACAAGAATCTTCCTTTCTAGCGTCCTAACATGTATTTTATCATCAGTTACTCAAATGATTAAGCGGACGTTAGTCAAAAGGAAATTCCTTGCCTTGGCAAAAGCAGTGTCAGAGTTTTCACTGCAACCTGAGTTATGTGCTACAGTCCTTAAAATGGCTAGACCATTTGGCCCGAAATGTCTTTGAATCGGAGTCATTGAGATAGAGCAACAAAAGACGGCCTATGCTAAGGTGGCGCACATAAGTGGAGAAGGACCTCAAACAACTTGGAGTGTGCAACTGGAGGCAGCTGGCGAAAGATCGTGCTGGCTATAGAGGCATGTTGGTTGAGTCCCAGGTCTACTCTGTGCCACAAGAAGAAGAAGAAGAGCCTTGGCAACAACAGTCTTAGAGTTCTTACTGCAACCTGAGTTATGCGCTACAGTCCACAGGGAGACCAGGGCATAGCGTTCTCATCAAAAACTCGCTTTGTGCGGACTACTCTTCTCTTACACCGAGGTGTATTTAGTCATCTATACCAAACACTGTGTTGTGAAGCTTGTGCACGTCTTATAAATTCATCATACAACGTCTGACCTGTTTTGTCTGGGAAGGTGTTAAACTTCTCTTTAACAGCTGCTGTTTGCGCATTACACGGAATTGGTAAATTCTGACTGCATTTCGATGCTCGATTTTCCCACTCTTGGTCCGTATTTTCACCAAACTACAAACCGATAATCTGCCCTCTTCTATAGCCAGAATTCGCACGACGTTATTCAGTTGGAATTTGAGTGTCTCCAAGAAAAGCGGGGCTATATCTGTCTGTATGTAGAGCATGTAAATCAGCAACCCATTTGGCATATTGGATCATATTTGATGCTATGGATATCTAGAGATGAAGACTAGCCCCAAATAGCCCTAGGAGGCTACATAGCGACATGTATCAAGTTAACAAAACTATGGGTCCAACCTGAAAAGCGTTCAAACTCTACATAATTCTGGTTAAGCTTGAGTGTTTCAAGAAAAAGAAGAGCTAAAGCTGTCTCGAAATGAAGCACCAAAATCACATATTTATCATAGTTGATCATATAGAATTCTGTAGGCTATAAGAAGGTCCGACTAGGAAAATGTTCAACTGCACGTCATTAGAATGATGTTGATGGGTGATAGCTGACGAGAGACCGTATCAATTAATGGCTAAACGAAGAAGGCAAAAATTTGGCAAACATTTTAGTTCTCTCTAATGTATCATACACTAAACTATGGTTCAATTGTAAACAGCATTCAATTGTTTAAGAAAGAAAGAAACGAAACTTGAAATAAATAAGAAAGAAGAATAAAGAAAACTTCAAATAAAATATTACTCAAAAGTGTATACAATTTATTCTTCAAGCAGAATTGAAAGTAACAAGTCAAACAAATAGAAATTTTTGCCATTTAATAATGCTGCCAATCTCATAGCGCTTCGTGTACAAAAACCTAGATTTTTGAACATTTAAAAATGGAAACGACTACGCACTGAGAAATTAAAGAAGATCTCCATTGAAAATAAAAGACTGATTATTCTTCTCGATTAAAAAATAGCAGTCAAATAATAGTCAAACTTCCTACGACAGAAGTACCTACAGCACTGTGCAAAATAATGGCACCTCGTCATTCTGAAGAGCGATTTCGAAGTGTACCCCAGTGTTTCGAAATTTTTTTTGCTTTAAATTCTATCTACACATTTGATTGTAGTTACTAAAAGATAATATTTCAAAGTGCAGCGTTGTTGTGGCCGCCGTGACATAGTGGGTACAGTGCGACGCTCACACGCTGAAAGTCTAGGTTCGATTCCCAGCTCAACAAGAATTTTTCGAATTTTTCACGGCACCACCTCTTTCCAGCTGTTGACAATACTTAAAGAGTAATAACTGTCTAGGAAAGCTTCCCAAACTTTGCCGTTTAAAGTCGGCAAAAAACTGTAGGTTCCTTCTACTCGTGAGAGAACGATAGCGCGCACAATACGCGTAGTTGATGAGCCAGCTAGGCCCTGGCCCTCGTGGACTGTCGCGCCAACAGTTATTATTATTTTTAGCGTTGTTAGCAAAGTAAAATGGATCGTGGTTTGCATTGTACTCCCGAGAAAGGTTCCTTAGTAAAAAAAAAATTCTTTCTGAGAATAAAAATTACAAATGTATAAGTGGTATTATTTGGTCTTAAAACGAAATGATCGCAAATGCCAAAAAAAAAGCGGAAATCAAAATGGAAGTAAATCGAAACTAGCCCCCGCCGATGTACGACAAATAGTAAAATTAGTCAAAAGTCACCTGTTTAGGAACGTTAGGAAAATAAAGGAGGAGTTAAATTAAACCGTGGCGACAACAACAATAAGAACAAGGCTAGTAAAGAAGAATTTACCTGTCAAAAGTCAAAGAAAAATATCACTACTGTCAAAGCCAACCAACTTAAAAGATCCAAATTTGCGAAAGTACGTCTGAACTGGGAACCTTCTAAATGGCGCAATATATGGTATTATTTACGGACGAATCCAAAATAGTTTTATTTGGTACTCCTGGGACCAGGACATCTGTTTGCAGGGGACAAAACCAAGAGTTTCAACCGGAGTGTACCATCAAGACTGTAAGGCACAAATTAAGCAAAAATTAAGGTATGGAGATGCTTGACGGTACTGGTCCCAATATTTAGATAAAACCAATGATGACCACCGGAGTTGCCGCCAGCATAATGCTACCTCACGCAGAGTGGCATATGCCGCTTTAATGGATTCTACAGCAAGACAATGACCTCAAACAAGCGAGCAAACTGGTTAAAGAATTTGGCCGCCTTAGTCTCAGGACTTGAATCTCATTGAAAACCTTTGAACAGATGTAAAGAAGGTGGTCGCCGTGGCGTAGTGGGTAGAGTGCGACGCTCACACGCCGAAGGGTCTAGGTTCGATTCCCGGCTCAACGGCTCCACCTCTTTCGAGCTGCTGACACTCAAAGACTAATAACCGTCTAAGAAAGCTTCTCAAATTTCGTCGTTCGGAGTCGGCAAAAAACTGTAGGTGCCTTCTACTCGTGAGAGAACATTAGCGCGTACAACACGAGTAGTTGATGAGCAACCTAGGCCCTGGTCCCCCTTTGGAGACGCCATTAATTATTATTATTAATAGATGTAAAGAAGGCGGTATACGAAGTAAAACCCAAAAAAGCAAAACACCTATTGCCTTGAAGAATATCCCTGTTTAGCGAATGCCACGATTATGTGACGCCGTACTTAAAAATAAAGGTTATACAAACAAGAACTAACCCAATAAACAAAAACCCAAAAAACAAAAAACTTCACTATTCAATTAACTTTAACTTCACATTTGTGATTTTTTTGTTTTGTGTCATTATTTTAAACAATCCGAAATTCGATGTCACTCTGGATAACGTGTCTTTTTGAAATATAGAATGCACTTTTTCCTTATCTTGTTTATGGATTTTATTACTCATAGAATGAGGATGTTGTCCAGTAAATATAATTCGTTGGCATGACGGTAGGAAAAAGCAACATAGTGACAAAGTCGAACATGGTGATATTGTTTTGCACAGTGCTTGACTACAAAACGCCAGCCACTGTCGTTAATTTAAAAAAATTACCTTTATTTTACCTTCCACGACGTTTAGAATTTTGAATTCAAGCGAACCCAAAGAGCCTACAATTCCAACTTTATTTCCCATTTACCTGGAATAAGGGATTGAAGCCTGTCAAAATTCCGCAAAATGATATATTAACGGAAGTCAAATACCATTGATGCCCTTACTTAACTTAACACAATTAAAAGTCCAACAGTTTCAACTCAAACGTCGTGGCTAAGAACCTCTCGACGGTCGTTCAAGTGCATCAGCAAACAAACTCAGTTCTTACGTGTCTCACAAGGTCCCACGCAAACAAAACTTCCTACAACAAATACTAAATACCGTCTCAGTAGGTGCCCGCCAATCGAAAGAAAGAAAAGATTCAAAGTAATTAATGATTACTACCAACGCCCTGGTATTTCACCTTGGAAGCACGAATTTCAAAGTCAAAAACTGAGGCATACACCGGTTGAACTTATCGCTTTTCAAGAGCGCTCAACAGTTCAACCGCCATCGCCATCGCCACCAAAAAACAAACAATTACCGTTCTTTGGCATGCCCCTCACCGGCACATTGTCCAGTGATTTATCTAAACCTTAATTAAGCCATCGTTTGTTATTAAGCGAATAACAATAATAACAACCCAAACAAATTGGATTTATGAGCAAACAAACCGAACACAGCCCGAGGTGCTTACCTATCCGACACCATCGGCACAATGGAGCGCTGCGCTGCTTCGTGCATAAGCCACAGCATTGACATTGAGTTCGCATTCATTTTTCGCTCGAACTCTCCGCAGGTGATCGCACGCACTCGTCGGGTGACTGCTAAATTGGTTTCTCTAAAACGGGAATTATAGCCTAATCCCGTTTACAGAACAATACAAAACCTTCAGATCCAATGTAAACAAACCCCAGCGACCGGTGGAGGAAGAAGTCACTGTTGATTGACTTAAGCAGATTATCCCAAACAAACGTCACTTTTGACATCTGGCGGGGTGACCCACACCCCTCGCAGGTAGCCAGACGACACAGCAACAGCCAAGAAGACATTTGTGCATTTCCGATGGTGTCACAAGAATTCACTCGCGTCCAGAAGCGATCCTCTTCGATTGAAATTCAAAGAGATCTCCAGCTCGTAAGAACATGACATGATCACCTGACAGGTACGCATGACATGACTATTATGCTCTTTGAACGCCCTCATCAGACGTTGCTGGGCGACGGGGACGACAGTCAACTTGAGTTTAGTCCCCAGACAGGGCAGCAGACGACTGTCGCACAGACATGTCCATCTGGGAAAGCAAAACGCCTTCCTCGCCCTAGGTGGCATGTCCCGGAGATGTTGATATTGTCCAATAGAGATTTCTATCTGCACACTGATGCCTGGGCACATCAACCACAATGACTTACCCTTTTTACGTCTATCCATCTGAACCTGTCTATGATCGCTGAGCTGTTGGGAGTGCCACCGCAGTGACGGTTTTTGGTTATCTGCGGAATTCCCCTGCGTATGACCAGGATTATCGAACATTGAAGCGGATCCTAGGAAAATGGTGCGAATTGTCAATTCGCATAATCCTTGTACAATTTAAGGTGCGAATGCGAAATTTTTGCACTGCACAGTGCGGCCCGGTTTCATTATCTGGTGTGTTCATCGGATCGCATACCAATGAATGACGCACAATGACTCGGAGTACGGCTCACTGCCACAGCGGCACCGGGCGGTTGGCGACGAAGAAGAAGAGTGGGCAGATAACTGCCGCTGTGATGCTGCGGGATGATGATGACTCTGATAGGCATCTCCGTGAAATGGATTGCTGCCGCCGTAATGTTAGGCTACTAAATGAGAAAACGAGAAAATTACACGGTGTTATTGGCCATAACCGGATTAGGCTGATCTCATAAAGATGTCGTCGGACGGGTGGCGTCTCGTTCATTCGCATTTTGCATTTTCGGCAATCTTCAATCAGGTATGCCGTGGAACGTTTAACTTTTAATTTTAACATGTTGTAGATAATTAATTGGAAATTTAACAATTCATTAACTTTTGTTTAATTTGTCGCAATTTTGATAAAATATATACTTTATTTCATAGTATAGTATAAAACAGCTTTTACCTGCACAGACAGATGACAGTTTACAATCTTAGCACTGAAAATAAAATCGCTAACATTTGATGTGCAATTTTTATTGGTAGTGGTGGTAGCAGTGGTGGCAAAGGTAGAAATATCAAAGAAAAACCTATACGTAAAAACATCTTTATGACAAAAGAAAAAATATATACTTCTTCTTCTTCTTGTGGCGCTACAGTCCGGGGTGGACCTGGGCCTCAACCAACATACCTCTCCAGCCAGCACGATCTTTCGCCAGCTGTCTCCAGTTGCGCACTCCAAGTTGGTTAAGGTCCTTCTCCACTTGTGTGTGCCATTTCAGTCTAGGTCGTCCTCTGTTGCGTTGTCCCAATGGCTCGGATTCAAAGACTTTTCGGGCCGGAGCAGTGGTGTCCATACGCACTACATGGCCTAGCCATCTTAAGCGTTGTATCCGTAGACGCTTAACCAGGCGCATGTCGCTGTACAGCCTATAGAGTTCGTCATTAAATCTTCTCCTCCAGATGCCATCAGCGCAAACAGGACCAAAAATCGCACGCATATATACATATAATTAAAATAAAAGGGCGGTACATTTATGCGCAAAACAGAGAGTGCAATAGATAAAAAGCCGACAATAATAACAGAAAGTAATATTCAAAATTGTATTGCAAACAAATGTTATGAAAACATGTAAAGGATAATACACTGCTAAAGAATGAATAATAAAGAGCAGATAAATAAATAAATAAACAAATAACTAAACAAGTCAACAAAACAAATATACAAAAAGAATAAATAAATAAACAAAGGATTTCAATAAACAACGAAATAAATAACCTGAATAACCTGGAGTACCAGCTTGGTCCTGTAAAATAAGTGTTAAATACTCCAAAGGGAGATTTGGAGAATTTTGTTTTGGGCTATTTGCAGCTTCTTAAGTAGCGATTTTACACAGTTACCCCATATTGAAGAACGATATGTAATGATTGCTTGGAATACGACCTTAAGAAACATTAATTTGTTTTAACGACCAAGCATTGATTTCTCATTTATTAAGGGATATAACATTTTAATGTTTAATGTTTTCATTTATGTGTTCCTAATATGTGTAACAATAATTATTTAATAATTCTTGGCGCGACAGTCCACAGGGAGACTAGGGCCTAGCTTGCTCATCAAATACTCGTGTTGTGCGCGCTACTGTTCTCTCACGAGTACAAGGGACCAACAGTATTTTGTCGACTTCGAACAGTGAAGTTTGAGAAGGTTTCTTAGACAGTTATTACTCTTTGAGTGTCAGCAGCTCGAAAGAGGTGGTGCCGTGAAAAATTCAAGGTATTCAGCGGGGAATGAAACCGAAACCCTTCGGCGTGTGGGCGTCGCTCTCTACCCACTACGCCACCTAATACGTGCATCGAAGGGTAATTTCGGTGGTACTTGACGAAACTAGCCCATCGTATATCACAGCTATTAATATTAAATTCGGTTTAAGGAAAATTGCAGAGTTTTACCTTTTCTGGTAAAATAGATTAATTGACATTTCTCAGCAATAATTTTAACTTTCGAATGCTTGAAGAATTAAAGATAGGAAGCAAATTTCGTAATTTGTTTGTAATAACAACCGCACTTGTGTGGGAAGTACATAAGACCAAATCTTCTCCCTGTGGCGCTACAGTCCGGGGTGGACTTGGGCCTCAACCAACATGCCTCTCCAGCCAGCATGATCTTTCGCCAGCTGACTCCAGTTGCGCACTCCGAGTTGGTTGAGGTCCTTCTCCAATTGTGTGCGCCACTTTAATCTAGGTCGTCCTCTTTTGCGTTGTCCCAATGGTACGGGTTCCAAAACTTTTTGGGCCAGAGCAGTGATGTCTATACGCTCTACATGGCCTAACCATCTTTAGCGTTGTATCCGTAGACGCTTGACCAGGCGCATGTCGCTGTACAACCCATACAATTCGTCGTTAAATCTTCTCCTCCAGATGCAATCAACACAAACAGGACCACAAATCGCACGCAAAACTTTTTCCTCGAAAAGACTAAGGGCTTCCTCATCCGCCTTTGCTAACGTCCAAGATTCCGCGGCATAAAGTAGGACGGGGATGATCAAGCTGTTATATCAAGCGAGCCTAGTCCTTCGAGAGAGGGGCTTATCACTCAATTGCCTCTTGAGCCCAAAGAAATAGCGATTGGCAAGAATGATTCTGCTCTTGAGTTCGGTACTGATGTTGTTGTCCCTGTTTACCGCGGAGCCGAGGTAGACGAAGTCCTTGACTACCTCGAAGTTTCTGCTGCCTAGTGTGACGCTCTGTCCGGGATGTCGATGTTGTGTGTCCTTCCTTGATGACAGCATGTACTTAATTTTGCCCCTATTTACCACCAGACCCATTTTAGCCGCTTCAATGCCAGCAAACGCCTCATTGGCGGCTCGCTGTATTCTTCCATTCACGTCAATGCCATCAGAGTATGCTAGCAATTGAACTAACTTCTTGAAGATCGTGACTCTGGTGTTGACTTGTGAGTTACGCACAATCTTCTGGAGGATGATGTTAAATAAGTCACATGGCAGTGCTTCACCTTGTCTGAAACCTTTTTTGGCATTGAAGGTTACGATGAGTTCGTTACCAACCTTGACGGAGCAGCGGGAGTTCTCCATCGTCATCCTACACAATCTGACGAGTTTGGTAGGAATGCCAAAACTAGACATGGCACTGTATAGCTCGTCTCAATGCACACTGTCATATGCGGCCTTGAAATCGACGGTAAGTATCAATTTGCATTTCTTGGGACTTTTTCAGAATCTTCACTTAATGTGAAGATCTGGTCTATAGTGGACTTCCCTGGCCTAAAACCACACTTATGGCGACCTATCAGCTCATGGACAAACGCTCACACAATACTTCAGAGAGGATCTTGTATGAGATGTTCAGGAGACTTATCCCTCGGTAGTTGGCGCAGTCAAAGGGGTCTCCTTTCTTGTGAACCGGGCAAACGACGCTGGTGTTCCACTCATCGGATATGCTTTCCTCCCACCATATCTTACAGATGAGCTGGTGCATGCGCCCAGGTCATCTCCAGCTGCTTTATATAGTTCCGCGGATATTCCATCAGCTCCAGCAGCTTTGTTCAACTTCAGCATGGATTTTGCTATCTTCACCTCGTCTAAGTCGGGGGGACGGAATCTTGTCTTTCATCGTCCAAATTGAGTGGAACCTTTGGTCTATAAGACCAAATCATCAGCAAATAAAACAACATAACAGTTTGTAAGGACATGAATATCACAAATAAAAATATTGAACAAGCTTGCTGCCAAAACAAATACTTGCGGATCTCCAGCAGGTACAATTTTTAAAAAAGAATTCAAACCATTGAGCGAAAAAAAAGCTCTTTCATTTATGTGGCTTTGGATAATCTTAGCTATGTGTACAGGACAACCGTATTTAATAAGTTTGAAAATCAAAGCTTTGTGCCAAACTCAGTCAAATGCTTTCTCAACGTTTAATTGTACTAGACCCGTCAACTTTTTCTCAAATAAGTTCTTTTTGATTTTCGAGTAGATTCTGAAGACTTGATGAAAAGTTATGTCATTCTCGAAAATCGAATCGCTTTTGAGGAATGCGTTGACTATTTCTTAAAAAGGTGTCTAATTTTATTTTGATGAACTTTTCTTAAGTTTGAATGCATCCGTTGAGTATGGGTCTGTAGCTATATGTATTGCTAGGATCCTTATCGCACTTAAGCACTTAAGCTTTTGCTGTTTTCCCTTTTTAAAGAACATAATTAAGATTAAAGCAGGCATTGTAAATAAACTAGAGCAACTTTATTGCACATTAGAGAAGATTCTTAATAGTAATATGCCATCAACACCAGGCGACTTTTTATTTTGAGCGAAGAATCGACAAATTCAACATCGTCGCTGGTCACGACCTTTTTAAGCGGAAATAACGCATTATGATTAAAATACGCCACTTCAATGACGTTGTTTCGTCGCCAGTGTTTTCCCCGAGTTTCAAGTAGTGTGCTTAAACGAAACAAATTCGACGTCGGAACCAACTTTCTTCCCTCACAAAATTTTCAGTTAGTTGTTCCAAGTTTCGATTTTTCTCACTGCTATTAGAACTTATGGGTGGTTTCTTTCTTCTTCTCATCTCCTTATTTGGCCTAATGATTAGCTATAACTAATCTAGGTAACCAAGACCGAGTGTTCTTCACAGTGTTTTGTACTGCAACAGTAAGTACCGCTTTCCGATTTCTATTATTTATTTTTGTAATAAAAGAAACCTTTTAAAAGGAATCCATCCTCCGTTTTAGGGTAACCTATGGCTACAAAAAATGATGTAATTTTTTAAATAACATCTACTGTCTAAGCATGTTGAATCCAGCTTTGAACCCAAGAAATTTCGTTTTGGGTTTTTAAAGTGATGACTCTTCTTAGGTCTCTGACTACTACCAGAGAGTACTTATTGGCTATGAAACGCCTCAATCGAAGTACTGAGTCGCCGCACTCTTCTGCTTGTAAGAAGTCGAGAGAATATTAAATTAGTGTTGCTTAATTTTCTTGTAAAAAAGGAACCTTGACCATTTGGGGAATGTTGAGTTATCCAAAGTCACACTCTCAAAATTTTTCACATTTACGGAACGATTTTGGAAAGAAAGGAACTTATGCATACCAAAATTTAAGATGAGGGCACCTTTGGGAATGACTTCCATATGCATTCACAGAGACAAACGCGGTGTTATACTAACTCTATAGCTTTTTTGAGGGATTTCCTTTAGTGCTTCTAGTTTTGAATTGCACTTGCAGGGATGTTTTGATTCAAGGTCGGAAAAAATATACATCAATTGTTCGCCAAAGTAACTAAGACTCTGAAGCATAAAATTATCAAAAACAATTTCAAAGAAAGTTTTTGATAGTTAAAGAAAAACGTAATGGGTAGAGTGCGACACTCACACGCCGATGGTTCAGGTTCGATTTCCAACCGAACACTTCGAAGTTTTCACGACACCACCTCTTTCGAGATCCTGACGCAAAGAGTAATAATTGTCTAAGAAAAAGCTTTTCAAACTTCGCCGTTCGGAGTGTGCATAAAACTGTAGGTCTCTTCTACTCGTGAGAGAACAGTAGTGCGCACAACACGAGTAGTTGATGAACAAGCTTGGCCCTGATCCCTCTGTGGACTGTCGCACCATCATCTTTTTATTATTAATTTAAAAAGCGAAGGGAGTACATTAGTTCTTAAGTTCTAATTAAAAAATTAAAAGAACCCACATCTGCACGTTAAATAATAGAAAAACTTTAGGTGTAAAGGGAGACTCACACGTCGTATACTTAAATTAGAATGATTGATTGATATGCAGGAGAGTGGATAAGAATATGGGCATTTGTGAATGGCAATATACATACTCGTAAATGCTTACGCATGATGGCATATGTATTTGCACAACGAATCTTAAGTTTTTTAGCAACATGATCAAATATTGATATACAAATTACATTTATCTGTTTCGTTGAGTGAGAAAAATAGAATTCGCATAAAATCAAATCAAAAAGAAAAAAACCGGACAGTTTGTCCGTTATGCATTGGGAATCTCACTTATTTACCCATTGGGTTCAAAGCGAGGACAGAATATCTCGCTACTTTTCGTGGCTATAAACATACTTCGCTGTCTAAAAACATCGTCAAGTTTCTTCTGCACAAGTGAGACACTAGAATTTACTGAAGCTATATTCAGGTCTATGGTAGACCGTAGTAATACAAAAAATACATATAGGGGTCGCAACTAATTTCACTAATTTTCATGACATCTGTGTGCTTTTGGATCACACACAATTTGCTAAAATTCAACAGGAGGGGTCTAGCAGGTTTATGTCTTGACAATTCCTTAAAGCTACAGTACCTCACAAAATTGACCATACACCTATCATTACTTCATATTCGCGCTGTTTTAAGGCCGACCACTTTTTGGTTTTATTTTTTGGTTTTATTTTTTGGTATACAATCATAACTGAATACATATCTTAAACAAGAGTATATGCCAAATTCGTGGTCGCCGTGGCGTAGTGGGTAGAGTGCGACGCTCACACGCCGAAGGGTGTAGGTTCGATTCCCAGCTCAACACCAATTTTTCGAATTTTTCACGGCACCACCTCTTTCGAGGTGCTGACAACACTCAAAGAGTAATAACTGTCTAAGAAAGCTTCTCAAATTTCGCTGTTCGGAGTCGTCAAAAAACTGTAGGTCCCTTCTACTCGTGAAAGAACATTAGCGCGCACCACACTAGTAGTTGATGAGCAAGCTGGGGACTGGTCCCCCTTTGGACTGTAGCGCCAACAATTATTATATGCCAAATTCACAGACAGGCGACTTCCTACCGGTACTTTTCGCATGAAAAAGGAAACAACCCCTGAAATCGACACACAAAATTGAGCATACAGACGTCATGTGTGTGTTATACACAAGCTTCGCAGAATCGATACATGCAAATTTGTTCAGGAATGAAGCAACAAATGTCCCTGATGATCATTTCTGCACACGCTTTTGAACTGCTAAACTAAACTAAAAAGACCGATATTCTCTTCTCTGTGCGTAAATATGGAAAACATGCGAAAACAGGCTACTTTGTCAACGAGAATGCTCATAATTAATCTATTTTGCGAGTGGAAGTCGATGTGAAAAATAGGAGAAACTGTAGGGCGATCGCATTCAACGGTACAAAAAATATTAAACAATTATAGATATGAATGAAATGAAATATGATATGCAAGAAAAAAAACTGCTCTTAGAACATTGGTATGGTATATTGTTCGGACAATCAAGTCCAATCCAAAATCTAGCGTTCCAAAGTTGACGGCTGAGGTGTCATCCGTAATTAATTTCAGTCGAAACCGTTCGCAGAGTCTTGAGAAAGAATAATTTAAATGGTAGGATCGTCCGAAGAAAGCCTAAATGTACGGCTTTCTTAGTTAGTTAATAAGAAGAAAAGATTTGATTTTGCTAGACAATATGTAAACCACCCGGGGTTGTATGGCTTCAAATGGCTGTGGAAAGTTCGAATTTATGTACAAAATTGGGTATTTGAATATTTTAAAACGAAATTTACGAAGCTCCGCAGTAAAATTAGGTCTACCTTCGGTTTTGTACTTCCAACAAGATAATGATCCAAAGCACACCTCCTATTGAGTACGCGAATGGTTGCTTTATAACGCTCCAAAGCAGTTCAAAAAACCCCCACAATCGCCGGATCTTAACCCTATTGAACATCTATGGCACGAAATAAAAGTGCGGTTTAAAGAAAGAACCTGTTGCAATAAGCAGGAGCTAAAAGCTAAAGTTCAGGCAGCTTGGGAAGGGATTCAGGCAGCTTGGGAAGGGATTTAGCCATCTTTTACTGAAAAACTGGTAAAATCCATGCCTGGCGAATACAAGCTGTCTTGGCAAGAGGGCTGTTTTACAGCAGTCAACTTGACACCAGAGTGAAGTTAATCTGCTATATGGCCCTTATCCGGCCAATCATGGTATATGATTGTCCTGTTTGGTTCGACGTGAGTCCTTCCCAAATGGAAAAGATGAGGGTGTTCGAGAGGCAGTGCCTTCGGGCCTGTGTTCGTTTATATCGAACACCAAAGTCTCAGTACAAGAAATTCTATCCCAACGAGGTCCTGTATAACGAGGCAAAACTTATAAGGATAGATAATTTTATTATTAAGTTGATTCGGAGTCACACTGCTCGAGCTATGACTTCAACCAACAGTCTGATCTTTGGGGCTTACTACCCAAATGAAAAGTACAATGAAAGGGTACGTCTTAACGGCTTCATTCCACCTGAAGCTTTCCTTTATCTGGATTCGAAAGGCCTGATACAAGATGGGGAAGGCTGCCCCATCATCTTCCACGTCGCTCGCCGAACAGTAGAAAGGCAACTCCAATACGAGCCGGACGTCGCTCGCAGCCACGAAGGTCTCCTACGGTTCAGTAGAGCGATTTCGGCCCGCCATAGAGAAGTATCAGACAAAGAACGGCAGTTCTACTGGTGGTTACACCAGAATCAGCTCTAGAGGCCACTAAATTTTTGATGTAAAACACAGGAAAGTTGAGTCAGTAACTAGGGCCAACTTACATAGGTTAGGGTAGATTAAAACATTTATAAAAAAAATACAAAACAAGAAAAAAAGATGCACCACGGCGTATTAAATATATATGTTAAGCATATAAAAAATACATACGCCCTGGTGCACGCGTCCGTATCATGTTACGGACATAGTTACGTCTATGTGTACATTTCAGTAGTAGTAGTTAGTAATTTTAAGCTTAGACGTAATTTATTATAATTAGGTTTTACTTTTAGTCTTAAGTTAGTCTTTAGTCTTAATCTAAGGTTAGGTTAAGTTACATATTTGTTATCCCAAGTTTTTGGATTTTTCTTGGGTGAAAATTACACTTTAAATGAAACACTTAAAAAAAAACAGCTAAATCATTTAACAAAGAAGCCGAAAGGTGAAGAAAACATTTATTATCCTAGGTTAGCTTAGAGTCAGTAAGATAGAGTTAAGATCAGCAGATTATATTACTAAGCTAGTTTAAGTACTTTTTGTCTAGCATGTAGGTAAAACAAATAATGAATAAATGAAAAAATTAAAAAAAAAACAAGCTGTCATATATGCTGAAGGAGGTGCCACGCGTTACTGAAATTTTATTTGTAACTGTTTTTGTTTTGTGTTTTAGTCGTAACTCGAATTTACTTTAAGTGTATGCTCAATCAAGTGTTAAAATGAAGAGTTTTTTTTATCTTGCTTGGAAATAGCAAGTTTGTTTTTAATTTCCATGGTTTAGCAAGTTTTGTTTATGCTTTTTAGCAATTGAAATATGTCAATTCGAACTGCAGTTAAGTTGTATTAAATAACTTCTTTTTGTGAGGCGAAAAAGATAAAAATATGCTTAAGCTGTGAGTTTATGCTCAATTTTGTGAGGTACTGTATATTACTTTTATGGACGATCCTTTCATTTCTTACTTGCCCCCGGGAAAAATACCTGGCACCTCGGCTATGTTTTAATGGCTAATCAGCCAAGAAGCAGAGGTGATGAGCGATTCTCACATCAAGCAGATCCGAGATCCAATTTCGGGTCTGAAGACTTCGCGTTTTTTTACAGAACCATCTGTATCGAGGTGTAGATTCGATTTCCAGTTCAACAGCAATTTTTCGAATTTTTCACGGCACCACCTCTGTCGAGCTGCTGACAAAACTCAAAGAGTAATAACTGTCTAAAAAAGCTTCTCAAATTTCGCCGTTCGGAGTCGGCAAAAAACTGTAGGTCCCTTCTACTCGTGAGAGAACAATAGCGCGCACAACACGTGCAGTTGATGAGCAAGCTAGGCCCTGGTCCTCCTTTGGACTGTAGCGCCAACAATTATTATTATTATCTATATCGAATTGCTGACAACACTCAAAGAGCAGTATTTTTTAATGACAAAGTTTATTTTTTCAAAGTTCACCGTTTGGAGTCGAAAAAGAACAACGGGAGTAGTTTCTAAAGAAACTGGATCCCGATCCACTTATGGACAGTTGCCCCATCCACACTGTTTTGCTATAGTATTTGCTAGTTTTGAAAGACTTACAAATAATTCTCTTCCAACGCACTTCAACCGAGATTAAACACATTTACTAATTAGGAGAAACAGAAAAAGTGCTCTAATCGAACATTGGCAAAAAAAAATAATTTACTGTAAGAGGGTATAACAAAGAAGGATCTATGCATTACTTTTGGAATGCAGCACCTATCGGTATTTCACTTTTTATTACTTTTGCCTTTAAGCCGACGCGTGTCAATCATTCAGTATGAATCAAATGGAGCTTTTACTTTATTTATAAATTACTGAACATTTAATTTCTACAAATGTGCCCTATTATACGAACACAAGTATGTACGTAATTCAAATGTAAAAAGTCAAGGGAATGATTTACATTATGCACTCACATTAACCCAAGGAAGCCCATCCGCAACTGACGAAAAACAAAAAAAAATTCTCGTAATATACTCCATTCAAACAAAATACCATTAAATTTCACCAAATCATTCAATTCGTCATTCTTCAGCAATTTTCATTCATGAGCTATGCACGTGCACGCAGCACACATGACCTAGCTTAACGATTTATGCAACACTCAGGTGCAAGCACATGTGTTATTTCAAATTTCCAGCCAAGCATTCATTCTCATCTCAGCCTTCTGAAAACTTAGTACGTGCACGTATTACCATCTTTAATTATTGTCATTCTATTTGGTGAACATCTGCAGGCGCAAAACAAAACACCTCTCACAAGTCGACCAAGAGAAACGCCGCCACCATATAGGGAACCGGAATTTCGTGTTGCGACCATCCTCGCGCCCACCAGAAGGTCATCCAACGCATGCCAACAACGTACACTCAACACGCAGAGGTATCAATGAATGCGCAACGAAACTGCTACCCACTGGCCTTTCCGTTCAATTCCACTCGCACAATTCACCTCACCTGACCTTGCACTTACGTCGTTTGTTCTGCGTGAAAAAACCCACAACTATTTCTGTCGCAAATATGTGCCCCAATTAAAATTTGGGGTAGGAACTGAATGAGTTTGACTGCCACCGACAGTTGGTATAAAAGCACCGAAGCAGCTGATATCAAATCAGTAGCTAACTGTACAACCCACGGAAACATTCCACCACCAAAAATCAATCAAACCAACTAAAATGGCATTCAAGGTACGACCATTCACAAGCGCCGAATGGGCCAACCGTTTGCGAGCGGAATTCAAATTGTTTTGTCTCTTCTTTCAGTTTGTGGCCTTCTTCGCATGCATTGCTGTCGCCAGCGCTGGAGGACTCGCTCCAGTTGCCGCACCACTCGCAGCTGTCGCCCAGCCCCTTCTAGCTAAGGCTGAACCCTATGACCCATACCCACAGTACACCTATGGATACGACGTCAAGGATGCTCTTTCCGGTGACAGCAAGAACCAAGTAGAAAGCCGCGAAGGAGATGTTGTGCGCGGTCAATACTCTCTCAATGACGCTGATGGCTACAGACGTATTGTGGACTACACTGCTGACCCAATCAATGGCTTCAACGCTGTCGTCAGCCGTGTCCCACTTGTTGCCGCTGCTCCAGCTTTGGTTAAGGCTGCTCCAGCTCCACTCATCAAGGCTGCTCCATTGGCCTATGCCGCCCCAGCTCCAATCGTCAAGGCTGCCCCATTGGCCTACGCTGCCCCAGCTCCACTCCTGAAGGCTGCCCCATTGGCCTATGCCGCCCCAGCTCCAATCGTCAAGGCTGCTCCATTGGCCTATGCCGCCCCAGCTCCAATCGTCAAGGCTGCCCGATTGACCTACGCCGCTCCAGCTCCACTCCTCAGGGCAGCTCCATTGGCCTATGCAGCTCCAGCTCCACTCGTCAAGGCTGCACCAGCTCACCTTGCCTACGCTGCTGCCCCAGCCCCATTGGGATCATTAGTGAGGACAAGCTTCTCGTCGCCACTCATCTCCTACGCCTGGTAATGCCATTTTAGTCTGAATTATTGATAAAAGAAAAAATATACCATAAATATGTAAATATCGAAAGTTTGTGTCCTTATATTTGTCTCATGAGGATCAAAAGATTACTTTGGCCCTTGGAACTAGTGTGTTTAACTGATACGACCGTGAGGCATCCTTTTTAGAACTTGAATCGATTCTTTTTGTTTTGGCGCTACAGTCCGGGGTGGACCTGGGCCTCAACCAACATGCCTCTACAGCCAGAACGATCTTTCGCCAGCTGTCTCGAGTTGCGCACTCCAAGTTGGTTGAGGTCCTTCTCCAGTTGTGTGCGCCACCTTAGTCTAGGTCGTCTTCTGTTGCGTTGTCCCAATGGCACGGATTCAAAGACTTTTCGGGCCAGAGCAGTGGTGTCCATACGCTCTACATGGTCTAGCCATCTTAAGCGTTGTGTCCGTAGACGCTTTATCAGGCGTCAGTAAATCTTCTCCTCCAAATGCCATCAACGCAAACAGGACAAAAAATAGCACGCAAAACTTTTCTTTCGAAAAGACTAAAGGCTTCCTGATCCTCCTTTGCTAACGTCAAAGATTCCAAAAGTAGGACGGGGATGATCAAGCTGTTTTATAAAGCGAGCTTAGTCCTTCGAGAGAGGGCTTTATTACTCAATTGCCTCTTGAACCCAAAGAAACAGCGATTGGCAAGAGTGATTTTGCGTTTGATTTCGGTACTGATGTTGTCGCTGTTTACCGCGGAGCCGAGGTAGACGAAGTCCTTGACTATCTCGAAGTTTCTGCTGCCTAGTGTGACGCTCCGGCCGAGACGTTGATGTTGTGTGTCCTTCCTTGATGACAGCATGTACTACGTTTTGCCCTCATTTACCGCCAGACCCATTTCAGCCACTTCCGCTTCAATACCAGCAAACGCCTCATTGACGGCTCGCTGTGTTCGTCCAACCACGCCAATGTCGTCAGCGTAAGCTAGCAATTGAACTGACTTCTGGAAGATCGTGCCTCTGGTGTTGACAAATTGTTGGACAAATTGTCTTTACGTAACATGTGCTATGAATCCTTTTCCTGGTGACAAAGTCATTATTGGGGATGAACGAGTCGATTAACTAATCTAATGAACTAAACTTACAGCCCGGTATTGTCCATGCGGTATTGTCCACGCATTAGATTTCTAAAAACAGTGGTAAATTCTTCCTCTTTCAAGACAATCATACACTGAAAAGCACTTTTCAATTGGGACATGATAATTCTTAATATAATTTTCGAAAACACTCTTTCAGTAGTCATTATACTCTCACTGTCAGTTTATTCGAAAAACTTAAGCCTATTTCCGTCATAGTAAAGTACACGAACTAGCAACGCCTGTAGGTTAAAAAATAATAGTAATTCAAAAAATTGTCAAGTCCCTATAGAGGAACATTTTAGAAAGCGGTACAGTAGTAAGTCAATGGTATTATGGTAACAGTAGTGTGTCTGTAACTACATAAACCAGGTATACCCGTTTTTTTTTTTGTGGAAATAAAACACTAATTATTAATGGGAAAGTAAAAACATTTTATTCAAAGTATTGGCCATTGTTTTCTACATTACTGTTGTTTTCTTGACCACCTTTCTGGCAATTTGTGAATACCATGCCAATAAAATTGTTCGTCTTTTAAAGCAAACCAATCAGACACCCAATTTTCGACCTCCTTGTAGGAATCAAAGTGCTGCTCAGCCAATGCGTGTCCCATCGATGAAAACAAATGGTAGTCAGAAGGAGCCAAGCCTAGTGAATACGGCGGGTGGGGTAGCGTCTCTCAGCCATGTGTTTTGATTGTATCCTGCTTTATGTGCAGGTGCATTGTCATGGAGCAAAATTACCTTGCCGTGTCTTCTGGCCCATTCTGGTCGTTTCCCGATCAATGCATGGTTCAAATTGATCATTTGTTGTCGGTAGCGATTAGTATTAACGGTTTCAACAGGTTTTAGGAGTTCGTGGTACAGCACACCTATCTGGCTGCATCAAACACACAGCATTGTCTTCTTGCCGAATCGATCTGGTTTTGCAGTCGATGTTGATAGTTGGCCCAGATTAACCTATGATTTTTTCCGTTTAGAATTCTTAAAATAAATCCATTTTTCATCGCCAGTAACAATCCGATGCAAAACCGATTTTCTTTCGTGTCTTTGAAGCAAAATTTCACAAGTGTTTTTTTGGTTTTCCATCTGTCTTTCATTCAATTCATGTGGCACCCATTTTCCACACTTTTGGATCTTTCCCATGGCTCTTAAACGGTCAGAAATTGTTTGTTGTGCAACATTTAACATTGCTTGCATTTGCTTTTGACTCAAAGTGTCATCTCCATCCAATATCGTTTGCAATTCGGCGGCCCCAAACTTTTTTGGTGGTCTTCCACGTTCTTCATTTCTCACATCAAAATCATTATTTCTGAACTGTCAAAACCATATTTTGTATGTTGCTTCTGAAAGAGCATGATCACCATATGCCTCGACAAGCATTCGATGAGACTCTACAGCACTTTTCTCCAAATGAAAACAAAAAATTAATGCTCTCTGCAAATCGTCACTTTCTGGTACAAAATTCGACCTTTTTAACACGATGAAAAAATATGATGTTGTCTGTTCAATGACTTGATGTATACGAAACATTTTTCACAGATGCCGTAGCAAACAAATAAAAAAAATATAAGGGCTCGTTCACAACAAATGTTCCCTATCGAGACATTTGTATCTTGACGCTCACTTCATACGGGTATACCTGGTGTTTATCCGATGTTTATTCGTTGTTTCTCACAACTGCCAACTTTGTAAGTTCTGTACGGCCCAGTTGTCACCCCGAAACTTGACTTAATTTAAGATAGAGTAAGCATTCGGTGGCTCAATTGAGTCGATATTTATTTATTGCTTTTGAAAAGTTTCGTCAAATTTAGACGTTTGTAATTCCCTGATTTAATAGGCATAAAGCATAAAGTTTTTCTCCTCTTCCGTCTTTCGTTTCAAAACTTTTAAGGCGATCTCTTAAGATCGATAAAAAAACATTAAAGGGTAATTTTCTACAGAAAATATGTTTCAATCCATTTTGCTCAAAAGCCTCCTGAACCAAACCACCTTTGAGTATAATTTTTAAACCCCAAGTTTCCCAGAATTTATCAAGTAAATTAAACATTTTTCGCATAAAACAATTAATTTCAAAAGAAAACCCTAATGTGAACTTGTTTCATTCCTTTGCTCAGAAGCAGAAAGGAAAAAAATACGAAACCATCTTTAATGGTCTGAGAGTTTAATAGTGTTATTTTTTCTTTATATATAAACTTATTTTTATATATTTATTTTATATATTTATTTTATATATTAATTTTTTTACATATTAATTTATTTTTGAATAAAAGGGATAAAGTGCGGTACTAAGCATTTTCAAAGTGGCGTAGCATTTTACTGAGTGGTGATGTTTTCCAGAAAAGCTAATTTTTAACCGTTTCTGTAAGTGTAATGCATCAATAACACTCCAGAATATATTCATAAAACCGACATCTTTGTTTTATATTTGTAATTGCACCCACTTCCTCATTCAACCATCCAGCAACAATATCAAATCCGATCACCAGTTAGTATTACTAATAGCATCTCAATGATTATCACGCTTCACGAAATCCACATATCATGCTTGTATCATTCTCAATTCATCAACTAATCATCGTAATGCCCTCATAAAGAAGCATAAACACTTTTTCAATCAAACTTAAGAAAACCAGCCGCACAACAACCTATCGGCACTGTCTGTGCCGCAAGGCTTGACATTGATACAGAAGCGTAAAATTGAACCCGATTCAAATTTACTACCGGAAACGAAGCATAGTAAATAATTCCACGGATTCCTTTTTGCGCGGCGGGTGTTAATTTGGAGCACGTAATCTAAAATAGATTACCAGCGAGCAGATTTTGAATGTGTCCCGAAAAGTAGTCCAACAAAGTGATCTCCTTACTGACCAACTCATTGGATTTGGCATACATGTGCGCACTCAGACGACCACGTGCGCACATTTGGCGGCGTAATTTCTTGTACCGAATTTCAAGTTGGACTACCTTCGGTCGATTGGTGTGAAAACTGTAAACGAGAGTGAAAAGCATGCGATATACCGCCGATACGGTTGATGTGACAAGCGCTGTGACATTGAGTGGTGCACCAATTTTTTTTTTTTTTTTTTTTTTGACGTAATTACTGGACAGGCATTCGAATGAGATCGTCGAACGCAATCGAAAAAAAAACTCAGAGATCCATATCGTGGATCGTTGTATATCCAAACATTCCAGAGGGCGGATACTTGATTGGGCAACATTGGTTATGGTTGACCCATTGAATTGTGAGTATGTGACATGAGTACGTGGCGATAAAATCGGCATTGAATCAGCTCAGCAGATACTTGTCCTTGAACCTCAGGTATTTGTCTGCTGCGAATTTATGAATGAATTTATTTAATGTCTATGCGGGTGTTTTAAGGGGGAGTTGTGTGGGCTTGTAATCAGATATTTAATGGAGTACTCGCGACAATATTTCGTGCAGTTATGTAAGTCCTTGTTCACCGTCCTTTGAGTAAGAGTGAGGCCTGGAATCGTTTCGTAAGAATTATAAAACGCATTTTGGATCTCCAGCTGTGTGATAGAGACACATGCATTCAAGTGTCTGTAATGTGATAGAGGACCGAGGATCAAGAAACAGCATTGCATGACAGCGAAAAGAATTTTAATCAGCTAAATAAAACCTTCCTATTTCTAGTTGACTTCACCAAGCAAGGTCAAGGGTTTTTTTAGTCTCTTTAACTATTGTGGAAGCGCATTCCAAATGATATTTATGCTAAAAGTCACAACATCATCAAGCTGATGTCTTCTCCGTGTTTATTTAGATGACTGTCTTAAATGCAAAATCGTTCAAATGACAGAAAATAAAAAATCCGAAGAACTCAATTTCATTTTGTTGTCTAAAGATTTATTTAATCTATGATGAAGTGGTGTAATGCATTCGTGAGTCTTTCATGACCAAAGAAAATATTCGGCATTCAGACATTGAGAACGCTTCGAAGCAATAATATTACAAAATTAAAACTGCAAATATTAACGTTTATGTGTAAATTTATTGAAACTAAATACATTTTTAATAACATTTCTGTACGATAACGAATAAGGAAAGAAAATTTATTTGCAAGAATTGGTGGTTCCGCCTTTTCAAAATTCTTAAAAAAAAATGTTCTTGTTGTAGTACATGAACATACCTGTACAAAGCTGTCGAAAGCAACTTAGTTCCTTGACCGAGTAAAAGCATTTTAGATTTAAATGAGTCATAAGGGTTTCTTGGCCTTTACTTTACTTACTTGAGTCAAGTGGTGTAAAAAATCTTGCAATCCATCATTTTAAAAAAGGATTGACAGAAAAAAATGTTACTGAAATTATGTTTAAGCCAAGAACACTATTTATTAAACAAATTAAAGAGAAAAATTCGGTTGAAAGTAAATTAATAACAGAACGTCCAAGAAAATTAACTGACAGAAATGAGAGATGAAATTAAAACAAAAAAATCAAAAAATCCGTCACAAGCAAAAACTGCTGAATTTTTTTCCCGGCATAACGTGACACCACAGATCACAAGGAATGCAACATAGAAGCAATGATTTCCATGCAAGGCCATCTAGAAAAAAGCTACATAAAGCCAAAGGAAAAAAGACACGAAAGATTGTAATTTTCAAGAGCAAGCCTCTTGAGTTTTGTTTACATTGGATGAAAACGAAGAAAGAACTGAGTGCGAGGTACTTTTAAAAATTAAGGCGGATATTAATTTTTCTCAATTCGTCAATTTCTATTTGCTATCCCTCAAGAAAATCCGCTCTAAATGTTGTAAACTTGTGCTAGCGTTTTTTCAATTACCGGAGCAGTTCCGACACTTACTTTTTGCAATGCCCTTGAAGTCTCCTAGCGATTCGGTTTTTATCTCTTTAATCTTCACAAAACATCCTTTCATGGGTCTCTTCGATGTGGGGAACAGGCAAATGTCACAGGAGGTCAAATCTGGTGAATACGGTGGTTGTGACACGATTACGGTATTGTTTTTGTGGCAAACCAATTACGAAGAAGCAATGACGAGTGAACAGGTGTTTTATCGTGTTACAAAAGCAATGAAATGTTTTTTTTCCACAATTCCGAACGCTTTCTTTGTAGCATAACAATACCTCTTAATATAATAATAATAATAATTGTTGGCACTACAGTCCAAAGGGGGACCAGGGCCTAGCGTGCTCATCAACTACTCGTGTTGTGCGCGCTACTGTTCTCTCACGAGTAGAAGGGACAGTTTTTTTACCGACTCCGAACGGCGAGATTTGAGAAGCTTTCTTAGACAGTTATTACTCTTTGAGTGTTATCAACAGCTCGAAAGAGGTGGTGCCGTGAAAAATTCGAAAAATTGGTGTTGAGCTGAGAGTCGAACCTAGACCCTTCGGCGAGTGAGCGTCGCACTCTACCCACTTTGTCACGGCGGCCACAATACCTCTTATTGACATTAAAACCATGTGGTATTGCTGATGCATTTCGTCACGGTAATAGAAAAAAATAGTCAGATAAACCTTCACATTTGATCGAACTTGACTTCTGGGCTCTTCCATTGAGGCGAGTAGACTTCGGCTTCGATGTCATCTTCATATACTTACGATTCGTCTCCAGAAATGACCCTTTCAAGCCGTTGGCCTCATTCAGCAATTCCTGAGCGATGCTCATGCGACATTTTCTTTTCGTCACAATTCAGCAATTTTTGGAACGAATTTTGTCGCCACACGCTTCATGCCCGAAATTTCCTAAAAATTTGTGTGGAATGAGCCGACATTTTTAGCAACTCTAATAATGATTCGACGAAATTTCTTCACATTCTCAACATTTTCATTGGTTGTTGCTGTGCTGGGGCGTCCACGGCGAGCCTTGTCATTCACATCTTCACGACTTTCTTTGAAAAGCTTGTAAACACTTTCTTGACTCGGAGAACACCCATGCCACTGTTTCCATGTCATGTGTTTTTGAGCACATTATTCCATTTTTCGCACATATTGAATGCAAATCATGTGATCCATTTTTTTCAACAGCGGGAAATCGCCGAACGCCCGAAACACATCTTACTCTTATGCCTCTCAAAAACGAAGTAAATTTGCTATATGGCTGAAAGATATAAAACAAAACAAAATAAAAAAAAAGAAAAAAAGAAAAGAAATTCGTAGAGTGTGAAATTTGGATCTCACCTCATTTTTTAACAGACCTCGTACCATGTAAGACTTTAAGCTGCTTGCAATCTGTCATATAGCCATATGTTTAAGCAAAATGTACCCAATTGTTTAAAATAATTAAATCTCATAAAAAAATTATCTTTTTGATTATTATATAACTTTCCTTACAATCTACCAAAGGCAAGTAAGCCATTCTGCAACGTTTCAAAAGTTATTAAAAAAAGAGGTTTACGTATTCCGCCTCTCAAGATTCCAAATATGCTTTGTATTACTGGAACGATAAAGCCAATCTACTTGCTGAAACATTTGCTAGTAATCATAAAATATCTCACTTCCAGTGGTGTGTCTTACACAATCGTTGGTTTTTTTCCAATCGTATGAAAATCTATAGAATTCAAATTTGCTGAATATAAATAAAGCCAAACATTTTATTAGTAGATTGAAAAAAAAAATCCAGGTTTAGATGGTATAAACAACAAAATTTTAATGGGACTACCTCTGACTGACAAATAATATTTAATTTTTCCCTAAAACTAAACTACTTTCCAGATTGCTGGAAAACAGCTCTGATAATTCCAATTCCTAAACTTGGTAAAGGAAGAGATGACCCTAAAAGCTACAAGCCTATAAGCTTGCTAAGTTGTATAAGCAAAATCTTCTAAAGAATAAGAAAGGAAATAATTGATAATCATTTATCGGTCAATTATATTTTTCCTTAAATTCAGTTTGGTTTCCGTAGCTTTAACAAAAACCTATCTTCTAGTCGCAAGATTAAAACAAAATGTTAAAAATAAATATGTATTTAAGGAATCAACTGACCTAGTCCTTGTAGACATTGAAACGGCTTTTTTTACGGTTTGGCATAATGCATAAATATACAATTTAATTAAGTTAAACTTTCCAATAAAAATGATTAAAATTATACAAAGTTTCTAAGCAATAGAAAGTTCAAAGTTAAATTTGATAATATAAAATCGGTTATTCGTGGCCGCCGGGTAGAGTGCGACGCTCACACGCCGAAGGGTCTAGGTTCAATTCCCGCCTGAACACCGCGCATTTTTCACGGTACCACCTCTTTCGAGCTGCTGACAACACTCAAAGAGTAATAACAGTCTAAGAAAGCTTCTCAAACTTCGCCGTTCGGAGTCGGCAAAAAACTGTAGGTAATTTCTTATCGTGAGAGAACAGTAGCACGCACAACACGAGTAGTTGGTGAGCAAGCTAGGTCCCCCTGTGGACTGTCGCACCACCAATTATTATTATTAAAATCGATTATTCAAAACGTAATATACAACTTGCTTCAATTAACAACACTCGGTCCAACTTTGTTTAATATACACATATGTCTCTGATATTCCTTTTTTTGTTAATAAAATTAACGTCGCAATGTTCGCTTATGACACAGCTATAGTCGCTTCTGTAACTTATTGAATGGATGTTTACACATTGTTACAAACATCTCTTTTTGATTTCGAAAAGTACTTTTCTAAATGAAAAATTAAGGTGAAATTTTCCTGAACTACCCGAATGTGAAACTGCTATCTTTGCTGATGACACAGCTATATTTTCATCACATGTGTTCGCTCTTAACATTAAGAGTAATCTCAAATATGCGATGGAAATTGTCTTTAGTTACTGTGATAAATGGAAGATAAAGTACGATTAAGATAAATTACAAGCGATCTTTTTCACATGAAAAAGGAAACCTTGTTTTCTCCCTAGCTTGTAGTGCTAGCTAGTACAGCTTGCGGGTGAATGGAATCAGCGTAGAGTGGAAGAACTCCGTAAGGTATCTTGGTATACATCTTGACAGCAAATTGACTTTTCACACAAACACATCAAACAAACCCTTAAAAAATTAAAATTAAAAATTATTATTATTATTAAAATTTAAAAAAAATGCTTTACCCTTTAATCAACAGGAAATTTTCTGTGTCCTTCACCAATAAAGTCCATATTCCAAGCAGTTATGCCTTACGGTTGCCCAGTATGGGGAAAAGACACACTGTTGCACATCAAGCAATTACAAACAGCTCAGAACAAAGTTATAAAAATGATGTTAGACCTTCCTCGGGATTATTCCACCTTAAAACTGCACAAAAGAGCGGGTGTTGAACTGGTTCATAAGCAAATATTAAAACTGACGCATAAGTTTTATAATTCATGTCCTTTTGCTGACAATTCGTTAGTCAGTGAGTTGACTGATGGTATTCCTCAATATGTTTATGTATGTCATTACCTTACTTTAAATATTAATATATTAATTTATTTATCTATTCATATACTTGTTTATTAACATGTTTATTTATACATATCCCATATTTATGTATTTATATATTTATTTATTTATCTGTTTATTTATTAAATTATTTATATATTTATTTATTTTTTTCATGTATTTATTTATTTGTTTATTTATTTATTTATTTCTATATTGATTTATTTAATCATTTATTTATTTTTTTTTCTTATTTTCATTGAAGGATTTTGTCGTATTTTCCTTCAGTTTGTTTGCTACAATTCCTATCAAATTAAAATTGATTTAATATAAGTTAAACTCTCAAATAATAGAATATATGTTAAACAACTCAAAACACTCATTCAGAAGTAATATATATCAAATCTCTAAAATATATGATGTGCAATAGCTAATATTAATGTAAACATTTTATTACGTAATAAAAACTGTCTATCTAACTAAGGTGAACACTTCGAAAATGCAAGCAATCTGATTTACAGACAGACCAACCTCATAATGTACAGCTAAAAATGGGTCTGAGCACTGTAGTTTTCTTGGTATTTTGAGCACATATCTTGCACCATAGATAAAATGAACATGTATATTAAAATTCTTTATCCCATTATAAACAGAAAATCTTAAATAAGTATTGAAAATAAGATCATTTTTTTTAAGTCTATTTTTCAATGTATGTTGCTCTACGTTGTCCTGTTTGGTACGACTGTGCTAAATTAATATAACAAAACTAAAAAAAATGTTAAAATTATGCTAAATTTACTAAGACACTACACAATCCGTAGGCTTACTGAGCCAAAAAAATGTCAACTTCATACAAACTCTAATTGATGAGTTTATCATAAGATCTTATACCCAATGTAGTTTCTCTGATAATGAGTTCATTAAATGTCTATAATCCTCACCGCGGAAAACATAAAATATATTATATTAAATTGGGGAACTTTGCAATATTAGTTTTAAGAATTGAAAAAGTGTTTTACTTGCTATTTTATTTGGAATTGTTTTACATACTTATTTTAATTCTTTATGTAACCTTTTAATCCTCGCTACGTGTATCAACTCAAAACTAAGTTCTAACGATCACATTATCGAGATCGTTAAAAATGCAGCGAAATGTCTAGGTTTCTTAAAGCGATGCGAGAAATATTTCACCCCTTCTGACCTGGCAACAATATATAAGGCGTACATCTACCCAAAGCTTGAGTACAACGCTCCTATCTGGTCCGGTGCTCCTAGGGCCTCCCTGCACCTATAAGATAGAATCCAACAGCGAGCGATAAAACTTATTGTTGATAATAATGCTGCAAAGTCATTCGACTCGCTCGAACATCGACGAAATGTCTTAATCACTATTTTATCGCTATTTCAACCAGAAATGCTATAACGGGTTAGCCAGCTGCATTCCTCCCCTTCAAGAATTCACCCGCAATACCCGCCTTGCTAGGAATGGTCACCCGTTCACCCTTAAGCCAACCTTCGGGCGTACAGTTAAGTTTAGAGACTCATTCTTCAGCCGCACCACACGAATATGGAATGCTCTTCCCAGCCCAATTTTTCCCCCCATTACCTCCTTGCCCTCTCTTCCCTTCGCCAGTACCGTGACTATATCCCAGTCATTTAAGGGTATAAACAATCCCTTTAGTGCGCGCCAATTATAAAAAAATATATATAAATCATAGCACGCTGACCTAAACCTCAAAAAATATCACCGTACAATTATTGTTCATGCTACATTAATGAAAAGAATTAAATGAAATGTTTTGAATAAATCTTATGAAAATTTTTTTTTGACTATTTTATAGCATTCCTAACAATCTGCTCAATCACTATATTAATCCAAAAGAGCATGATTTGAACCATTTAAAGATGAGAATACAAAAATGTAGTTTAAGTAACAAAAATCAACTAAAACCTGGAGCGAGAATGGATGGAAATAGATACAGTCATTGGTGAGATCTATTCCAAACCGGTTCAAAAAAGTTACAAGGCGCACTGCGCAGTGTGCTTAAGAGCGGTAAATTTAATTTACTCGAAAATCAACGTCTTGACCTTTGGAAAAAATGAGTACCCTTTGAGTATTGTGATTTTGATGGCGTGAAAAAATGCGAAATGGATACACCAGAAATTTAAGCCTATAAATGGACATTACTGCGCGACACGAGCATTCGAATATAGTCCATATACTCGTTTGTATATTGAATTGACTCAAAGCCAAAGTGAATTCGAAGCGCATTACACACTCTGAGGTATGCCGTGTCAATGTCAACACTTTCAAGGGAGTTTGTAATATTCATGCACCTGTTTCCACAGCTCCTAGATTGAAATTCTGAAAATGCAATCCCAGTGTTTAAACTCAATGTGTGGGAATTAGTGCTCAATTCGTAATTTGCTGCTTACTTTCGTCTATTTGTCTCATCAAAGTCACACATTTTACACGATACGCTATGAATAATAATTTACCTGCGCCCATTTTTTGCTGCACCTCCCGGCTTAGCAACAAACAAAGTATTGCCACGCCTTGTTATATTTGATTTATTTGATAGCATTTGTAAATTTCATTCATTCAAAATGCACTCACTCATAAGCCGGCCATCTACCCAGGCTGAAAGCATTTGTTTTTTCCACTATAATTGCTTGTTGAGGTGTCACAAAGTCTACATTGTAATAGACTATCGGAAAATATTTAATAGACACATATTTTATGATTTTTTGCACGATTTGCTTAGCGTATGAAGCTCAGCATTCCAAGTGTTATTTATTTTTAGCTGCCACAGCTCCATAATGTGCTTTCATAAATTTATTTAATGGATTTTTTGCGCACAGTTTGATTATCAAATAATTCAAATCATCGGTGAGTTATATGAAGTAATTATCTTTCGGTTATGCGTATAGGATCGAATTCACATAACATTTCAATATTTGGGTTAATTTGTGGCGAACATTCAATGCGCCGAATATTGATAATGCGACTGAGGCCTGCTGCAGTGAATTTCATGGTTTAAACTTAGAAAACATTTACAGTTGGACTCTTAATTTTAATACTTATTTTTCTTAACAAGTCCCAGATGGCACCTTTACACAAGTTATTCCCAGATGCTATGGCCATAGGAAAAAATAAAAAAACAGCTGAAGTAGGGATCTCAGTCTCACATTTAATGAGATGTGAAAAACGTCTCTGTGGCCTTAGTGAACTGTGAGGCTTCCCTCTGATGACGACGAGCGGTCTGAAAGACCGAGCGATTGTATCATTGTCGCTTCCAGGAACCAAACTTGTACAATTTCATGGATAAGACTTGATTAGCGCTATACAATTAAGCTTCATGGCAAGCGGAGTGTGTTATAAATTTCTTGTTGCTTCAGCTTACTACCTCCATCCTTTGTAATACTTTCAAACGATATTTTACAAAATCAAAATATTCCTTAAACAGCATTGACTGAATTTTAAACAAACAGCTGCTTTTATGAATACAAAATCAAACAGAATTAGCCAACAAAAAGCGATGTGTGAAAATATTATTGGATTCACCCGTTGATTTTTCAAAGAATAAACTTCTGACCTTAATTTAAACAATAAACATAGGTGCTTAATTTTGATCCCATTTTTAAGAAAGAACAACAGTTTGACCAGTAAAAGGAATTCCAGGACAAACTTCTATAAAATTTCTTTATAAATTTCATATAATTTCGATCAGAGATGGGTCAGAAATGACCCATACGTTCTGGTCAGAATAGTCTTCACAGAACGACGTCTCCATTCAACCTACAGTGAGCTTCGTCGCTTAAGAAAATTCGCATTTGAAATTGTTATCAACGGTAGTCTTTTTTTCACCAATTGTGAGGCGTTGTTAAGGCGATAATCAGCCGAAGTACAAACAATTTTAACAACTTCAGAACCAACAGTCATTTAAAAGCAATATACGAAGGTTGCCTTTATATTTCGGGATTGGGCAATCCTAGTATTGCAATCTGGCAATTGCCAGCTCTATCGCGAAGTTTGACATTTTCGAGGTTCTACGTACTCAGAACGTTTTGACATACGAGCGCTATTTGTGTTGTTTACAGAAACTTGAAAGATTTATCTCGCCCAAAAAATGGAATTAAATCGTGAAAATTTTCGTGCGATTACCTTTTACAACATTCGACGTGGCTTAATTCAACAATAGTGCATCGATGAACTTAATTCAATTTTCGGCGATGAAGCTCCATCAAGGACCAGTGTTTATCGATGGTATGGTGAATACAACGGAGGTCGTAGTTCACTCCAAGACGAATTTTGTGAAGTTCGTCTAAAATCAGTTGTTGTTCCGAAACCATTGATGCTGTGCGCCAACTGATTGCAATGTGACCTATCGTGAGATTGAGACAACCTTAGGCATAAGTGGGATCAGCATACATTAAATATTGAAAGAACATTTGACCGTCAAACAAATTTGTTCGCGTTGGATCCCACACAATTTGTCAATCGCTCACAAAAAGGCTAGTGGTAATTGGTCGAAAGAAATGCTCCAAAAATACGATCGCGGTGCTTCGAAACACATCTATGACATCGTTACAATTGATGAATCGTGGATTTATGCGTATAAGCCCGAAAGTAAACAGCAGTGTGGGGGTTTCAAATTGAGCCAAATCCAACAACACGATGCACTTCCAAGCAAATGGAAAAACTGGACATGTCGCAACCGTACCACTAGAACAACGTAGAACAGTCAATTCTGAGTGGTACATAACCATTTGTTTGCCAGTTGTCTTCCAAGAAATCAGGAAAACCAACCGCCGAAGACGGATCACTTCTCACCACGTCAATGCGAGCTCTCACACATCGGCTCAAACAACTGAATTTTTGAGCACTCAAAACATCGATTTGATCAGTCATCCGCCGTGTAGTCCTGATTTGGCACCGAATGACTTATTTTTATTCCCGTACGTAAAAAATGAAATGAGAGATCAACGTTTTTCGACACCTGAAGAAGCTGTTGATGCGTTTAGAATGCATGTTTTGGAGATACCTCAATCAGAGTGGCAAAAGTGCTTCGACAATTGGTTCAAACGCATGCAAAAGGACTTAGATCTTGATCAGGAATATTTTGAAATACAATAAAGCTATTTTCGATGATTAATATTTGTTTTTATTCTCTAATCCCGAAATATAAATGGCAACCCTCGTACAGAATATTCGCGTGATAAGTTGACTTATAGGTTAATACATTTTTTCAACAATTAGTTTCGGATTCTAGCAATTCATTGGACATAATATATTTGCTATTTTCAACTCTGTCTATTGAGAAGGTATAATGGGCTCGAAATTGAAGTTTTTGTTTTAGAAGTACACAAACATTTTTGTTCTTATCTCTTTTATTATTATTTAGGTATATCTTAACAACATAAGTTTAACCTAATAGTGCTAGATATTCGTACTTAACACATTTGTTTCTTTTTGGATGTCAAACAAAAATAGCCCTGAACAGATCCCTGGGGAAGGTCGACATTGGAAGTTTTATTAAAAGAGCTTACGTATCAGGCCGTGATGCCACTCTATGACAAATGCCTTTTCAGTATCTACTCAAACTAGACTTAAGTCTTGAATCTCATTTTACCTCTCATTTTCTTATTGATTCTTACTATTCCGTGGCGTATGTTTTGTATTTTTTTTAAACCAAGTTGAGGGTTTGGTATGATGTTCTTATCCATTACCGGGTTAGAAATCAGTCGTAAATATGTGCTTCGCAAGGTTTGTATAATTCCGGACATTATTAAGACATTGCTTAGCAATTCTGCAAAGTGTCACCGAATAACGTTTTTTTTTTATTGAACGGACTTTTCCAAAGTTTTTCTTGCCACGAAATTCACATAGCCATATAGATCCAGACCCGACATTGAATTAGCAACACAAATCCAAACGAATCTAGCACTACTCACTTTCTAGATATCCTAGACTTACTCAAACGCATCATTTGCTCAGTTCCCTCTCAAAAATAGTGACTTACCACGCTTTTGAGAGGAAGTTAGAAGACATCATGAACCACACAACGTCCCCAAATATTAGAGAGTGCATGTTATGAAATACAAACTTCTTACTTATTTGTAAGCTTGACTAAGATATCACCAAGGCTAGAGAAAAGAAGGTTCAGTGGAGGTTACAAACAACAATGATGTTTGCTACGTGATGCAAGACCCGTGGAACCTAACGCTAAAAGTTTATAGTTCAATTTCTGCGTCGTCCATTTCACATTATTCACGGCGCTACCTCTTCTGCTTTGTTGACAAAACTCAAAAAATTTTGTCTTGAATTTGGATAAATTTATTATATTGGGTGTTCAAACAAGAACGGAGGATTTAAATTTGGCGCCATTTTAATTGTCATTGTTTGACCTTTGAACATTTGACAATATATATAGAAGGTATAAGATTAATAAAAATGAAGCGCTGCACGAATGAACAACGCATTCTCATTGTGAACATGAAAATGATAATTTTGCTGTTAAAATCATCTTTAGTGACAAGGCCCATTTCCATCTTGATGGCTTCATCAACAAGCAGAATTGTCGCATTTAGGGCGAAGAAAATCCTCTAGTGATAAACGAGAAGCAAATGCATCCTCAACGTTCAACTGTATGGTGCGGAATCATTGGACCTTTTTTATGAAAATAAGTCAGGTAAAGAGCAAACAGTCGGTGGTATTCGGTATTGTGAAATGATAACCAATTTGTTTTTGCCTAGAATTAAAGAAATGAATGTGGAGGGGATGTGGTTTCAACAAGAGGCGCCACATCTCATACAGAAAGAGAAACAATTCAATTGCTGCATTAGTCATTTAAATCTTGCGTTCTTGCTGGGACACCCTCTATTTGATTTTATATTTTTTCATGGAACGGAGTAACTTTCGGAACCCATTTTGCATTTTTCAGACAGCATCATAATTCCACGTTCATAAAGCAAAAAAAAAACAGGCCCGATTTGACATCATCATCATTTTTGAAATTTTTACCTTGGAGCTTTGCAAAGATCGAAATAAAAGGTTATCCTATGTTGCAAAATATGTGATGGATGTGGCAAAACATCCCAACCAAGCTCCAATAATTTGTAGAGGAAAACTCAAAGAAAAGTTACAGCTCGAAGAAAATCAAAGAAGCGTCCACTCTGCATTAGCTCTTCTTTAATAATGAATAATCTCATGATTTACATTGGTAGCATTTCTTTGTCAATAAGTGGAGACACTTCCGATAGGTCATACAATCGGATAACGATACATCCACCCTCAGAACATTTACTCAAAGTACGTCATATGACAGACGTGTCAAAAGTTTTCCGTCAATTTGCAGTTGATATGCCTACAATTTTTTGCCGTGTGACCAAAGCTGTGTGTGGTGTTGAATTGTCATGATAAAATACAACACCCTTTCGGATTGTCGATTCGGGCCGCTTTTCTTGAACTGCTTTGTTCAATGTTGTTAGTTGTTCAATGCAGACATCTGAATTGATCGTTCGGTTGGGTGGTACAAGTTCAAACCAGACAATTCTTTTGTAATCCCAACAAACTGGTAACATAACTTTCTTTTGAAGAATATCAGCTCTTGATGCTGTTTAAGCTGGTTTGGTTAAGCGATTTATATTGTTGTACATAACCCGATTTTCATCAGCAGTTATCAATCGTTTTAAATTGGATCATTTTCCTTACGTTTATTTAGCAAATCGCAAATGTTAATGCGTTATATTAAATGATTTTCTTTCAGCTCACGGGGACCCATATATCGAGTTTTGGTACATAGCGAATCTGTTATGTGATCCATGAGGCTTCTCTGCAATTGTACTGAGACGATTTGAATCGATTATTGCTTTGACTCGGTCATCATAAACTTCAACTGGATGACCAAAGCGGTTTTCATCTTTGAGTGAAGAATCACCAGAACGAAATTTGGCAAACCAATTTTGACACTGCAATTCTTTTAAAACTTCGTCCTCACAAACAGCACATAACTTGTTGGAGCTTACGCTGTGTTTTTTCATTCCGACAAAATATGACGAAAATGTTCGTTTTGATTCTCCAATTTTCAACACATAACAAATTAAAAAATTAGAAAAATGTTGAGAGATTGTCGATATCGATAAGATGTCGATAAGATTGTCAAATATCTCCCTTCCGCTGTTTTGATCTTCATTCAATGCTTCAAAAAAAGTGTTACAGTGATCGGATTTAGTTCAAATATGTGCCGTTTTGTTCGATAATCTGTTTCCATCTAGAGGGCAACTTCATAATACCCCCCTCGTAGAACCTTCCTCCTTATTTGCGAAGAACTCGGACACCCACTTTTCATAAGACTCTTTTGAGTTCAACTTCACACCACCAAGGGCGTCCGCCATGGACAAGAACAGATGGTAATCACTTGGCGCTATGTCCGGGCTATATGATGGATGCGATAAAACATCCCATCCGAGCTCCCATAGCTTCTGACGAGTTTTCAACGAAGTGTGTGGTCTGGCGTTTTTCTGGTAGAACACTACACCATTCCTGTTGTCCAATTCTGGACACTTCTGGTCGATCGCCTGCTTCAAGAGATTCAGATGTTCGCAGTAGATGGTGGAATTAAGCGTCTGGCCATATGGGAGCAGCTCATAGTGGATGATTCCCTTCCAAAATCTCCAAACATACAGCAAAACCTTCCTGGCCGTCAATCCCGGCTTGGCCACTGTTTGGGACGATTCACCAACCTTCAACTACGACCGTTTAGGCTTCAAATTGTCGTATGTATTCCAGTTTTCGTTGCCAGTCACCATCTGCTTCAAAAATGGGTTCGTTCCGTTCTAGCAGCATATCGCAGGCGTTGATTCGGTCCAGAAGGTGTTTTTTCGTCAAATCATGCGGCACCCAAACATCAAGCTTTTTTGTATCCCATCTCCTGAGCGATGTCACGAGATGCCACATGCCGCTCTAACTCGATGATTTCCATGATTCGATAGGTATTCGTTGTTAGAGATCTTCCGCCGGCTGGCTTATCCTCCGCTGTTCGAAGTGAAAGAATACCATCCCCCAAAGCACCATTAATCTCACGGAAAGTTTCTCTAGCGGATTTGCCTTTAACGAAGGAGAACTTTAAAATATCGCGAAATTCGGCGTTGGTGAACTTCATGTTTACATGTTTATAACTGTTGAACGTAATATCCAAACTAATCTTATCGTTTTGTGGCGAGGATTAGATGATTTTCCTGTAACGGCTAAATTGATAGCGAAGTGTTCACAAAAGGGCGAAGATATTCGCGCAGTCATCAATTATGTGCAGAAAGGATGGCCCGACCGCTTGCCAGCCACCCAAAACCAATTAATTCCGTATTTTTGTAGAAAGTTCTCTTTAAGTTCTTGTCGGCTAACGTTCTTCTCTTTCACAGCCATAATCTTAGAGTGGTCGTACCTGGTGCGCTACAATCTGAAATCTTAGCTCTTCTTTATCAAGGACATTAGGGAATGACATGAAGCAGATGGCTCGTAGATACTGCTGGTGGCCTAACATAGATGACCATATTGAGAAAGTCGTGGCCAGCTCCGAAACATGTTTGGGAGCGCATTCATGTCGACTTTGCGGGACCTTTTCAAGGAGCAATGTGATTGATCGTGGTGGATGCAAAGTTAAAATTTCCATTCGTTATACAAATGTTCTCTACTACCACTCAAGCAACAATTCAAGCGCTACGCACTATATTTACCTTGGAAGAACTTCCCGAAACAATTGTATCCGACAATGGGACGCAGTTTACATCGACAGATTTTCAACTTTTCTGTCGACAACATTCAATTCGTCACAAAACGTCAGCACCGTTCAACCCAGAATTAAATGGCATAGCCGAGAGGATGGTGAGAACATTTAAATCAGCCTTTCTCAAGGATATGGAGGAGAATCGGAGAAGTGAAGATGCACTCCAAACATTCCTAACCACTTTTCGCACAACACCAGAAGAAAATAGCGTATCATCTGCGGAGAGATTGCATGGGCGGCCAATTCGAACGCTGTTATCAGCCATGTTGCTAACAAAAGACTCTGAGAATACGAAACCAATAACACAAAAGTTTATCGTCGGTCAATCGGTGTATGCTCGTCAGTATGGAGGTGAGCGAAGGTGGATGGAAGGGCGTATAAAGAAAACCATAGGACGACGCATGTATCTAGTTCAATCTAGGAAGGGAGATTATCGCCGACATCAAAACCAGATCCGGCCTAATACTGGAATCCATCAACTCCCTCAGAAGAATAGGACGATTGATGACTTTAATCTTCCTAAAGTTATTTTCTATCAAACAGGTTTACCAGGTCCAAGACAAGAAGATGATACTTCAGTGGAGTCAGGGGATGGAAACTCTTTGCCAACCAACCTAACAGCTGAGACTATGGGGGCGCTTGAAAAAGAAGGTGTTTCAACAAATGGCGGTAAACTACAAAATCCACCCGAATTCGAACCACCCTTCGTCCGACGATCGGAGCACCTTCGAAGCAAGTACCTTGAGTTTTGTCTTCAATTGAACAAAGGGGATAAATGATATATCCTGTAAATTATTTATATCAAGTCATATTGATACCTGTCAAAATGACAGTATAATTTTGGCGGCAACACATCAGTTTTTCCCGCGTAGTTTTATATATATAAGGACGAGTGTAACTTGCACATTTTATGCAATGTAATAGTTGAAGTCAATTACAAAATTACAAAATTACAAAATTACAAAATTGTGAAGTACTAAGAAACATATGAAGTGGCGACGAGGATGGATTATTTCAATGATGATTTATGATTTTTATATCAAGACCTTTCAAATGATATAATATTGCCAGATAAGAGCTCTGTAAGTTGCATGAAGATCTATACAAGAATGGCAGTTGCGTGGGGCAAGAAGCATAATCCACGGCGAAAGTTTTTATTTCAATTTCTTTACGGGCGCTTTCACATTATACACTGTGCCACCTCCTCTGGCTTTGTTGCCAACGACAAGTGTTACGTGTTTTAAGTTCTGGTTTCTTTCAAATTCAATGTATTATATTTGTGCAAACGAGCAAAAGTCTTATATACTCCAGCGAAAATAGAAATTGTAAACGAGTCTGACTGTCACGCATTCTATGTTCCAAAAAAAAATTCTGAAACTTGAATTATTTCAACCAGACGATATCCCCACTGTATAAGCAAACACATGAACCACAATTTATTCTTCCACTTCTTCTTCTGATGTACCCAGATTATATTTATTGGTAAAACTGTCGCATCACAGTTGAAGGTTCCATATCACGTACCAACAGTGCTATTACGTATATTATTCAAAGTATGTAAATATATTTTCAACGAACGATGAAATCTCTTCCATGATGAACACATTACGATTAAAGTCTCCGAACAGATTTGCATCTGAAAAAGTATTATTGAATAATTAATTTCATCGTTTACCATATAGTCTTTAACTTCCTCTTTTCCAATAGCAGATAAATTCACAATTGAAAAGTGCGACATCCTTCGGTGCACAGGGTCTAGTCTCTTTAGTAACTTACTGTCTGAACTGTTGTTCTATCACGAGTTCAGGGGCCAGGATTGTGAACACAGAAATGTGAAAAGCTTTTCTTTGCTTGAGTGTTGACCACAAAACGAAAGTTTGGTTCATGTAAAATCAATGATTCGGCTAAAATATAAAAACTAGAACCCCGGGGAATGGCTCGACGATCTTTCGCGCTTCTCCACAACTATTAATGTCCAAACACAAATGCTTGAGAATTATTTCATATTGGATCTGCCTCCAATCAGAAGCTTATGTTACGTAAATACAGGTTCGGTTCTATTTTTCGAGTTTCTTCTATTTGACTGTGGCCGTAAGGTTAGGAAAGAATTTTCGGCATGAAAATATTGGAAGACGCTGTAGGCCACCAAAATTCAGGGCGTAGCGTCTTAAGTAATTCAATGTGCGCCATTGTTATGGGTGCGAATAGAGTACACATAGTTTAGCGCCGAATTAAAAGAGTTGTTCTTTCACACTATTCCTGGTAGTCTTGTCAGACAGTCGAACGCGATGGTCCCGTGAAATATGCTGAATGAAAGCTCAATTGAGTTCGAGGTGAGAAGTGGAAACGAATTTAGGATTTGCGGAGTGTGAATGGAGGCACTTTTCAACTACAGCCCGTCGCGGCGCTGACATAGACAATACGCCAAAATGGAAGACATTCCAAAATGGATTTAAATTTCACTTGATATCTCACGATTTTTATTTTACTGAGAAAGCTACCAAATACTTCGATTTTTAGCAAATTAAATTTTACGTCAAAGGAAACGCCACGTTACTACTTACCACGATAGTGACAATAAAAAATAATCTTTATGCTAATTGAACGTGTACACCTTTTAAAATGTTAAGCCTTGTATTTTGTATTTTTAAAACGCTTGCCTAAGTCAAAAGGGAGGATTCAAGTTTACTTGTACTGGACTGACGATGTTTAATTCCACTCAAACTTTTTGTACATGCTACGTGCTACACTCTTGTACTGCAACTGTCATAGGCCTAATTCATCAATATTGTTTGAACCGTGTTTTATCAAAAATAAGTAGCAAAAATCCCCATAGCTAAGAACGAATAAAACAATGCCTAACCGATGGGAGATGAGTTTGCAACAAAAACCAATAAAAATGACATAACGCAATTGCGAGCTCTCTAAATTATTGTGAAAGGGAGAGCACGGACGAACACGAAATAAACGCGTTGCTCCTGCCCCTCCCCTCCTAGCAACACAGTTGAATAACTAGCTAGAAACCCTCTCAGCGGAGAATGATTTAAGGAGACAAATTAATGGCATTTGCACACCACTAAACTTCATTCATGAATTTGCCCACACTGGAGGTGTCGGTAATGAAACCTAGTTAAGCGCAAATGCAGCGAGTTATCTTTTTATTGCCACTATTAAACTAAAGTCGAATAAAATACGCAAGGAAACTGTCATCAGTCGAAATACAAAAGACACAGGCTTTAAGCCCATGTTTCTCCATACGTGTGTATTCAAATCGAATATTTGAATACACATAAATTTCCTTATCATGATTCACACGGGCATTTAAATAAGCGCATACGTTGTGATCTGGTCTCCATCTCACACACCAAATTGCATCGCCCTCGTTTCAAATGAAATACCAAAGTATTTTGCAAAGCAAATGGATCACATCAAATGGGGAATCTCGCTGCAGTGCAATCTCTATAGCGTTGTCCCGGTTTCTGCGTTTTCTTAAGCCACCAATTGACATTCTTCCGCATTGAAATTTACCAACAAATTGATTCCACCACAACAGATAAGAGCACAGTACCAAAATGTATCTACGGCGAGGCGTGATCGAATTGGCAAACAAAACCAAAACAGCCACTTCTTGAACATTGATGTGTTAATGAAGGCAAACAGTCGATGTCGCATCATCGACTGAACGAAATGGCTGGCCCCATGAGTATTGCCCCACGCAAATTTAAAATTTTTTACATAAGGCGAATCTCCGACCTGCGGTGCATACTAACCGAGAACGATTGCGGGCTAGTGAGGCGTATCACGTGCGCGGCCGTCCATGCAATCGTCGCTCCCAAGAAATGCCCATAGTTGTTATGCGCTGCATACAATCGAACTTCCATGTAAGAAAGGGCAAGTGCCCTTGTAGGCTCAATGCGTTTAGCTGACCATTAACTTATTTGTTGGCAGGGAGCTTTGTGAATGCATCTAAAGCGCAAGCGAGCGGAGCTCCCTCCTTGACAGAGGAAAGTTTCAAATCGCATGCAGAGTGAGCGCTTCTATTTTCAAACCTTGGTGTGGTGGTCACCCACATTTTTGTTTTGACTTCTTCTTTGCGCCACGATCAAACGCGGATTCATATAAAAGTCGATTGTTGTGGCAGGTAAAATCAGTTCAAATTCAACAGCTGAATCCAGAGCAACCAACTCAAACCAATTAAAAATGGCATTCAAAGTACGCATTCTCCGCAAAGGACTCAAAGGATTATAACTAATAGAATTGTTTTGTGTTTGTTTTATAGTTCGTCGTTCTATTCGCTTGCGTCGCCGTCGCCAGTGCTGGTATCCTTGCCCCAGCTGCTCCATTGGCAGCTGTCGCTCCACTCGCTCGGGTTGAGGAATACGACCCACACCCACAGTACACTTACGGATACGATGTGCAAGATGTTCTCACCGGAGACTCAAAGAACGCTGTGGAAAGCCGCGACGGAGGAATTGTTCGTGGTCAATACTCATTGAATGATGCTGATGGCTACAGGCGCATTGTTGACTACACCTCCGACCCAATCAACGGTTTCAACGCTGTCGTCAGCCGTGTCCCACTTGTTGCCGCTGCTCCAGCTCTGATTAAGGCCGCTCCAGTCGCCGTGGCTGCCCCAGCTCCAGCTCTCCTCAGGGCCGCTCCAGCTCCATTGGTTGCTGCTGCTCCAGCTATCGTGAAAACCAGCTTTGCCTCACCACTTCTGAAATACGCCTATTAATTGAACCTCTGTTGCTGTGATCATTTGGAATGTTTATATTAAATTGTGTGTATCCTCGACTACTATCTATATTTTGTGTTCTTTATTTCTCTTTTTCTGTTTTTGACATTTTCGTCCATGATATGAACGATTTTTTCAAGGTCATTCTTTGAGTGGTCGCTATCTGTTTTCTTCTAATGGTCATGCTTTACTATATGTACAAAACATATAACGTTTTAAAAATGTGTAAAATTAAGAATTTCGTCGAAAAACTGATTTTATTATACTTTTGATTGCACAGTTTTAACTCGCATCCGTTTCCAACATTTTACGAACTACTCAGAAACTTTTACAAATAGCTCATTCGTCACTGCCACCAAAGATGTATAAGTGTATTCTTCCAATTTCCTTTATTGAAACTATCTGTCATGAATAAGAAGACCATAGTCGGTGCCATATATTCAACCCATGCGTCCAGATTTGACATTTCTCCTTCTCTTGAGTGTCTACAGGGCGAAGGAGGCAGTTTCATAGTTTTTCTATTTAATCTGAAAAAGTAATTCCCAATGTTTCTGTGGGCGGCCAACTTTTATCGAGCTTTTAATTTACACCATAAACCGACTGCCTTTATTATATCACTGAAAAGAAAAAGTACTTTTTTCAGTTAATGAAATCGTTTGTAAATTCACATTTGTTTGTTTTTTAAATTTCATCTTATTACAGTATTTAAACTCCTATTCGTATAATTTGATCTTTTAGTATTTTCTTTATTTACAGTCCGGGGTAGGCCTGGGCTTATTATGTGTCAGCGGTTACAGAAGGATAATGAAGAGTTCACTCCCTGCATTTTCTTCTTTATTTTGAGCACCATAATGTGTAATGTGAAGGTTCAAGGCCGAAGTTACTACCGTTTATTTACTTTAAATATACAGTACTTGAAGTCGTGTGGCCGGCGTGGCGTAGTGGGTAGAGAGCGACGCTCACACGCCGAAGGGTTTACTTTCGATTCCCAGCTCAACACCAATTTTTCGAATATTTCACGGCATCACCTCTTTCGAGCTGCTGACAACACTCAAAGAGTAATAACTGTCTAAGAAAGCTTCTAAAATTTCGCCGTTCGGAGTCGGCAAAAAACTGTAGGTCCCTTCTACTCGTGACAGAACAGTAGCGTGCACAACACGAGCAGTTGATGAGCAAGCTAGGCCCTGGTCCAGCTTTGGACTGTAGCGCCGATAATTATTATTATTACTTGCCGCCGTGGGTAGAGTGCTACACTCACACGCCGAAGATCTAGGTTCGACTCCCTGCTGAACATATCAAATTTTTCATGGCACCACCTCTTTCGAGTTGCTGACAACACTCAACGAGTGATAAGTGTCCCAGCTCAACACTAATTTTTAGAATTTTTCACGGCATCACCTCTTTCCAGCTGCTGACAACACTCAAAGAGTAATAACTGTCTAAGAAAGCTTCTCAAATTTCGCCGTTCGGAGTCGGGAAAAAACTGTAGATCCTTTCTACTCATCAAAGAACAGTAGAACGCACAACACGCGTAGTTGATGAGCAAGCTGGCCCTGGTCCAGTAGCGTCGCCCAATTACTTATCCAATACGTGCATGAATTAAGAGCAGGCTTAAAACAAGAAGCACATTTTTGGAAACCGCCTACAATTTGTCACAAAAATGGGCGGAGATTCCAGAATGAGATTGGTTTAGATGGACATTTGGTTCCTTACGCCCATTGCATGCAGATGTTTAATATATAGTTCGCCACTTTTCAAATCATGTTCCACGATTTTTCTACTTTACAGTATTTGAAGTTGAGTCTATAAAGCCATAAACTTATTTGTGCTGCTTATTTTGAAAGCAAATGTTCTCTAATCACGGAGCAGTCACATGTGTCAGCGGAAACCTCTTACTTAGAAGTACATATTTCGAAAAACAATGTTTCACACCCGCTATAAGGACACATAAGATATATAAAATAATCTATAGTTCCAAGTATTGAAGTCAGACGGCTTGAATTTGTATCATAAATTCCCTGAATAGACTTTCGAAAAAAAAAACATGTAAGCCCGGTATTTCATTGTGAAGCGATAAAGTTGCTTTTTGGCCCAATGAACAAGTATGTAAACATTATTGACGTTTTTGTTCTTATGCGCAACCACAAGACTACTCAGAGCTGCCCCTACGACCGTTTAAGATCTGCGCTATGAAAGGGTTTATGGCCTGCTGGAGGCGTTGCCACATTTAGTGAAACAAACAAAACTAGTGGGACACATATTATAATTTAGTTTAACTTTAATTATATCAGCCATACTTTAAACACAGGATAAATTGCAAACGAAAGATTATTTTTATTCAACAATTTTTTTTTAATTCTCTTATAGTATCAATATTTAAAAAATCATATAAAAAAAATTACTACAAATTTATCGGCAAAAAAGTTTAACGGTAATCTTATATGACAATAATTATAAAATTTAATATTTTGTGTACTGACCCTTTACTTTTAACACTAAACATACCATAGCGGGAAAATGCACGTATAATTTATTGCGTTTTCACATTTGACTTCATGACTTTTTCGAAGTAATTAATGTACAGTTAAAAAATAAAATATTTTTTGTTTTTTTTTTTTTTTTGTTTATTCCGAGTAATCGTTGTTGTGTACCGATATCTACCATAACAGGTCATTTGACCCGAAGAGATTTTTTTTTGTTTTATGATTATGAGATTATCGAGTCATATTTGTAGTCAGTAAGTTGCACATTCTTCCAAAGACTGTGGCGTAAAGTAGTTCAACGAAAATAGCTCAGAATAATTTCACGAAAATATCAAATTTCTCTAAGAAAAAGTGGCAAAAATTGAAAGTCTTAGTCTTAGTAGAAGTCTTAGTACCCCCTTATATTTTATTTTGATAGCTGTAGTAATACAGGCCATTTTTTACCCAGAAAAATGTAGAAGCAAACAAGACAGTACAAGTTCTTAGTAGATATAAATAATATTGGCGAAGAGTTTTCAGAAATTAGTGAAGATGAATTTTCTGAATATATATATATATATATATCTGGTTGCAAATAAAAATGAGTTTCATTCTACAGATACTGACGATGAAGAGGAAAATATTGTGAATGTATGTAGTGGCCGAAAAAGAATGAGATTACTCCCAAGTTCGGAAGAAAGTGAAGAAGAAATAAATTAACAAAATTTTGCGAATGATGGATCTGTTTGGCAACAGCTCTTACGGTGGCACACCCTGAAGAGCACCACTTCATAACATTTTCAGGCAAGAAGTAGGCCCAACAGGATTTGCAGAACGTCATATAATGAAAGGTAGAGTAAGTACTTCAGGCCCTCTTCAGTACCACTCTCTGAATATGTTGTACTCAAACTCATTGAGCCATTTACGGGTTGCGGAAGAACTGTGACCACAGACAACTTCTTCACAAGCAAATCCCTAGCAACACAACTCCTGGCCAAAAAAAACTACGTTAGTTGGAACTATTCGGTCAAATGAAAGGGAATTACCACTAATTGCGAAGCAAAAGAAGGATGATATGGAACGATTTTCATCGAAAATTTTTACAACAGATAATTGTACTCTTACAATCTATAAAAGTTCGCCAACAAAAAAAAGTACTTGTACTAGTTAAAGAAACGCGCTACCAAGATTGATAAAAAAAATCAAAGGCCGAATGCCTTTGTACCTTTATTGTTTCGATTGAGTCTAAAAACTAAACTAACAAACTTTCGATCACCTATATTTATTCCCTAAATTCCCTGATTCAGCTCTCTGTGGTGGCTCGCTGTTGTGGGAACGGATGCACCGTGCAGCAAATGCGCCAGACGCTAGGTCAGCGTTTCCTCAATTTGGTGTTCGCGCGTGCAGGTGTACTTCACCTCGTCTGTTGGTGTTAAGTCTTCCCCTCTTAAATGCGATTGTCCCCAATCGCTAGAAGTATGGAAGGTCGTTGAATCTTTGTTTTGGGATGTCAAGATGTTGAATCACATAGGGTGATGCGATCGTTTTTGGTTCAAGATGTTCCTCCTGGATATTGTTATCTGGAATTCGGATGGTGACTTTGGTGTTGTTTCGTCTAGGTAAAAGTTTGTACGCTATAATAATTATAGCGAGTAGGCCAAGGCAGCTGATGAGCGTGTAGGTAGTTATCTGGTGTGCATTTTCTTTTGTTTGTAGCAATCGAATTTCATTAGTATTGTTTATATGAAGATCTTTCATCATCTCCAGTGATAGTAGTTCCTTGTAATGTTTCTCCTTTGGATTGGGTTGGAGAATTGCCGGTAACACATTCGTTGTTGATAATTCTTTGGAGATAAATGATCTTCCGTTGACGTTCACGATGCTGTTGTGGAACTTTACTACAAACGTTCCATTTAGATTATGGGTGGTGTTTTCAACTTGCAAGGTTCCGATAAATTGATTTAACAGCAGGTTGCCGGTTGAAATTTCGTCTATGGTTGGAATGTGCTGACTGTTGATGGTGTTACAGGTAGCTGAGAGACTATTCAATAATCTAGGAATACATGTATCATTTCTTATGTCAATTATATCTTTGGGATTACAAATTGATAGAGAATTATAATTTTTACATTTTTTTATCATTCCATACATTTCTTCATTATTTCTTAAAATAACGTCAAATAAAATTTCAGTTACAATACTGTTTCTTTTGACTGGTTTAATAATAAGGCTTTCATACAATTTGTTTGTTGTTATTGGGATGTTTACGATATAGAGTATTACTGAACTATTACTTATAATTTTTATTTCTGCGAAATCTAGTGCTTCTTCTATTGTATTATAAGGCAATTGCTGTTTATTAATGACACTTGTAGCAAGTTCTATTTCTTTTTTTGACAAAATGAATGAATTGATCATACCTGATTTAGCCCAGTGTATAGCATAATTAATATTTTCTATTTCTTCTTTTACAAGTTTGATTCTGTATTGTATGTTTGTCATAGTTTCGAGATTTACAATACTGGTTTCTTTTAACAATTTCTGTATTTCATTTTGAACTTTAGTGATATTGTTCATTCTCTCATTGTATAATTGGTTGATTACAAACTGTTTGTTATTATTTTCTAGAACATTCGCGATTTTACTTTTAATGGTAATGAAATCATCATGGTCTGGATTGCCAGCAATCCATTTCCATGTGCTGCCTATGAAGTTTAAAGAACGTTTCGCGATTCGCGGTTTTAAGTTATGCAATACATTCTTAATTTGCTGTAGCTCATGTGATAGCAAAGGAAATAGGATGTGGTTCCGGATTGATTGGAGATTAAGGATTGGGGTAGTTGCGGATATAAATTGATCGTATTGGTCCAAGTCAATAACATGTATCAGTTTGAAGTTTCCGTCCTGTATCTTTGTTTGTCCAACGTGAAAAGTCACTATTTGTGCGTTTGAAAAGTCTAATATTTGTATGGCTGCTTGACATGTGCAAAAGATATATCTGAAAGAATAAATGTTAATTTCTAATGTTACTTTTGTGAACTACTCTGCCGGATTCAGTTACTACTGTGGAGTTCTTGTTTTCTTTTACTACTTCCTGTCGGTATCTGCTAGTCAATTTTGATCCTATTCTCTTATTATTTTTTACGAAAATAACTTGTCCTATTTGATAATCTTTGATTGTATGTCTATTCTTGTTGTGGTGTTTGTTGTCCTTTTCCTGTTTACTTCTTAATTTTTCAATATTTGATAACCGTGCTTTTTCGAATTGCTCTGGATTTAGTCCTGGTATACGTCCAAGAAATAGTTCTATTGGTCTCTTTCCTGTGGTTGAGTGGATAGTAAAGTTATACTCGTTTACAGCTCGTTCCAAGAGTTGTTCAAACGACCGTGGAGGTCCGTCGGACTTGAGGCATCTCATGATTTCAGATAGCGTGGAGTGGAAACGCTCGACTTGACCGTTCACTTCGCTTTTGTATGGAGGTGTTTTAAAAATTTTGATTTGGAGATCATCTTCTAGCATTGACGTTATTGAGGCTGAATTCAGCGCCTTTTCATTATCTATTACAACAACTTCAGGTATGCAGAAGAAGAATATAATATCCTGTAATGGACGTTTGATGTCTTCAATAGAACGAGAAGAAATAACCTTAGCTTGTGCAAATTTTGTGAATTTGTCAATGGCTGTTAATACGAGTTGTTTTTCTGTAGAAAAGATATCGATATGGATGATGTGTCCTCGATAGTTAGGGATGGGTGTAGGTTTCAGGTGAGGTTTATTAGGGTGTCTGTCGTATTTGTTTTCTTTGCAAATGACGCAACGACTTATTAGGGTCTTAATTTTTGAGGACATCTTGGGGAAATAAAAACTTTCTAGCAATTGAATTCGATTTTCTTCGGCGTTGCGATGGGCACGTCGGTGTATCTTTAAAATTTTTTCTTCTTGTTCGGTCTCGCTAGGAATATCTTCTACAATTTTCTGAGTAAATCTGATGCGGTAGTCTCTGAAGTGCAAGGGGTAAATTTGCTGTATTTTTCCCATAGTTTCTTCATTCGTCGAAAGCCCGTTTACAGTATTAGGATTTAGGTATCTTTTGAATATGTTTATCAAATCTGCTTCTGTGTACTCTGGTTGGATAAAAATGTGTCTTGTGTAATTCTCGAATGGGGTTTTGATTTCGTAACTATTGTCTTCACCTATTTTTAGTACTAGCTGATTCCGAAATACATTAACTGGTGTTTCGACAGATGGTATTAGATTGTCACTAGAGCTATCGGCACTATGTTCACTTGGGGTCATTGAGTAGATTTCGGTTATTTGAGGAGGCCTTGAGAGGGAGTCGGCCACTACGTTGGCTTTCCCAGGTTTATACTTAAGTTCGTAATTGTACTCCTCTAAAATAGCCTTCCACCTTTTCATTTTACTATTGGTGTTTTTATTACTTAAGGCATATGTGAGGGGTTGATGATCAGTGAAAATATTTACTTTCCGTGAACCGTAGAGGAAATTTCTTAAAGAATTTAAAGACCATATAATAGCGAGCATCTCTTTCTCGTTGGTTGCATAATGCTCTTCGGTCTTGTTCAGAGTTCTCGAGAGAAATGTGATCGGCTTGCCATTTTGGGAAAGGACTCCTCCAATAGCATAATCAGAGGCGTCCGTGGTCAGTTCGAACTCTTTTTGGAAATCTGGATATGACAGAATTACTTCTGGCGAAATTAGAGAATTTTTTATTTTATTAAATGCTTCCAAGGCGTTTTTATCCAAATGAATGACTTTGTTTTTTGAAAGGTTCTTGGACACGCGTCCATCTTCCCCTCTTAAAAGGGATGTCAGGGGCTTCGCTAGTTTCGCATAATCCTTGATGAAACGGCGATAGTATCCTGACATGCCTAGAAACGAACGAAGGTCTTTTAGAGTTCTGGGGGCAGGTCGGTCAATAATCGCTTGAACCTTTTTGGGATTAGTCTTGATGCCATCTCTTCCAATGACAAAACCCAAAAATTCTATTTCTGCTTGGAAAAACTCACATTTGTCTAATTGTATTTTCATGTTTGCCACTTCTAGTGTCTTAAACACTTTCTCTAGATTCCTAAGATGTTCTTCCTCGTCTTTCCCAAAGATGACGATGTCATCGATATAAACGTAACAACACACTCCGATGAGATCCTTCAGAATATCGTCCAAAGTTCTTTGGAAGATGGAGGGGGCGTTTTTAAGTCCGAAAGGAAGTCGTACGAACTCAAATTTGCCATTATTTACTGAAAAGGCGGTTTTCTCAATATCAGAGTTCTTCAGTGGGATCTGATGAAAACCACTTTTGAGATCGATTATAGTGAACCATTTGTTCTTGCCCAGGTTTGCAAGGACTTCATTGATCTCGGGGATCGGATATCTATCAGCAATAGTGACGGCGTTGAGCTTACGGTAATCAATGACCATGCGATATTTTCTTTCTCCTGAGGCGTCCATTTTTTTGGGGACGATCCAAACTGGAGAGTTGTAAGGAGATTTCGATGGTCTTATGATGCCGTCTTTTAGTAACTCATTTATTTGTTTTTCGACTTCTCCCTTGAGTGCCATTGGATATGGGTATGATTTCGAGTATATGGGCTCATTGGTTATAGTTCGGATTTCGCCTTTTACGGTAGAAGTGTAAGTTAGTTTTTTGTCGGGATCGGAAAAGAGATTGGGACAATCTTTAATTAAGTCTTTTAGTTTGTCCGAGTGCTCTTTACTCATGTGCGAAGTTCTTAGAGAAATATTATTTATTAGCTGCGAAATATGTTGCTTGAGTGGCACTTTAATATTTGGGTAAATCGTCATGTAACTTTGTTTCGTGTGAATAACCGCGTTTAACTTTCTTAGAGTATCGTTTCCTATAATTCCGTCGAATGAAATGAGGCTGGGAAGAATGAAGAATTTTATTTTATCGATGTTTTGATCGAACAGTTGTATGTACGAATGGTGTGTAATTTCTACGCTTCCACCGACTGAATTAACATAGAATCGTGTTTTATTTGTGAGAGGATTTCTTATAAGCCTAGGTTGGATGTAATTCTTATTTGACCCTGTGTCTATTAAAAATTTTAAATTCTCTCCGCTTCTCGAGATGTGCTCGAAGTAAGGAAGCGAAGAGGGCCTTAGTCTAAAAAATAAATGTCGTCAACCTGTTCTGGTTCGTCAAGTTGGGGGTTATAATGTTCGTCATGGTACTGGTCTTCTTGTTCTGTTTCGTATTCATTCGAGTCGGGTGCTTCAGAGTGGTAAACTCTTTGCACTTTATGTGGCTGGTGGACCTGTTGAGAATACTGTCGCTTCTGTGGGATAGGCTGTTGAATACGGGGTCTATTTTGATAGTTGACTTTTTGAGACTTGATGGAGTAGTCGACGTCCATAGGCTTCGGAGGAAGCGGGCGTTGATTTGCCGGTGGTCGTTGCTGTATGTGTTGATTCCTCTGTTGATATGGCTCCTTGAAGAACTGAGGTGGCTGGGCGTTTCGAGGATTATGAAGTAATTCCGGATGAAATTGATGTCTCGGAGCAGGGATTGGTGCTGGTCCTGGCTGTGAAAAATTGTTCCTTCTTGGAGGAACCGGAGGAGGTGTTTGGTGGAATGTTCTTCTAGAACTGGACTGTGAGTTGTTAGCGTGTTGAGTTCTAAAATCAACATTCTGCAACTTTAAGCACAAATGTAATGCCTGCGGAAGATCTGCGGGTTCGCGGATACTGAGCAATTTAGGCAGATCACCTTTGAGTCCTCTAACAAATGTATCAAGGGCTTTATCCCTGTAACACTGAGTCATGTTATTCATTGACTCTTGACTCATTTCCATTGATCCTAATTTGTTAAGGATCAGAGATAGGTGATGGTAAACAGCCTGATAGAATTCAGGAATTGTACTGTTACCTTGTACCAAAGTGGTCATTTGGTACTCTAAGGTTCCTAAGTCCCTTTTGTCTGCATAATGCAGCGTAAGGCACTTTGAAATTTTCTCCCAGTTCAGAGGAGTATTATAAGATTCTAGGGCTACATCGGCATAGCCCGTAATTTTATTTCTGATAACAGATAATATCCCGTAGTACTTAGCTGTACCTTTCAAGTGTTCATAGATCTTCAGTATTCTATCAACACTTTTTTTCCACGAATTGAATTCGTGTGGCTGCCCAGAGAACTCCCTGAGGCTTTTCACCACATCAGGTATTTTGTCTAGATCTGTTAAATTTCTGTCGTTCGTCAAATTGATAGGCTGGTCCACATCATTATTGATATCGGACGCTGGGTTCATGATCGAATTGAAAAGTTGTCGTCCCTGTATTTGAAGCGTTTCAGTCACTAATTGTGAAATTAACCTAATCATGTCATCGTTAATTGGATTCGGATTTGGAACAGGGGGAGGAACTAGCGGAGCTTGAGTTGCAGCATTTTCCTGCGGTATCTCAAGACGAGCCGGTCTAATTAAATTATTAGGATTTGACATTTTGCGTTTGTATTTTGAGTATGGGAAATTTTATTTAACGTACTACGCGTTTTACGAATGTTTTAGAAAAGGATAACGACTATGCAAGGGTTTACAGACGTATTTTAAAATGAGTTCTTTGTAAGACAATTTATTATTTGGTAATACAAATAAAGATTTGGAAAATATAATTAACAAATATGAACTATAACTATGACTTACAATAAAATGAATGATCTTGGTAACATATCTAATTAACACGTTGTTGGGTTGTTGAGGCTGCTTCCGATGGTTAGGGCGGCTGCCAGGTTCTTTCCTGACTCCTTTTTGTAACTTACGGAAACTACTAAGGGGCCTTAGGTTTCCCTATCACTACACTGTCCCGGTGGCTTGGTTGTCCACTCTTTTAGATACTGAGCTTTGTTGTTGCTCGACTTCACGCGCGGTTTTAATTCTGAGCTTGGTTATCGCCCGAGTTCACTCGCGATTTGACGGTGATTTTCCACTCTTGATTCTGAGCTTGGTTATTGCTCGAGTTCACTCGCGGTTTGATTCTGAGCTTGGTTGTCGCTCCAGTTCAATCGCGATTTGACGGTGGTTTTTTCACTTTTTTCACAAACACTTACACTCGCGGTTTGTGGTCAAAACTTTTGGACAGTGTTACGGAATGCAGCCCCACGTTGGGCGCCAGTTAAAGAAACGCGCTACCAAGATTGATAAAAAAAATCAAAGGCCGAATGCCTTTGTACCTTTATTGTTTCGATTGAGTCTAAAAACTAAACTAACAAACTTTCGATCACCTATATTTATTCCCTAAATTCCCTGATTCAGCTCTCTGTGGTGGCTCGCTGTTGTGGGAACGGATGCACCGTGCAGCAAATGCGCCAGACGCTAGGTCAGCGTTTCCTCAATTCGGTGTTCGCGCGTGCAGGTGTACTTCACCTCGTCTGTTGGTGTTAAGTTACTTAGTTCTAAACATAAATTAGTATAAAAACCACCACACCAAACGTCCACACAAAACGTCGACGGTCGTAACTAAAAATATTGAATTTAGATTCATCGCAAAATATAACCTGATTATAAATATTCATTTTATATTATTTCTTTTTTTGTTATTGGCGTTCCTTATATGATCCGGGACTTACTCAGTGATGTGTTTAATAGTGCTACGGCCTATAAGACACCAGGGCTTCATATCGGTTACTTATGTTGGCTTTTAAGTGTCATCTTACTAGTGGAGCGGGTCTAAAGTTTATTGCAAGCTCAGGCTGGCAATGTGTGAAAAACTTCGCGTGACCATTATTCACTCATTATTCAGCTCTTATTGAAAATGTGTCCAATGGAGTGGTTTCGCATTGAGTTTCAAAATTGAACATAGGACCATAAGCGTATAAGTTGATTAACTAGCGACGGTAACATCTTTGAATACTTCTCCATGGACATCGCGTTTGCAAAACGAGTTCGAATTATATTTCATATTGTGATAAAAGCCTTGCGCACCAGGTTCACAAACACCAACTGAGCATATGTCTTAGTCGGTTTCGAAGACGTAACTTTTAAGCTAAAAAACATTGAATTTCCTAGGTTGTGGTATTATACAAGATCTGTTCAAAAAATTAATAAATAAGGCGAATTTTCATTTTCTCAAATAATATTTATTTATTCATTAATTATACATATTATACATTTGAGCCAATGATTTTGAGCACCAATTTCCAATTTTCAAACCAAATTGAATGATCTTTGATCCATTTTTTCGACAGCAAGAAATCGCCGAACACGTAAAACACGTCTGATAAATTTGCAATATAACTGACACTGTAAACATAAATTTTAGACGAGTGGACCAACAATACAAAATAAGAATGGAATCGATAATCGAATGTACATTTCCCGCGAAACTTTAGAAATAATCTTTTTCTAACAGACAAGGATTCGCAGGATTCGCCTAATAAATAAAAAATTCCTCACATCAAATACAAGAAACTTCAAGGTTTCACCCTTAGGTTGTGAAGTGATGGTCATAGTGTTGTTCTGAATTGAAGAATATATGTAGGCAAATGTTTGTTTCTTTAGTACCTATTATGCGCATTTGCTCGCAAAGGTTAATTAAAATGTTCTCTATTACATTAAAAATTAATAAAAATAAAATAAAAAGAAAAAAAACTACGCAACTTGCATAGTTTATACGATTGGTAAAAATAATTGAAGTAAGTTGGGTCGTATTCATCAACCCGAGCAAGTGGAACGAACGAACATCTGTCAATGAAGCAACTAGGGCAAGGAGACCAGCACTGGCGGCGGCGACGCAAGTGAACAGAACGACGAACTCATTCAAAGAATTAAAAAATCCCAACAATGTGAAGTTTATAATTTTTACGTTTTACGTGCTTGTGTCATATAAAAGACACAATTCTTTTATGTGTCAAGTGAAATTAAAGCAAAATGTCTTCATAATGTAGATTACTGTGTGACTTATTTAAGTCTACGTGGCAGCCTCCCTGTCAGTTTCTTTGTTTCCCCGCACGATATTTTCAATCACCCTTAAATCAAATCGCCGTGAAGTCATTTCTTTGTTATTCGTTATATTCCTGAACCCGTAAGACCAAGTAGAGTTGCTATGAAGAGGCTATTTTTTAACAAACGTGCTACTTAAATATTTTTAACGCAGTTGGGAATAAATTTAATTAAACTTGATTTAATGATGTTGGAATGTTTTTTCCACAAACTAATTGCAAGGATAGTGATCGCCTTGTTACAACTAACACATTACTGAATAAGTCCCGGGACATATAGGAGGCGCCTCTAACAAAATTAATAATTTTTGTTAGTGGCGTTGTTGTTGAGTGATCTGTTCCGCATTTAAACAATTCAATCTTCTTAACGACTAATCAATGAACCCAAGACAATAATGGGCAATAGGAAAAATCAATGCTTACGCAGAATTCACTATTAGAAAAGCATCCCTTTGATAAATTGTAATCGTTCTGAACGTGGCAGCTGTGATGTTGTAGGTAAGTGAATTTTTTCCCACGCGGTAGATCTTCTACTGAACTATTTATCTCTTCCTTTCGAATGGCTGACCCCAAAGAAATATTCCTCAGTTCAAATACAACGTAATGGTTTACTCGTAATACGATTTTTATCGAAGTTTCCAAATTATGGTTGAAACTATGTTATATAAATGTGGGCCTTAAAATGTTGGATTGTGAAAAAATAATTTAAAACAACAGCTTTAATAAAATAAATGATTCTCTTTTCACTTTAATCAATTAACAACAGCAAATATCACATTTTAAGAAATTCTGTCCTCCCTACCAGGCATAGGAAATAACTGGTGACGCAAAACTGCTCTTGACAATTGCTGAGCCAGCAGCGAGTAGTGGAGCTGGAGCAGCCTTGAGCAGAGCGGGAGCTGGAGCAGCCACGGCGACTGGAGCGGCCTTAACCAAAGCTGGAGCAGCGGCAACAAGTGGGACACGGCTGACGACAGCGTTGAAACCGTTGATTGGATCGGCTGTGTAGTCAACAATGCGCCTGTAGCCATCAGCATCATTCAATGAGTATTGACCACGAACAACTCCTCCGTCGCGGCTTTCCACAGCGTTCTTTGAGTCTCCGGTAAGGACATCCTGCACATCGTATCCGTAGGTGTACTGTGGGTGTGGATCGTATTCCTCAACCCGAGCGAGTGGAGCGACAGCTGCCAGTGGAGCAGCTGGGGCAAGGAGACCAGCACTGGCGACGGCGACGCAAGCGAACAGAACGACGAACTATAAGAATATCAAAAGGAGGTTTTTGAAGCAATTGGTCTTCAAAAGAAAGTCCTTGAAGTCTTACTTTGAATGCCATTTTTGTTGGTGAGTGGTTTCTGGTGTGTTGCTCTAGATTTAGCTGAGAAATTTGAACTGATTAAAGTACGCGCTGACTATGGCTTTTATACTGAAACGAGCACTGAATACGATAGTAAGTTGCCATTCGCCTAAGCAACGTGTGTGTTTTTTTCTTTTGTCAAGTGGGTGGGGAACTTATTGCGCTAGGTCAGCTCTATGTGATATGCATATATATGTACAGCATAAAATAGGTTACTTAAGACGGGGTGTTCCCCAGGGGAATGTGTAAACTGTGCTATTGCCTCAAGGAGGGGACACAGTTTCTATTGGGGTAACAAATTTGCACATTTCCTGGGAGGTACATTTACTTAGAAAATTACGGACTCGTCAAACGTGATTTAAGTTTTGCAAGAGATATCCTTTTTTAATGAGATAAGCGAACAAGTCAGACGGATTATTACGTGTACTGTCTACAAGTCTCGTGAATTTACGTATAAAGGAAACAATGCGGTCGTTGCCCTGAATATTGAGGTTGTGCTGCCTATCTGATACTTGTTTCCCACTTTCTTAGTCAAACCTTCTATTTGCTTTCAATTTTCATAAAGAACAGTTTACTATTTTGACTGCTTCCATTTTTTGGAGTTTTCGAAAGGCGTTTTTCTTTGCTTAGACATGAACCATCTTAGGATTCGTAAATTAGAGATATAACGCTATGACAATAATCTAATTTATTTTAGATTTTGGGGATATTGTTTAATGTGTCTGCTCTTTCGGATTCAGCTTTTAATTTTTAACTTGGAATAACAAAACAAATATTTTCCTTGTGGTTCCCTTAAAGTAACGTAATTTAAGTAGCTGTTCAAGTATATACCCTTCCAAGGAACAGACAGCTTACACAAATATTTAAAGACATAATTTAGACATAGACTGCGGCCCTGATTTTATAAGGTACTGGACTGCTTCTTATTGTTCCTCAATAACATTTCTGAGAATGTGGTACATCATCACAGGGGTATGAGTTAGCAAATCCAATCATCTGAAATATAATTTTGAGGCAATTGAAACGTAAAAGCTCCTGAAAGGTGAAATATTAGCATCAGCAAGACAGCTCTTTTGTCAATATAATATGTCTTGAATTGAATACAAAACGTAAAAACCTTTCTTAGACTACATCATGTCTTTCTTCCGCTAACTTTACAGATCAAGTGAAGTGAACACACGAGTAGAAAAAAAGTTCATAGAAAGACAATGTAATGGTCAGTTATGGACATAGGTCTGCAGATAATGAGAGGAGATTATGTACAATAGTCGAAGCTAGATCATAAAGGGTGATTTTTTAAGATATTATCTTTTTGGCAACACGGGTTTAAACAGCTGACGCACGTTTCGTGGTTTGTTTCACTGTCAAACATCTTCAATTTGGTCTATAATTTAACCATGAATCATCTTACAAACGAATAACGCTTGCAAATTATTGAATTTTATTATCAAAATACATGCTCTGTTAAGAAAGTTCATCGCGTGCTTCTTCCATTTTATGGTCAAAAATGAAGGAATCTCATTTTCGGCTCAATGGGTACGTACCCATTATAATAACGTACCCATTAACAAATAGCAGAATTGTTGATTTTGGAGTGAATATCAGTCAGAAGCATTGCAAGAGCTAGCAATGCATTCAGAAAAAGTCACAGTTTGGTGCGGTTTATGGGCATCATTGGACCTTACTTCTTCAAAGATGATGCGAATCGTAACGTACCTATGAATGGTGAACGCTACCGTGAGATGATATTCAACTTCTTTTTGCCCAAAATGCAAGAGCTTGACTTGCATGACATGTGGTTTCAACAAAACGGTACCACATGCCACACAGCAGGCGCAGCAATGCACTTATTGAGAGACGAGTTCGGTGAAAATTTTATTTCACGTTCGGGACCGGTCAATTGGCCGCCTAGATCGTGCGATTTAACGACTTTAAACTATTTTTTGTGGGGCTATGTTAAAGTTCATGTCTATACAGACAAACCCACTTCAATTGACGCATTGGCAGACAACATTGAAGCATTTATTCGTGAGATACCGGCCGAAATGTTGGAAAGAGTATGCCAAAATTCGACTAAAAGGATGGACTATTTGAGGCGCAGCCAAGGTCAAAATCTGCATGAAATAATCTTCAAACATTCAATTATATGAACCGTACTATCGATTAAAATAAAGATATAATGCATTTTTTTGCATTTTTTTTTTTTAAACTTTGCTATAGCTTTTAAAAAATCAATCTTTATTACGCCGTATGTATGTAATATAGCAGTAATTTATTTATTTATTTATTTATTTAGTTATTCGTTCATTAAAATTATATTCGAAAGTGAAATTAAGCATACATTAAATAAAATACTAAAAATACTAAATGCACAAAAATACTTTACTTAAAAATTTATAGAAAAATACTGAACAGTCGGTATTCCAGATGTGTAGCACGAAATTGATGTTCTTAAAATTTTTGTTAAACATTAAATATATATAGTCGAAAAGAAGTTGCGAATCTTATTATTATGTTATCACCATAAATCGTTCGCTTTAGAAATGCTTCGGTTACATTTCCTCTAAGCAGCAAATTCTTGGGCTAATCTTACACTTATATATCTTCTTCAGTATACTTGATAACTGCCAATTTTCAGATGATGATGAATTTTTAGTTGGCACCATACATAGTATTTATGTTCAGATACAAATGAACTGTGACTTGAAAGTTTCGAATGTTTTCAGACAACTCAAAATTGTTTACTGGTTCGATCAGTCTGTCCCTTTTCCAGCGAATGAGTGCATTTTATATGATATGTTTTCCACGTTTTACTGAAAATAAAAGAAGTATAACTGCGACCACCTCAAAATTTGTAAATACATTTTAAACTTAAAACTTAAAAATCAAAAATAGGTTCAAGTATAATATTTCATATTCATGGGTTCAACAAAATCGATGCCTTTGAGAATTCCTAGATGGATTTCTTACCAAAGTATCAATGAAAATCCAGTCTCTATATTGAACATATGCAAAGAACGAGAAATTTCAGAACATGAACCTGCTTAATAGTACATACAGCAAATTCGTTTCAAATTAAACAGAATCTTTGCTGTGGAAGTGCATTTTTTATATAAATTTTGGCTTAGTTCTTCTTCGTCTCATTCTTGTCGTGCTACAGTCCGAGGTGGATCTGGGCCTCAAACAACATGCCTCCCCAACCAGCACGATCTTTCGCCAGCTGCCTCCAGTTGCGTACTCCAAGTTGGTTCAGGTCCTTCTCCACTTGTGTGCGCTACCTTAGTCTCGGCCGTAATCTGTTGCGTTGTCCCAATGACTCTGAGTTGAAGACTTTTTGGGCCGGAGCAGTTGTGTCCATACAGTCTACATGGCCTAGCCATCTTAAGCGTTGTATCCAAAGACGCTTGACCAGGCGCCTGTCGCTGTTCAGCCGATAGAGTTCATCGTTAAATCGTTTCCTCCAGACGCCATCAACGCAAACAGGACCAACAACATATCTCTCAAAACGACTAAGGGATTCCTCATCAACTTTAAGTAATGTCCAGGTTTCCGCGCCCAATTTTGTTTGGCTTCTACATTAAAATTCATCCGTGATTTTCTATTGATAGTTTAAAACTCATGCGAGACCATTCGTTTGACTTGGTAGAATTCCTCAGCTTTCATTAGAAGTGCCGCAGTATAAATAAAATATTTACCAGTCGTGAATTGCATAACTTCTGAACTATACGTTGAAAACATTACAATTTACTTCAAATTCACTTTTGCTCAATCCGCGAAGATTTTGGTATTCATAACCGTTTCTACCGATACATAGTCAAAAGTGTGAAGAATTGTTAAGGAAATGGAGGCTTCAGCACATTGCATGTCCATCAATCAGTCAAAAATATTACAGGTCTAAGTGCAAGTATTTCAAGTGGTTCCAATGAAGTGTGTTCTACACAATGGCATATAATTATATATATGATTATATTTTGCATCTAAGATTGGATTTTTACCTTACAACCTTCAACTTATGCAATTAGTGGTGCTTCTTAACATAGTAGCTATTCTTCTTGGAACAACAACGAAAAACATTGCAGTTTTGTAAAAAAACGTTTCATGCACATTTCTGAGAATGTAATTGAACGAAATTAAACAGGATGGCCGCTGCTGACAAAACTCATAGAGTAATTTCTGTATAAAAAAGCTTCTCAAACTTCGCCGTTCGGAGTCGGCAAAAAACTGTAGGTCCCTTCTACTCGTCAAAGAACAGTAGTCCGGCCAACATGAGAAGTTGATGAGCGAGCAAGGCCCTGGTCCCTCTGTGTGTATGACTGTCGCGCCATACAATACTTAATAATTGATCTTCAGAAAACCAACCAACTTGGAGTGAGCAACTGGAGGCAGCTAGCGAAAGCTCGTGCTGGCAGGAGAGGCATGTTGCTTGAGGCCCAGGTCCACCCCGGACTGTAGCGCCATAAGAAGAAGAAAAAGAAGAAGGAGAAGATCCAATATGCACATCTTTGTACATCGTTGCATACAGAAAGAGTGACAAATTTTTCGAAATGTGTCGTTGGTCAGATTGAAATTGAGTGATCGGACGATAGTCAATTCGGAGCGTATTGATCAAATGGTAACCGATTGTGTAGATGGCGATTAGCGTAGACCACTGCCTCTAAAAAGGCACAGCTGAAACCCAAACGACAAATCGACCAACCTTATTGTGTGAGAAGTTTCCTGGCCTCGACATCCCTTGCTGTGACACCGTCAATCAGTCACTTGTCTTATTTTGCTATGGGACAATAAACCTTTCGTTTCGACATTTCCAAATGTCAGAACTCCCAAAATGTCTTATTTCAAAAACTAAAGTCTGAAAAAACAGCAGTGTCTAATTCATGTACAACGTATGGACACCACTACTCCTGGCCGCAAATTCTTCGAATTGGAATAGCGCAGCAGTGAACGACTTAACCAGAGATGTTGCACACAACAGGAAAAGGACTTCGAGCAAATTTGAGTGCGCAATTGAAGGCCGGCATAAATATCTATAACTGTAGCGCAATTTGTGACTGTCAAAATGTTCAATGTTCAGCATTTCCAAACTTTTAATATTCCCATACTGCCCCTCTTTATTCAAATCGTACACAAAGAAGAAACTCGAAACAACTTATACTCCTGAAATGAAAAGATCGTCAACAAGAGATGAACGATCTCGTGAACAGTGCCGCAGTTAAGTCTTCCTTCAACATCCTATGCACGAGAAATACAACTCTGTGCCTTTACGAAGGGCTAAGGCACAACTTACTTCCGACGCTTAACGTAAGCACGTCACCACCACTCTTTGCATGCCAGTTTCCTTTATGCATTGGCATGCTTCCTGCATTGTATCCTGTATTCAAGATTCTTAAATTTCAACCCTACGAAACTAACCAAATTAAACAAAGACGTTGATCTTTTAAATTAAATAATTAAGTTCAATCACTTTAATCAATTAACAACAACAAATATCACACAATTACAAACATAGCTTAGTTTACCAAGCGTAAGAAATGACCGGCGATGCAAAACTGCTCTTGACAATTGCTGAGCCAGCAGTGACTAGTGGAGCTGGGGCAGCCTTGATCAGAGCATGAGCTGGAGCAGCGTAAGCGACAGGGGCGGCCTTAATCAGAGCTGGAGCAGCGGCAACAAGTGGGACACGGCTGACGACAGCGTTGAAACCATTGATTGGATCGGCGGTGTAGTCAACAATGCGCCTGTAGCCATCAGCATCATTCAATGAGTATTGACCACGAACAACATCTCCGTCGCGGCTTTCCACAGCGTTCTTTGAGTCTCCGGTGAGGACATCTTGCACATCGTATCCGTAAGTGTACTGTGGGTGTGGGTCGTATTCCTCAACGCGGGCGACAGCTGCCAATGGAGCGACTGGGGCATGAAGTCCAGCACTGGCGACCGTGATGCAAGCGAACAAAGCTACGAACTGCAAAAAAATGTCACATTAGACTGGCTGTAAGTAATTCACTTTCCTTGAGGTCTTACTTTGAATGCCATTTCTGCTAGTGAATGGTTTTTGGTTTGAGTGTGTTGCTCTAGATTGAAGTGACGAATTGAAACTGATAACCACTCACGCTGACAGTTTCTTTTATAGTGAAACGAAAACCAAATATCCAAATAAGCCGCCACTTCTCTGAAGCTGGTTGTGTCGCATAAAGTAGATACCTTTGCTTTTGCCGAGGTGGGGGAACCTAAGCATTGCGCTAGGTCAGGACAATGTATCGAATCAATGAACTACTAGATTTAATGATTGAAATATAATACATCCGGATGTGCACATGTGGAACAGCATGCCGCATGAAATCGGTCAAAATCAGAATTTGCGAAGAAGGTTATGAAAACGGAATTGATTCGAATGAAGCCGTTGGCTCCTATCATTTGGTCAACTTCGTCACGAAGGTGTTATTGTTTCGCTGATGGTGCTTATGCTTATGCTTATGGTTTCAGTGACTAAGCTTGCTAATGATGAAAAGAATTATATCTCAATTAAGTTCTCAGCACACATGCTTAATTGAATCATGTTCGTTCACAGAGTAAATTAATCGCTCTGCTTTGGCGGTTTGGCTTTCACGGATTTTCTGCGAATTTTATTTAAAAAAATATAAATAAGAGAATGCATGCATAGATATGTTATTTAAATGTAGAGTTGAGACTATTTATTAAACAGAAGTCTAGGAAGTGGCAGAATTCGAATGGATTGATTATTCATTTAATTAACAATTGCACAGACATTACGAAAACACCGTCTATATTTTTGGAATACATTTTGACTCAATGATCTTGTATTTTTTTTTATAGAATATGGTAAATAAATGTGTGCCGTCCCAATTAATGCATAGGTGAATAGTAGTTTAGATTGGTTTTGTTTATTTATTGTGGCAACAATTTTACAATGGTTGTACATTACACAACTTGTTTACAGAGATTCGGTGTTATTACCTTACTATTGAAATATTAATGAAAATTCTTAAAAAATATATCACATCTGTAATTTGAGGGAAAGGCTACTTAAAACCTTCAGTAAAAACATCAGCGTCGAAAGAGGGAAGAGAGAGGTCTATATAGAACTTGATTTCAAAGAGCTTAACAGCAGTGTCACATAGTACACTTGAGGCGGTGTTTTTCCTTTGTCCAGTCCTGTGCAGGAGAACTTTCAAAAAAAGATTTTCTTAAAATCTCGAAGGCAGTGTTGATTAGTAGGAATGGAATCATTATTTTCTTAATTCAAAGTCGAAACTATGAACGCAAAAAAATTCATTTAAAATTGACAATTCTTGTAAGTGGCACCCTCTATATGTTTCGGGGCTTATTGAGTGAATATATAAAATATATTCTTACAAACACTGTGTTCTGCAGTAGTAGTAGTACGGCAGATGCACCAAGAAATTATTTTTCACAAACGCAAGTGAAATCAAATCGAAGAAATACGGACGACAGACAGACAGGCAACTCAAATCACAAAATTTTTACCTAAGAAATCAAAAACTCTCAAGCTATAAACTCATGTACTTTTGTTGTTTTCAAAATTTGGTCTTAAGAAAGTAAGAATATAAAAAAGTTAAAAATACACTAAAGCACACGCTTTAACACAGTATAACAATTTGAATTCACTTTTTCCTCTAACATCCTTTCCCGACTCTTAAGCAAAAGCCTAAGATAAATAAAGATATAAGAACAAAGCTTTATGTTGTTGTAAAATTGTTCAATATATTTTTTTCATTCTGTAAGAAACTTAAATTATTAAATTTACAATTCACACATTTTTTTCTTAAGTCAGTATTCATATGAGTACTACGAGTACTAATTTTTGCAAGAAAATCCTTACATTATTATAAAAGAAATATATATTAAATAAGTTTTTTATACAAAAAATTAGTTCCTCTTTCCTTTCTACAGTCAAATGTTGATAGTCAGCCTGGTAGCGCCTGTACACATAATCACAGTAACCCCTACGCCAGGTAAGTATTAAAAATTAAAACTAAAATAACAATCATTCAGGCTGAAAGGCTATTAGATATAAGAATACATTAGATGAACTAAGAGTGCACGAGTGGCGCCAGTAATATCGTTATTAATTATTTTAAATTGTATAACTAGTTTAAGTACATTTTGTGTAGAATTAAGGAATTAAGAAAAATAGAAACAAAAAAATACATATCAAAAACAAAAACAAGTGATTGTACCTAGCTCAATAAGTTTTTTTTTCTGATGGAACCCGCTCACAGTAAGCGCGAACAATTTTATTAAATATTGTCTAAGCACCATAGGGCTTTTTAACTTATGGAAGAAATATATTTATGCAATGTGGTAGGTTACACTTGTGTACATTTTGTTTCAATATTCTTAATTTGTTGAAAAAAATCGCTCATTCTAAAAGGTGTCTTGTACAGCCATTTTATGGATCAATTCTTCCCCACAACGCAACCGGAGGTGCCCCTTAAATATGTTTTGGTTTATGGCCAGTCGTAGAATTTATTATGTAAGGAATTAAAATGCAAATTTTATTAACCTCATCTACCATTTAAAGCATTGTTTGTACAATCTTACAAATTGCAAACAATTCTGTGCAAAACAACGTGGTAATTGAAATTATGTAAATTTCAGTGACTCTAGATTCTGATGTTCACTTAATTCCAACTCCAAGAGTCAAACAATAAGGAACGGAATTTTTACTGGTTGTTACACCAGAATCAGCTTTCGATGCCGCTAAATTCTTAAAAACATTAACGGAGTAATTGAGTCTTCTACCAACTCACATAGGCTACGGTAGTTTTCAGACATTTAATAATAAACAAAACACACAAAAAACTGTAAAACAAAAAAAAATAACAAAAAAATTAATATAAAAAAAACAAATCAAAAAAGATGCACCACGGCGAATTAAATATATACGTTAAGCATATTTATAATATCTATGTCCTGGTGGATGCGTAAGTATTCTTACGGACATAGTTAAGTAGATATAAGTTTAGTTATTGAAGATTTAGGTTAAGGGTTTTCCATTTTTAATTCTACTTCTAGTTTTAAGCTAGCATTTAGTCTTAGTTTTATGTTAGGATAAGTTAAAAAATTGTAGTCCCAAGTTTTTTTCTTTTCTTGGGTAAATATTAGACTTAACAATGAACTAAAAAAGGCAAAAACTGCATAAAGAAGCCGATAGGTTAAAAAAAATAAATTACTCCTAAGTTAGCTTAGAGCACTTGTTAAGAGTCAGTAAGTTAAAATTAAGATCAGTAGATTAGATTAATAAGCTCGTTTAAATAATTTTGTCTAGAATAAAAGAACAAGAGGTAGGAAAAATTAATAAAAAATGCATTGAAAAACAAATAAAACCAAAGGCCAAACAATCAATGTCTCCCAAACATTACCCTTACTCGTATTTATCAAGCAATGTTAAGCGTTTACAACAATAAGTGCAACAATACCATGGGACAAGGCATTTCTTCTTCACCAACCTACGGCGAAATTTTAGAAGCTTTTAGTAGTTTGCATAAGGCCATGAAAAAAAATCGAAAGAGCCCTGAACCGGACATTGGAACTTGTTCGTGTCAATGTCACCCTTACCCAATAGCCAATCTCAAACTTTATAGCAAAAATATTCATAAAGTCAAAGAATGTGAAGAAATTAATATATTTTCTGTGTGGTATAGCACTTCCAAAATCAGTGTGGAGAAACTCTAGATCTTGGAAACCGAGACATGAAATCAGCACGAGTTTCACTATTGACCACAGCAACAAGAAAGTGAACACTCTAATAACCCAATAACCATTGACACCTACGAGGAGTGTACGATATGTTCTCGGTATCGGGGTGAAACTATGGTTATATAATATATAAATTGGCTTATTTATTAAGTTATACTATTAATTTAGTGAATTTCATATAAATGTGATTATTATTTCGCGTTTTATCTCTAGTTTAACAGAATCATAATGGCAATTGAGATGATGGTGAAAATTGAGCATCGCGCTGTAATTTAATTTCTTACTAAACAAGGAAAAAGTCAAAAAACTCTTCATGGAGAGATGATGGCTGTGTACCAGGGTTGAGCACCTTCATTATCAACTGTTCAAAAGCGGTCAAGTGAGTTCAAGAGAGGCAGAGAGAGCATTGAAGACGACCTCCGCTCGGTATCCCGGCTACAGCTTGTACGGGAGAAAGCTTCAAAGAAGTTGAATAACTTGTTCTTGAGGATGAACGAATAAAGGTGAAAATGATGGCAGAGATCACCAAGCTTTCAACTGGTACCATTCACACCATTCTTCATGGCCATCTTAACTTTTCAAGGTGGGTGCCACGAATGCTGACAGCGCCGCAGAAAAAAGTGAGAATCGCATACTGTACAGAGATTTTGGAGATGTGTAGTGAGGACGCGAACGGTGTTATGGATCGAATTGTTACTGGAGACGAAACATGGGTGCATCACTATAACCCTGAAAGCAAACAAGAGTCCATGCAGTGGCATAAAAAAAGAGCAGACCCCCCGAACAAGTTCATAGTCACTCCGCCTGCCGGGTAGCTCATGGCCACAATTTTTTGGGACTCAAAAGGAATCTTGCTCATTGAGTACAAAAAAAAGGTGAGAAAGGTGAACGCCACATCCTGCATTTCCAGTTTGCATAACTTGCGGGAGGAAAGTTCACACGGCGCAAGTTTCCAAGTCTGCTGCTCGAGATTGTGGTTTCGAAGAAATCCAACACCCACCCTATAGTCCAGACCTGGCCTCTAGTGATTATATCCTGTTTTCGGATTTGAAAAACTGTCTTCGTGGAAAAAGGTTTTCGGATGATGAAGAACTCGAGTCGCAGAGAAAGAGGAAATTTATTTTTTTGAGGGTTTAAAAAAGCTTAACTCAAGATGTAGCAAATGCGTTGATGTCAGGGGAGATTATATTGAAAAATAAAAACAATTTAAATTGAATTCGCATTTCCCTTTATATCGATACCGAGAATATATTGAACGTCCCTCGTATGTATGAAGACACCCATTGTAAAGACAGGACATTATTCAAGTGTAAATAAGACAAGACATGTACAAATCAGAAATGACTACACAGACTGTTTCTTATTCATTGCGTTATTAAGCAATAAAACAAATTAAATTAGATTGGAGTGTGGCCGCCGTGGCGTAGTTGGTAGAGTGCGACGCTCACATGCCGAAGGGTCTAGGTTCTTCTCCCGGCTCAACACATCGTATTTTTCACGGCACCACCTCTTTCGATCTGCTGTCAACACTTAAAGAGTAATAACTGTCTAGGAAAGCTTCTCAAACATCGCCGTTCGGAGTCGGCAAAAAACTGTAGGTCCCTTCTACTCGTGAGAGAACAGTAGCGCACACAACACGAGTAGTTGATGAGCAAGCTAGGACCTGGTCCGCCTGTGGACTGTCGCGCCAACAATTATTTATTAAATTAGACCGGAAAATCTAATTACAGAAGTTAATGTAAATAAAAAATCAAATTTCCCAAATTTGTCTTTTCAAAGCTCGCATGTAAGGGTTAGCTTAAATAAATTCGTGGTTAGCGTTGATGATTGATTGATGATTGATTTGTGCAGGATTCTTATTACTTTAGAGTTCGATTTAAATGCATATAACTCACATTTACCAAATTTATCAATACGCATTATTCTATGCGCAACTACAATGAATAAAATAAAATTTCAAACATTGTATAAAACAATATTTTCACTTTGATAATGAAAACTAACTTTGAGAACTTAACTCCGATATGTTTTCGCGCTTTAGGCAAGTCATCGAAATAAAATACTCGGCAGAATTGTAGACGACTCTTATCATTTTTACATGTGTTTTCTTGTTATTGCAAAAGTTCCTTTACTCAAAAAAGAATAGAAGATTCAACGACGAGGTGCATGTGCCTGCATGTCTACTGATACGACTCTAAAGCAGTGGACTAGGTCATGTGAAGCATTTCTATACCACTGCTTTGGCCCGATGAGACTTTAAGTTCAATCAGTTATAACAATGCAACAGAATACAATTTCGTCTGAGCTGGCACACCCGAATGAAAAAGATTGGCCAGAGACGGTGCAAAATAGAGAAGGATGTTAGTAAATTCCCAGGTCCACCACAGACTGTAGTACAACCTAAAGATTAAGAAGAATATTTATTAGTAAAATTAAAATTAATAATAATAATTAGTTTTAAGCTACTAAATTAGTTTGCAAGTAATCAACTTAGTATTGCATTTTTTTAAAGTAATATTAAACGAGTTACTCATTTCCAGAATTATTTTAAGGCCAAAAGTGAGCAAAGACCTTATTAGAGAACGTTTGATTGCAGGTGAATTTATAATTCATTGTCTGAAAAATCATGCAAGAGGACTAGGTCTTATATGTGAAAATTTCAATAGCTGCCAAGTGAATGAGGGCAAAACCATTGTTCACCTCCTTAGGAAGTGGCCATCTCTTGCAATATTTAAAACGATCTGAAACATCTACGAGAATAAGCTGTTGGAGCAATTAGAAAGACAAAGATTTCTATGGGAAGACCAAATGACAGTTTGATCAAAAGAGCACTAGGCAGATCAAACATCAAAACATCAATCAGTCAAGTAGCCTAATGGAAGTGCCACTTGTGGACCAAGTTCGCTTTGCAACTCTTCTCTTCATCAACTAAAAAAGGTTTATGATGATTGGATGGCGCGGCAGTCCACAAAGGGACCAGGGCCTAATTTGTTCATCAACTGCTCGTGTTGTGCGCGCTACTGTTCTCTCATAGAAGGGAGGGACCTACAGTTCTTCGCCGAACTCCAAATGGCGAAGTTTGAGAAGCTTTTTCCTACACAGTATTATTCTTTGAGTGTTGTCAGCAGCTCAAAAGAGGTGGTGCCCTGAAAAATTCGAAGTGTTCAGCTGGGAATCGAATCTGGACCTTCGGCGTGTGATTGCCGAACAGTACCCACTCTTAAATGTTTGTACTGTCTAGTTCGAAAAAGTTACAGTGCTCAGCATTTAAATCATTAAAATTGTCAATCTAATCGGTTTCTCTTGCATTCGAGACGACAGCTCATATTTAACGAAAAGCTCTTTTATAAATTTGCATTACAGACAAAGAATGCAAAGGATCTTGAATCGGAGGATCGTTTGCATAGCCCAGCTAACATGACAGCACAGGTATTTCCAACCTTAGAGTAGCACCGGCCGCAAGAAGAAACCACAAGAAAACGCATGGTGTGTCCACTACACGATACGGATCAAATGAATACCAATCAAAGATTTAATCTGTCACTGTTCATTCAGAAGACCCACTAAATGCTCAAAACAAAATGCCATTCACAAGCAATCTGGAAGAATGGCAAAAAATCGAATAAGCGGGAATCGTAGGATTCCTTATTAGAAGCAGGTACGCTCAAACGACCTGAACGGATTCCTTAATTTTCATAGAAGTTCAAAATGTTGGTTGTTACTTGTTTGCGTGAGCACTACGTGAATGTGAATATGTGCTACAATTTAACATTCAGGGCACATTCGCCGGCTTAGGTATCACGCACATCACATTCCTCTAAGGGCCTCCGAGTGTCGTTCTAAAGAAAAAAATGTCGCCCTCTTGATTTTTGATCAGTATAAAATATGCACACAATCAAAATACGTTTACACATGTAAGATCAAATTAAACAAGATCACACGGCCTTGCGAGCGAGTTTTTTGCAAACACCATTAATTACTACAATCCATGTCAAATGAACAATCTAAACGTATGAGGTACGAGTATCTTAAGCTTGGCAAGGCTAAAGTCTGCAAACATAATTTGCTGGTTGTCATTGATTGTCAACACAGCCATCTCGCTCTGTTTTCACAACTGAATTCCATCCTTCACTGAATAATCCACATACCAAAAGTGAATCGATCCAAATAACTGCAGATGCTAATTCCATGCAACCATAAGTACCTTTTTATAAAACAAACAATGCAGCTTATGGCGGGAAACTCCGCTGAATTCCGTACGCATTCGAATCTATTGCGAGACCTTGATGTGGTCATTCGATTTCGTTTTGGAGTGTTTCTTCGTATTACGACGAATTATCGTATTCAGCTTTCGTTTCAGTATAAAAGCCACTGTTAGAGCGTACCATAATCAGTTTCAATTCGTCACTTGAATCTAGAGCAACAAGCTTCAAGCAAAACCCCAATCACCGAAACAATGGCATTCAAAGTAAGACCTCAAGGAAGTGGATAACATACAGCAAATCTAATGGGATAATTTTCTTTTTGCAGTTCGTAGTTCTGTTCGCTTGCGTTGCTGTCGCCAGTGCTGGACTTCTTGCCCCAGCTGCTCCATTGGCAGCTGTCGCCCATGTTGAGGAATACGATCCACACCCACAGTACACTTACGGATACGATGTGCAAGATGTCCTCACCGGAGACTCAAAGAACGCTGTGGAAAGCCGCGACGGAGATATTGTTCGTGGTCAATACTCATTGAATGATGCTGATGGCTACAGGCGCATTGTTGACTACACCTCCGACCCAATTAACGGTTTCAACGCTGTCGTCAGCCGTGTCCCACTTGTTGCCGCTGCTCCAGCTTTAGTTAAGGCCGCTCCAGTCGCCGTGGCTGCCCCAGCCCCAGCACTCCTTAAGGCTGCTTGGTAACGAGAGACGAGTTTATGTTAATGTGATATTTTTTGTTGTTAATTGATTAAAGTGAACGAATTTATTAATTTAATTTAAAAAAGAATACTTTTGAGTTTCTACTGGAGACAGAGAGGAGTTCGAAGGTGAAAATACATCCAGTGGCGAGTGTGATACATATTATATATGTCTTTTGGATTACGTAAGTATGTGGATTATAGGAAGGAAGGAACATAGGCAGGAATGCAGTGTCTAAAACTTTTAGTAAAATACATTACATGAAAGTCATCTGCTTCTTCAAGGCCTAATACAAAGTTTGTAGTTGTATGTTCCAAATTACGAAAAGTATAATTTTAGTGTGAAGGCTTAAAAGGTGTTGATTGTTCAAACAGCTGTGACACCCCTCAACAACTTGCATTTTTTTTCACTCCAACACGACACTTAAAAAGAATTATTTCTCTTTGAAATGGCTTTTCAGATGTCATCGCTCGGACATTAGGGCGTTCTGCTTGTGAGAGAACAATAGCATGGGAAACTCGAATAGTTGCTAAAGAAACTTCTGAGAAAACAATCAGAAATCAGTGAATTAACCCAAGAATCTGCTAAACTCTAAATTCTTCAACTAACAATATGTAATAGGACTCAAAGTGGTTTTAATTAAAAGAAGATTGGAGCTGTAGACATGTAAAGGTATCGAGTGATTCTTAATAACCTTGACTTCAAATGTTATCTACTTTTGAAAACTCTGTCACGTATGTAGACTGCATTGGTTTCAGAATTGAAAATAGGATTGTGTATTAATTGGTATTTAGACAGGAAGTAGCTATTAGAATAAAACATATAATATTAGAGAGCGTTCATTTCTCTCTTTCGTTTTTGTTTTTGATTTTTTTAGGGAAAGGAGTTACAACTAAAACAAGTCCTGATAATGATCTTTATACAAACCTATTTCAAAAATAAAACTAGATACAGCACAATTTTAAGAAGACATTGGCAAACTGCAGCCTGCTGTCAAGGCAACTGATTTTTCGAAAAACTCTAGGGCCTGAAAACTGCAACTTATTTTTGGAAACTTAAGAAAGCAGATTCCGATGATTATTTGTCTTTTTAATTTCGTGGGTCCAGCTGCTTTAAATTTGCAACAAGACTGGGAGTGTATCAAATATTAAGTGGAAGAAGCCGTCTCAAATTATGCTGCTCAGAATCGCCTCTCTTTGTCCCAAAACCTTTTAAATAATTACCAAACAGCACTAGTAATAATTTGAATGGCGCGAAAGTTCACAGGGGACCAGGGTCTAGCTTGCTCATCAACTACTCGTGTTGTACGCGCTACCTGTCTCTGACGATTAGAAGGTACCTACAGTTTTTTCACGGCTCCAAACGGCGAAGTTTGAGAAGCATTTTTTAGACAGTTATGACTCGTTGAGTGTTGTCAGCAGCTCTAAAGAGGAGTTGCAGCGAGAAATTTGAGGTGTTCAGCCGGGAATCGAATTTCAACCTTCGGCATGTCAGCGTCGCACTCTACCCACTACGCCACGACGACCACACAGCACTAGTGGTAGCTGAAAAATATAGACCCTGTGTACTGTGGTGAATTTCTTTTTATTCATTCATCTTCTTTCTTGGGTACAACTAAAATTTTTTGTTTCCGCTGCCAACATGTACCACTACCCATGTTCGTAACATTATTCAACAGTTAATATCAGTTATCACAGTTGTAGGAGACAACATAAAGACAGAAAGAATCCACTCTGTGTGTTTCTATTGTTTATTGAGACCCGAAAATGTGTGTTACACGTAGTTACCATATGTATAAAGTGGGGTAACCGGGAATATTCTGCAAGCAGGCTTCAAGAACCTTAGTATCCAAATCAACGTCTGCATATCTACTTAAAAAATACAGTACATGTACAATGCATCAAAAGCAGACGTTAAGGAAGTAGCACATTTTGTAAATCGCCTACACAGTTTATACGTATAAATGAAGAATTTTCAAAAGCTTGAGTAGGCATTATTAACAATTTAATACTTTGCCTTAAAACTGCGCTTTGCGTACAGTCAAACGGATCATAACTTTCTTGTGCTTAACAGAAGACAAAGATAATCCGGTACCTCAAGACCAAGATCTCACGCTCGCAGGACTAAAATCTCATGCTCTGAAAAAATGTTTGAATTTGAAAAAATCATTCATCGATCAAGGAGAACATGCTGAAATCGTCTTCGAGATTATGTTTTTTTATCTTGAGAGATAGCTTATGTACCCAGTTTTTAAAAAACAAGTTTTAAAAAAGTTATGTATTTGTTGAGCAGTTATGACCAACATTTTGTCTTTTATGGACAAAAGATCTAATCGAAGTAAGTCTGGCTGCTGGTAAACTTGCAAGAAACCAAGGTGTGAATGGGGAGAAAACAATTTTTCACCTCTTTTGAGAGGTAATTGTCTTTTCAGACTTGGCGCTTTGTCTAATTCTTTGATTTTTAAATTTTGAGCATTTTGGAAATTTCTTTTGAAGTGCCACAAACTAAAGCTCGTACTCCAGTTTTGAATATTTAATAAGATTTTACGAATCAAACACATTTCGGGCAGTAGCACGCTTAGAACAAAACAGCAGAAAAACCGACGTTCAATTTTGCCTTCTATCCCTTTTTAGGGCTTCTGCGGATATAATTATAGCCCTTTAAGTATTCAAACCATGAATGATTTTTTGGCCTGGCGTTAGACATTTTATAGTCTAAACATTTAACGTAATAGGCACGTTGTGCAAATTGATGTTATTCAGTTGCAGCTTGCATCAAAATGCACGTCATGTTTATTGGGCCTCAGACCACAGCGGCGATGAAAGACTATCCTTGGGCTTTGTTCATGGACGTTTAATTTGTAAAAAAAATGAAGAAGAACTCCAACAGACTTGCTGAGTGAAGTCAGAGATAGATATGAAGTTTGTGCTTGCTGACTAGGTGTGATGATTGACGAAAAAGAAAGTTGACAATTCAGATTTGAAACTTATTAAGTTTGTAACAAAAGCGATCATATTTATGTTTATACAATAGCGTCCACCTAAGCTAATAGTTGAAATGGATTTTAAAAGAGTTCGTCTGGTGTTGATTTATTAGTTCAGCTTTAAAAGATACGAATAAGAACTGACGTAAGTTCGGGATCTTGGACCCACATGGACGACCATTAGCAGTGAGAAATGTGGTGAGATATTTGGGCATGATGTTGGATCAGTTTCTGTATGGTAACTGTCAGGCAGCAACGGGTCTGGCAAAAGCCTTCGCCAAGGCAAGCAGGTTGTGTTACTGCAGCCAACTTGTTTCCAGGGTGAAGGCTATCTGCTACATGGTGCTAGTCTGTCCAATCATGGTGTATGACTGCCCAGTGTGGTTCAACTTGAGTTCTTCCAAGATCTTCGAGAGGTAAAGTCTTGCCTTAAGATGTACAGAACCCCAGAATCTGAGTACAAAAATGTCTATGCTAATGGAATGTTGTACAATGAAGCAAACGTGAATAGGCTCGATAATTTTATTATTGATTTTATTATAAAGCTGATTCGAAGACATGTTGCACGAGTAATGAACTGATATTCGGAGCTTTTTACCCAAATAACGCATATCATGAGAGCGCACGCCGAAATGGATTCATTCCGCCGGACGCATTCTTGTATCTGGACCGACTTGGCTTGGTCGATGATGCAAAAGGAAGTCCACTTCTCTATCACGTCGTATGACGGACAATGGGCAAGCGGATGCTCTACAAGAGCAATGTGGGAACCGTAAGTCCGGGTGATCTTCGGTTCAGCACACCCATCCCCATTCGAGACAGCAATGAGGGGGAAAGGAATAAGCACTTTTATTAGTGACTAGAGCCACATCAAGTGCCCCAGCTGCTGTCAGCTTAAACAGCTGATTGTTTTCCCCTTACGGCCAATTTACATATGAGTTAGGATATGTAGGATATGTTAGTACGTTAGAAAAAAATAAAAAAAAAACAAACAAAAAACAAATATAAAAAATTAAGTTTTAATATAGTTTGTTGTTTGTTCTTGTTGGCACTTTTTACGTAGGCCTAATATTACGTTAGTGTTTTTAAAAATAAATTAGATTACTATTTTTTTTTAATAAATAGTTTGAATCTAAATAGCCGTAAAAATTAAAACGAAGAAAAACATGAATGCTGAAAGGTTATTAAATATGAGAATAGATTAGATGAATTTAGAGTGCCCGCATAGGGCCAGTAAGAAGGTTCTTAATAATTATAAATTAAACTACTAGTTTAAGTAAAGCTTGGCTTAAGGAATTAGAAAAAATAGAAAATAAAAGAATACATTTCAAAAAACAAACATTTGAATGTTTATCATTACTCAACAGTGTGTGCTGTTTTAGAGTTTGTCAAGTTTGAATTTTTTACGAACCATTTTTCTGTTGTTATTGCATTTAAAGTCTTTATATTACCAAGACCAGGGCCTAGCTTGCTCATCAACTACACGTGTTGTATGCGCTACTGTTCTTTCATGAGTAGAAGGGACCTACAGTTTTTTGCCGCCTCCGAACGACGAAATTTGAGAAGCTTTTTCTTAGACAGTTATTACTTTTTGAGTGTTGTCAGCAGCTCGAAAAAGGGGGTGCCTTGAAAATTCGAAAAATTCGTGTTATGTTGGGAATCGAACCAAGACCCTTCGGCGTGTGAGCGTCACACTCTTCCCACTACCCCACGGCGGCCACATTTAAAGTCTTTACCACCTCATTAATTAATTTAAGGTACAAACTGTAGACCAATTTTAATGAAACAGGTAACAGATCCTGCACTCCTATAAACCAGTCCAAAACCTATCAAAAATTATGCATAAGACTCAACCATAATATTTCGGGGCAACATAACATAGCACAGCAAAAGCCACCAGAGAGATTTACTTTAGGACAAAATGTAACTTTGTCTTATTTATTATTATTCGCCTTCACACAGTGTTTTGTTGCAATACGTCTTTGAACCTAACCTTTCGAAACACCTACCCCTTCACAACCTTACAAATTTTTACTTGAGAACATGACGTCTTAATTGTGAGAAGAGGAAGCTTGTCTAGTCTAGCTGGACTTTATCTCTGGAAAAGGACCATGGTGTTGTAGAATTTGAAGTACGTTTGGAATTTATGTAATGCGAATTTAATTTAATTTTCTTTTTCTGTTTAAAGACTTTGGAAGCTTGAAGTTTTCGAAAATTTTAATTTTGAAACACTTTATACATCTGTTACAAGCATTGAAATCCGATAAGTAAAGGACTCGTTAATCGACTACAGCATTGCGACATTATGTATGCGATATTTAGTCAGAGTCTCAGATATGTTTTCATTCTGAAAAAGAAACTTCCACTAAGATCGCTAATTTATTCCTCCTTCCCGATTATTTTACCCTTCATTTCTTATGACTTCCTGAATTCCATCCTCCACAAATTAGAAGAAAGTTCAAGACCAAGACAGTTGGCTGCCTATACCGATGTACTCACATCGCACCTTAAGAAACCACCAACTACATTCCACCTGCGTTTAATGATGTGTAGTCATTCACTTTTATTGTCTAACGGAAATTAAAGACGCTGTTGGCACACCGCCACCTTAATAGGCATAGGACGTCTTAGGCGCTGCTAAGGAAATCAATTTTGAAGACATTGCTTTATCGAATTCCATTTAACAGGAAATTCCAAAACTGACACAGTCCCGGGGAGCAAATCGTCTCGAAAAACCTATTATGCACATGTACACACATATATATGTATGCATATCACACGCTGACCTAGCGCAATACACTCCCCACCCACCAACAAAAGAAACGCACGCTGCCAAAGCGAACGGCAGCTTACTATCGTATTCAAAGCTCGTTTCAGTATAAAAGCCACTGGCAGCGCACGCTCAAATCAGTTTCAATTCCTCAGCTGAATCTAGAGCAACACACTCAAACCAAAAACCCACTTACCACTAAAAATGGCATTCAAAGTAAGACCTCAAGGATTTTGGATTAAGGATGGGCTCTAATTGAAATGTTTTGTGGTATTTTTTTGCAGTTCGTCGTTCTGTTCGCTTGCATCGCCGTCGCCAGTGCTGGACTTCTTGCCCCAGCTGCTCCATTGGCAGCTGTTGCGCAGGTTGAAGAGTACGATCCACACCCACAATACACTTACGGATACGATGTGAAGGATGCCCTTACTGGAGACTCAAAGAACGCTGTTGAGAGCCGAGACGGAGATGTTGTTCGTGGTCAATACTCATTGAATGATGCTGATGGCTACAGGCGCATTGTTGACTACACCGCCGACCCAATCAACGGTTTCAACGCTGTCGTCAGCCGTGTCCCACTTGTTGCCGCTGCTCCAGCTCTGATTAAGGCCGCCCCTGTCGCTTACGCTGCTCCAGCTCCCGCTCTGATTAAGGCTGCCCCAGCTCCACTAGTGGCTGCTGGCCCAGCAATTGTCAAGAGCAGTTTTGCGTCGCCAGTCATCTCCTATGCGTGGTAAAGCCATTAGGTGTACAAAGAAAGTTGTGATAGACCTGAAATTGTGTTGTTAATTGATTAAACTGAGCTACCGTATTATATTAATTTAATTTAAATATTGGCGCTTTTATTTTGACTTGAATGGGAATGGAATAGTAGCTTCGCTTTTCTCAAAGAACTAGAAGAGTGAAAATTAGACAATATTCGACATTTTCTCCCACAGGACTCTTTTAAAATCGTTTGATTTGTATGAATTTCCAATTTGTCTCCTTATAGTTAATGATGAACATGACACTTAATTAATAAATTCCGGGACTGACATATAAGGAGCGCCGCTTACAAAAAATCCATACTATTTCTAGGAAGTGCGAAAATCCAAATGATACCTGTCAAATTTTCAAGACAATCTGATTATTAGGTTACAAGTTACAGTGCTTCAAGTGGCGCTACTTTTGCGATTTTTTAAAAAATTTCGTGTGTTGATGAAACACTGCTTTTTGATGGGAGAAAAATACAGTGCAAGCTCAGCAATGGCTTGAAAAGTATTACTCTGCTCAATCGAAAACAACTATTTGTCGGTGGTATGTTAACTTTAAACGTGGCCGTACAGACACAAACGATGCTGAACGCTCTGGAAGGCCAATTGAGGTGGTTACACCTAAGAACGTCGAAAAAGTACACAAAATCGTTTTGGAAAATCGCAAAGTGAAATTGCGTGAGATAGTTGTCACCTTAGAAATATCAGAAGACATTGTGTACACTATTTTGCATGAACATTTCTCCATGATAAAGGTGTTTTCGAAATGGGTGCCGAGACCAATAACAATAACGTATCTATGGTTCCGAGAGCTGTTTAGGGCTGTTTCGCCAGAATAAAGAGGACTTTTTGCTTTGGTATGTTACAATGAATGAAACATAGATTCGCCAATACACTCCAGAGTCAAATCGGCGATCAGCGGAGTGGACTGCAGTAAGTGAACCAAGCCCAAAGCGTCCAAAAACAGATAGGACGGCTGACAAAATTATAACATCTGTATTTTGGGATGCGTGGTCGCTGTGGCGTAGTGGGTAGAGTGCGACGCTCACACGCCGAAGGACCTAGGTTCGACTCCCAGCTCAACACCAATTTTTCGAATTTTTCACGGCACCACCTCTTTCAAGCTGCTGACAACACTCAAAGAGTAATAACTGTCCAAGAAAGCTTCTCAAATCTCGCCGTTCGGAGTTGGCAAAAAACTGTAGGTCCCTTCTACTTGTGAGAGAACAGTAGCGCGCACAACACGAGTAGTTGATGAGCAAGCTAGGCCCTGGTCCAAAGGGGGGGACTGTAGCGCCAACAATTATTATTATTTTGGGATGCGCACGGAATTTCAGCTATGGTTTGCATCATGGAAGATATAAGGCAAAATTATGATAGAAAAGAAGTCACACTTCTGTGCCTGCTTGACTTCTCTAATTCTTTTGATAAAGTAAATCACAAGATACTTTGCTGGATGTTGAAAAATCTGTTCTCATTTAGTGATCGTGCTGTGAGATTAATTCGTAGTTTCCTGGCCGACAGATATCAGAATGTTGTTGGTAACCCCGAGAGTTGTGTATCTGTTAAACAGGGTGTACCACAGGGTTCAATCCTTGGACCTATTTTATTTTACCTAATTGTTAATGTTCTGTAAGCATACCACTGTCCACCTTTATGCTGACGATGTGCAAATCTACTTTTCCAAAAACCCTAGTAGTATTGCTGAATTAATACGCTTAATGAATGAAGAGTTCCCAAACATTCATATGTGGTCTTTAAAAAACGGTTTACAACTGAATTCGAAGATATCTCATGTAATTCCTATTTAAAATTCGGTTGTGCCCCTTCGCTCCTTGCGGAATATCATACTTTCTGATGATAAACTCGAAATTGTAAGTACGGTCACCAGCTTAGGATGCACAATTAATAATGAGTTGTCAGGATATGACCACATAAACAAGGTTATTCGATCTATATATGGCTGTTTACGTAAGTTATGTCTAATCGCTAACTATACTAGAACAGATGTTAGGTGAAAAGTGGTTACCATCGTCATACTTCCACGGATAACATACGCCGAGGTTGTCTTCAATTAAGTTGACTCCATGTCCCAACGAAAGCTGCAGGTTGCGTTTAATGATGCTATTAGGTACATTTATGGTTTATGCAGATTTGATTGTGTATCCGATTTTAGTAAAAGTTTATTAGGAACTTCTCTCGATCACTGCCTGGATGCTAGAAATTTAATGTTTTTGCATAACATTATTGTTAACAAAACTCTAATATATATATATCTATACAACAAACTCAATTTTGCTCGTTCTCTCAGAACACATGTTCTAATACCATCTCGTCACCTCTATACTAACTCGTCGCGTCTGTTTTTCATACATGCTATAAAACTCTGGAACTCACTACCAACAAATATACGAACTATTATTAATACTAAACGCTGTAAACATGCCGTTCTTGCCTACCTTCCTTCCCTTTCCTAAGCCTTCTTCTTCCATTTCTCCTATATCTGCTTTGATTACTTTAAGAAATTTAAATTGTTATCGATTCTCTTGATATTTATATGTCAGTACTATAAAAGACTCATGTCTTATTGTACCCTTAATAATAATTGTTGGCGCTACAGTCCAAAGGGGGACCAGGGTCTAGCTTGCTCATCAGCTACTCGTGTTGTGCGCGCTACTGTTCTCTCACGAGTAGAAGGGACCTACAGTTTTTTGCCGACTCCGAACGGCGAGATTTAAGAAGCTTTCTTAGACAGTTATTACTCTTTGAATGTTGTCAGCAGCTTGAAAGAGGTAGTGCCGTGAAATATGCAAAAAATTGGTGTTGATCTGGGAGTCAAAAATAGACCCTTCGGCGTGTGAACGTCGCACTCTACACACTACGCCACGACGACCACCCTTATACACTTTACCCCTTATACATACCTAACAAATGAAATGAAATTAAATTAAATTTTATTCATCGACTATCTTGAGGAAGGCAAAAGTATCAACAGTGAATAATCCATGGCATTGTAGGTGCATTTGAAAGAATTAGTTGCACAAAAATGGTCCCATATGAAGAAGAAAAAATTCTTTTCTATCAAGACAATGCACCGTGTCAAAAGTTGTTGGCTACTTTGGTTAAATTAAACGACTTTGGCTTTGAATTGCTTCCGCACTAACCGTATTCTCCAGATCTGGCCTCTCGTGACTTCAACCTCTTTTCAGACCTCAAAACGATGCTCGCGGGAAAATATTATGGTTCAAATGAGGAGGTGATCGCGGAAACTGAAGAAGAAATTAATGCCGGGACTTATTGAGTGATGTGTTATTTGATGAAAATGACTTTAGAAGTTCAAAAATCGCAAATTATTTAAACTTAAAATAAAGTCAACTAAGAGATCTACGTAGCCCAGCCTTAAGGTGTAAAAGAAGTATGCAGAGGTCCTAGCGCATCAAAACAATACCAGACTTTTTCTAACATACAATACATAAGTTCTCAAAACCACATTTCAGGAGCTTGGATGAGCGGTTTTTCTGCTTCCACTGAATCGTTTAAACCTTCTTCTGATAGATATTCATTATGGAAGGGAGTTTCTTGATTTTCTATTGTTTGAATTTAAGCCGAAATGAGCGAAATAATTTTTAAGCCGAAAACACCGGAAAACAAAAGCATGAACGAATTTTTTGCTTATATGAAGGTATTAAAAAAGAATTTCGGAAGCAACCCAACAGATTGTAGTCTTCCGAAGAAGTAGGTTGTCTTGTTCCACTAATTTGCGAATGGTTTACTAAACTCATTTTTAGTCTGTTGTTTAATCCTTCCACAGGTTTTGTTTGGTTTTTACGTAGGTTGCCTTTTATATTTCGGGATTGGGCAACCCTAGTGTTGCAATCTGGCAACTGCCAGCTCTATCGTAAAGTTTGACATTTTTGAGGTTACTATTTGTGTTGTTTACAGTAACTTAAGAGATTCATCTCGCCCAAAAAGTGGAATTAAATCGTGAAAATTTTAGTGCGATTATTTTTTTACAACTTTCGACGTGGGTTAACTCAACAACAGTGCATCGATGAACTTAATTCAATTTTTAGCTATGAAGCTTCATCAAGAACCAGTATTTATCGATGGTCTGGTGAATTCAACCGAGGTCGTAGTTCACTCCAAGACGAATTTCGTGAAGGTCGTTCAAAATCGGTTGTTGTTCCGGAAACCTTTGATGCTGTGCGCCAACTGATATTGCAAGATCGTCATGTGACCTATCGTGAGATTGAGACAACCTTAGGTATTAGTGGGACCAGCATACATTCAATATTTCATGAAAATTTCACAGTCAAAAAAAAATTTGTTTGCGTTGGATCCAACACAAATTGTCAATCGCTCAAAAAAAAGCTCGTGACGATTGCTAGAAGGAAATACTCTAAACATACGATCACGGTGCTTCGAAACACGTCTATAACATCGTGACAGTCGATGAATCGTGGATTTACGCATATGAGCCCGAAAGAACAGCAGTCGACTGTATGGGTGTTTCAAATTGGACCAAATCCAACGAAAGTTGCTCGCGCACGAAGCACTTTCAAGCAAATGGTCTCCTGTTTTTTCGGAAAAACTGAACATGTCGCAACCGTACCACTAGAACAACGCAGAACAGTAAATTCTGAGTGGTACACAACCATTTGTTTGCCAGTTGTCTTCCAAGAAATCAGGAAAACCAACCCCCGAAGACCGATCACTCTTCACCGCGACAATGCGAGCTCTCACACAATGCTTCAAACAACTGCATTTTTAAGCAGTCGAAACATCGATTTGATTAGTCATCCGCCGTACAGTCCTAACTTGGCACCGAATAACTTCTTTTTATTCTCGTACGTAAAATATAAAATGAAAGGTGAACGTTTGTCGACACCTGAAAAAGCGGTTATTGCGTTCAGAATGCATGTTTTGGAGATAACTCAATCAGAGTGGCAAAAATGCTTCAACAATTGTTTCAAACGCATACAAAAAGATTTAGATCTTGATAAGGAATATTTTGAAAAACAATAAAGCTATTTTCGATGATTAATATTTGTTTTTATTCTCTAATCCCGAAATATAAAAAGGCATCCCTCGTAAGAGACAAGACGCGTCGGCATTCAGAACATTGCAGTTTCACGCGAATAGACATTTTCACCGAGTGCCACGAAAAATTCAAGTCTGTACTATGTTCCAAGGCCGGTAAGAAATGTTCTTTCCTTTTTAGACGGTAACCCATCAAATTTTGGATACAGACCCGAATATTGGTTCATCCGAGTATGAGGGGAGTGTCTGTGGATTTTTGTAAAAAAGTGAAAAAACAGTGAGTTCATGATTAAATTGTTCCTGTTAAAATTACAGTTGCAAACTCAGTGAATGATTGAATCCTGTGTAGTAGAGCTCTTCTCCTTCGGGGGCAACCGCTAAATATGATCGCATATAAAGATTTGACACCCACGCCTTCGTGCTTCAAGAACTGGTACCATGGAGGACGTTACTAACATCCACAATCTCATCTAACGGAATGCTAATTGAAGTTATGCAAGATCGCTGAAGCATATCCCATAAGTTAGATTTTGAAAGCTATCGATCTCGAAGCGATGGTTCTGCTTACCTCGGACAACAGAAGTGAGGCCACTTAACACGTTAAAGAAGGCTCAGATTTTGTATTTGACATTATCTGACAGCAGAAAATGTCAAACGTTGCCTTATCCGGCGGAGCCTTGCACAAAAATTTTACATTTTGAAGAGAAAGAACTTATTTGGCAAAAAATGCACACATCTTGCTTCTGTGCTGCTTCTGTTGTTATTTCTTCACACTTATGCCGCAATTTTATCGAATGGCAAAATAAACAAACAGGTCTTATGACGGACGAGCTGCTTGCAGTTACGGATTTTTTGTTGCTAAGAAATGCCCATAGAGCCGCAAACACATAGAAGAACTATAAATGTTCTTCAGAAGTATCCTGGAACTTTCAGAAAGTCGTGAAAACGATGAATGTGAATGTTGTAAATCCTTATCTGTTAAACGAGGTAAAAATTATGCTGCAAAGAAAACAAGCAAAGAACGACAGGGGTTACAACGTTCTGCCGATTTTGCGAAGGTGAACTTCAACTTTGTCTAAAATGTTTTAAAAGTACCTAGAAAATCCAATAAATATGTTTATAATTTTATTATAGCCTACCTTTAAAAATAAGCTCTTAAACTCATCAATTAATTATTACTTTTGATCAAAAATAGTTTATTTCATCAAATAAAAATAAAATTCAAATCTACTGCCGTAGTGGGCCAACGGTTGTACACACCGTCCTCAACATGTTTAAAGCACTTTTCGACCTTCGTAAGCGCTTTCGGAATGAATTTCCTGGTCGTTTCATGACTTTTATGAACCATTAAAACAGGGAACTGAACCGACAGAAAAATGTCTACAACGTAAGTTTTCTGAGGTGTGATCTACATCAACTTTCTAGAGCAAAGTACTCAGTTCGATGCCGACCAAAGTGCTCATACAGCATGACAAAGCAACCAACACTTTCCAACAGACAAGTCGGTCGAATTTAAAGTTGTTGTTCTTAAAATTGTATATTTGAGTAGAACCCACATTCATTTAGTTTTTAATTGAAATCGAAGAAACCGAAGTCTTGCTTATATCTAACTTAATGTTCTCTCCCTTTAGTAAGAACAACATTTGGAGTGGCTTGGCACACAAAAAGGGTGAATTGAAAAGGAAACCATTTAGCAGTTGTTGTCATCATATGTCCAAAAATTCAAAACTATTCCAAAACTTTTGAGCTCTTGTTCAAAATGTCTTTGACCGGTTTGATTTGACAATTCAATCCCGAATTTTGACTTTTACTTCAGTTTGGGAGTTGGAACCATGTTTTTGGGGGTGGTCTGAATTAATTGTGACAGTTACCTCGACTTTGCTATAAATAGGGACAACAACACTTGTAACGAATTCAAACGCAGAATCATTCTTGTCAATTGCTGTTTCTTTGGGCTCAAGAGACAATTGGACAAAAAAGCCCTCTCGAGAAGGCCTAAACTCGTTTTATATAATAGCCTGATCATCCCAGTCCTACTTTATGGTGAGGAAACTTGGACGTTACTAAAAGCGGGCGAGCAAGCCCTTAGTCTTTTCGAGAGAAAAGTTTTACGTGCGATTTTTTATCCTGATTACGTTTATGGCATTTAAAGGAGAAGATTTAACGACGAACTCAATGATCTGTACAGTGACATGGGCCAGCTGTTAAGATACTAAGGCCATGTAGAGAGGCGAATCAGAGCCCTTGGGGCAACGCAACAGAGGACGGCCTAGGCTAAGATTGCGCATACAAGTGGAGAAGCACCTCAACCAACTTGGAGGCAGCTAGCAAAAGATTGGGCTTTAGATGCATGTTGGTTAAAGCACAGGTCCTCCCCGGACTGTAGCGCCATTAGAAGAACAAAAAGAAGAAGGTACACATACCCCAAATACACTTGTCCAACTCCACCACATTCAGGTGAGATATACATTCTTTGTGCAGGTTGTGAATTTGTCACATGTGTTCGGGGTTTTTGATCTATATTTTTATTTTAACTTGCCCCCGTTCAAAATGTTATTACAGTGCAATTAAAGATAGGGAAGGGAACCTCATGTGTAAATTACTGCTTGCGTGTAAAAAAGAATCGGTAAAAAACCAAAATTTGTGTCAATGCCATGTTTGTCTCATCTCCTATCATCGTGCTGTTGTACTCGTATGTGTAAGATAGTTAATAAGCGGTTTTTAGACGACATTAAATAGTTTGAAACTTGAAAGAAAAGAAGTTGCTTTACAAAAAACTTCATATAAAGTTGTCAAATATCCGCCATTTTGTCTTTTGAATTTTCCGGCTATGTACAGAGCGCCACAGACCTCGTATCTGGCAATACTATACATCATTTGAAAGGTCTTGACATAACTTACCAAATGACGCTATGCATGATTAGTTTGGATATTGCGTTAAACAGTTATAGATGTGTTAACATGGAGTTCAATAACGTCGAAATTCAAGCGGATTTGCCTTTCCTTCGTTAAAGGCAAATCCGCTTGAGAAACGTTCCGTGAGATTATTGGTGTTTTGGGAGATGATACTCTGTCACTTCGAACCGCGTAGGAATGGTTTAGACCTTTAACAGCCAATGAAAACAACACCATATATAAGCCAAACCTGCGACGACGAATATCGATCGAATCATGGAAATCATCGAGTTAGACCGGTATCTTGTGACATCGCCCAGGAGATGGGAGTTAGTCACCAAACCATTTTAAACCATCTGCAGAAGGCTGGATACAAAAAAAGCCTGATGTTTGGGTGCCGCATGATTTGCCGTTAGAAACACCTTCTTGACCGAATCAGCGCCTGGGATATGCTGCTGGAACGGAACGAACTCGACCCTTTTTTTAAGCGGAGGGTGCCTAGCAACGAAAACTGGATTACATACGACAATTTGAAGCGAAAACGGTCGAGTCTGAAGGCCGGCGAATCGTACCAAACAATGACCAAGCCGGGATTGACGGCCAGGAAGGTTTTGCAGTGTGTTTGGTGGGATTGGAAGGGAATCATCCAGTATGCGCTGCTCCCATATGGCCAGACGAGTAATTCTACCATTTCCTGCGAACAACTGAACCGTGCGAAGCAGGCGATCGACCAGAAGTGTCCAGAATTGGCCAACAGGAAGGTTGTAGTGTTCCACCAGGACAACGCTAAACCACACACTTCGTTGATGACTCGTCAAAAACTACGTGAGGTCGGATGGAAGGTTTTATCGCATACACCATATATTGCGGACATGGCGCCAAGTGATTATCATCTGTTCCCTTGGTGTGAAATTGAACTCAAAAAAAGCTTGTGAAATGTGGCTGTCCGAGCTCTTCGCAAGTAAAGAGGGTGGCTTCTACGAGGGGGGTATTATGAAGTTGCCGACTAGATGGAAGATTATCGGACAAAACGGCGCATATCGAACAAAACGGCGCATATTTGAACTAAATCCGATCACTGTAACACATTTTGTGAAGCATTGAGCAGGAAACCCATCCCATACAAACTTTTAGTTAAAATCAAGGCAATTACAAACTGTCTAAGTGTCACATTCTGAACAGAGGAAAATTGACAGAGGAATTTGTAAGTCAAAGTGAAGTCCGGTAAGGTTGCATCCTTTCTCCGATATTGCTGCCATCAGTGGTTAGTGATGTGCTCTGTCAGCGATAGATCAAGTAATTCAATGGAAGCTTTAATTTTAACTAAATTGTCAACTAAACCTGCTTTAATGTTTTTCTAAGACGTTTAATGCAAACACTTGATATACACGAAAAGACATGGTTAGACTCCTTACTCTTGATGAGAAAGGGCTGGTAGCGGAGAAAAAATTGTGTGGCTATTGACACACATCAAAATATGCATTAATCAAAATTTTTGTATTTAGAGACTAGGTCAATTCACCCCAAGGACTGCAGCGTCATCCGATTATTGAGTAAATTGGCAAACATTTCCATCAGTCGAACATTTATTCATTTCATAACAATTCAAATTTAACAACACAATCCCAACGAGAGTTTAGTAACTGTACGATGCAATCGGGGAGGTATACGAGGTCTTCACAATGGTGCTGTCAGCGAAGGCAGCGCTCTTGACTAAAGCTGGGGCTGGGGCAGCGGCATACGCCACTGGAGTCGGTGCACTTTTAATCACTGTAGCAGTTGGAACAGCGGCAACGGTCTTAACAGCAGCTCCAAGCGGCTCCCTGCGAACAACAGCATTGAAGCCGTTCACGGGGTCAGAACTATAGTCCACAATCCGTCTGAAGCCGTCAGCATCATTCAAGGAGTACTGTCCCTGAACCAAGTCACCATCACGCGTTTCGTATTGGTTCTTCGAGTCTCCAGAAACCGCATCCTGAATGTCATAACCGAAACTGTACTGTGGGTTTGGATCATTTTCGTCGGACTTCTCCAAGACTGGCTGGGCAACAGTCTGAATGAGTCCAGCACTGGCCACTGCTACACAAGCGAGAAACACAAAAATCTGTGAAGAGACGAAGTACAGTAGAGGGTGAAGTGTTTGAAAAATAAACAAATAAGACAATATTTCGCACCTTAACGGACATCTTTGCTTGTCGTATGAAGTACTTGAAGAACTACACTGATGACAACCTACAATGACTCATGGGCTTATATACTTGAAGAGAACCAAATAAAAATGAATGGCGTAATGCTCCTTCTCCTTCGACGCGTATCTTTCAAGGTCGGACGGGAGTCACTGGCATACACTGCATCAATTTGTGTCGTTTCCTTTGCGATGCCTTTCTAGTTGGTCGATTTGAATTGCAGGAACCAGTTTTCTTTTTTGCCGAAAATGCGCATCTCACGTGAATGAAGTTACATTCACTTGGATGCATTTTCTAGAGGTCAGCTGCCCCATCGCATCGTGGACCTCCACAATCCCTTTTACTTTCTATATCGTTAATTAATTTTATTTTGGCATGGGTGTTATTGAAAACGATGGTCAATGGCAATTCTTACGTAAAACCGACAGGCAACTTTCAGACAGGGTAAGGTCAAGTGAACTGAAAAATGCATCGACTTAGGATGGGTATTGATTGATTGAAATTCAAGGAGATGGAATCGTTTAAGGAGTGACTTCTTAATTCTAACTCATATATTTATTTGAATGAAAAGGAAGTGTGAGCTCGAGAGAAATGTTAGCTCGGAATTGCAAAGAAAAACATTTGTTTCAAACATTTAGTGGAATTTGGAAAAAAAAGTAACAAATTCTTGAAAAGTTAAGCAACTATCTATCAAATAATTTTGGGTTTCCTATTTATTGTACAAAGCTAGATAAATCCCATCAGTAGAGTTTGAAATATCAGTATTCAACGCTGAAACAGAGCTTAAAGCTTTACGAAGATAATCTTTATGAAGATTTGACAAAATTCCATACGAGTGCTACATCATCATCTAATCAACCAATCCGGGTCATTAGGGTAATGCAAAAACGTGCTCCCTCAAAATGGCGCATACGTGTGAGAAGAACCTCAGTCAACTTCTCATATTTTCCACAACTAGTGGAAAATTCGACGGTACTCAACTGAAACAACAAGAACACCAATTAATTCCGACTGGTCTTATCAGCAGCATCCTAGGCTCTTCATATTTCTTTGCCGTTTTTGCATATTTTTGGAAAAAAAACAATTCAATTCAAAATCGATTAACATACGAGGGGCGTTGAATATATTCTCCGTATCGATATGAAGGAAAATGCGAATTCAATTGTTTGTTTTGTTTTTTTTTTTCTCACTAAAATCTCTCCCCAACATCAGTGCAGTTGTTACATCTTGAGAAAAGATTTTTTAAACCCGCAAAAAAAAATAAATTTGCAAACCACCCATTTATTGCCGACTTGAGTTCTTCATCATCCGAAAATCTTTTTCCACGAAGACATTTTTTCTAATCCAAAAACAGGAAATGATATCTTGGGCCAAGGTCTGGATTATATGGTTGGTGTTGGATTTCTTCGAAACCACAATCTCGCGCAGCAGCCTTGGAAACTCGCGCCGTGTGAACAGGAGCGTTGTCATGAAGAAGCAACACACCCGCTGCGAGTTTACCCCGTCTTGTCTTTTTAATTTCCTCCCGCAAATTATGCAAAGTGGAAGTGGATCGCGAAGAATGTGGCGATGATGGTTTTAACTCTTTTTGTACTCAATGAGCAAGATTCTCTTTGAGTCTCAAAATCTGTGGCCATAAACTGTGGATATGTGAACTTCTTGGGAAGTCTGCTCTTTTTTTATGCCACTGCATGGACTCTTGTTTGTTTTCAGGGTCATAGTGGTGCACCCATGTTTCGTCCCCAGTAATAATTCGATCCATAACACCGTTCGCGTTCTCACTACCCATCTCCAAAAGCTCTCTACAGCATGCGATTCTCACATATTTCTGAGGCGCTGTGAGCATTCGTGGCACCCACCTTGCACTGACCTTTAAAAGGTTAAGATGGCCATGAAGAATGGTGTGAATGGTACCAGTTGAAAGCTTGGTGATCCCTGTCATTATTTTCACCTTTATTCGAGCATGCCCAGGAACAAGTTTTGCGACTTCTTTGATGATTTCTCCCGTACAAGCAGTAGCCGGGGTGCCGAAACGGAGGTCGTCTTCAATGCTCTCTCTGCCTCTCTTGAACTCACTTGACCACTTTTTAACAATTGATAATGGAGGTACGGAACCCTGCTAAACAGCCACCATCTCTTCATGAATAGTTTTGTTGACTTTTTCCTTGCTTAAGGAAAAATGTAATTACAGCGCGATGCTCAATTTTCACCATCATCGTCTCAGTCGCCATTATGATTCTGTTTAACTACAGATAAAACGCGAATTAATAATCACATGTATTTGAAATTTTACATTAATGTACTAAAATAATAGTATTACTTAGTTTTACTTAGTAATACTTAATAGTATTACCTTATAAGTCTTCAGCTTCACCCCGATACCGAGAATATATTGAATGCCCCTCGTATATACAAACATTTAACCATTTTCGTCATTTCATCGGTGTACAACATCTGTGGTTTATAAAAAATTAAACTTGCCCAAGTTATTTTCATAAAAACATCGAAAAGGAATTTGGCATAGGCTGTGTCAATAAGAGAGTGGGTGGTCGAGGCATAGCGATTGATGCATAAAAATTTTCCAACAGCCAAAGCAATGCCATAATGGATGAAACCTGCTCTTTCTCGATAAGTTCTAGTCGCTCTTAGTTGATCTATTGAACAGTATCAAATTGACAATCTTGAATACCATTAAACACTCAGTATAGCCTAGCCTAAAATCCGGAGAGGTTAACCAGTACCTCACACAAATGGATGAAGTTATAAAACGAAAAATGTAGAAGACAATACCGAAAGTAGCACAAACCGATTATATCGAAAAATTTCACGTGCAAAAAAGTACACTCCTGTCAAGACTAAAATTCTTATACAGGCGGCTTACGAACCCACAGAGTGCTGAAATTCGGTTTCTGAAGTTACACATAAAAGTACTCCAACAGTAAATCAAATATAATTGCAGATTAGCTGTAAGCTTGCGTTGAGGCGTTAAGATAGTGCTTAAGATAAGTGCTTGACAACGACTTTTTCGTAGTTGAGGTTTCCCTGGAAAAAGTTAAAGCAATTGGTGATGTTTTTCAGAGATCGTACACGGTCAACGGGACTCGTAGTCCGAATCACGACCTGGAAGACGGTTTAATGTAGATAGTTAAGTAGAGTTAAGTTTGAGATTTATATAGTTGTACGCAGATATGAGTTTAAGTCTAGTTTTAAGGGAGTGTAGTTAGATGACATAGTTACTAAACTTAGATTAAGTACAATCCACAATTCCAAGTTTTTTTTATAATTTTCTGGTATTAAATTAAAGAAATGTACATAGGTTTAAGTACTAAATTTAAAAGAATATAAGAAGCTGAAAGGCATGAAACAAATACGAGAGTTGCCTTTTATATTTCGGGATTAGAGAACAAAAACAAATATTAATCATCGAAAATAGCTTTATTGTTTTTCAAAATATTCCCCAATAAGATCTATACACTTTTGCATGTGTTTAAACCAATTGTCGAAGCACTTTTGCCACTCTGATTGAGGTATTACCAAAACATGCATTCTGATCGCATCAACCGCTTCTTCAGGTGTCGAAAAACGTTGACCTCTCATTTTATTTTTAACGTTCGGGAATTAAAAGAAGTCATTCGGTGCCAAGTCAGGACTATATGGCGGATAACTTACCAAATTGATGTTTTGAGTGCTTCAAAATTCAGTTGTTTGAGCCGATATCTAAAAACTCGCATTGTCGTGGTGAAGAGTGATCCGTCTTCGGCAGTCGGTTTTCCTGATTTCTTGGAAGACAACTGACAAACAAATGGTTGTGTACCACTCAGAATTTACTGTTCTGCGTTGTTCTTGTGATACCGTTGCGATATTTCCAGTTTTTCCGAAAAAACAGGCGACCATTTGCTTGGAAGTGCTTCGTGCTCGAGCAACTTTTGTTGGATTAGGCTGAAACACCCATACAGTCAACTGCTGTTTACTTTCGGGATCATACGCGTAAATCCACGATTCATCAACTGTCACGATGTCATAGACGTGTTTCGAAGCACCGCGATCGTATGTTTAGAGTTTTTCTTTCTATCAATTGACTCGAGCCTTTTTTGAGCGATTGACAAATTGTGTGGGATCCAACGCGAACAAATTTTTTTGACTGTCAAATGTTCATGCAATATTGAATGTATACTGGTCCCACTAATGCCCAACGTTGTCCCAATCTCACGATAGGTCACATGACGATCTTTCAATATCAGTTGGCGCACAGCATCAATGGTTTCCGGAACAACAACTGATTTTAAACGACACGAACTTTGACGAAATTCGTCTTGGAGTGAACTACGACCTCGGTTGAATTCACCATACTATCGATAAACACTGGTCCTTGATGGAGCTTCATAGCCAATAATTGAATTAAGTTCATCGATGCACTGTTGTTGAGTTAATCCACGTCGAAAGTTTCGTCGTCGAAAATTAATCTACGAAAATTTTCACGATTTATTTCCATTTTTTTGGGCAAGATGAATCTTTTAAGTTACTGTAAACAAAACAAATTGCGCTCGTATGTCTAAACGTTCTGACTACGTATAACCTCAAAAATGTCAAACTTTACGAAAGAGCTTTCAGTTTCCAGATTGCAATTTTCGTATCCTAGATTCGCTTAAAGTATGCGTGAAGAGCCAGTAAGTTAGAGTTGAGATCAGTAGATTATATTTTTAAGCTAGTTTTAAGTCCAGGATCTAAGAAAATGTGGTCGCCGTGGCGTAGTGGGTAGAGTGCGACGCTCGCACGCCGAAGGGTGTAGGTTCGACCCCCAGCTCAACACCAATTTTTCGAATTTTTCACGGCATCACCTCTTTCGAGCTGCCGCCAGCACTCAAAGAGTAATAACTGTCTATGAAAGCTTCTCAAATTTCGCCATTCGGAGTCGGCAAAAAACTGTAGGTCCCTTCTACTCGTGAGAGAACAGTGGCGCGCACAACACGAGCAGTTGATGAGCAAGCTAGGCCCTGGTCCCCCTTTGGACTGTAGCGCCAACAATTATTATTATTATCTAAGAAAATGAATAAAGAAAAATAAAAATGCACTGAAATTTGATCTAATCTAACTATCTAGCCTTTTGTCAATCAAGGATCTGAAATCATGCTTTTTTAAATGAACAAAACATACTTTTGGTACTTAATGCCTTCTCCGCCCCGAAAATATTTTTAAAGGAAAATGTTTAACTGTAGCAAGATCATTTTACATACGGGCGAGGTTGAAAATGTGGCAACAATTTGCAATTGGTCGGGATCTCTAGATATTTGGGTTCCTATATGAGCACTTGGCCATTTCAGTGAGTACCTACATGCCAATGCACATGGCCAATTTAATAAGGACACTAAAGAAGAAACGCCCCACAGTATACCGGAAGATTCTGGAAGAGACAAAAGTTTGGTTTTCTAAAGAAGACTTCCTTGCCTGGTCCGTAAATACATAGGTTGCATATTTAGCTGACTCAGAGTCCATTCGATGGAGTACTGAATGAAAATTCCTACTTAAGGAAAAGTTCGGAGAGATTGAGACGGTGCTCTGTATGGTTGGCTCACGGGCTTTTATTTTCTTTTCCAGCAGAGTCAGTCGATTAAGGTAAGTATATTTGATGCCTTAAAGTACCTTATAGAGCTCCACAAATTTTCACGCAACTCCTGATTCAACTAATACATTTTTTTGACGACGAGCTAAATGATGTGCCTATAGATGGATACAAATTTTACACATCCATCAACATAGTTTGTATCGTCCTTTTTCTTCTCCTTCATGTGCCGCTACAGTCCGGGATGGACGTAGGTCAACCAACAAATTTATCCAGCCAGCACGATCTCTCGCCAGTTACCTCCAATGACGCACTCCGAGTTGGTAGAAGTCTTTCTCCACTTATGTACTCTGTCAAAACCTCGACCATTATGTACTGAGTTATTCATAGGCTCGGTGACAGCCTACGCTATCCTCTACTGAGTTGTCCCATGGCTTGGATTCGATTTCGGGCCGCAGTATAAGGCACCATTTGCATGCTCAGATACAATTATCATAGGAAGGCTTTTTTCCATGACAAGTAGAAGTTCCTGAACTTTTAGATTGCATGAGGACGTACAGAGATCAGAGCCACGGTAAACGGAACCATTATCGAAACAGTTCTCGCATTAAAGAGTTTCGTTGCTAACTAATTTATCCTTCATTTTGATGGCTCTATCGAATAGGTGTAGGGCTATTCTCGCCGACCTGCCATAAAAGTGGGAAGATTAGGCTGACGACAGCGCAAAGAAGGAGATTCGAAACCTAATTTGTTAGTAGGCATCTATCTCCGGTATTTGAGAGGAATGAAGGAAAGAAAAGTCTTCGAATCAGAACCATTGGGACAATGCAACAGAGGACGGCCTAAACTAAGATGGCGCACACAAGTGGAGAAGGATCGCAACCAACTTGAAGTGCGCAATTAGAGGCAGCTAGCGAAAGAGCGTGCTGGGGGACCAGGGCGTAGCTTGCTCACCAAATACTCGTTTTGTGAGCAGATCTACAGTCATTTGCCGACTCCGAACTGAGAGTTATTACTCTTTGAGTGTTGTCCGCAGCTTGAAAGAGGTGGTGCCGTGCAAAATTCTAAAATTTGGTGTTAAGCTGAGAATCGAACCTAGACCCTTCGGCGTGTGAGCGTCGCACTCTACCTACTACGCCACGGCAGTCACAGTTGCCATCTCTTAAAAATGCTGAATTGTAGGATTAGCTAATTCTCTCAAATATACGGGCAGTTGCCGAAGGTCCACATTAATGGGACACAAGAAGACATTTTTGGCTCTTGTTTGGTTACTCACACCACGATTCCTTTCCTCATTATCATCTTATAGAAACCTGGACGAAGAAGCCATTATCTTGCTTACTTTAGTAGTCGGAAATGCCTCCCATTGCTTCCCAAATAGGTGGAAGTTTATTTTTAAAGTAGTCAATGGCTGTTTTGTAGCAGTCCAAATTTGATTTATTCAAGAGGTTTATGAATTTTGTCTTTTTTCAATTTTTTTATCCTTAGCTGGGTACAGAATATTTTTGCGAAAGCCCTAGGTGAAAATAATTTAACAGACATCCTGCCTTTACTGATTTTCCAAGCATGTATTTTAGTCGCAAAATTGGCCACACTCACCTCCGAGAAATATCGAAACACAATGCCACAAATAATTTTACCATTAATTCTCCCACAAAAAAAAAACACAATCTAGGCCAGCTCAGAATTACCTTTCGTCAAGCCATCACTTTGAATTCCCTTTCCACGTCGGTCCCAAGGGAAATGTAAAACCAACACATCAAGTGCAACAAACTGGTTCACGCAGGAGATTGTACCCGGGCCGACGAATATTTTAGAAACTGGAGCATCTTTTGACCTTGGCGCATCGCACACATACCGCACGTGCATCCCAGAGCGTCTGGATTCTTTCAACGCGGACAAGTATAAAAGACGAATCAATCTCGAATGGAAATCAGTTCACTCAGGTTCACTTACCAGAACAACACCTCCAACGAAAAGTAAAAATGGCATTCAAGGTACTTCCAAACCCTTTCGCCTTCTTCGTCGTCTTGTTCACACTTTTACTTGTTTCAGTTCATTGCATTCTTCGCCTGCATCGCTGTGGCTAGCGCTGGATTCCTCAGATCGGTGGCGACACCAGTTGCTGCTGTGGCCCAGCCTGTTTTGGCTAGGACCGAGGATTTCGACCCAAACCCACAATACAACTTTGGTTATGACATTCAGGACGCTATCTCTGGGGATAACAAGAACCAGGTGGAGAGCCGTGACGGCGACGTAGTTCACGGTCAGTACTCGTTGAATGACGCTGATGGCTACAGGCGCATCGTTGACTACACCGCTGATCCAGTGAACGGATTCAACGCAGTCGTCCGCAGAGAACCTCTTGGCGCTGTTGCTGTAAAGACTGTTGTTAAGGCTGCTCCAGCTCCTGTCGCTTATGCTGCTGCACCAGCATTGATTAAGTCTGCTCCAGTCGCCTATGCCGCTGCTCCTGCCCTCATCAAAACAGCACCAGCTCCAGTGGCCTATGCTTCTGCCCCAGCTCTTGTGAAAACTCATTACACCGCCCCGGCTCTATTGAAGACCACTTATGCCGCACCAACTTTGATTAAGTCAGCACCAGCAGTCGCTTACTCAACCGGACCAGCCCTAGTAAAGACCAGCTTCTCATCGCCAATCATCTCATACGCCTACTAATTCGAATAGGATTATGTAAACCTTTTCTTGTTGCTGTTGTTGTTTTTTCTTGTGGACCTTAAATATACATACGTGTTTCAATGCTGTAAAAACGTTCCTATTCTTATTCATTAGCTTGAAAGGGATGTCGTCTTATTTTCCAGGAGCATAGGAACTTTTAAGTGAGTTTTGGGGTTTGATGGGCAACACATTCATCAACCAATAATTTAACAGATAGACTCTAGTAGAGGATGGGGCAGTGTATGAATTCTCTTTGCCACTTAAGCGGAAGTTATGTTGCAAAACAAGAAATAAATGATGTTGTCCCTGTTTATTCAGGATATATGTTATTGGTAGAAACAATTTTAAAAATGAGAGGGTCGGTATGAGTCTCACACAAACTAAGGAGGACCAACTTTTGAAAGTTTAAATACAATTGGGGTGCTGTTAACAATAGAGATTAACGACTAAGGTGAAATTCAACTCTTAAAGCAAGAACTTCGAATCGTTTCCATGTAAGTTAATATTTAGTGTTTGTTCTACGGAAGAATAAATGAAAAAGAGGTGGTTAAAGTTTATAAAAAGCTGATTTTACCAATAAACGTCGTCTCATTGGCTGCCAGAAATGAATCATTATTTTTCCAACGTTTGATGGACTTTTTCTTGTCAAATCATCACATTATCACGTTTCTGCAGCTAGCGAATAGTTACGGAAAACATCAACTAATCCAAAAACCAGAGTCGAATCATTGAGTTTCTTCCACTTCCCTAAAAAAAAACTGATTTGCCGCCTACTTCAAATTGTTGCACGATAGTGATAGCTGATTATGCTGAGTGCTTATTGAATCTGCATCGTCCATCATAAAGCACCCAATTGACCGCTAGGCAAACACAGAAGAGGTGTTTTTGATTCGTTTCGGTTACCGATGTCTATGTAGGGATTAATTTATTGTTAGCTATGCAATGCGTGTAAGTCTCGGGAGAGAAAAGAGAGAAAAGTTTTGTGTGCGATTTTTAGTCCTGTTTGCGTTGATGGCATCTGGAGGAGAAGATTTAACGACGAACTCTGAGGGCTGTACAGCGACATGCGCCTGGTCAAGTGTCTACGGATACAAAGCTTAAGATGGCTAGAGCGCAGCGCAACAGAGGGCGGCATAGGCTAAGGTAGCGCACACAAGTGGAGAAGGACCTCAAACAACTTGGAGTGCTGGCTGGAGAGACATGTTAGTTAAGGCCCAGGTCCACCCCGGGACTATAGCGTCACAAAAAGAAGAAGAAGTGACCGAACGCGGAAGTTTTCACACTGTCTTTTGATATCTTTAAGGTTTCAGCTATGTCGCGCAATTTCACTTTACGGGTTTTCAAAAGTATTTAGTGTACTTTCTTTACGTTTTCAGGCGTAACCACCTCAACTGCGTCCTTTTAGAGCGTTCAGCATCGTTGGTGTCTTTACGACTACGTTTAAAGTCAACATACCAAAAATAAATAGTTGCTTTTAATGAATCAGAGTCCTTGTATCACTTTTCAAGCCATTGAGCTTTCACGGTATTTTTTCCTATCAAAAAGCAGTGTTTAATAAACACACGAAATTCAGTTTTTTCCATTGCTTTAAATACAGCAGAAGTAGCGCCACTTGAGGCACTGTAACTTGTGACCTAATAATAATATTGTTATGAAAATTTGACAAGTGTCATTTGAATGTTTGTACTTCCTAAAAATAATATGGACTTCTTGTTAGTGGCGCTTTCTCCAGGTATATCGGTATGAAGTGAGTGTCAAGATACAAATGTCTCATTTGTTGTGAAGGAGCCCTTATTTTTTTTTTTTTTTTTGTTTAATTGCTATGACTTCTGTGAAAAATATTTAATGTACGTCAAGTCATTGAACAGACAACATCATATTTTTTCATCATGTTAAAAATGTCAAATTTTGTACCATGACTTGCGGAAAGCATTAGTTTTTTTTTCATTTGAAGAAAAGTACTGCAGAGTCGCATGGAATACTTGTCGAGGCATATGGTGATCATGCTCTATCAGAAGCAACATGCAAAAGACGGTTTCAATGATTTTGATGTGAGAAATGAAGAACGTGGAAGACTACCAAAAAAGTTTGAAGACGCCGAATTGCAAACGATATTGGATGGAGATGGCACTTTGTGTCAAAAGCAAATGGTAGCAATGTTAAATGTTGCACAACAAACAATTTCTGACCGTTTAAAAGCTATGGGAAAGTTCCAAAAGTGTGAAAATTGGGTGCCACATGAACTGAATGAAAGACAGATGGAAAATCGAAAAAACACTTGTGAAATTTTGCTTCAAAGACACGAAAGAAAATCGGTTTTGCATCGGATTGTTACTGGCAATGAAGAATGGATTTATTTTAAGAATCCTTAATGAAAAAAAACATTGGTTAATTTGGGACAACCATCAACATCGACTGCAAAACCAGATCGATTCGGCAAGAAGACAATGCTGTGTGTTTGGTGCAACCAGATAGGTGTGCTGTACCACGAACTCCTAAAACCTGTTGAAACCGTTAATACTGATCGCTACCGACAACAAATGATCAGTTTGAACCATGCATTGATCGGGAAACGACCAGAATAGGCCAGAAGACACGGCAAGGAAATTTTGTTCCATGACAATGCACCTGCACATCAAGCAGGATACAATCAAAACACATGGCTGAGAGCAGCTACCCCATCCGCCGTATTGACTAGGCTTGGCTCCTTCCGACTACCATTTGTTTTCATCGATGGGACACGCATTGGCTGAGCAGCACTTTGATTTATACAAGGAGGTCGAAAATTAGGTGTCTGATTGGTTTGCTTTAAAAGACGAATAATTTTATTGGCGTGATATTCATAAATTGCCAGAAAAATGGTCAAAATGTGTAGAAAACAATGACCAATACTTTGGATAAAATGTTTTTACTTTCCCATTAATAATTAGTGTTTTATTTTCACAAAAACCGCTATGCCTGGTATTTAGTTTTGAGAATATGCGAACTGCATATCAACATTGGAGATGGAACTGAACATCTCCTCGAAAGTAAATAGGTCCACGAGACTAAATAGTTTCTCGGAGCTAGTTTCCATATCATGAATTAAATACCTTTCCGCAAAGGAACCGTTTCATGTTCGGTCCGGTAAAGGAACTGTTTTGCGCAACTCTACAATATACCAATGTTTACGAATGATACGGCCTCTGCCCCGGGTACAATATTCATACATTTTTTTACCAACTGAAAACTGCTCTCTTAATATTAAAGGAAAACAGTTTTGATGGAAGTTAAGCCGAATCCTCAAACGACACAAGCTATCCGGTTCACAAGTCCTACAAAAGGGTGTCACGTACCTAACAATTAACAATTATGTTCTACCGCAATTGACTGGGAAGGCAAGTGCAAATATCTTTTTGTGACATTAGACAAAAACCTGACTTTTCATATTTCTACCATCATAAACAAAGTAAACAAGCTAACAAGCCTATTGTGTCCACTGATTTGTCGAAACTCCAGACTTAGTATTGAAACATGTTGTAGATCCACAAGTTAATTTTTCAAGCCATTTGTATGGGGCATCAGCCTAGGCGACTTCGTGGAAACTCACAACTTAACACTTTAAAGATAAAGGTTATTGTTAGTACTTAGTTGTTACAAAAAATTGTTTGATAGCTGTAAAGGTTCATTGCGGCCTAGATGGTGTAACACAAAGACGTGCAATGTCCTCCACGATGTCTTCGACTTCTTCTTACTTTCACTACAACTGAATTCAAAGCAACCGAGTTGTTTAAAAAAACATATTTTTTATTGATCTTTCACATTACAAACTAAGGTCAACGAGTTTTAAACAAACATTCCAGTCAAAAGGGTTCCGAACAACTTAATAAGCGTATGAAACAATTGGCGAGGCGTAGCTGGTCTTGACAAGAGTTGGGGCTCCGGCTGCGTAAGTCAAGGCAGGAGCGGCAGAGTAGCTCTTCAATAAGGTTGGAGCAGCCGAGTAAGATACGACTGGAGCCGATTTGATTAAAGTTTGAGATCTGAGCAGTGCTGGAGCAGCTGCGGCGTAGGTCAAAGCTGGAGCGGCGGCATAGCTCTTCAACAGAGTCGGTGCTGCGGAATACGATAAGACTGGAGCCGATTTAATCAGTGTCTGTGACCTGAGCAGTGCTGGGGCAGTGGCGCTGTACGAAATTGCTGGGCCTGAGTGAATCAGTCTTGGTGCAGCATAAGAGATGGTTGCTGGAGCGGACTTAATTAAAGTTTGTGCTGGAGCAGCATATGCGATTGGTGCAGAGGAACGGACCAGAGTTGGAGCGGCAGCATAAGCAACTGGAGAGGCAACTGATTTAATCAGAGCTGGTGCCGAGGCGTAGGCGATTGGAGCAGGAGCAGCCTTGATGAGGGCAGGAGCAGCAGAAACAGTCTTCACAGCAACACCCAGTGGCTCCCTGCGCACAACAGCATTGAATCCATTCAAAGGATCGGCAGAGTAATCGACGATACGTCTGTAACCGTCGGCGTCGTTCAAGGAATACTGACCACGGACAACATCCCCATCACGGTTCTCGAATTGGTTCTTGTTGTCACCAGAAATAGCATCCTGAATGTCATACGCAAAAGAATACTGTGGGTTGGGATCGTTTGCTTCGGCGGACTTTGCAAGAACTGGCTGAGCGATGGCTGCTACGGAAGCAGCTGGGGCAAGGTATCCAGCACTAGCGACAGCCACGCAGGCGAAGAATGCGATGAACTGAAACGAAAGAAGTTAAGTAAGTAAGTAACAAATCGCTGCCGACTGAAAGCAATCAAGCGTTCTCAGTGGAACTTACTTTGAATGCCATTGTCTGGTGGTTGTGTTATCCTGTCGTCGAACTGGAGTAATCTGATCTCTCACCACGCACGACCCGGTTTATATAGCGAGGGTTTGGTTCCAAAATTAATCCAATTCGCAAGGTTAGCGTCAGTGATGATATGTACCCGTGCTGCGAAATTGGAAAGGAACTGCCCAATTGTAGTGACGCGCAACCTGCATGAACCAGTTTGCAGGTGAACAGCATCACCACCAACTCTGACCGCGTGTGTATCTGGGCCTAGGTACACATTATCGTTAATTAACCCGTTTCAGTTTGCCGACGCAGTGGTTTTTGTTGCAATAAACAAATTGTGTGCATTTGACTTTGTGCGGTAGACACACGATTTTCTTGTGAATCGTTTGTGAATGGACTCGTACTCTATCGTATTTCATTGGGATTGGGTTTCGTGGTTAACACAGGTCGAAGGAATGTTCGCAAGTATGACTGGGTATTGAATCATTCGTGTTGCTGTTAGGTACCTGTTGAATGGGCTGAGTGGAAAACGTAACCGGCGTTTGTGAGAGGATTTAATGAGTCGGCACTCATGGCCGTTAATCCGTCGTGCTTTAGAAGTAGATATGATTTGTAGAATGGTGTCTACTTTAAGTAATTCAATACTAGATGCGATAGCTTGGAATATATCAAAAGTTTACTCTATCAAGCAGTAATGGAAGGACAGGATATAAACGGGAAGATTGGTTCCCATAAGCCTTAGTTTAGAAAGAGGGTTTAGGGTTTATGGTTAATCTTTTTAAAATATTCATGATAGATTAAGTTTTTATTTAGTTATTTGTTTTATTTATTTTATTTAATTTTTATTTATATATTGAGTTTATTCTTTTGGAGAGATTCATTTTGCAATTAAAGTGATAAAGTTTCAGTAAAGGTAAAGATTCAGTGTGGCATAATTACGGTTAGTTGAGGTTGCAATGACGAACAGAGAGAAGACTCTACACTTGGCCCCTATAAAGAAAGGTCTCTAAAACCAAAGAAAACTGGACTGAAACTTTTTCTAGTCTTACACAGATCGCTCCAGTCACTCAAGAAATATAGCTCCAAGTGCGGATTAATTGAGGAAAGTACACAGCAAAAGATGCAGTTGAAAAATTCTTATAGATTTGGACTGAATCATTGTGTGACTTCCTAATTTTGTGACATGGGTGTCCATTGCCCCGTGAATCCCAATGGCAACATCCATTTTCGTAATTCTATTAGCTTACTTACCCAACGCTCCGCTGGGAGAGGAGGACATCTCTGCTGGAGTCATCGGTAAACACAGCCTGCACGACACGCGGTTTCCACACCTGGACATTCACAAAGGACCTGGCGATCTCCTGATCAATCAACCGTCAACCAGATTGATCAGGTTGCGATCGACGTCAGACACTCCTCCAGTATTATCGATGTCCGAACCTTCCGAGGTGCAAACATTGACTCGGATCATCACCTTGTTGTAGCCAAAGTAAGAACCCGGATATCGAGAGAGCAACAGAGTCGAGAGAGACCAAAACGGTTTGACCTCGGAAAGCTACAATCGCAGCCGATTGCTGGGAACTTTACCGACGAAGTCTAACTGAAACTCGCTCAGAGTTCGACGCTTCTTGCACTAAGCACAGAAGAAGAATGGAAACGTTGTCAAGAAGCCATCAAAGATGCTGCCACTGTTTGACGGTTTGACGACGAGTGCATGCAAGCGAAGGCAGCTAAACAAGACGTCTATAAGGCGACGCTGCATTGAACAAAGAGGGCTGTTCGTGAGCTCAACGAATAGAGAAGAAGGGAAGAGAACCGGCTTCTTAGAAGGAAGAAGAAGGAGCATGAGAAGCGCGCGGTCGAGGAAATGGAAAGGTGCTATGGCAGGAATGAAGTCCGAAAGTTTTACCGAAAGGTAAAACAGCTATCCGGAGGATACAAGGTTCGGACCAAGGCCTGTCGGGACCAAAACGGACAACTCGTAGTAAAGTCGCAATCTGTGCTGAGAATCTGGAAGGATTATTTCTGCAGACTACTTAACGGCGATGACAGCCCAAATCCCGCTGTTAGGCAGAATGTTCCACTCAATTTGGACGATGATAGAAAAGCATTCCGTCCCCCCGATTACGAAGTTAGGATAGCAATATCCAAGCTGAAGTCGAACAAAGCTGCTGGAGCGGACGGACTGTCCGCAGAACTATTTAAAGTAGCTGGAGATGACTTGGTTGGGCGCATGCACCAGCTCATCTGTAAGATGTGGTCGGAGGAAAGCATGCCCGATGAGTGGAATCTCAGCGTCGTTTGCCCGGTTCACAAGAAAGGAGACCCCTTTAATTGCGCCAACTACCGAGGGATAAGTCTCCTGAACATCGCATAAAAGATCCTTTCTGCAGTATTGTGTGAGCGTCTGAAACCATTTGTCCATGACCTGATAGGTCCCTATCAGTGTGGTTTCAGGCCAGGGAATTCCACTATAGACCAAATCTTCACATTACGGCAGATCCTGGAAAAGACCCAAGAAATGCAAATTGACAGTCATCACCTATTCGTGGATTTCAAGGCTGCATATGACAGTGTGCATAGAGACGAGCTATACAGTGCCATGTCTAGTGTTGGCATGCCTACCAAACTCGTCAGATTGTGTAGGATGACGATGGAGAACTCTCGCTGCTCCGTCAAGGTCGGTACCGAACTCACCGAGACCTTGAATGTCAAAAAAGGTTTTAGACAATGCGACGCACTGTCATGTGACTTTCACAAGTCAACATCAGAGTCACGATCTTCCAGAAATCAGTTCAATTGCTAGCTTTCGCTGATGACATTGACGTGATTGGACGAACAAAGCGAGCCGTCAATGAGGCGTTTGCTGGCATTGAAGCGGAACCGGCTAAAATGAGTCTGGCGGTAAATGAAGGCAAAACTAAGTAGATGCTGTCATCAAGGAAGGACACGCAACATCGACGTCTTGGATGGAGCGTCACACTAGGCAGCAGAAACTGCGAGGTAGTCAAGGACTTCGTCTACCTGGGCTCCGCGGTAAACAGGGACAACAACATCAGTACCGAAGTCAAACGCAGAATCACTCTTGCCAATCGCTGTTTCTTTGGGCTCAAGGGGCAATTGAGTGATAAGCCCCTCTCTCGAAGGACTAGGCTCGCTTTATATAACAGCTTGATCATCCCCGCCCTACTTTCGGAATCTTGGAAGTAAGCAAAGGCGGATGAGGAAGCCTTTAGTCTTTAGAGAAAAGTTTTGCGTGCTATTTTTTGCCCTGTTTGCGTTGATGGCATCTGGAGGAGAAGATTTCATGACGAACTCTATTGACTGTACAGCGACATGCGCCTGGTCATGTAGAGCGTATAGACACCACTGCTCCGGCCCGAAAAGTCTTTGAATCCGAGCCATTGGGACAACGCAACAGAGGACGACCTAGACCAAAGTGGCGCACATAAGTGGAGAAGGACCTCAACCAACTTGGAGTGCGCAGCTGGAGACAGCTGGCGAAAGATCGTGCTGGCTGGAGAGGCATGTTGGTTGAGGCCCAGGTCCACCCCGGACTGTAGCGCCACAACAAGAAGAAGAAGTTGTTGATGCATTACATTTACAGAAACGGTTAAGAATTAGCTTTTCTGGAAGACATCACCACTCAGTAAAATGCAACGCCACTTTGCAACATGTGTACATTAGGTTTTTCTTTCAGATGAAATTAATTGTTTCAACGAAAATTGTTTAATGTACTTGATAAATTCTGGGAAACTTGGGCTCTTAAAATTATACTCAAAGGTGGTTTGGTTCAGGAGGCTTTTGAGCAAAATGGATTGAAACATATTTTCTGTAGAAAATTACCTGTAAATGCATTTTTTTATCGATCTTAAGAGATCGCCTTAAAAATTTTGAAACGAAAGACGGAAGAGGAGAAAAACTTTACGCTTTATGCCTATTAAATCAGGGAATGACAAACGTCTAAGTTTGACGAAACTTTTCAAAAGCAATAAATAAATATCGACTCAATTGAGCCCCCGAATGCTTACTCTATCATGCATAAATTAAGTTTCAAGGTGACAACTGGGCCGTACAGAACTTACAAAGTTGGCAGTTGCGAGAAACAATGAATAAACATCGGATAAATACCAGGTATACCCGCATGAAGTGAGCGTCAAGATACAAATGTCTCGATAGGGAACATTTGTTGTGAACGAGCCCTAATTATATTATATTTTTTAGTTTGCTATGACGTCTGTGAGAAATATTTAGTATACATCAAGTCATTGAACAGACAACATCATATATTTTCATCGTGTTAAAAATGTCGAATTTCGTACCAGAAACTGATGATTCGCAGAAAGCATTAATTTTTTGTTTTCATTTGAAGAAAAGTGCTGCAGAGTCGCATCGAATGCTTGTCGAGGTATATGGTGATCATGCTCTATCAAAAGCAAAGTGCAAAAGATGGTTTCAACTGTTCAGAAATACTGATTTTGATGTGAGAAATGAATAACGTGGAAGACCACCAAAAAAGTTTGAAGACGCCGAATTGCAAACGATTTTGGATTTAGATGACACTTTGAGTCCAAAGCAAATAGCAGCAATGTTAACTGTTGCACGACAAACAATTTCTGACCATTTAAAAGCTATGGGAAAGATCCAAAAGTGTGTAAAATGGGTGCCACATGAATTGAATGAAAGACAGATGGAAAAGCGAAAAAGCACTTGTGAAATTTTGCTTCAAAGACACGAAAGAAAATCGGTTTTGCTGACGATGAAAAATGGATTTATTTTAAGAATCCTAAATGGAAAAAATCATGGATTAATCTGGGACAACCATCAACATCGACTGCAAAACCAGATCGATTCGGCAAGAAGACAATGCTGTGTGGTGGGACCAGAAAGGTGTGCCGTATCACGAGCTCCTAAAACCTGGTGAAACCGTTAATACTGATCGCTACCGACAACAAATGATCAATTTGAACCATGCATTGATTGAGAAACCACCAGAATGGGCCAGAAGACACGGCAAATTAATTTTGCTCCAGGGCAATGCACCTGCACACAAAGCAAAACCGGTTCAGGATATAATCAAAACACTTGGCTGGGAGCAGCTACTCTACCCGCCGTATTCAGCAGACTTGGCTCCTTCCGGCTACCATTTGTTTTCATCGATGGGACACGCATTGGCTGAGCAGCTCTTTGATTCCTACGAGGAGGTCGAAATTGGGTGTCCGATTGGTTGGCTTTAAAAGACGAACAATTTTATTGGCGTGGTATTCACAAATTGCCAGAAAGGTGGTCAAATTGTGTAGAAAACAATGGCCAATACTTTAAATAAAATGTTTTTACTTTCCCATTAATAATTAGTGTTTTATTTTCATACCGGTATACCTGGTAGTTCTGACCTTGCACCATCTGAATTTATTTCGATCTATGCAAATATCCAAGAATGGTAAAAATTTCAATAATGATGATTATACCAAGTCGGGCCTGGTTTATTTTTTTGCTGATGAAAACCAGAAGTTTTATGAACGTGGAATTATGATGCTGCCTAAAAGATGGCAAAAAGTCATTGCTCAAAATGGGCAGCACATTACAGAATAAAGTGGTTTCGTTCCATGAAAAATTTGTCTTATATTTTCTAAAGAGAGATCCGCAATATCTTATTTGCCAACTGTATAGTTATTACAGGCGAAATTATGGGGATAGTTTTGTAGAAGTATGTTCCTATTGATCTTACTGTAGTTTTACAAAAGGAAAATATCTTAAAGGCTCGTATGTGACATTTTTTTTTTTCAATTTTTTTAAGTTTTATTTTTTATTTTTTATTGTTTAGTTTCTTTTCTTTACAGAAACTGGAGATTTGAAACATCACCGAAAACAAATCTTGTATTCGTATTCTTACTTCTTGGCTCAAATACAGTTACAAATAGCACCACTACCGCAAATAAGATTAAACTAACGTTACCAACTGTCAGTCGTTGTTTTGCTGTTTTGGGAAGTAAAACTGCGCGGTGTCATTAAATATAACACCGATGTCGTGAACGGTTATATTCCTGAATTGCTAAGTGACACAAAAGCGTTAAAGCGTTTACCATGGAAGATAAGGGTAAAATGACAAAAACGTACGTACTATAAATGGTAACAGACGATCAACTGTGCAAGAACTACTAGTTTCTTCATTTAAAGTAGGCGCTCTTCAAAGAAAAAAAGGAACATCTTACACGCCAGAACAACTTAATTCGCAGAATTGCACAGAAAGAATTTAATTTCTCGGAAAGTTTAAGTACACATTCATCACGTCACTACAAAGACTTACGCATTTTATGCGGTGTCACCACGATCAAATTGAACGAAGAAAACTGGAAACTGCTATCTCATCTAACCTTTCACCTTGTGCCATTTTTCTCATTTTCAAGCTGAAAACACATTCTCGACAGGCGGACACTCCAATGAGGACAGTCCAATGAGGAGACTATACAGCCACAAGAATACCTCAAGAAGAAGTCACTTAAACGAAATTGACGCATCCTTGGTTTGAAAATCATTCGCCATTTATTCTTCCTTATTCTTTAAAATGCTTTACTCCCATCGAACCTCTTACATACATGTATGAGCTTCTTCTTACAATGTTCACTGTGTGAAGAATGACGGGTGATGCGCAATACATATTAAAAATCAATGCACCACATGCCGGTAGTAATGAAAAAGAACCAAACACTTAAAAGTTTGTAAAGTGCTTAAAGCCTATACTTCCACATGGCATTCTTGTGACAAAGGTCTATCCGATACTCTGATCTGATATCCGGATAATATTAAAAGTGCAGACAATGGATTTAATGCCTTCTGTAAACGTAGTGCTTTAAAAAACCCTGTTTGAGTCTAGGCATTTGAATTTTTATTTTTTATTCCAGGAATATGCCATAAGATACTTTTTCTCCACACTCTGCAAATGTAAGAAAAAGCGAAGAACAGCATTATTCTAACTATTTACTTACTTAAATTCAATACTGTGCATCACAAATTTATAGGGCCGTAGACTATACAAAAATAAATATACAAATATTTTTATCATCATATCAATACTTAAACCAAATTTATAAACTCAGAAAATATTTTGGTTTTCAAAACTTATTCCGTTCCCAAATATGATAGGTTGTTATTATTATGCATTGAACTTTTACTAAACCAAATTATTATTATTTTTATTTTGCCTGTTATTTGTACATAAAGAGAAGAGCTATAATAAACAAGTTGTGCATTTAGCCTATTCCTATAATAAAATGATTTATGCACCGAAGTTCTTCATCAAAAACAAAACTATACAAAATTGTCTTAGTTAACACTTCTGTAATCCCGCACTCCACTCATAAGCACACGTTCAATTGCAAACACAAAACAGTCTCCATTCCGTAGATTTCCCGTTTTGTATCCGAACAATTTCAGTGATACACTCACTACCTCTAGTAGCAGAATCTGTAAACACTCTGAAAAGAAACTGATGACGAAAAACAAATGTGACGTCTTAAGCCCGCAAACTCCATGAAAACCGGATCTCCACCAATCAGGGCCTCGCATGTCAGTTGAAATTTTTATTGGACTTGACCACAGACGCACCACACCTTTTTTCTCTTTCTCCCGCTCATAATGTTGGAGTGACATCGCCCAAGGGGGCTGTACGAAAAACATTTTCTGTTTCATCATGTTGCCATCTCTCTCAGGGTGGATTGGATATGCTAGCATTGTGAATGGGCCTTGTGGTGAGTACGGCATCAGACTGGGGTGAGTTCGACTGTTGACGTTAAAATTAAATGCTGGTTAGGATTGAAAGCAAATAAAAGGACACTTGTGAGCATGTATTAAGGGATTTAAATATGGACAAAGAACGGATAGAATAACAAGCCTAATGACAGGTTTGAGGTGGCAAACAAATTGACGGCATGCCATTTCGGGAAATCGCTTATTGCCAGGATACTCGGCAGAGTCCAAATGAATACGTACGAACGGTGTTCGATATGTAAAATGGGAAAGGGAATTTTATTTCTGAAGTAAAGTATGGCATGTAACATGAAAATGTGACTTAAATGGATTTTTCGCGAGGGGATTGGTTCGCTTGTGCACTAGTACTGACCCCGACGGCTAGTTATTGTTTTGCTGCTCATTGCAATGAGTCAATCTTGATTGCAATTGGGATTAGCATATCATTTTCCTGCTAACGAGATTGGTTCATTTGCCAAAAGGCATTCGTCCAGCATGTGGTTACTGTAGGTTTAAATGTATTCAAATTTGCAACAAGGTCGGAGGAAATTACTTACTAACACTTAAATTTTTTGCAATAATAATAATAATTGTATGGCGAGACAGTCCACAGGGGTTGCAGCTACTCGTGTTGTGCGACCTACTGATCTCTAACGAGTAGAAGGGACCGAAGCTTTTTCTTAGATAGTTATTTCTCTTTGAGTGTTGTCAGCAGGACGAAAGAAGTGAAGAATTCGAGGTGTTGAGACGGGAATTAAATCTGGACCTTCGGCGTATGAGCACTCTACCCACTACGCCACGGCAGCCACAAATTCATTGCAATAGGAACATGATTTTGTTTAGACATTCATTGTCAATAAAATGTGGCGAGATCACAACAAAGAAGGAATAAGAGTCTCTTTTCTGTTGAAGTGCAGTGTCACGACAGTTGCTTGCATTTGTTTGCTTTGGATAAATTATTATATCTCACATAGGCTTTCGGTTGTAAGCACATATTAAATCTAAACACTTCCCAACTTTGTGATTATATCTGGTAGCTCTGTTTATTTATTTTATTTAGTTTTGCTTTTCTAAACTAAACAAAATTTGTAAATTTATTTTTTTGTTTACTTGTTGTTCGAAATTTACTGTGGAAATATGGTTGAGATGAGTATTTTTAAGTGAGTGGATCCAATAAACAAGAAAGACCAAGGACGAATATGTTGAACTCCACTACCTCTCCAATCGGTATACACCATACGTACAATGCATGGTTTCGTAACGATGGAGCGACATCCTTGACTCTTCTATATGCGCCATTAAAATTTTCTGTAAAAGAAATGACGTCATCACTTAAATAGCATAGAAATGGCGAGACATCCAAGAGGGAGAGGCCTTAACGAGCTCGAGGCGACTGAAGCAGACGTTGTACATATAATTCGATATTTGTACCAAAAATTTATTTCATTGTTTTTAAACTATTATACCGTGCATACAGAGCAGTTTAGCAGCTGGTGTATAACTTGACCTAAAAGAAATACAACCACATTGCCAGTACAAATCTATACTACAGTGTACGTAGGGTATTGAAACAAATCAGGACAGCTCAGGACAGGAGACGAAGAACGATAATACTTTCTGCATTGCTCACACCTTGATCACCACCTCCCCCATTTGACTAATCTAACAATCGCAAATCAACACAGAACATTGGCGCAACAGACAACAGACTTCAAACAGACAATGGGAGAGCTAAAAAATATTTAATGTACATTAGACAATGAAACTTTAAATTCTTCTTCTTTATTTGGCGCTACAATCCAGGGTGGACCTGGGCCTCAGACAACATGCCATCTTGCACGAATTCCTGCCAGCTGCCTCCAGTTGGGCACTCCAAGTTGATTGATGTTCGTTTTCAATTGTATGCGCAATCTCAGCCTAGGCCGTCTTCGGTTGCCTTGTTCCAATAGCTTGGATTCGAAAACTTTTCGGGCCGGAGCTGTGGTGTCCACATGCTCTTCACGGCCTAGCCTTCTTAAACGTTGTATACGAAGACGCTTGGCCAAAAATGAAACCTTAAATGCAAATACATAATAACGGCTTAGAAATCCATACCACTCAAACAACATATTGTGACCACAACTTAGGGTCTTAAGCAACTAATCACGTCCGATGTTCTATTGTACTTTAATAATAGAAAGAGACAAACTGTAAAAAAGAGACAAGCTCTAAAAACTTTCGAAAGCAATGCATCAAATAAGTAATTTAAAAAACACTGTCATTCATTTTCTACAACGTACTTTCGAAGAAATAAAATACTTAAGGTGACATAAAAACATAAAAAACAAACACATTGATTGTAAAACACAATTGAAAACACTCCTGTCTGTGAGAAAAAAGTTTGAGGACGTGCAAACATTGGTGGCATGTTTAAAGCTGCTTTTTCTTTAAACATTATTTGATTGCATTAGATAAGAATTGTTTAAATTTGGATTTTCAATATTGGAAATTTATTGCAAAAACAGTTGCTTCCCCCCACTACTACGCCCTTTAAGGTCCAAATGTCATAAAGGTTTTGTTGGCTGACTGGTTTATTGCGGACACTTGCAATAGTTTTACAACTTCAATTTATTGCATCGACTGCTGTTCCCTGATTAACTCACACTGCCTGGTTCTGTAGTCCATCAAATCCTCGCTATCAATTGAAGTCTTTATATAATATATTGGGCACGGACAACCTGATTGCAACCTGATTTCAAAGTCCCCATTTTAAAACCATACATAGAATAGCACATCACAATAGTCATTCGCTTGTTGTTGTACACGATACTAGGCACGTTATGAAGGAATGAATTTTTCAGTAAAGACTTGACAACTTTTCGCACTTTTCCACTCATCTTTCAAAATTTTCATTATGGTACACGAACGAGTAAATTATGACAATTTATTATTTTTATTTTATTTAGAAATTTAATATTTTATACACTTTTTGTAAATGTTTCAAGTCCATACTGGAGAACTCTATATTATTGTGAACAAAGCATTCGGGGAATAAGATAGCAGTAAAAAATATTGTGTGTAAAAATAAAATTCTTTTGCCGGATTTGTTGAAAAAAATCTACAGAGAACAAGCTGTTTCTCGGGTAAAATAAAAACACAAGTAAAAAATGATTCACATCCATGGCAATCATCGACTTAAGTGCCTAAAGAAACACGTGGAAGGATAACGAAAATATTTTTGAGTAAACAATTAAGCGAAAGAAAAGTAAAATCTTGGTTTTTGTTTTGTGTTTTCCTTTTTTTGTTGGAGGTTGGGATATACTGCACTGGAGCGCTCAGACTCAAATATTTCTCCATTATACTACCAGGCAGTAACCTACATTTAATGTTTAGATTAATAATAATTGTTGGCGCGACGGTCCACAGGTGGACCAGGGCCTAGCTTGCTCATCAACTACTCGTGTTGTGCGCGCTAATGTTTTCTCACGAGTACAGAAGACCTTCAGTTCTTTTGCAGACTCCAAACGGCGAAATTTGAGAAGCTTTTTCTTAGACAGCAGCAGCAGCAGGTCGAAAGAGGTGGTGCCGTGAAAAATTCGAGGTGTTCAGCCGAGAATCAATCCTAGACCTTTCAGCGTGTGAGCGTCGCACTCTACCCTCTACGCCACGGCGGCCACATACATTTAATGCACTCACACTTCTGTATATTCAATAACTACCTGTATTACGGCTTTTGCCCGACGTGCCGCTTTTCTTTTTTCACTGGAGGACACCCGTATGTCAATTCACGCACCGCAGGAACGCCACCAGTGAGGAGCCAATGCAACGAGTGATTGAACTTGCAACTTCCTCCACTTTAGAAGAGAATAAACTCTAAGCAGGGTTTGGCTGCTTTTTTGTTTGATTTTAGGATACACTGCACTGGAGCGCTCACACTCAAATGCTGGTCCATTGTACTACGACGCAGTAACCTTAATTTAATTTAATTTCTTGGTTTTCCAAAGAAAAACCAGGAGGCGCTTCTGTGATTTAGAACTTTATGATTTTTTTTCCCTCCACATAAGTGCTACATGATACGAGCAAAGGCGGGACACTGACAGAGAAAGTGCTCTGAAGTATCTTCAACTCATCCACAGGCGTCGCAAAGCGACATCACTAAGTCCAAGCCGACTTAAGTGCATAGCGAAGGTAAAGTGTCCCGTTAGTACGCCGACAAGTTGTCTGCACTCTTTTCCGTCTAGAGATAGCAGAAAAGACGCGGATTACTTGCTACCGTTCGGCAGCATACTCTCGGTCATCCTGTATCCTGGAGAGTCACGCCATCTGTGGTTGTGCTGTAGAGAGACCCAACCGTCGACGGAGACCCTGACCAAGAATTCAGGTAGTCCCAGGGTTCGGGCCCTACGAATGCATCTTTTGAACCTTGCATAGCTAGTTCAAAGGCAATCTTGTTTTCTAATTTCGTTTTCCGAAACCCAAACAAGTATTATCGAGCCTGCCGACCAAAAATTTCGATTGGTGCAAAACTTAACACACAGAACACAGCTCTGCTGCAGTACCCGAAGCAGTGTGTTACATCTTTCAATTCAACATTCAACCTGGGAATATTATGAGTAAAATGTCACTTGTCTGACAATAGTGCGGTGCATTTTGAATTCCATTCAACTGGCCAAACAGTTAACAAAAAAAATTGTTTTTATTATGTTGGCTGCTAAAAAGTATAGGATTTGGTTTGTTGTAAGCATATTGCCTAAAGCTGAATCCATGTTGTCTGACTCAACAGCATCCGCTATACTCAAGATAGAAACCCTAGAAATAAAAATATTAAATAATAAATATTGGGAGCCAAAAACTTTGAATTCGAATTTGTTTTTAATCGAAATGTTGCTCATATGTTAGAGTCCACTAAAATTCGGCACTTAAAATGTTTTGCGCTACACAAGTTTTGCTCTTGAATGTTGCATTTAAGCTTGCGCCAAAGGACTTCAAATAAGGTTACTCAAGCAATTGGTTACGACAATTTACTAGTCACTTTGTATCATTTAATGAAGATTTTCTTGTTTTCTTCTACGTTTGACAGACTTTATCCATCGTATCTCTCCAGCTAGCATAGTTTAAGACATTAAATGGATTACAATTTTCCCTCAAAATTCCAATCTCCTACAAATAAATATGGAAATTAGTTAAAACGTATAGATGGTAATATTTTTAAGAAGGGATATTAGGCAAAAGAGGGTTGACAATTTATTTGAATAACCTTTTAAAGACCCGCAACAACAATGTCCTTTTCTTCTCTCTTCCTTTTTCTAAATCTTCAATTTTTTAATTCCTTCAAATCATTAATATTTTATACGGCTTTATAATTGCAACGTGTGTTAGACTCTAACCTAATCACTAGTCTTTTTGAAATATATTTTCAATTTGAATTTTGTTAATAAAAAACAAAGTCAGCCCCAATTTGGTTAAAAAAATTTACAACCTTGTTCCGGCCATGACGTAGTGCTCAACTGCGTCGACTTTAAAGATCCTCACGTTTCTATGCTCGAAATTGGTAATAAACTGTGGAGCTCTGGCACTCTTGGAAGAAAAAATTGTGCAACAATTATATTGATTGAACTCATCTCACTACTGTGAGAGTCCCTTTCACAGTAACCGAATAAGGAACTCGCTACGAAAAAAAAGCACAATAGGGGCAAAATTAAAATACGGGCTGGTAATCCATAAGCCAATAACTCGTTGTTCACAAAAGCTTAACTTTCGCAATTTATTGAAACATATGTCAAATCTTGAGTTCTTGATATCAGATAAGTGATCTATCGGAGAAGGATAATAATAATAATTGGACAGCGCGTCAGCCCACAGGAGGACCAGGGCCTAGCTTGTTCATCAGCTACTCGTGTTGTGCGCGTGAAAAGAAGGGACCTACAATTTTTTTGCCGACTCCGAATGGCGGTGTTTGAGAAGCTTTTTCCTCAATTATTACTCTTTGAGTGTTGTCAGCACTCAAAGAGTAACAATGTCGTGTGTCCTTCCTTGATGACAACATGTACTAAGCTTTGCCCTCATTTACCGCCAGACCCATTTTAGCCGCTTCCGCTTCAAAGTCAGCAAACGCCTCATTGGCGGCTCGCTGAGTTCGTCCAATCACGTCAATGTCATCTGCGTAAGCTAGCAATTGAACTGACTTCTGGAAGATCTTGCCTCTGGTGTTGACTTACGAGTAACGCACGATCTTCTCGAGGATGGTGTTAAAGAAGTCACATGTAAGTACGTCGCCTTGTCTTAAACCTTTTTTGAAATTGAAGTTCTCGGTGAGTTCGTTACCAACCTTAACGGAGCAGCGAGATTTCTCCATCGTCATCCTACACAATCTGACGAGTTTGGTAGGAATGCTAAAACCAGAAATGGCACTGTATAGCTGGTCTCTATACATACTGTGATACGCGGCCTTAAAATCGACGAATAGGTGGTGGGTGTCGATTTGCACTTCTTGGGTCTTTTCCAGGATCTGCCGTAATGTGAAGATCTGGTCTATTGTGGACTTCCTTGGCCTGAAACCAAATTTTACAAATTGCAATGGTAGCGTCACTTGAAGTACTGTAACTTGTAACCTAATAAGCAGATTGTCATGAAACTTAGAGGTATCATTTGAATGTTTGTATGTCCTAAACATAATGTGGAATTTTTGTTAGTGACGTCCCCTTATATAGATGTCATTCCCGGGACTTATTAAGTGATGTGTTACTAGACGAGGCGGATGAGGAAGCCGTTAGTCTTTTCGAAAGAAAAGTTTTTTCTGTTTGCATTGATGGCATCTGGAGGAGAAGATTTAACGACGAACTCTATGGGCTGTACAGCGATATGCGCCTGGTCAAGCGTCTACGGATACAACGCTTAAGATGGTTAGGCCATGTAGAGCGTATGGAAACCACTGCTCCGGCCCGAAAAGTCTTTGAATCCTAGTCATTGGGACAACGCAACAGAGGATGACCTAGACTAAGTTGGCGCACACAAGTGGAGAAGAACCTCAATCAACTTGGAGTGCACAACTGGAGACAGCTGGCGATAGATCGTACTGCCTGAAGAGGCATGTTGGTTAAGGTCCAGGTACACACCGAACTAAAGCGCCACAAGAAGAAGAACCCGGGAAGGAGAAGGTTAATAATAGTAATTTTCTATCTGGATCGTCTGATATATAAGGCATAGTAAAACTTCTGTGGAGGGCACAGCATTAAGGCGGACGGGTAGATTTTATTGAACTTTGAACTGAGACTTGAATCAGTCTATAATTCCTAGGAATTTAAGCTTTACAGAAAATCACTTGAAATACATCTATAAGACGAGACATTTCAGGAACAGTTATACAAAACAATTTTAAATTTCTTTCAAAAGTCTTCAAAGTCACGCCCTTCTTAAAATATTAGAAAAATGTTTTCGACTTTCTTGACATCTTATGAAAGTTAATTCTTATATCCGTTTGGACTGTATGCAATGTTACTACGAATATATGAATTTATAAATCTTGGCGACATTCACACAACAGCCCACATTCGATGAGCGTTGGCGAGACATGTAAATCTATTTGACGCTTATTACAGTGGTGTAATTTTCAAATTCTTAAACAAATAAATTTAGTCGCAGTCAGCTTATTAAAAAGATTTACGCGATTTTTGAGATAAGAAATGTGCTCGAGCAATTAATTCCGATTTATGTAAAAGTCAGGAAATGAACACTAATGGCGCCATTGCTTAGTAATAACGAAATCTCTTAAACGAATATCACACTGACTTACATTCATAAGGTACTCAATATCGAAATATTACAGCCGTCTGCAGTGGACACGGGCGCCATCCGTCGAAGCAATCCATTACCCGAAAACATCACATGTTATCGGTCGGCATTATTAAAGTTTCATCAGACTCATATCTATTTCGATTTTTTTTTCTTTGTTAGTTTTTGAGTGAAATTAGTTGTGTATGTACGTGCTTAGCGACAAGTAGGTTTGAAGCAGTTTCTCAATTTTTAATAAACTCATTTGATCTTAAAAATACTTTTAAATTTGAATACTTTTTGTTGGATGTAAATTTTTACTGTCACGGTTTGATATTGTAGTGCGTACACACATCGATTCCATTCTATGCAACAGTTGCGAAAGACTATCCTTCACAGCATTTGTTTTGTTATATGTATTTTTCTTTAATGAATCATATTTTTAAAATATTACAGCTATTGAAAATACTTAAAATATCTAATTGATTAGCTTAAACTTAACATGCATTTAACATTTTTCTAAATTTTTTTGTTTGTTTGCTAGCATTATTGTTTTTATCTTTTAAAAGATATTTATTTAGTTAAGTGGCAGGAAGGCAAGGTTCCTAAAACCTGCTGATTAATTTATATTAGCCTAATCTAATTTAAACTACCTTAATCTAACTTACTCTATTTATTAACAATTTAAATGAGCTAGAAGCTCAGTTCGCGCTCTATATATTGTGTATGAATTGAATTTAAATGTGTTGTTCCTCATCCTGACGTTGTGGTAGGTGATATTGTTCTGCCTGTCCGCTATTTCCCCTGCATGGAATAAGTGTTCGATGTGGTTTGTACTCAGGAAGTAGTCCGTAGGATCAGCTGCTTTTGCCGCTACTTCAGCTATGATGTTGTTGGGGATGTTGGGAAGGTTCTTGATGAAATTAATGGAGAGCTGGAGGATTCGTCTGTCAATCCGATCTATTCTCGTTTGTCTGTATACGGTGGAAGACTTGATGAACTTCATGGAGTTTGGCTGCCTGTGCAGATTGCTGATGAATCTGAAGCACTTTCTCTCAAATATCCGAAGTTTTTCCATTTGGGCCGGTGGTAAATGGAACCAAATCGGGCATGCATATGTTAGTGATGGTCTGATGATTTGCTTGTACACGATTTGCTTGATCCTTTTGGACAGTGCGTTGGGTCTCCACATGATCTTCCGGCAGTGGTTGAGTTGTAACTCCTTCACAGCAGAAAACAATTTCTATTTAAAGAAAAACTCCTCCGTTAGAAATCTGAAATAGTATGAAAGAACGAACTTCAAACTTAAGAATTACAAATATTTGCTTTAAGACCATCTAATCAGAAGTGAGAGAGGGTGAACAAAAACAAATCTTACTTCGGTGGAGATTCGAAATAGCTGAAGAACAAGCAAAAGATCTTAATAATTTATAATAATAATTGTTGGCGCTACAGTCCAAAGGGGGACCAGGGCCTAGCCTGCTCACCAACTACTCAGGTTTTGCGCTATACTGTTCTCTCACGAGTAGAAGGGACCTACAGTTTTTTGCCGACTCCGAACGACGAAATTTGAGAAGCTTTCTTAGACAGTTATTACTCTTTGAGTGTTTTCAGCAGCTCGAAAGAGGCGGTGCCGTGAAATATTAGAAAAATTAATTTTGAACTGGGAGTCGAACCTAGACCCTCCGGCGTGTGAGCGTCGCATTCTACCCACTACGCCACGGCGACTACAAAAAGCAAAAGATCTTATTTCCCGTAAAAATCCTTGCCCAGAAAAATACACATCAAAAGGATTTTTTAGTTTTTTGATGTTTTTTTTTTGTTTGCTGCTTATTGCATGGACGCTGTCGTTGCAATAAATGGAACACTTTTTACTTTTTGCAGTTGTAAGTGAGTAAAAGGTTCCTTCCAATTTACATTAATATCTGCTAAACGTGGTCGCCGTAGCACAGTGGGTAGCGTGTGACGCTCACACTCCGAAGGTCTAGGTTCGATTCCCAACTCAACACCAATTTTTAATTTTTCAAATTTTTCACGGCATCACCTCGTTCGAGCTGCTGACAACACTCAAAGAGTAATAACTGTCCAAGAAAGCTTCTCAAATTTCGACGTTCGGAGTCGGCAAAAAACTGTAGGTCCCTTCTACTCGTGAGAGAAACAGTAGCGCGCACAACGGGAGTAAGTTGACGAGCAAGCTAGGCCCTGGTCCCCCTGTGGACTGTAGCGTCAACAATTATTATTATTATCTGCTAAATGTGATCAATGATAAATTAAATGGAGTTTAGGAAATGATTGTTTTATTTGCTAGACCAATTTACTGCTCGTTGAACTTGACGATCTTGAATTGAAGCGGTTCAAAATTGAAGATGTAGACATTAAAGCCAGGCGAATTATGTGCGTGTGTGATAATATGTATAAGTAAATGCATTCTGAAAATCTCATTGAAAAGCCCGTTTCGTTCAGTAATGAGACCCAGTTCTGGCTGAGTGTATGTATATATCAATGAACACAATTGACGTGTTTGCTCTTATAAGCAATCCAAATCAGGAGCAACGCTTCCATCCATTGATAACAGGGAAAGAGATCCATGTTTCTATAAAAAGGAAGCAAATGAGAAGGTCACTGTCAGCGGCAAGCACTATCCCACAATGTTGTTGAACTTTGTGGTTCCTGAAATTCAAACATATGGTCCTGATGATCTCTGATTCCAACAATGGATTTGTTAAGTTTTATCTTTTTATTGGGCACTTAATTTTTTCTTCGTTGAATTGGCCGAATGCGGCCGCCTGCTGCCTCTGGAGGTAGAGGGCAACACTCATACGCCGGAGGTCCCAGGTTCGATTTCCGAAATGAACATATTAATTTTTCATGGCACAGTCTCTGTCGGTGGAAAAGCTTCAAAAACTCTGCCGTTCGGAGTTGGCAAAAAATTATAGGTTCCTTGTATTCGTGAGAGAACAGTAGAGCGCACAAAACGAGTATTTGTGGAGCAAGTTAATGCGCTATTGTGGACTATCGCGTCATCAAGCGATATCACTTTCTTAAGGCATCTTAGATCTTTCGGAATAAGCTGACCACGATTGATCCTTAGAAACCTAACAGAACTTATGTTTTGTGTAAGGGACGCCCTATAAGGCCCATAGGCAACGTTTGCAAGATGTACTTTAAAAAAAAAATAGAAAGTCTTTCATACGTATGTGTTTCAGTTTATTAAATGAACAATCACGATGTATAAGACGTTATAGTGTCATACGTTTATGATACAGTGAAGATATAAAAAAGATATTTGAACCTTATAAGCGAAGAATTGCATTAATCAGCATCTCCGTCTGATTTATGAAGTATCACAATATTTATATTATTCACCAAGAATGATTAATTTTCTGGGCACATCTCTGAGAAAACAAAACAAAATTTTAAGTAGAAATGTAAAATGGGCTAACATTAATTATTTAAGAAATAAGTATAACGAAAGCTTTAGCAAAATCTATGCAAATAGTTGGACTTGTTTCTCAAATTACGGTTGCATTGGGACGCTCCTGCAGGAAAAGGTAATTAATGGGAAGCCAATGATAAATTGCCTGTGATGACTTAATAAGGCAATAAGATATGCTAGATACCCACGAGATATTGTTTGAGTTGAGGTAATTAATTGATTTGATTTACTGAGATGTATAGTGATTAATTTGTGTCATGGGGAATGGGTGGGGGAGTTTTATAGGAGATCTTCAATTGTTTGAGTGTTAAGGTTGCGAAATCCGAATTAAAATTGTGAACAAATGCTCTGTCTGTTGTCAAATATCAAATATGTCAGTCTTTGTTTACTTTCATTTAATCGGAAACAGTGTGCACTTTCTTCTTGTTATTTGAATGCATTTCTTTATTCATTTACAAAGAACTCTTAACTTCTAAACGAAAATGCTTAAGACTAGTTTACAAAGCTGTTGATTCTTTTAATATAATCTTATTAAGTGTGTTCGCAGACACTCAAAGATAAACATAATTTTATTACGTGTATTCATCGTTATTTATTTAAAATACGAAAATTTGTTATTTATTAATTACAAATTATTTATTAAGAAAATTAGAGAAAAATCTTAAAAACTGAAACTTTTTACTAAAAATTGTATACCCAAAGCTACAGCTGGCTACAGTGGTCGCCGTGGGGTAGTGGGTAGAGTGCGTCGCTCACACGCCGAAAGGTCTAGGTTCGACTCCCAGCTCAGCACCAATTTTTCGAATTTTTCACGGCATTACCTCTTTCGAGCTGCTGACAACACTCAAAGTCTAAGAAAGCTTCTCAAATTTCGCCGTTCGGAGTCGCCAAAAACTGTAGGTCCCTTCTACTCGTGAGAAAAGAGTAGCGCGCACAACACGAATAGTTGATGAGCAAACTAGGCCTGGTCCCCCTTTGGACTGTAGCGCCAACAATTATTATTATTGTTATTATTAAAGCTACAGCTACAATTAGACTACAACTAAAAGTACAACTAGAACTATAAATGAAACTGAAATTTAACCATATTCAACTACAAACTTAAGCTATACACACACATGCGCATTTATATTCTTATATAACATATCAATAAATGTCCATGCAAACATGCATGTTACCACGTTAAAAGCCTAACTCTAACCTAACACCTAAAGCTAAGATATGTAAGTAGACCAGAAAGAAAGTTCCATGAGCGATTTTCATTCGCTCTGTAGCCACCAGAACTGTCTATGCTGCTTTTCAACATCCAGCAGTTCCCATCTCGATACCACTGTACTGAAGCGGAGTAACTCGAAGCGAAACTAAATCAGAAACTCTCAGGTACAAAAATTTGAATGAATTTGGATCCAAAATATGGTGAATGGGGTAATATTGTTCCAAATGAGAGAGGAAACGCTCTCTTATAACGGATAGAACAGAACAATTTCGAGTTCGTCCTGCAACGGTACGGTCGTAGTTGAGTCGCCCACCTACAGCAGAACAGGCCAAATGAAAGATGAGCGCTTATTTTCTTATAACAGACTGAGCTTGTTAAGGTAGACCAATGCTTCTGAAGGAACGAAACCAATATGACACACCCTTTCATGGTATTGTGTGTTGAGATAGCAAGCCCTCGAAATAAGATAAGAGTGTCTTCAGGATGAAATTATCCACTCTGATCGTTTTCGCTTTATTGTATAAGACTTCCAGAAATAAGATACGAGTGTCTTCGAGTTCGCTTCAGGATGAAATTATCCACTCTGATCATTTTCACTTTATTGTATAAGACTTCATTAAAGTAGAATTTCTTGTATGCGGACCAGAATGTTCGGTAAGGTCGAAGATAGGTCCGAAGGCATGCCCTCTCGAACAGCCGCAATTTTTTCATCAAACTAGATCCTACATTGGACCACACAGGGCAGTCATGGCCTAATTAGAGCCATGCAGCAGATACACTTATTTTCATAATCATACCTCTCTGCATTGCCCAGATGCACTATGAGCAATATAGGGCAGTAACTATCTAGTGCTATTTTTTCTCCTGAACGAAAGGAACCAATACTATACTTACTAAAAGTTCTACACAATCTTATGGTATAATGAACCACAATATTAACATATGTATTGTAATGGAGTCCACAAGGGGATCAATGCCTAGCATTTTCAGCAACTACCCCTACTACCTACCTACCTACTACCCTACTGTTGTGACCACTATGGTATACTCACAAGTATAATTGCCCTAATTTTGTAGCCGACTCCGTGCAGCGAATTTTGTTAAGTTCTTTCAGAAACAAATGCAATTAACTCTTTTTATATTGTGAGCAACTCGGTGGTTACTTTAGTTTATTATTTATTTTTTTTTCATACTTACTATAAATTGTAAGCTAAATTGAAATTGATCTTAAATAATATTACCGACTCTTAACAAGTGCTCTAACCTATGATTATTTTGTTTCTGTACCTTTCCGCATCTTTTAAAATTTATGCTCGTTTTTTCGTTTTCACCAAAAAGAAGTAAAAAACTTGGGCAGCAACTCGGTAGTAAAAAATGCGAGATAGTGTGTTCAGGAATTGAATCTGGGACCCTCGAAATATTAGTCCAAAGGTTAACAAAATGCTGCATTCTTGCCCAATGCCACAAATCAATTGGGCAAATATAATTCTTTAAAATGTGGCCGCCGTGGCGTAGTGGATAGAGTGCGTCGCTCAGACGCCGAAGGGTCTAGGTTCGATTCCCGGCTGAACACTTCGAATTTTTCACGGCACCACCTCTTTCGAGATGCTGACTACACTAAACGAGTAATACCTGTCTAAGAAAGCTTCTCAAACTTCGCCGTTCGGAGTCTGCAAAAAACTGTAGGTCCCTTCTACTCGTGAGAGAACAGTAGCGCGCACAACACGAGTAGTTGATGAGCAAGCTAGACCCCGGTCCCCCTTTGGACTGTAGCGCCAACAATTATTACTATTATTAAATGTGGTTAAAAATACATAATTCCGAATGTATACATAGGACAAAATGGCGCATTTCTTACGACTGTATTATGTTTTCCTTAATGTTAACTAGAAACAGCACGTGAAGTGTACTAAGCTTCAATATTCTTGTTCGAAAACAACTTACGAAAGTAATTTCACCACCCTATAACTGATAGTCCCGACAATGTTCTCTGATAAACTACTTCATAAAATATAAGTGGCTTTGGAAGAGAAAGTGTTTTCCACGTAAACCTACTTATTGTAGTTAATTTTTAAGCTCTGAGCCTTTTAAGATACATGCTAATGGTGAAACTTTTTGATAGGCCAGGTGGTGTAAGCTTATTTAAACTCGCAAGAAAACAAGTTGGTATAAACTCAGTTTGGATCTCCAATTTTTAATATCGAATATGATTCAGACGAGAAGGCGCATAATTAAAATCGACATATTTATGCTCAGAAATATGTATTTGGGTTGTTTACTTCCGTCACAATATGCTCTCCCTTTAAGATGTTGAAAAAAGTCTGCTTGTCCTTTTGCAACATGGAAAAAGGATAAATAAACGATTTCCCAAGAAGATTCAAATTTTTTTAAACAATTAAGAGACCAAGAGAGATTTGCTAGTCAACTAAACGATTGATCTTTTTAATTCATATTCTTTGCCATGGACGTATTTTGAAGGCGAGAACCCCCCCGACGTCTATACCCTGAACACGTGGCTTTTTTTACGGCTTCACACATTTAGAGTGACTGACAAGACTCAAAGAGCACTCAAGTTTTATGAAAGAGCTCCATACTTTTCGCCATACGAAATCGACATTGTAAATTCTTTCCCCTGTCGCCTGCAAAACTATTCAATTTATTTGGTTGCGGTTCTAATCGAGTTTTCAGCTCTAGTTCCGCAATGTTTTGCTATTCATAGAGTAAGTAATTACGGATTTTACTGGCTTTAGTTGAATTTTTAGGTTTACTGGCGCGATCGAAATGTCAAACACATTTTTTTTTTATTTAATAGACTTCAACTGACAATCATAAAAAAAAATTATAAGCAATTGGCAATAACATAGTTGCCAAGCCTATACATACATCCCATGATAGGAATATCCTCCTGAATTAAATTGTCTTATCCCTCCTTTGTATGCTAGTGGAGGTCTTTAGCACCAGGTGGATAAGTTTACGTATCTATAGAAAGTGCAGTATAAAGCTGAATTAAACATTGTAACTAGGTCATTTTGAAAACAACACACTTCCAAGTTGTATTTAGCAAGATTCCACGGGTTACTTTGGATGATGATTGAAATGTTAAAATGTCTAATACAATCTTCTGGGTCCTTACTGCTCCATGAAGTTCTTACCTACATATAAAATTACATGTGTAGCCTGAGTCCAAAAAAAAAATTAAAATTGCAGCAGCGCGGAAGACACAGTTAAGCGTGTTCGAAACAAGTACTCGTCCTGCTTTCTTTGAATGATGCTTGCACTAAATTTGAAGGGATACAGAGCCGATGAAAATTGATGATCTCCTGACTATTATCAAAATTGACCATATTTGTTAAATTTATTTGTTTTCGCAAATTTCGAATGTCGTTTTTAGGCGCTATCCCATTTCCTTATCTTAAAATTTCATATTTTTTATATTTCTGTTTTTGCACAAGCTCCCACTTCCACAAAAGTTCCACTGAAATTTGCCTAACTGGAATAAATTTTGACGTTCATGGAGGAACCCCTATTGTAAGGAGTTCTTCCAAAACCTGTCAGAATTTATAAGTTGTAGTCCCACTCTTCTGCCAGAATAAAAATAAATTCCCTTGACAGTATTGTCAGGCCAATGCGTTCCACATTCGGTTGTTATCTTTGCAACTGTTGCGCATCCCCGTATGTAGTGTCTATTTGCCACCAAAGCAAATAATAGATGTCAATTAAGCTCTGTTATCAGTACAATTATCTATCAATTCAAAATGGCTCCCGCTTACACATATTTTTCAAATTGTATGCGAATTCAATGGCCACACACATCAGATGCTCACCTTCGCACACACAAGACGGTTTGAACAAATGACACGACAAGCAGCATTCAAACAGAGCAAATTTCGATACTCATCTACATGGGGAATATCGTTCCGTTTGCATTCAAGCAACTGTCAGTAACATTTGAAATCTAAGTCTTCCCCTTAACTCCGTCAATTTTGAGAATGACACAAATTCAACCGAAAACGCCTGTTAAGTTGTCAATCAACCCACAATGTACAAGATGTATCTTCACACAATAAACAGCGAACACACACAGAAGAGTGTCTGCAATAGACAGCAGTCATCGGAGATAAAGATATAACTGCCAGTCCCGTGGAATTTCAGGCGTCCCTGCATCTATTCGTGCCAAGTGTCAAAGAATTGAAGAACAAAAACGTGAAAGAAAAGTGTTCAAGGAACCCACCTATAGCGCCCAACTTTATGACAGACTGCCACTGAGATCCCTCTACCTGGACGTCTCACAAACTCGTGTGCCGTATGTTCCTCAAGATTCAATATTCGGTATTCAAAAAAGCACAGATACAATATCTACAAATGAAATCGGCTACTGCCGAACGCCAAAATGAAATAGAATTTAGACTCGACCCCTCAAAGGCGTTCCTGCTTTCAGCTGCTTCTGTGGCTGGCTGCAGCTAATCTCTAAGTCACCCTACACAAACAAAGTCGTACACAGCAGCGTGTAAGCACACAAAACAAACGTTGCTCCCGTCAACCGGTTGTTCTCCTCTTGCCGTGCTTCCCACTTCGTTGGCTGGAAAGAGACAAAGAACCCAGAAATGGTGGTGGGTACACAACCACTGGCACCTTTGCCACGAGAAGGCGTACCTCACTATCGTGAATGCGACTCCGTTGGTATCTGGCGACGAGCCATTTGGTGACGGTGACTTTCTGGGTGCGCAAGCAATGTCTGAGTGAACTCTGTGTCCGGTGGTCGTTTTGTTTTGTGAAGAAAGAGAATTTTACGTGCTTTCCGAATTAAAGCGTCGTTAGAGACATTTTGTGCGCTCTCCTGCGGCTCGGAATTGACTACACACGTAGATGTGTCTGTTGTGGAGAAGTGTTTATTGAGTTTTAGAAATTAAGAAAATATATATCTGCGCCAACTGGGCTCGTGATCAGCGGTCGGGTATTCGAGCAATCGTAAGAGTAAACGTGTCCTCGGATATTGCAGTCCGTGCATGGTGCAGATAAAGCGAAAGATTCAATTCATGGAAGAAACACAAGTGCAAAGCCTATAAGAAGTGCTATTACATGAGGAAAAGTTAAATCAAAAGTGTGCGAAAGTGAGCGTTTACCCGGTTGGGAGCGAAGTGTGAAAACAAGTTGTTAGAGTGATAAGTGCACCGTGGGCTGCCAATATGATGGACGTAGGTATGTACGGGAATCATTCGAATAGTTATCATACCGGTGGAGAGATGGGAAGCAATGGATACCCGTACTCGTTCCCAGCTGTCGCTGCGGCTGCAGCAGCAGCGGCTGCTACGTCACATCCTCATCTACCATATCACAGCAATAGCTACGGGCAGTCGCTGGATTCAGGCAATTTCTATCAACTAACTCCGCCGCACAGCGCGAACAATAATATTGCAGCGCAGCAGTCTCAGCAGCAGCAACAGCCAGGCTCCACAAATCCCATCTACTCTCACCCGCACTTGTACAGCCCATCAGCAGCGGAATATGGGATAGCCACCACGCCGCAGCACCCATCCAGCAACTCGCCCACCGACTCGTACTACGAGAGTGACAGTGTGCATTCGTTTTACGGTACAGCTGCACCGGGTAATCAGTCATCGAATAGTGTCCAAGATGCGTCAATCATTAGCTCCGAAAACGGCCTGAGTTACACGAACCTAGACTGCTTGTACAATCAGAGTCCGCACCACCACCACCAACATCATCATCAGCAGCAGCAGCAACAGCCGAATGGCGGGGCTGCCGGGTATGCAATGCACGCGGGAGACGAGGTAAAAATCACAATGCACTCCCCGTACGGGTTGAGCGAGGACGCTTTAATGCAACAGTCCGCTTCACAGCAGAATCCGCACGGCAGTATGATGGCTGCAAATTCATGGCACCATCATGCACAGCACTTACAACCGCCGGCACATCATACATCGATGGCAGCGGGATACCCCAATGCGACAGGTATGGATGGGTCAATGGTAATGGAATCCATCGCTGGAATGTCCTCCAGTCGGGCTGCGGGGAGCGGCATCAGTGGACAGATGGGTAGTAGCAGTGGTATTGGCAGCTCTGGGAATAGTGCAAGAAGTCAACATGTCGTCTCACCGGGCGGCACCACGATGGCGACACAGCAGCAAACTTCTCCCAACGGTCTACCGACGTACAAGTGGATGCAACTCAAAAGGAACGTGCCAAAGCCTCAAGGTAGGTTGGAAATCATATAATGAAACGGTGTTTTTTGAGTGTGCGTCAGCTGAAATGGAACTGAATGATACATTACACTAACTTGATGGCGGACCAGACATGGAGTTAATGAATTAACCCCAATCTCACATCCCTCGCTTAGGGGCAACTGCTGAGCTGCCACCTCAATCAGCTTATCACTTCCATCTCCACTGTTAGACGTCCTCAAGTTATCGCAGCCTTTGATGAAATTCCGCCTGTCCAATGACAAATTCCTTTCTGGGCCGCCAAACTGTCCAGCACAAGCGTAATCATTGTGCAAATCATGTCTCGCTATCACCGGCAGTTCACCGTTTGAGACTTTCCCGTCTGACGCTGACACCTCATGTTCCCGGAATATCTAACGCCGTCGACAAACTGAATTTCGAAAGCAAGTGACATGTATGTCAACAGAACTCTGTTTTTCGAATTCAATCGCAATCGATTTTTGAGAACGGAAGCACTTTGAACTTCCAAACTTGCGTTGAAATCTAAAATACACACAATCGCACGAAAAAACCGTGTGTCCACCCTCGGCACTTGGTCGAGATTTTTTTCATTTTTCGCAATTTCGCTAGGAAATTCTGTATCAACGGTATCGTTATTGATAAACACTCCAAGTCTGTCAAACATGTCAACTTTTAGCTTGACAAGCTCACAACTCGACTCTTTACAGTTTGCCGATGAAAGGAGAGTGCGAGTTCGCAATATTCGTTGAACTATCGGCACTTGTTACTTTACGCTGACAAATGCTCACATTATTATCAGTTCCAGTAATGATGCACACTTTTCGTTTGTTTTTGTTTGCTATGGGAGATAATATGACATTTGCTAAAGGTATAACCTAATGACGGGTTTCCCCTTGCCTGCACAAAGGTGTAAAGGTTGCGAAGTTCCAAAGTTCATGTGTTACAACGAAGCGTGCGAACTATCTGAGCTGATATACAGCAAGCATGATGGATATGGTCGAACTTCGTCTGGTAAATTTTCTTTTGTCACCTCTAATACGCGTTTGAAGTGCGCAGATACAAATTAATTGACGCGGTTTCGCCTTAATTTACTGCAGGCTTTGGTTTGTCAATTTCATAATATACAGCACCGTTTGTTTGAAAATCTCATATTTGTACGTTTCCTCTCTTCCGAGTTGAGGTGAAATGCCGTATGTTCAGGTCTGACTAAGGAGTGTCATTTGACTTTTTTTTTTGTTTGAAGCCTTATCGGAGGATAAACAAATTTTTGATATCGGCGATTCGAAGATATGATTTGAAAATTTCCGAAATTTTGAATTAAAGTATTCGTCTTTTGTATGTGTGAGTATGAGTCACAAAACGCAACATAAATTCCAAAATTGTCGGAAGACTTGTAGTGTCGACACCTGCAGATAAAACAGTTAAGTGAAGTTCTAAATTGAAATGCTAAAGAACCTGCAACATATTTTGTGTCTGCTGTGCGATTCTTGATTGAGATTCTGCTGAATTGATGCTTTAGAGACATGTCTGAACGGATTGAACGGATTTAAATCTGTTTATACAGTGGATTAGAATTAATTTGTTATGTTTTCTAGTGTCAGACTTCAATGAGATTTTGATGTTCAAGGCTTTCAATTCGTTACTTCTTCTACTTTCTAGTGTCCGACTTCAATGAGATTTTGATGTTCAAGGCTTTCAATTCGTTACTTCCATCAATATTATGAAAATTGCCCTTGGAATGTAAATGTATTCAATATTGTTTCTGTGATATGGGACCGCAGAAAACGTTCAAAACTGTGTTGCATTTCAACTTATATTTGCAACCATATTTCGTAAAGGACTTTTCGTACGCTAAACAGGCTGTAGCTTCGCTGTGGATAAGCACATCCACTCTCGTATCACGGTAAATTTTAGTTCAATCTTCAAAAATTGGAACATCCATTGTAAAAGAAGAAACGCAATCTTATAATAATAATTGTATGGCGCAACAGGGGACAGGGGCCTAACTTGCTCATCACCTACTCATGTTGTGCTACTGTTCTGTCACGAGTAGAACAGTTTTTTGGCTATTTCGAGCGGCGAAGTTTGGGAAGCCTCTTCTCAGACAATTGTAACTCTCTGAGTGTCGTCAGCAGCTCGAAGAATGTGGTGACGTGAAAAATTCGAGGTGTTCAGCCGGGTATCGAACCTGCACCCTCGGCGTGTGAGCACTATACCCACTACTCCATGGCAGCCATAATTTTATAAATCATCTGCTCTGTTAGTGGATGAGAAGAATAGTTTCATTCCCTTGCGAGCTGCATCGCAGCTTTATTTATTTCTTATATATGCTGTATAACAATGAAAATTGTTGAACTTAAAGTTCAAAGGGTTACAATCGAACACATTCTGTCTGGATTCTCTATGAAAGTGACCCGTTTTCACAAATTTTTGAAACAATTTCCCAAGTCAGACTTAAGACTCATCTGTGTGAAATTTGTCGCCGTAAATTTTTTTCAATCTTCAAAAATTGAACATTCATTACAAAAGAAGAAACGCAATCTGTTAAATTTAAAATCGTTACGGGATGTGCAACAAGTTTGTTTTTTTAAAGTTTTTCCTTATTTACTCGTTCCTTCACTGCCTCAATTCAAAAAGAATAAAAACATCATTCCATTATTAGGTATGTAACTCCAGGCTCCATGGTTGCAATTAAAAAAAAACATTGAAAATATTAGCAGTACTAGGGATGACACACACTCAGCCCCAGTTATGAGTGCAAGTTTAAGTTTAAATTGGACAAATTTAATTAAATACCAACAATATTCCCATTCAGGCTCAAATTGAATGTGGTATTTGTACTGTTTTTAAATATAATCCCCGACAACTAACGCCTTTTTGAAACTGCTGGAAATGTAATGATGAGGTTAACACCCATCGTTTTTTGGTTATTTGCATTTGTGCACTAAAGACTTACAAAAAACCCCCGATACTAATTAATTATATGTCCACAGTGTTGTACATGTTTTTGAATTTTTAAAGAAACCTCATAGACGTTAATTCAATGGTTTTCTGTGGAGGAATTAACGTCCACGAGTTTGTTGCTTCAACATTAAGAGATCAATCATTCGATTGTGAAATTACCTAAACTAAAAGAGTTGTGAATTGCAAAGAATACATCTGTCAAAGGTTTACACTTCTAAAAGTTGGTGATTAGGTTGTGCATGCCACTACTCTTTCTCCTCACAAAATCAGAAGAACTGAAAAGTTTTTGATCCTAAAAACGCATTCCGATAGATTTTATGTGGAAGAGCCTTAATAATAATAATAATAATTGTTGGCGCTACAGTCCACAGGGGGACCAGGGCCTAGCTTACTCTTCAACTACTCGTGTTGTGCTCGCTACTGTTTTCTCACGAGTAGAAGGGACCTACAGTGTTTTGCCGACTCCGAACGGCGACATTTGAGAAGCTTTCTTGGACAATTATTACACTTTGAGTGCTGTTAGTAGCTCGAAAGAGATAGTGCCGTGAAAAATTCGAAAAATTGGTATTGAGCTGGAAATCGAACCTACACCTTCGGCGTGTGAGCGTCAGAATCTGGCCACGACGCCACGGCGGCCAAAAAAAGCCTCAGTGAGCCTTATTATAGTAGAAAATTTAATTGTATGAGATTCAATCTTAAATTCAATTCAAACTTAAATTTCAAATTGAAAGAAATATTCGCACACACGCATTGAACGAAAAAAACAAGAGTTTATCAGAGAGCCCAATTTGTCTCTCAAGCATGGCTATTTGGCCGCAGCTTAATCAACGCTTCAAATGCCTTGTTAGTATAGAGAAAACTTATTTACGAATCATATACGATGTCATAACAGAACGCTGCGATTTTGGAATACACGCCTCAGGCTTGGTATTATTCACAACGATTCCTCCAGAATCTAGGTGAAGATAAAATCTATTTTTGCAATTGACAAACACTTGCAGGAAGAAGAAAAAACAGGTAGGAAACATATGCAAGTGAGCTCAGTGACTTTGATGAAGGAAGACTCAACGGTTACGAATTTAATTCACAATTGTTTTATTTGAACAATACTGAATTATCCGTGCAGAGACATAATGAGTCCAATGGGACCTACGCATGGCGCTCTAATCTAACCTTCCGCCATGGTGTCAAACTTGTATCACATCTTTAATATTGCTTCACTTAAACCAAAAAATTTCAAGTTTATTGAAGTGTATCTATTTTTTTTTGATCATGTCTGTATATCCAAAGCGTGTTCAAATGGATTCTTAAAGAACAAAACATCTCTGCTTTTTGAACGCATCTTCAGACTTACAGTAATCAACGTATTTTCTAAAGCAAATAAAAATAAAATGAGTCCACACAGAACAATTGTGAAGAATTCTGAGTAGAGGAGACCTACAGTTTATCGATTACGATCGATAGAAATCTATGAAGCTTTTCACAAACAATTAATTAATAAAATGTGACGAAAAAAACAAGTAATTTTAGGAAAATGGGCTCCCCGCGAGTCTCAACTTATCAAATTAAAGAAAAATACCAAAGCAACATATGTCAAGATTGAATATTAGCAAACGATCCTTAACTTCGATCAATGCAAGGGGAAAGAGGATAGTGGGATTCAGAGAAGTGCATTAATAATCAAACAAAACAATCTCATTAGAGATTCAATGCCCGGCAAATATTATTTCTTGACTCACGATGAACAAAGATACATTTGCGAACCATTTCCTTAAATGCAGAGACAATATTTAAGGCAAAAATCATCTATATACATTTTTAAATAGCAACTGCAGAGGTTTCATGTTTAGAAATTAAAATGTTTAAAAGCAGTGTGAAATGCAACCACCAACTTTATCAACTTGATAAAAAAACACACTCAGTGTCCATTTGACCATGAACAATGACTATGTTTCGATAAAAACCAGGCGGAAATATTTTGCTGACATTCCAAGAAAATGTACGTGCGGCTCCTTAAGATGGAGCCACACGTACAATACTTTACGATGGATTTTAAGCCATTACACGTTAGTCACTTCCGCCGCAATCCAAGGTCGCTTGAAACATACCCCGCCAACAAATGTATTCTTTAAATCTGAAAAAATCAACCTTTCTCTACACTGTTAATGGCAAACACAAATAATCCAGAGATGTATTAATGATCTACATGAAATTGTATCCCTTAAACGCTGACGGCGATCAACATGCCTGGGCTAACTTCGAAGTGTCAAACTTGTTACCTATCCCGAATCCACGCACAAAAAATCAACTAATGACACGAAGACCCCACAAGAAAAATAGTTACAAGTGGCTGCGTTTTGATAGAAGTTAGAGAATGAGAGACAGGGAGGAGGAAAAAAAGTAACGACATTTCAAGCGCTTATATCACATGAATTTTTTCCTTTTTTTTTCATACACTGTACGAGAGACTCGCGTAGTTCTCTGACCCTTTTAAATTGTGATAGGAACGAATTTGTCACGACATCCACTATAAACCAGTAGTGGCGGTGGTGGCTGGTGGTCAGTCTGTTAAGGAGAAATTATAATTAATTCGTTGGAATATTCAAGTTCGTTACCGGCTTACTTGGTATCCAATACATTCGTCCAGCGGGCACCTCGTGCTTGCGTGAGTGTCAAAAATATCAAAACATCACATCAAATAGACATTTTTGGACAGTGTCAGAAATGGAAAGAGGAAAAAAACGAACGATGACTGAAAAAAAGAACAACTGGTAAAAAGAACAACTCGCAACACACGATTTCGACTGTATAGGGTTCGAAAGTTGTTCTCGTCGATGAGACATTCGTTTCAGCTGTGTATTTCGCTGTCATATATCACGGCACGAACGCCAAAGTGAAGAAGTTATCTACTTAAATGTAGTTAATCGTTCTTTGCGGGAAGACAAATGTGCTGGATACACTAAACGTGGTGTTTTGATGAATTTTTAGATTTAATTTGTTGAAATTCATGTTCAGGCATATGTTTCGATTAAGAAATATCATATATGAAAAAAAAAAATCACGAAGCTGCTGTGGACTCTGGTTAGAGTCGAATTTTTCACGGCATCACATCTGTTTATATGAATAAAGCTGCTCAACCCGGTAACAAACTTATGAGAGACCGATAGCAACCACACGATAAGTTGTTACGGAAGTCTTCGTCCTGGTCCTTTGTGCGCAGCAGCTTTACGCAATTCATATTATAAAACATTTCACCAACATAGTATAGTCCTCATCCTTACCTGCTTTTAAGAGAAATTATATTCCCATAACGTAAAGGTTTTAGATGGACGACGCAAATGTCGCCCTTTGTTTCGATGCCTCTTCTGTTTTGGCTAAAAAAAATTAGAATCTGAGAAAAAATGTTTTGAAATAAAATAATTAAGATGATTAAGTAAATCTTTTGAAATGCAAGATTTCTCCATTTTCAAAGGCTATTGTAAAATATCTGCAAACGACTGCTAAGTCATTTAGCAATTAAATGTTCCTCAAGACGCTCTCTCCTCTTTTCCCATGATGGGATTTTTTCCTATATTTCAGAATTTTAAAGTATGTATTGCCGTTCCAGAAAGATTAATACAGCACTTTACCGAGAAAAGTATTGAAATCAATTAAAAATTGCTGACAAAAAGTTTCCAAAATGTAATACATGCATCCGTCCCAGCACTCATTTCGAATCCTATCTGTAGCGAAGCAGTAACAAAGAAGCTTGGCCAGGTGTGGCGCCAGTCTCTTACTATGCATTTTCACTACATTTGATGAATCCAATTTATTTATTTAGTCTACGGCGAACACTCAAACATGTTGATGTTACAAGCTTTCGTCTTCAAATAAAACTTTGTCTTATATTTTTATGTTTCAGTGTCAGTACGTCTGAGAAAGGTTAGTTAATGGCGATGAGGAAGGCTGTAATCTCAAGATATGATATACAAAACCTTGAACTTAATTTTGCTGTATGCTTGGATTAATGAAAAAATACAAAATGCTTCAACCCTAAAGTGTGGTACCCTAAAGAAGTGGTATCCTTATGAGAAACGTACCAAGATTGCAGAAAAAAGAAGAAAAGGCTCGGAAGACACGCTCCGTCTATATCAATAAAGAGACTGGATTTAGAGTCGATACACGATCACTTGGCCCTACAAGTATATGAACCACGCATTTCCAATTTTTTTTATTATAAAGGACTTCAAATTAATACTCAACTTATGGTAAACCTTATTCTTACCTCTTCCTTGGGAGCAAATACGTCCCTGAACTTATTACACAGATCACTCAATAAGTCCCGAGACATATGAGGGGCCATAGTCGACTACAGATTTTTTGTTAGTGGCGCCCCCTATATGTTCTGGGACTAATTGAATTTATGTGTTTCTTATTTCCCGATTCTGGGACCCTAAAGAGCAGTAGAAAAGCGGGTCACTTACACGCTGATGGTCCCAGACATTTTTCCATGACGCCATTAAGAAGTTTGATTTTCCACTACGTTTCTAAAGATTATGCGACGCACTGGTGGTTCGCAAAGGAGACATTCAGTTTCATGCAGCAAACTAAAACTTGGACTGTCGCGCCATCCAATTAGTAAACTAAAAATTGCTCTGTGTGCAAAAAATAGGCTTATTCCACATTTTCATTGCTTGTTTGAATTTATTTAGTGATTTGTATACTATCGCTGGCAACTACACCTTAGCCTTTCTTATTCTTATACATCGATATTATTCTTATACACATTTATTTTCAAATGACCTTGCTCCCAGAAGGAATTCTAAAATTTTTGTATCACGCATCTAAGCATGTACTATTTATTTTTATATAATCTGTTCAACAACAGAGTTCCGGAGAAGAACTTTGCATTATGCTTAGGAATGTGGAAAATTAACTTTGGCAGAAGTGTATTGCTGTTCTCGCACCCGAAATCAAACCCATGGTTTAAGACATGCAAATCAGGAGACTATTAATCCCTTGAAAAAAATTGGTGTCGTATAAACCGTCCAACCAACCAGGTAAAGGATCATAAGCATAGTAAATGATGTTTGCAATGATATTAATTTTGGCTCGACGCTTTCACGTTGTCAAAATCAGCAACCATTTACTGTATGTTATTATTCTGCCAAATATCTCCATTTCGCTTTTTTGCTCTTTATTCAATGCTTCAAAAAAGTGTTGCATTACGGATTTAGTTCAAATATGCGCCGTTTTATTCGATAGTCTGTTTCCATCTAGACGGCAACTTCATAATACCCCCCTCGTAAAAGCCTTTCTCCTTATTTGCGAAAAACTCGGACAGCCATTTTTCACAAGCCTCTTTTGAGTTCAACTTCACACCACTATGGGCATACGCCATGGACAGGAATAGGTGGTAATTACCTGGCGCTATGTCCGGGCTATAGGTTGGATGCGATAAAATCTCCCATCCGAGCTCCCGTAGCTTCTGACGAGTCATCAACGAAGTGTGTGGTCTAGCGTTGTCCTGGTGGAACACTACATCTTTTCTGTTGGCCAATTCTGGACGCTTCTGGTCGATCGCCTGATTCAAGCGGTCCAATTATCAGCAATAGATGGTAGAATTAAGCGTCTGGCAATATAGCAGCAGCTCATTGTGGATGATTCCCTTCTAATCCCACCAAACACACAGCAAAACCTTCCTGGCCCTCAATCCTGGCTTGGCCACTGGTTGGGACGATTCACCGGCCTTCAGACTCGACCTCTTTCACTTGATATTGTCGTATGTGATTCATTTTTCGATGCCAGTCACCATCCGCTTCAAAAAAAGAGTCGAGTTCGTTCCGTTTTAGCAGCATATCGCAGGTGTTGATTCGGTCCAGAAGGGTTTTTTGCGTCAAATCATGCGGCACCCAAACATCAAGATTTTTTTATATCCAGCCTTCTATACATGGCTTAAAATGATTTTGTGATTAATTCCCATCTCCTGGGCGATGTCACGAGATGCCACATGTCGATCTAACTCGATGGTTTTCATGATTCGATCGATATTCGTCGGTTCCAAGTGATAGAGTACCACCCCCCAAAACACCAATAATCTAATGCGACGTTTCTCTAGCGGATTTGCCTTAAACGAAGGAAAACTTTAAAATAGTGCGAATTTCGGAGTTAGTGAACTTTATGTTTACACGTCTGTAACTGTTGAACGCAATACCCAAAGTAATCATACATAGCCATAGTCGTTTGGTAGGTTATGTCAAGACCTTTCAAATGATGTATAGTATTGCCAGATACGAGGTCTGTAGCGCTCTGTACATAGCCGGAAAATTCAAAAGACAAAAAGGTAAAAGGGAGATATTTGGCAACCTTATATACATATGTATATAGTTGCACGGGTAAAAGTGGCTACAAATTTGTCGTGTATAGTTCAGTTGGTGTATTGCCTCTCCGTGATAAACAAAGCTTTTTTTTGTTAAAAAAGATTATTTCATTGTATTTTGTGCACAAAGTGCAATAACCCTGTTAAAGACACGCTTTCAATGCATTAAAATGATAATCAGTGGTTAGAGCATATGTGGGCATTGGAAAACTTCATGTTCACGACAAATTGTTGGATATGCATTTATTTCCCAACGATGTGAGTACCCCCCCCCCCTCCCACTGTTTTACTTAAAATCCATAAATGTTAAGGTCATCCACTCTTTTCCAGCCTCTTGTCAAGCTTTGTGAATTTTCCCCTAGTTTTGACTTCTGTAAAAAAAAATTAAGATCAAAATTTAATAGGATTTGGAAATTTGGTGCGTGTACAACCTTTTGATTCACACTCACAACTCCAAGAATTAATTTTTAAATTCAAGCCCTAATTTTAAGAATACATCTTAGCCATGTTGTTAGACGCATTGAATATGTTTAATGGAGAAACCTCTGGAGTCTGTAGAAGTAGCACTTGTTTTCCTAGCATTAATCATTTCGATTTGACACAAACAAAATTGAAATAAAAACATTCAAATTTGAATTTGACAATTAGCTTTCACTGTGTATTGTATTCCACACATAAATGAAGGAGAAGTCGAGTCGTTTAAATTTCAAAATACCGATACTTAAACGACTGCAAAATGACATGACTCTCACAACGAATCGAGTCGAATAATTAAAACGACAGTAACGGAATAGGGGTGATTGTTTACTATTTTTACATGTATCCACAAATTATCATCAAAAAAGGGTTTGAAGGAGAATAACTGAACGCTACAGTCCGAGGTGGATCTGGGCCTCAATCAGCATGCCTTTACAGTCAGCACGATATTTAGCCAACTGTCTCCAATGGTGCATTCTAAGTTGGTTGAGTTCTTTCTCCACTTGTGTGCGCCATCTCAGCTTAGGCTTTCCTCTTTTGCGTTGTCCCAAGTCTTTGGGTTCGAAGAATTTTGTGACGGAGTAGTGGTTTTCATACGTTCTACATGACCTAGACTTATTTCACGTTGCATCTGAAGACGCTTGAGTAGATGCATGCCACCGCACAGCCCATAAAGTTGTATCTTGTCCTCCAAATACCATCAACGTAAACAGGGCCAAAAATTACATGCAAAAATTTTTTTCTCGAAACGAAGAATGACTTTCGGATCCGCTTTTATTTACATCCAAGTCTAAGCGTCGCAAGGCAGGACTGGGATGATCAAGCTTGTATACAAGGCCAGCTTAGTCTTTCGCAACAGGGGTCTATTACTCAATCACTTCTACAACGATATCAAAATAACCTGCCATTATCTATGAATGGCTCCTGCGTTGTTGAAACTGAACGACTTTCCATCCTCGGCATGTGTATTAACTCAACACTAAGTGTGAATGATCACATATTTGAGATCGCCAAAAATGCAGCGGAATGTTTCGATTTCTTAAGGCAATGCAAGAAATATTTCACCTCTTCTATCCTGGCCACAATATATAAGGCGTACATCCACCCAAAGTTTGAGTATAACGTTCCTATCTCGTCTGGCGCTCCTAAGACCTCTCTGAACCTACTAAACAGAATCCCAGAGCGAGCGAACTTATTGGTGATAATAATGCTGCGAAGTCAATCGTCTCGCTTGAACATCGACGAAATGTTGTGTCTCTGTCACTGCTTTATCGCTATTTCAACAAAAAATGCTCTTACGAGTAAGCCAGCTGTATTCCTCCCCTTTAAAAATTCACCCGCAATACCTGCCTCGCTGAGAAAGATCACTCGTTCACCCTTAAGCCCACCTTCTGACATACAGTTAAGCTTAGAGACTCGTTCTTTAGCCTCACCACACGAATATGGAGTGCTCTTCCCAGCCCCACTTTTTCTCCCCATTATAGTCCGCTGGCATTTAAAACCAAAGTGCAGCGGTACTTTCTTCTCCTCTCTTGCTCTATACCTTCGGCTTGTGCTGTGACTTAATTCCAGTCACTTAAGGGTCCAAAGAAAAACGATTGGAAAGAGTAATCCTGCGTTTGATTTCGGTAATGATGGTTTTGTTCCTACTTACCGCAGAGTCGAGGTAGACGAAGTCCTTGTATACATCGAAGTTTCTGCTGCCTAATGTCCAAGACACGGGATGTTGACTGTTGGTCCTTGACAGCAGCATATAGCCGCTTTTTAGCCGCTTCAGTTTTGATGCCAGCAAACGACTGTGCCCGTCCAATCAACAACGTCCATATCGTCCGCTTAAATTAGAAGTTGAGCTGACTTTTGGAAAATCGTGCTTCTGGTGTTGAACGTGTGTTATGTTCTATGGATTAGAGAAAGCGATATGTTCGTCTGTACTATAGATCTTATTTTAAATTTTTCGAGCTTTATGGGAATGTTTTAAGACCGGTTTTGACTCTATATCGATTAAAAGAAAATAGTATATAATTGTTTATTTTTTATTTTTAAATTTTTCTTGTGAGAAAAAATTAATTGAGATTTTACAAAATAATCCGATTCGCTTCTGTCATAAATTTTGTTTTCGATATTCAGAACCGACAGTTCATGAATATTTGGAATTTATGTGTGAGCACACTTTTTCTCTTACTGTGCTTAGTGGATTTTCCTTTTCTCTAAATTTTCGTATGCACTTGGAAGCGAGGGCTACTATTGTTGGTGGTGGTTGAAATTTAATATTCCACAGTAAATATTGAATGTCGTGCACGTTTCAAAATTATTATGGATATGGCCAAAGCAAAGAACGATAAGATATCTGGCTGGGTCGCGTAGCGCCGTCCTCCAACCCCTTGTTACGAGCATGAGATCCACTGCACTATACCCGGCGTTTGTAATGTTACCCAACTTTCGATAGTGGTTGATTTCCGTGGATATATGTGTATATTTTGTCTAGGACTTTCGAGGGAATGCCCTTAATTGTGCCCGATGGGTGTTGGATAAGAGGCAAGGACATTTCTGATGTTCCTTATTTTGGTTTTGTTGATAAAGCTAATGCGATTTTCTTGTTAATTTTCTCCCAGCCATTTAAGGTGTGTAAATATGATATTTTGACTTCTTGCATATGGCTTGAATTTAATGTTGGCTATCGATTGAGTGTAAGTTGGTTCTTGGCTGCAAATTTCTTTAAAATCAGATCAAGCTTGCTTTGCGCGAGGCTGTTACTGGTCAGTGCTACACCAAAAGTAACGAAGTCATAAGACGCGTCGTTCGCCTTTTATACAATCCGGCTTCACGTTACTTCCATTTTTCTTCGGTGTCTTTTTTTATCAATAAATTCAAATAAGACTGGCGCCGGGTAATCCATCATTTCAATTCAGAACTCTGTCAATTCGTGTTGTTGCTGGTTTTTTGTCTTTTCTTTATAGTTTGTTCTTTCTTTTTTAAAGATTGAATGCTACTTATGAACATTCGTATACATGGATACACTCCCTCTCTCTCACTCTTTCTGGGTAGTTGGACATTAGAATCGTAGGTTGAAGTAGCACCACACCCTCTATTAAAGTGATAGCTGCCGGTGATGGGGACTGCGTTTTTTGTTCTTCTGATTTTTTTCTTTCATCTGTGAGATGCGCCTTACTTGATTGACAGGGTTTTGTTTTTATATTTTTTGTGTGTATGTCTACGTATTTCTAAATATTTTTGTATGCAGAGACGTTACATAGAGATGTCATTTACTTGAGAATTGGCAGGGAGATGTCATTTACTCGATAACTTGCTTGACGATATCGTTCGACAGACGGTAAGGGAACATGTTCCAATTAACTTGAAATTACAAGTTGTCCTTCAAACCCAATTAAATCGAAAGAACTGGAGACCCAGCACGTAGATTGACAGAATTCCCCTCTTAATCGAGTAAAATACAAACATATTGTCAAGTCGCATGAAATTCTGACCTACATTTACCTGTGCATCAGTGGTATGAACTAAAGCAGAGTAAAAGGTGAATTTTGAATTATTTCTACACAATGCATCTAAATGAGCAAACATTGAAATCTCTTGATTATTCCTCACTCACCCAACCACAACCACGTATCAGTTTAACTCCGTCACTGCACTTCATCTCTAATGCAATTGAGGCGTACACCGCCGCCAGTTGATGTAAGTAAAAACGAAAGAATTTCCTTCTCAGCTTGATTCATCTCCATCTCAGCATGTATGCCAATGGAAAGACCTTATCTTAATCCCCAATAGTGCAGCAAACGTATCGTGGAATCCCCTTACCGGTGAAAAACTCCACTACACGGATTGACAGTCATTAATAATGGATGTAACCACAAATTAAAAAATAAGAAAAAAAAAAAACAGAATTCCACCGTTCTTGCCACCAATCCTTTTATGCCGTGTAATAGAGACGACACCAATAGATACATTCACTCTGGCACGGCACTCTGACAAGAACTTGTTCCACTTGCCACAAACACTTTTAATATCATTCCCCATTAATTTATCACAAATTGAAGTTATGAGTCCTCCATCACATCGGTCAGAGTAAGATGTGCGTCCGACGAGCAAATATCATAGAAGCTCCCAAGCTCACTCCGTGATCTGGAAGTCAAGTTGCTTGCGTTGATGTAGATTCATTGCTGGAGAACGGCAGCAACAGGAGTTCACTTCCCCTCCCCTGTCACTCCCATGTGCGCTTGCTGTCGGCATGCGTTCTAAACAATTTTATTAAATTTTATCGGCATTCATAAATAATAATTTTCAATTTGCAATCTCCCCTCCCCCTCCGCCAACCACTCTTTATCCGTCGCATTCTATGGTCCCGGACAATTGCCTGGGTAAAATGTAAAGACAAATAATAAAAAAATTTAATTGACAGAAGCAGCGGACAGACCTGTTTCTGTGATGTTTTATCAGAGTTAAACATCTCAATAATAATTATTATAATACCTGCGGTGAAAATCCGTCCGTGCACCGGTCGAGGATCGGAGAAGCGGGAGGATGTGCGCCGTTTTCTCGTCACAGACGCATTTGAGTTGAGACACTTTAGACGTTTGTCGATATCTCCTTCCCGTCTGCTTAGGGGAATGGATGCGATGGCTGAGGTTTTGAGATTTGTTCGTGCGCAGCGAACATTTGAGATGACACATCCTCGTTCTCTTGGATTTGTTTGTGTATTTTTTTTTTCTTAAAATTTACAAATCCATTCATGCGAATATGCTGTAGACTGTAGACACGTTGGATACGAGTCTGGAAAATGCCTGCTCGTATGGGGGAGTTCGATGTTGGCGAGGTTTAGTTATTTTTAAGCTTTATTAAATTTTTAACAAGTTTAAGAAAAAAACAAAACAAAAAAAATAAATGATTTTCAAATAATTAAAATCATATTTCTGTATCGGAAAATTGAAATAATTAAAGCAACTGCTTTCCATGATCTTAGTTTCAACTCTTAAACAAAATTAAAATATAAATAAAATGTTAAGATCGCAAAAATGATTTTAATAGAATATGTATTTCTATAATTGTTTCTAAATTAAAATGAAACAATCATTTTAATTAACTTCAATTGATCATATTTAAAAAAAAGCACAACTTTTGGAAGCCACTTACACATTCAGTGGCCGCCGTGGCGTAGTGTAGAGAGTGCGACGCTCACATGCCAAAGGGTCTAAGTTAGATTACCGGTCGAACACCTCGAATGTTTCACAGCACCACCTCTTTCGAGTTGCTGACAATACTCAAAGAGTAAATTACTGTCTAAGAAAACGCTTCTCAAACTTCGCCGTTTGGAGACGGCAAAATTGTAGGTCTTTTCTACTCGAGAACAGCGCGCACAACACGAGTTGTTGATGAGCAAGCTAGGCCCTGGTCCTATTGTGGGGACCGACAACAATTATGAAAAAAATGATTATTACTTACACATTCAGTATTTTTTCATGTTGAGTTTTATTTAATGCTGTATACCATTAGATAAGTTAAAATTTGACAGACCTGCTGTCTTAAGTGGGGCCGAGAATAATTTAACGATAAAAGAAGTCGTTTTGGCGATAGAATTGCAAATAGTTGTCACGTTCGTCGGTGTGCACGAAATGCTTAAGACCATGGGTAGGAATGGAGTCTTGTGACCCTATCGTGTCATTAAGGTGGCCTGGGTATGCGCCGAGGCATCTGGCCATGTCTAGACAGGAAAAAGGGGACAAAAGAGACAGCTCTAATTACAGAGGCACATTTTTCTCAGTTTCTCCGGTAAGGTCTTTGCTAAGATTTTTGAGGCCCATTCTAATGCTATGGTTGAGTTGAGGATGGGGGATGAACAGTGCGACCAGCTTTTCAGTCCAAGAATGATACTTAAGAAGGCAGAAGGAATTTTTACACTGGGAAAACTGATGGTAAGTCCTCTTTTTTCCCCAGATGCCCTAGTTATCCTCACATCCCAAAGTTTTGTGGCGGCATGTACTACTGCTGGAATAAAGGTCAACGTCGACAAGCTCAAAGTAATGGTTATGTCCAAAACGGCTGTCCACTGCAGTCTACATACTAGTGAAGTCCCACTGAAACAGGTGGAGAAGTTTCTGTATGTTGGAGTCTTCAACCCCGAGACCCCTTTAGAGGAAAATGTTTGTCAAAATGAAAGGAAGAAGGAAGATGAGCTTACAAGAATAACCGTCTTTTTATATAAGTAAAGATTATACAATGAGTATGCATTGACCAGGGCCATGTTGCTGGTGTCTCAAAAGAATTTTTAAATGTTGCTTATTTTTCTATCATATTATTAGCCCTTTGTGCGCATTTGAGCCTGTGACTATTTCTGGGGGTCTCCACAGTATGAGATAAGGAATAACTAAAGTCTCCAAGTCGCTTTTTTCACGAGCTATGTCCTGCGGAGTTGCTGCAATTATTGGCAACTCCGCAGGACAACTTTAAGAAGGTTTTTATAGACAATTGTAATTTTTCCTGTATTGTGAGGAACCTTGAGTGTAATCGAATCCCCCTTCTCTCATATCACGTGTCTTAAAATGACTGTGCCATTCTTGATTATCGAAAGAAAAAACTTAAAGCTGATCAAAACAAAAAACATAAACTGCGAACACACCTTTCCTTCGTTGCTTTTGTTTGGCCGAATGTCCTCTCGTATTGGCGATTTATAAACAACTGATTGGATGGAGGAGGAAAATCGTGGGAATGAAAAATTTAAAGGGATTTTCAAACTATAGAAAAAAAAAGGGAGTAGAAGATGTAGGTTCACAACACAGAGATCAACCAACTATCCATTCATCCATCGCAAATACCCTTTTTTTCATTTCAATTCATTTCAATCGAGAAAAAGAGTTCATTCGCTCATTCCCACCTCAGATACCCAACAACAAGGATGAGCTCTCTGTTTAAGTGGCCACATGTCACTTAAGCCATGCAAAGTCTAAGCGTCCCAACCTACCCAACTACCTCTCAAGATATTTATCGCATTTATGAAAGTTCCGCTTTGAGATGTCTGCTCGTGCGACAAGCTAATTCCATTCTATGGATAGTGTGAACTGGTGTTGCATGACAACTGACTGCACAAAAATTGACAAAATTATCTTGAATATGCGAGAATCCGCAGCACACATCATCCTAAGAGTAGCAGAAGAAGACGAAGAGGTTTTATTTTTAGGTGACATACCAACGAATGCCTACCCGCCTGACGACGACGACGACGACGACGACGACGACCACGACCACGACGATGGTGACGATGATGATAATAATTATGAGGTGGATGATGATGATGATGCTCTGCTTGGCGAGATATCTGAAACGTCAATCAGTTGCTCCTTTGGCGTCTTCTCCTCCAGTTATGAATATAATTTGTGACTCTCGTTGCCGAATATATTGAAAATCATTTGGACAGACATACAGACAGACAGACTGGAGAGGAGAGATGACACATTCGTGTGGCGGGTTGTATTTTGGCTCGATTGGCGCTATAATGCTCAGTCAATGATTATGAAATTCTTTTTCTTCGATTCACTCTTCCTGGTGATCTTCTTCTTGGTCGCAGGGGTAATATCTGACACGGTTCGCTTCGGTTACAATAGGCTTTAACCAAACACGCAAGCGTTAGATTTTGGGTCATTGGGCGCAGATGTAGCACCTTTTGTCCCACAATTCTCCGTGACTTCTTTGGGTTTTCTCTTTCAGTCCAAGTCGATGAAAATCGGAATTTTAAGGCAAATGTTACACGTATTAAATATGTTGTTGCTCTCAGCGTGTTGTTCGTTTGTTGTTGGTCGTGGATTTGAAGAACTTGACCCTTTTGTCTCTTTGGGGAGCATTCAAATTCTGACATTGTGATGGAGGCATCTAAGTGGAAAGAGATCTCTTTCGAAAAGTCAAAAACTCAGTGATCACGTCGAAATTTATTAGGCGCTAGTGGAGATGTTTTGATTTTTGAATTTGACTTTTTTTTGTTCAATTAATTTATTGTACCTACTTGTGTCAGACGGAAAGTAAAGTAGATTGTTGCAGAAGGAGATATTTTCGTTGTAGATTGCTTATGAAATTTCTTCTGAATCATGGAGGATTCAAAGTAAACAGATGTGGCCACTGTTCATATTTCCCAATGTTATATAATACATTTTAACGACTTAAGCTGTGAGTTAACCTCGTTGAAGAAAATCGATATATCCTGCCTCCTTCATGTCATGATTGTCATTTGGGCGGATGTTCCTTTGGATATCTGCCTCTTACGGTTGGCAACAACTTCGGATAATTTTTTAGAATCTCCTTTTCGAATGACAGGGTTTTCATAACTTAAGCCATGGCATAACCATACATATCGACCATGGCGCAGTTTCTTCAGGAAACACTGGTCTAATGCGTAATAGTATTCGTTGATGAGTAGAGTGATCTTAAGCTTACTGCGGTGCTGGGAAAATCTGAAAAAGTTGTCAAAGGCAATAAGCGCTAACCAAACTTTCAATTCAACTTTCGCACCCGACGCAAGGTGACCAAAAATTCAGATAGCACTGCTAACTTGGAGGGTACCAAATCGGACAAGCCATTTGTTCGGTAAAAAGATTCTAATTTCATAAATTTTTTCCAAAATCGAATTCTTGTTTCCTTTAATCGTGTTTTACAATACTCTGGTTGTGCAGAAAATTTGAATATGTTTTTCGTCTGACGTAGACGGTATATTAAGTTTGTGTTCCAAGTTCAAACTCAGTGATGTAGCCTATATGATGTTGTGATGATCCAATCCGGAATTTGCGTTTTAGAATCTTTCCTCTCTGACTGGCAATTTAATAAAGAGTGAAAGGCAATAACTGATCAAAGTAGTTGCAATAGACTAAGTACCCATGTTCGTAAAGATGAAAGCAGTGATCCTGGACGTTATAAACCTACTGCAACTTTTTCTTGACTGCAAAACACATGTGGTGAATTAAAAACAAAATTTCCGAGCTCAACCAAGCAAGAGAAACTAAAAAATACAGTGAAACTGAAGAAGCTTAATCTTGTTCCACCAATAAAGGGCCACAAGTATTTTAAAGTAGTACCAACAGTTTTCCTGTGGCTCTTGTCCCTCCGAATTTATTTAAAACATATGTGGAGCACTGTGCAATCAACTGAATGAAGATTTTAATGCAAAACGTTTGTCCCTTAATTGTACACGTTTATCAAATGTATTCCGAAATCTCAACAAGACAAATAAGAACGTGAAACAAGAAAATACGTTCGTGTCTGTTCAATACGATTCCGGGTAAAAACGCAGCTTAAAATTCCATGCAGTTCTGAAATTGGTTAGTTTATTTAATTTGATTTCATTGTTCGGCTTTGTTGGCTTTAAGGACGACACAATCGTGTTTGTGATCTGCAAGCCTTCCGAAACGATTTTTGAAAATCGAAGATACAGATTATTTTCCTTTGAGAACCAATCTCTAAGGCTAGAGTAACACATTAGGAATTTAGGGCTGCTTCTAGTGCAGATTTGATATAGCACACATTAGAACACATATCGTTTAATTTAATTACCAAACATTTATTGATTTTTTTTTTTATATGACAAGACGAGAAAGCCTGTCCTTAGGTGCTTTGTGCATATTTCCGGTGAAACGAATTGTTAAAAGGGTTTCCATAAGATTTTCTTCTTTATCGTAATCTTTTAAGTAAATAACCAGAAATACAAGTCTTTTAATTGGTTGGTTGTATGATCGCCAGAAACAAGAAATCTAAATATTTCCCAATTTCAACTTATTTGATTACCGATGTGGCATGATCTGTTTTTGATTTTGAAATGTATATTTTTATTTTCTATTTTTTTTCTAATTCCTTAAGTCTAGGTACACAAATACTGTAATTAATTATTTGACTTATAATCTTTAAGAACGATCTTACTGGCCCTATGCGGGCACTCTAAGTTAATCGATTCTATACTCATATTTAATTGCCTTTCAGCATATATTCATGTTTTTTTTTCTAACGACAATGTTTTTGCAAATATATTACTAAGAAAAGATGAACAAGGAACTTAGTAGTATATTTTTTTTAAAACTAACTTAGTACTCAATCAACCTAAAATGTACCCTAAACTATTCAAACTTAATTACAACTTAATTTTTTTGTTTTTTTTTTATTTTTTTTTACATTTTTATCTAACTTACTAAGACATTCTACCTAACCTAACTTATATGTAAATTTGCGTAGACCGACCAACAATCAGCTTTTTAAGCTGATAGCAGCTGAGACACATGATATGGCCCTACCCACCTAAAAAAATCCTTTTCCTCCTCATTTCTGTCGCGCATGTGGATGGATGTTCTGAAGATCAACGAAGATCATCCTGACTTACGGTTCCCGCACTGGTCTCGTAGAGCAGCCACTTGTCCACCGTCCGTCTTACGACTTGGTAGAGAAATGCACAGAATGCAAAGGGATTCTGGACCAAGCCAAGTCGGTTCAGATACAAGAACGCTTCCGCCGGAATGAATCCACTTCGGCGTGCGCTCTCATCATATGCGTCATTTGGGTAGTAAGCTCCGAATATCAGCCCGTTTTCCGAGGTCATTGCTCGTGCAACATGTCTTCGAAACGGCTTAGTAATACAATTATCCAGCTTACGTTTGCTGCATTGTACAAGATTCCATTAGGACAGAACTTCTTCGTACTCAGATTCTGGGGTTCCGTACATCTTAAGCAGACCCGAGGATATTGTCTCTGAAAGACCCTCATCCTTTCTATCTGGGAAGGACTCAAGTTGAACCACACCAGACAGACATATATGTACCATGATTGGCCGGAATAGCGCCATGTAGCAGATAACCATCACCTTGGAATCAAGTCTGCTGCTCTGAAACAACCTGCTTGCCATAGCAAAGGCTTTTCTGGCTTTTGCCAGACCCATTGTTGCAAGTCTGGTGCTCTAAAAGAACCTGCTTGCTATAGCGACAGCTTTTCTGTCTTTTGCCAGACCCATTGATGCATGGATATTACCACACCCGGTATGAAATGAGCATTTTTTTTTTCAAATAAAAAACTAATTATTAAAGGGAAAGTAAAGTAAGTAAGTAAAGTAAGTAAAGTAAAGTTAAAACATTTTATTCAAAGTATTGGCCATTGTTTTCTACGCATTTTGACCACCTATCTGGCAATTTGTGAATACCATGCCAAGAAAATTGTTCGTCTTTTAAAGCACCCAATTTTCGACCTCCTCGTAGGAATCAAAGTGCTGCTCAGCTAATGCGTGTCCAATCGATGAAAACAAATGGTAGTCGGAAGGAGCCAAGTCTGGGGAATACGGCGGGTGGGATAGCTGCTCGTTGCTGCATGGATATAACCATACAGAAACTGATCCAACATAATGCCCAAATATCTCACCACCCTTCTCACCGCTAATTGTCGCCCCTGTGGGTCCAAGATGCTGAACTTACGCCAATTTGTATTCGTATCCCTTGTATCCCTAGCCTTGTAAAATGGATAGTTTCACACCATGTACTATTTGCAAATTCCTTAAGTTCTCGGAAGCAAAACTTTGAAAAATGCCTAATCCGCGGCAGTGACAAGGAAAGTAAAATGTGTCCGTCATCGCAGCAACTAACGAATAAGAGCCATTTTCAAAAAGTTATTAATTTATGAGACAGCATCGAAAATGTTGTTGGTTTCAGTTAACTAGAAATGGTTTTTGCACTGTTGTCCTTTGGACGTAGGCGTGTGTCCAAGTGACCTCGGCTTTCATCTGTGAAAGTCTACATTTTTTTATTCACCTTTCTACACGAATTCGCAATAGGTGGCTTAATTCCTTTGGCAATCCCTGTCGGGTCGATATCAATACCACCCATAATATTTTCCTTGTCAGTTACTCGTGTAGAGCTGCATCTCGACTGAACCCAGTTGACTTCGTATGTATGATTAGCGTTAACTTGATTAGTTTTAAGTGGATATATTCTTGATTTTGGAAATAGTATATTTAGCTTGTCCTAAGACTCTCGGGTCCTAACTGGCAGTCTGACTGATTTTCCCACCAAGCTCTAGCAATTGATGCTAGATGCTAGCTAAAAAATATTCAGAGTTATGAGGACATTTATACTTTAAGGAACTGATGAAACTATGTTAACTGAGGTTTACTGATTTCGAATTTTAAGCGTATGTTTCTTCACCGAATTAATTGCACAATGCGCGAACACCCACCGAATCGTCCAAAACTCCTTCCACCGACATGATTAATCATATGAACGGTAGGCCTTATGCCTTTAAATTTCCTCAACATTTAGTTTGAGACATAAGCCTCCAAGTTGCCATTATATTCATACATTGCTCCACTCTCCTAAAACATTCTTCATCATTGGTCCACTCTTCCCACAAGAATCTATAATTCTTATTACAAAACAAACAACCATTCGACGCGATCAAATCCACCATGGCCACGGAATCGTGACTCCACGCCAGAGCTGACTGCAACAACTACTCGCGCATGAAGAATTCAAAGAAAGAAATGCCCATACACACCGCCCGTTTTAATTTTTCATCCACAGTGACTCATTGGAATTAATTGTTCCTCGCGTTTAATTGAATTATCTCCACACTGAAAGCGCGTTAAATAGGTAGCTGTTGCTGTCAAGCTATTCGCTACTATTTTTCGCCTTCAACTTCATTGATCTCCTCCTGCTTTGTTGTTCGCCTTCGAGATTCACGATAAAAAAAAAACTCACATGCTTTCAAACTGAAAAGTCTATCAAACGATACCAGGTTCCCGAGCTAGTTAACTTGAAACTGATTCATAGGCACATTTTTTCATTATTCCCTTTTTTACTTCTATTTGTTATTACTTAACAATTTAATATTTGAATACAGTTGGTCTTTTTTTTGGTTTGATTCGGGCGATTTGTGACATCAAAGCGTCCGCTACAGCCATTGTTTGACATGCAGTGCCGCCGGCAGTGAGGTTCTGTGCCCCAAAAAATCTATTCGTGAGTCCGATTCGATGGGGCATTTATGTGCCTGGTAAACGTTAACCGCACATTCTCCACGCCACGATGATTTTGAAGACAAGAAAACTACTTTGTAGTAGGTCGCGGATGTCTGCCGTCACGTCAAGTTGAGGCGCCATAAGACTGTGCTTTGGTTCCTTACTCTGACAGGGTATTTTCTTGACGGCTTTTCGTCAGGAAAATCGGTAACTTTGTGGTAAAAGACAATAAGTCTATGGAATGTCTTCTCAGACGTTCGTCACAATTTGTATATACGCTTATTTTTGTACTCGCAAGTCCATAGGGTAAATTATGATTTGTCTTTTTATTTTTTTTCATCGAAAAGTTGTTGCTTGCCCGTTCGTTTTCAAGTATAGAGTAAAAGACGGAAACACTGTAAAAGTAATCAAAAGATTAAAAATACAGTGACTAAAAAATGCTTAATTATGCTCCACAAATTAAGGTGTACAAGTTCTCCCATTTGAGAATTCTCAAAGTACAACCAACACATTTGCCTTGATCCTTGTGTCATCAAATTTATTAATTTTAATAAAGATATGTAGAGTACTGTACAATCAACAGAATCGAGATTTGAGTGTCAAATGGTTGTCCCTCAATTGTTCACGTTTATCAAAGGTATTTCGAATACTCGATAAGGTATGTGACAAACAGTCGAACACTGATCTGAGCTTATAAACGCACATACATTGTAGGCATGTAGAAGTCGTACGGGCAGTAAATCAAACCTGCTGGGCATTGGCTTTGAAAACTACTTTGGCGGCTACTTGGGGTGTGAAGGTCGACATTTGTTTACAATCTCTTATTTACTTTTCCATGCGATTAGTCGTCCATGCGAGTGAATAGGCAGAATTCAAATACTCCATTTTGAGTTCAACCATGAAGAGGGTGAATCAAACTCTTGCTACTTGAAACAAAAAGAACAATGCCAATCATCCCTCAACGCACACATATACGCGGGTACGTTTGCACATCCAATGGACCGTTTTCACTATTTCTGCCATTTTATTTTTTTTTTTTGTCCTCTTTCGTTCATCCAGACTTCATCCCTATGGAGTTGACAGCTCAATTCCATCTGACATTCGATAAAACTTCGAACACACAAAAAAGGAATGGTTACACATCGAGTGTGTGAGAGGGGAAAGATGTCACATTTTGATATGGGGCTGTTTTTCGTCGTGTTAGATTTTATTCCTTGCAAATAAATATAATTTTAACACCACCATCTGATGAATGGAGGAAAAAGAAGGAGAAAAACCTGATATGGATTGCACATGGCGGTTCCTGGCGGTTGTTGTTGATGTTGGCCTTTGTTCGACACCTTGAAGGAGAATAAACACATTTTCTGTCGTATAGAGAAAATGGCACGTTCTGTGCGGAAAAAAATTAATAATAATCCTGGAGGATATTGACACGTTTAGGGATATGCAATATTGTGTAGTTTGTTAGATACATAAAAAAGGGGAAATTCAGGAACAAATACGTATGTATTTATTTACATATGTTCTGAAATTAATTTTAATAATTCTTTTTTAAATCATTTTAGCATCGAAAATGTATTTATTTCGATTGAAGAAATTCAATTTTGCACAGCTGCCTACAATCTGTTAGGCTAAGAACAGATTAATTTAAATAAAATGTTCACACGAGTTATACCACTTCCTCGCTTTGCAAATGGTAGAGGAAGCGCAAATTATTTATTTCCGGATGACTGCAGGGGTTTGTTAATCGCTTGTTGGATTAGTGCGTTATAGGACTGCATTTTAGTTATACATATGTACATATAAGTTACCCATCTAGTTGGATGGCTTATACACACGTTGTGTTTTTAGAGAAAATGCATGAATCTTGTGTGTATGTATATTCGATGATAACTTTTTGTTACTAATCAAAGTGCGTTGAAACCCCAATAACTGGTAATATTTCATATGTCAGAGGGCAACATTTCAACATATTGCACTTATAACAATTATTTTGTAATTAAAAACAAATTGTACCTGAAGGGAATTTTTTGTCATACCACAGCTTGATATTCCAGCATCACTGAAACAAAAAATATTAAGTGATCTTATTTAACGCAACTGAGTCAATAAATGGATGGCGCGACAGTCTACTCTTGTTTTGCGCGCTACTGTTCTCTCACGAGTAGAAGGGACCTACAGTTTTTTGCCGGCTCCGAAGGGTGAAGTTTGTGAAGCGTTTTCTTAGACAGTAATTACTCTTTGAATATTGTCAACAACTTGAGAGAGGTGGTACCGTGAAACATTCACGGTGTTCGACCGGGAATCGAACCTAGACCCTTCGGCGTGTGAGCGTCGCACTCTACCCACTACACCACGGCGGCCACGCAACTGAGTTGCGTAAACAATTATCATAACATTGTGAAATTTAAATAGTCTCTTTATACTCTAACACAATACAAGTGTGACGTAATTCAGTAATAAATGAATAAAGTTCAGAATTGATTTTTCTCTTTTACCGGTCAAAGAAATCGTGTCAAACGTTGCACTTGCAAGACACCGCAATGTGTAAGATATTGCACTTTTCTGCAAGTCCTGAAAATTTCAAACTTTCAAAAACATCCTAATCTTTTATACAAAATTGCAAATATTGACATATAAACCACAAGCTACGAACTTTAAATGAAATCAAATCATTTGGAAGACGCAGGGTTTTTCCTAGCACGCTTATAATTTCAGAAAACATTGACAGCTGAAAAACCCATAATATGCCTATGAGCTCTCTCTATTTTACCTATTGAAATGTGTAGATTCTATTAGCACAGAAATGAGTTTCCTTTATCATTTCGCAAATTTTGAGCTTTAAAATACAGATACAATCCCAAAGAGGTATTGCCAACAATATTTTCAAGAAAAAAAAAACACATTTATTTGAAATCATTTTACACTTTTTTTAAAGCGTACAGATACACAAAAATTGTTACAACATTTGTTATAAAAGACTGAATCAATTTGTTATTAACATTTTCAATAAAGTATATAATTTTCCTACTGTGCTGATAAGCAGAAAGCCGTTTAACGAACTTTCATAAGCTCTCATGAGCATTGTCGAGCATTATATTGAACCCAAGCCTTAAATCCGAGTTTTTTTTACAATTTTCTTGGATAAATTCATTAAATATATGTATATAGGTTTAAGTACTTATTAAATAATAAAATAATACATGAAACCGAAAGGCAAAAGACAAAACCCTAGATTAGCTTAGAGTACTCATGAAGAGTCAGTAAGTTAGAATTAAGATCAGTAGATTACTTTGGAAGCTAGTTTTAAGTATTTTTATCTAGCATGTAAGAAACTGAATTAAGGTAAATAAAAATGCATTATAAACTACTAAAAAAACTGTTGAACCCAAAGCGGATCTTACTATAGGTGTGTTCCAGTACTTTCTAAAGTCTGTCATTTGTTAAGGAGTGGGAGTAAATATCTCTCAGAAGGAGGCCAAATACTGGAACGCATCAAAAAAAATGTGTAAAGTATGTCATTCAGAAATGTCAAATTCACTTTTTCGATACAGAAAATAAAAACAAAGACAAAATTTTAAATACATTCACAGAGAAAGTGGATCAATGCTCACTTATCTATATACACACACCAATTAATGTGAAAGAAAACCAACAACCTACCCACAAAAATTTCTTGTGTTAAAATGGGCAGGGTGGGGAAATTTTTTGATCTCTCAAGAGAGCGCTAATTTGACGTAAAACCCATTTTTTCGGTACACAGGAACGGGCATTGTGTTGTTCAGGAACACACACATTTACAATTCAAAATGTTCAAACCTTAAAACTAAAGTGAATTTATACAGGTGTCGGCTTAACAAGAGGTGCCCGATAGATGTACTTAATTTGAGTTTATACATTACATTTACAATTATTTACAATTAACTTAAGTCCTGTCTCAACATCAGGGTTTTCGGATCCGTGTGTCGATGGTGTTTCTTTGTGGCATTAGGTAACATTTGACAGTTCAGAGAAACTCGGTGCTTGTCAGGATGTAACAACATGCAAGTAACCATAAAACCTTAACTCATGTAGGGTCGAGTATTTCCACGCCTAAAATTTCATCAGCAAAACAGTTAAAAAAAAAAAAAACATATTCGAGGTGTCAACTTGACCCAATAATTCGCTTTTGTATAAAGTCAACAAAGCGATGAAAGTTGGAGTCATCGAATGAAATCTATGTTAATTCAATTTTTTGGGTTCTAAGGTTCTAAGCCATGTGGAAAATCGCAAAAATATAATACACAAGAAAACTGTGCTGTGTTCAAGTTTAAATATTTTTTTAATTAAATTCCTTGTACATTGTTGTATTTGGCATTTCCAGAATTTTGGCATACCAGGATTTGAACCCATTCGAAGCTTTAAATTCGGCCATGTTGGTCGTCAACTTTGATCTTGGAGGTATTTCCAATTCATTTTACTTATGTTACTAAATATAAGACTTGCTCAATTTGTCACTGTTTTCTTTCTTTCCGATCAAAACCATTGTTGTTAGAAATTTTTTTCTTTTCTGGCACCATACGAGCAGCAGATAAGAAAAACAATTAGACAACATTTTTGAACTGCATTAGGTTGAGTTTGTGACCGATTTCAGATTAATTCTGTCAAGCGGTGTAGCAAAATTTATTACAGCAAAGTAAGAAGTAAAAATCAAAAGGAAAACAGATAGCACTGTCTAGTTTTCAAAGTATTAAAAGCTAACATCTCATGATTGCAAAGGACTTACAGTTTAATACCGACTATTGTTTCAAGCTAATTTGGTTTTTAGAAACTTATGCTTTTTTAGTGCTATCAAGGATACGAAAGGATTTAATTCTTTAAAAGTATAAAAGAAACAACTAAGTAGTTCAGCGGAGAAAGCGAACATTTACCGTCTACGTAGAGTTGACTTGAAATACAATATACACGACAATGCTTACGAATTATTCTAAAACATAGAATTAAGATGATAAGGATACAAAATGGTTTCTTAAAAATTTGAACATCAATTTGGTGCAAATAAGGCTTCAAGGTGGGTTTTTAAGGAGATTGAATATCAATTTCGTGGCAAAAAGCTTGTCCTCTGTAGAAAAAGCATTTGAAGCCAACGTGTTTAGATAATTGCTTTATGTGCTTGGTCATCCAAAGAAAGAGCTGTGAGTTATGTTTAAATTCTTATTCGAAACCTGAGACTGACAGTCGTGAAATGCAGAAATTTTTTTTATTTTTGCAGAAATCAAACATTTCAAAACAACGCACATTTGCTAAGCTAAGAAAATGTTTGTTGGTTGATAGAAGTGGCAATATAGCCTCCTTGTGGTTCCATTGAAACGAAAATTTAAAAGAGGGGCTTAAAGCACTGATCTAACGTGTGAAATACACTTATTGATGATGGGTCTCTTAATTAAAGCAAGTTTGAATTTGCACATTTCGCAAAACTATTTCATAAACTGTATGATTCAATGAAATGGAAAAGAGAAATTTTCCTTTTAATTTTTTTGGCAGCAACAAAAACAAAAGTTATTCGTTTCCGGTGTGCGAAGTGAATGCCGTCGGTATTTCGTGTGGTGTCGAAACTCTTCTTATCGCCGTCGGAGAACTATTTTGTGAGCAAACTTTTATAAAAGTGTTTGAAGCAAAGTTGAAAAAAGAAGCTTACTTTCGTAAATTGTAATTTTATCTCAACAGAATTGATCCCACTCCATCGTCATGATAGAGCTGCTCAAGTGGCCAGCTTTCAACTTGTCTCCATGTAACTCCCGGTCGTGTTTATGTAGTAGTACATACATCCTTATCCCCTGTAGATGCTTTTATCTTTGTTTGGTTCCATCTGCAACAAAATTCAATGGTGAAATCTTAATTCGGGTAATACAGTCTGACAACATGACGGATCACCAAAAATGTATTCTTCGTACTTTTTTTTTGCACCCTCTCTGACACCCTTCTTTTCCTTTCTCCCTATTCTCTGTGAAATTTTATTTGTTAGATACAATTTTACTCATTCCATATTTAAGCGCACACACGCAAACGTGCACATACACACACGCGGTGGTACCTTACATGTGGAGAAAGTCCTTCAGATACAGGCATATCCCGTCGAGTAGCTAATTTATTTTCAACTCAATTTCTTCATTCTCATGCGGGAGCACTTGCGGTTTCACTTTTCTAATTTCTCATTCAGTCTTCAAGTTTTATCCTTTCTGGTGGTCTTAATGCCGCGATAATACTGAAAATTGATATCCTCCCCCGAAATTGACAAAATGACACTTTAAGTTGCCCAGGATTACCCGGGACATTTTAAGAAAATTAACAACACGAAGCTAGTTCTTTGCGTGTGTTTTTAACACTCAGCGACGCTCCCATTAACTCCAGGCCGACGACTCTGTCAATGTTGCTTAATGTCATCCACCAGCCGAGGCGATTGCTTTGCATCAACACTGTACTGTGTACTTCTGCCAGAGTATGTGTGTGAATTAAAATTGAAATTCCATTTCATAAATTAAGAAGTTGACTGAACCGCCGTCTTCGTTGTTGTTGGTTAATAATTGCCTCTGTAAGTGTTTGCTTAGCGGCCTTTTTTTTGCTAATTTCATTTTTGAAAATTACTTGTTTACACGAGATAATTTGGGTTTTTGAGCTCTGCGTCGGGGAGGAGTTACGTGGGTCTATGTAAGCGGGTGGCAAATTGTGTACACCCTTGGGGAGGCAAACAAAAATGGTGGCAAATTCAATTGAAGGTGTTTAACAGGCGATAGGTCGATTGGTTGGATTGATGTTGGCAGGAGTACTTGTGTGTACGTATATCCATACATTGGACTTTTACTCAGTTTGCTTGTGTGTTACAGCTAGCATGAGTGCATGAGCCGCTAATATGTATTTTAACTGCAGCTTTGATCCCTCACCTGTGTGATTAATTACATTTGGATAACTTGATCGGAATCTGTGAATACAATTTGGTTGACAAATTTGAGCAAATGGCGGGCATGCTAAGTATGACTTAAACGTAGCGTTAAATTGAATTGAAACAGTGAGTGTCATGATATGAAACATGCCGTACATATTTCCCTTGAGAGAAAAATGGACTTACACCGCCCAAAAAAAGATGACAGTTTTATCAATGACAAAAAACAGGTGGCTTATTTAAACATAAATCAAACGATTTTATAGGCTCAACAAGTACCTATCATACAAAGCAAATGTCGAACAACAGTGCGCCAAAAATACGGTAAAGTTTAATACAGTTTTCTTGTGACTTGATCTAAGCATGTATTTCACTGGCCTCCTACCCATCATTATCTATTATTATTTGAAATACGCGTTCTTTTTTGAGCAGCTAAAGTGTGTGTTGAAGAATTTCTAAAAATATTCTTCATACTGAAGGGCATTGTATACCATACTGGGAGCATCGGGTTAAACAATAATAATAATAATTGTTGGCGCTAAGGGGGCCCAGGGCATAGATTGCTCATCAACTACTCGTGTTGTGCGCGCTACAATTCTCTCACGAGTAGAAGGGACCTACAGTTTTTGCCGACTCCGAACGGCGAAATTTGAGAAGCTTTATTAGACAGTTATTAATCTTTGAGTGTTGTCAGCAGCTCGAAAGAGGTGGTGCCGTGAAAAATTCGAAAAATTGGAGTTGAGCTGGGAGTCGAACCTAGACCCTTCGGCGTGTGAGCGTCGCACTCTACTCACTACGCCACGGCGACCACCACAATAGAACTTATTAAAAAATTGTCAGCGGTAGTATAAATTAAGTTTCTTGCTTTTACTAAATTTTCTGACAACGAGGGAGATGAATATGTTAACGATGTACAAAACTGTGAGCTTTAATAAAACATTGCTTGAATTCTGACTTGTCATTTCGGAATAAGTTTTTTTGGTCGTGTCGACTATCATTGTCTTAATGAGATAAGATGTGGTTACTGTAACATGAGAAATGATTAATACTTACGTTAGTCTTAACGTTGGTCTTAACCATTAAAATCATTACCGATGTGACCTCTTTCATGTCGTTATTGCACAAAAAGGCGCCTAGTTTCGCGAATGCAATTGTTTAATATTTTGCTCCTTCGACTCATTTAACAATCTCTTTCAAAAACCACCGGTGACTATATCGACTGCAGTGCTAATCTTGTCTCCATTTGGTTTGTTCATTTTTGTTCTGCCTAAAGAGCACTCAGTGTCGTTGACTGCTTATACAAATGAGTCCTCAGTTTCAGATTTTTTTGATTGGCTATGATATTATCATTTTGTAATTAAAGTGCAATAACTTTTAGACTAAACACATAGACGGGCCCACCGTGGCGCAGTGCAACAGAATGCGACACTTACACGGCGAAGATCGAGGTTCGTTTACCGGCTGAACACCTCGCGTCTCACGGCACTACCATTTCGAGCTGCTAACAGTTCTCAATGAGGAATAACTGTCTATGAAAAAGGTTTTCAAACTTCGCTGTTCGGAGGCGGCAAAAACTGTAGGTTCCTTCTACTCGTGAGAAAACAATAGCATGCAAGTTAAGTCGGAAAATGTTTTCCTCCTCCACACATGTTCCACGGAATCACCACAGCACCAGCAACGTTCCCACAAGAAGCAAACGCTGACCTAGCGTCTGGCGAAACGTGAACATCAAGTTGCAGTCAGCCACATTCCATCGTACGGTATGCAGAAATCCGAGTGCACCCGTGGGAGCACCTCATCGTTACGGTACCAGTTGCTGGGTATTTAAGGTAGCGTAAGTTAGGTTGTAGGGTCAGTCTTAAGTGAACAGTGTAGGGGTAATTATGCCCAAATAAAAAATAAATACAAACAAACAGTGTTTAAGTTGCACAACATGAGTAGTTGATGAGCAAGCTATCCAATACGGGCGCCACTAAACAAATTTTTAATTTAATATTAATTTTTGTTAGTGGCGCCCCATATATGTCTCGGGATTTATTGAGTGATGTGTTATACATACATAATAAACTTAATATACAAAGGCATGCTACAAACATTTTTTGGGTCCTATTCTTACACTTAGCGTACATGCCGATTTTTAGGCAACAAGCCCACCAAACACAGGCAAAACAGGACAGTACACTTTATTCAGTGATTTTCGCCTTGATTCAGTTATCCTAGTTTTTATAGAATGCTCAAGCCTATTAGGTTACTAACTGAAAAGAAGTGAAACTACATAAGAATAACCTTGTTTAAATTATTTTTTTTATAGGGATCATTTTTGAACTATTTCATTTGTGAACTACACAACTCATTGTTCCCCATTCAGTCTGTGACGTTTGGTACTATTCTGTCGAAGTCAGTTTACCTGACTTCGTATCTTAAACTATTTAACCAATGTCTTGCCCACGGCAATGAATATATGAATATCCATGGTATCGCTTTGTCTCTTTGCAGCGATTTTCTTTGGTTTGATGAAGATTTGATAGTCGCAGGATCCTATACGTAGGCATCTTATGATAGTTGCATATGTCTTCGGATTTTTATGCTCGTCGCGAGTTAGCTAGGCTTAGTTAATGTTGATCCATACAGTTGAGAAATATTGCTACAAGGCAAGGCAAGGCCCACGCTCTTTTATTAATTAAACAAATTCTAGGAGAGCCATTCGTAGCCCTTTCGTTGACAACACCTTAGGGTCTATGTTCGACGTACGGTCATTCTTTTCTACTGGAATGTAAAGACTTTGTTGAAACACTGAACGTCTTCTAACACATGAATACATATGCGGCACAAAAGTTCCATTCAAGGTCATAAAGAGCGCACCACACTGCAGTAGGAATCAAGGTTTCGCGAAGTTCTGAGTCGATTGAAGTCTTGTGCTAAGTCTCTGTTTCAAGCAATATGTTTCAAAAACACAATTCAAAGTATTTTCAGTAAATAAAAAAACATTTTTTTTGAACTTCGAAGATTATGCAAACGTAATTCGGTCTCTATTTGTATGAATGACACAAAAATGGATTTGACTGTATACTTTCAAGCCTTATGATTCTTAATTGAAGTAGTTTACACACGTAAAGTTAAAGAAAGAAAAAAAAATAAGGACTGTTCGAGATTGCGCTACTTTCATTGCCTTACTTTTGTAACATAAGGAGGAAGGGCAAATGCTGTTTTGGACTCTGGCATTGAATAACTTATGCGATGAAATAATTGTCGAAGGTGTAGCACGCTTTTCTATTCCTTCAACAAAATTATGACTTTGCAAAAAACAAATAATCAGCACGAATCGCAAACGCACGCTGGGGTTGGTTTCATTCGGATTTCACGGTCTAGTGACACTCACACATTCGGTCATTCACTGCTGTCCTTTACGTAAGTGCGAAATAATGCAATTTCCCTCAAAACTGCCACGCATTGCTCTCAAAACGCGAATAATCTCGCGCCAGCATTCAATGTGCACTTACAGTTTATTTTTAACACTTCGAAGTTTACAATGCCAGCGATTGTAAGTAAATGTGTGGCAAGAAAAAGAAGAAAACATTAAATTTTGATTGATCACATGTTCGGTGGCTAACCTCTAATACACTTCGAGTGGTGTAAGCCCCCAACTAACATGAGATTTGTTAAACACATTTTAAATGCTACACGGATACACATGAGCAATCGCAATCAGTCTCTGCTTCATATGGGAACACACACAGCCAAGTTTGAAACGTTATTGCGTTCGTTTGTGTGAGAGTATTATAGTTGTTTTACAGTGAAAGCCGCTAGAAGACCTCCTGACCAGAGTCTGCACATAAACGGGTTACCAAGGGTGCTGACGGAGGGGGTATGTTGACAAAATATAGAGACTTCGCCGCCATCGCCACCGCTGACGTGGTCGCTGCCGCCAGTGTCGCCGTTTGTCTGTCATCCTCGTGCATGTTGTGTATTGGGTGTTTATTTTTGACTTTTGTCGAATGTCTAATGGAGAGTTTGAAAAGCAGTTGCCTTTCAAAATCGTTTGCAATTAATTATTCTTGTGTCAGATAAAACCGTGCGGCAAAGCCAACCTTAAATTTTGTTGGTGGCAGACACCCTTCTATGTCCGGGAGTGGTGGATTTTGGTTTTCACATTGGGTAAGACACAGTCTCACAGTGGATTTCAATCCCGTTGTCAAAAAGTATCAGGAATTGGGATTTTCCTGTTGACACCTCCGTTCGAGAGTGTAATGTATTTGATTGGATTAAGGTCTGTACTGGTTCGAACGATTGAAGTTGATAAAGTGGCCCAGTAGAAACGTCCCTAGGTCGGACTCTGGGTTAAGCCCAGTAGCGGACGAGTTTTCCTACGAGAACAAAATTCAACTGGCGTCAGACTCTGTTTAGATAAGCGACATATATCTCAAATCAGATCGCGTAACCCATGGCTTATCGTTTTGACATGTTGCATCAGTTGCTACTGGAATTTGAATCCGGTGCAGGCCACGTTCAACAGAACAAACAGTGGCCTAGTCGCGATTGATAAACCAATCAAACATACAGCCGAAATGTAAGCAAACTGCAAAAGATAAACATGAGTGAAATTTACAACCTGGCCGCAACTGTGTGTCGTGTTGACACAGTGGAATCCCATTCTTTGTAAGATTTCCTTTTTTCTGTCCTGTATGAAACACCTGAACACCCTCTCCTGGCACCAATGCTATCTGCTGTGTTGACGAAGAAGGAAACCTCACCTGTGTGTGTGGTGTCGGAGGCAGACTGATGGGAATCGTGACCAAGAGCTCCAGTTATTTCCATTACCGGTAATTGTGGCCACTTAATTTGCATACATTTACCCAACCAGGCGTTGTCCCCAGGCAAATAGGGCGGTGGGTGGCACAGGCAGTGACCGGTCATAAATAACACGCATCTCGATTCATAACTCACGCTTCTTACAGTTCAATTGAAGTACGTTTCTGTTTCTCGTTTTCTTTTTTCTCTCTCAATAAGGCATTTACATTGAGCTGACCTCAGACGGAGTGGAAGAGTCCTGGTTCGAGGGTGTATTCACCCCATTTTTGATGAAATAAAAAGGAACTGAGATGTTATCTTTTCACTGTGAATGGCGAGGGCATTCACTGAAACGATGAAACTTGAACTTTCCGTGTGGTTTGCAAAGTTGTTCCTTTTTTACTTTATTCTGTCCAGCCTTTCGTTTTATTGATTTTTGTGTCAGTGTCATATCAGAAGCGAAATATTTTGACAGGACTAATTACAGATTTGGAATGTATGCAACACGAACCTGTGCCAAATGAAATTAGTCGAATGAATGTAAGCACATACAGAAGATGATACACGAGAAGCAAGGAAATCCATGCGGAGGAAACCTAATTTCTTGAGGTGCATTGCATTTCTAGAAGTGGCTCCACAATAGTGGCCCTTGTCCCATAATTCTTTAGCTATGTGCTATCATTGTTAGGAATACGATGTAAGCTCTTTGGAGTTTTACGAATCTATAGTCCTATTGAGAACTTTGGCCAGGCCATCAAAATAGGCACAGAAGAATTGGCACTTGCTGCGCAGTTGCAAACGAGGCGTGAGATGTTGTAGAATTGATTTTCACTGAAAATCTCATTTTCTGACTGCCTTCTGATTTTTGCTTCTCAACCAATAATTCGTCTTCTATGCCCTTTAGTAGCGTGCTTTGTAGAAAACGTCGACTGATTGTTTTAGTTTTCTTAAAATTTGAACCGCACATGGTACTACAAAGGACCTTCACGCATTCGCCTTAACCTATTTATAAGGATTTTACGCACACGTTGTAAAAATTGTTGGAATTCTATCTCAAGTTCGGCTTTCCCTGTGAAGTTCTAACCTTTGATAAAGAGCGTAGGCGGGCTTTTAAAATACACACCACATTTCCTACACTCAATTGTTTAAACAACTTTTCGATTATTGTATCGGAATAATTTATAAATATTTTTACTCTAATGCCTAACGGATGCGTGACGTATAAAATATATGCTTGCTACACAAACAGCAGCTTGTGAACAACTCGAACCAAGGAAAAAGCAACATTTTGGGAGGTTGTGTGCAATACGATGTGTGGTAGATACGCGTAAGAAGACATAGTGGTGAAAACTATCTCGATGCTGAACACTGGTCTGCCTGTTTACATCGTGATTCTTTTGTCGTTCACTTATCAACGGCGCGTTTGAAGGAAATCATGTTGCGCTATGTTAGCAGATCTCATTAAGGACTTATGTACCTCTCCCATCACCTTGTCGAGAACATAGGACACTTCCACGACACTTCTTGGTAGGAATAGAGGCTCTGGTTCACTCTTCGTCTTCTTTTTCTAGTGATACTACAGTCCGGAGTGGAGCTACGCTTCAACCAATATGAATCTCTAGCCAGCACGATCTTTCGCTAGCTGCCTCCAGTTGCGCACTCCAGTTGGTTGAGGTCTTTCTCCACATGTGTGCGCCACTTTAGTATAGACTGTCCTCTGTTGCGTTGTCCCAATGGCTCAGATTCGAATTCTTTTGGGGCCGGAGCAGGGGTGTCCATACGCTCACCATGGCTTAGCCATTTTAAGTGTTGTACCCGAGGACATTTGGTGGCCGCCGTGGCGTAGTGGGTAGAGTGCGACGCTCACACGCCGAAGGTTGTAGGTTCGATTCCCAGCTCAACACCAATTTTTCGAATTTTTCACGTCACCACCTCTTTCGAGCTGCTGACAACACTCAAAGAGTAATAACTATCTAAGAAAGCTTCTCAAACTTCGCCGTTCGGAGTCGGCAAAAAACTGTAGGTCCCTTCTACTCGTGAGAGAACAGTAGCGCGCACAACACGAGCAGTTGATGAGCAAGCTAGGCCCTGGTCCCCGATCGGACTGTAGCGCCAACAATTATTATTATTATTATTACCCGAAAACATTTAACCAGGCACATGTTGCTCTACAGCCCAAAGTGTGTGTCATTAAATCCTCTCCTCCAGATGCCACCAACGCACAGGGGACCAAAAATCGCACGCAGAACTTTTCTCTTGAAAAGACTAAGGACTTCCTGATCCGGTCTTAGTAACGTCTAGGCTTCCGCGTCATAGAGTAGGACTGGGAAGATCAAGCTGTTATATAAAGCAGTACTGGTGTTGTTATCCGTATTTACCGCGTAGCCCAAGTAGAAGATGTCTTTGACTAACTCGAAATCTGCAGCCTAGTGTGACGCTCTGTCCGAGACGTCGATTTTGTGTGACCTTTCTTGATGACAGCATGTACTTTGTTTTGTCCTCATTAACCACCAGACCCATTTTAGCCACTCCCGCTTCAATGCCAGCAAATAGATTAGGTTCCCTTTTGAGTGTAGAATTGGATGGAGCGTCAGTCTACAAGGGGATCAGAGCCCAGCTTTCTCATCAACTACTCGAGTTGTGTATGCTAATATTCTCTCACTATTGGATGAGACCTACATAAGTTTGAAAAATTTTTTCATAGTCAATTACTACTTTTCGATTTTTGTCAGCAACTCATAAGAATTGGTGCCGTCTTCAGTCCGGGAATCGAATCTGGGTTCTTTGACGTGTTTGTGTCGCACTCTTTCCATTACGCCACGGAGGTCACTCTTGACTATGGTACCAATAAAAGAAGCCGTGCTGTGGTCCCAAGTCTAAAGAGACTCTCAAAATGTAGCTCTGTCAAAACATCTGAAGGGAATGGTAAATAAATAATTTTCCAAAGCAAATTTTCCTTCAGACTTTTGAGAAATGCGATCCTTTCAAGGTGATGCTCAATGTTAAATAAATTGCGCAATAGTCCACAAGGAATGGACAAGGTCCCTCACAAGTGAGAAGGAACAACAACTTTTTTGGGAGGCTTCTTCGAGGCAGTAAGTATCGCCTAGGCGTTGTCATTAACTTAAGAGATGTGGCACCGTGAAAAATCGAATGTATATTGTAAAGGACAGTTCACGGGGAGAAAAGTTCGACAAGGATGTGACTCTAATATAAAACCAAAGTGGTCTCCGTCCCCTTATCTTCCTTTCTTTTATAAAATAAGGTTCCAGACAAAGAAGCGAACCTACACCCCCGCTTAGTACAAGAGTCAAACCTCTGTTATCCACATTGAATCCGCATCACCCGTCAGTCATTTCCAACATTTATCACGCCTTGTCGCGGGCGGAATCTTATCTGATCCTGATAAATTTTAAATACACATGCGATTCCCGACATAATCGCCACCTCCGTTAACATCTGTTTGATTGTATCAGTTTTATTATTCTTTAATGACCTCATTAAAATTAAATAGAAAAACGAGTAGTCAATGGATTCTTTCGGGTATGGGTTGAACAATTTACAACCTCAACTTATCAGCGAATAAAACACACCTTTTGCGACCCAAACTAAGTTGTGTGTTCGAATACAAGTCCAATCTGCGTCAGGAGGCTTCGAATTTGATTTTCATTGCATGCTTTTCTATCGCTGGGTACTCGGAGCTTTCAGAAATCGGTCACAACACAGTCCCTTCTCCGAATCGACCCCCTTCATTCAAACAATGATATGGATCCACGACAGGAGAAAAAAAAACGCCTCACTTGTTATTCACATGTCCAAAAGTCTTTACCAGTGGAAGTCGTGACTAATAACCCAGCGGGATGCAGGCGAGTATGTGTACATCGTTTGATTCAGTCTCTCGATTCTAGATTGATCCCAAATGGATTTTGATGGTTCTCCTCTCTTGAAGCATAACCTCGCCTCGGCGCGGCTCTGTGTCGTATCACTTTTAATTAACAAGAAAAGTGACGTGTGCGCGACTGTGGGCAAGGGAATTTCTAAAACAACTATCAGAAGACAGAAGACAACCGAAAAAAGGGTCCGCACAATGCTGAAGGCTCTCGATAATAAATGAGATACAAACGTTTTTGTGAAATAACATAGACTGCAGCCCCCACACGGACTGATCAACCGGACCGGGGAAAGTCAAATCACTTGAACGAACGAAGGGAAAGCAAAAGAAAACATGAAAAGTCTGTAGACGCCTGACAAATGACAGATTAGAGACATTTCGTCAAGTCATTGTCCAGAAATTAACCCTATCTTCCACAGCCGGGGCTTATGGCTAATGACTTAAGTGATGCCTAGCCTACACCCACCCCCATTGCTCCTTGTTGCGATGACAAGATAATTCGTTCGTGTGGATAGTATGGAAATGCGGGGCATTAAGGGTTGTGTGTCTCATTGTGCGAGAGTGGACGGTCCACTTCAGTGGAATGCGATACGGACGGGTAATTACACAATAAACGCTGACTTTCCTGCCATCTGTCAGACGGATCATCCGAGAGGCACGACGTTTGTGACGACAAATGCATTTCCAATATTAATTTGTGCAAAGAATGTAAATTGGATTAAGTAACTGATTAAACAACCCTTTGCCGCCATTTGGCTGGGGCTATTCATAGCTGGGCATAGGGTCGTGGGATTATTTGTCTTCGAAGCAATCTGTTACTGCTCCCTGATGTTTGAAAACGTGAGAGCATATTATTTTGTACATCAAACGAACGGAAAAAAGCAAAAACTTCTGCAAATTAAATTTACTCGAAATGTGAAAGGCGAATGGCAACAATTTTCGTGTCTAAAAGTAACACCACCACAGGCGCAGTTCCTCTCCCGGAGGGGAATGCCTGTTACACGGCCAGCACAGGCCACAACACAGTTGCGCATATAGCTGTGGGATACCTCACTTATTTTTTTGTTCATGGATTTGAAATTCTGGTCCTTAACATGTTGTGTTAGTGCTCCTCTAATGAATTCGGACAGACAGATCAGGCATTGGTGCACACGGCTCATCCATTAATTATGTGATGACAGTCTCTGAGATCTGCTGGGCATTTGGGAAAGTTACAAAATTGTGTGCGCACACCAGCAGCACTGAAATTCGCTTGTGTGCGAGTACGTGCACAATTATACGATTTCATAAACATGCTGGTGTTGAAATTGTTTCTAGGATTGCGTTTAATTTATGTAGTTTCTCCTCCTTAAAGCCGATGTTTAACGCTGAAATGTACAGGCGAAAATTGCAGATTTCAAATTGAAATTGACATGACGACGACGTGCAGAAGTTTCCTTGCCACTGAAGGATGTAAGTGGATATCAGATCTGATCGATTGAGGCTGTAAATGGGTTTCCTTAATTTAATTTTATTGTGTGTGTTTTTGTGCGAAAATTTACTCTCATTTCGAAGTGGCTCAATTTTCATATTAAAAACTATGTAGACTGACTTTAAAGCTGTGTTGAACTATGCTCCATTAAACTCTAATCCAATTCATTCACATTTCGCTCGCAGAAAGTTCAGAAACATCGTTAAGCAAGTTTGAACACTTTCTCCAGCTTTGTTAAGAATTTAACAATCTGATTTACATTTGAAATTTAAATGGCGCTAATGCTTTACAAGGACAATAAATTCAGAAACAGATCAAGAAGTAATGGAATAAGAAATAAAGGTTTTGTAAACAGACAGGCAATTTCCTGTTAAAGTTTCCTCTCAATCTTGACATGGCGCAGTTTGATCTTGCTTGAAGGATTAAACTTCCTTTTAAGCGTTTATTCATTTATTCAAATTTTTATGGTATGGTATACGAAATCTATCTGTTTTTAAAACCTTTATTTTTTGTTCCATGTCTCCTTTACTTGCTTCTGAAGTATTATTTTTCTCTGCGCGACCACTTCACCTTCTCTAGTTTTTGTCTAAGAAGCGTACACCGCCAGTGTCAGGTTAAGTAAGATTTTGATGGAAAACATGATGAATTCTATCAAAAGTGTGTTTTTAGACACTCAAGTCTTAAGACTGTTGTGGTTTCAGGCTTCGCATAGAACTGTAATAAAAGAGTTGCGCAACTGTCGAAGGGGTATAGAAATTCCTGACCAATCTCAATGGATGTGGACAACACATCACTTTGACACGATATGATCATCCTTTGCAACTTTTCGTACAGAAAGTACATAATGATTTGCGCTACAGTTCAATCAACAAGTCCTTAATGCCCTTCTTCTTCTTCTTTTTGTGGCGCTACAGTCCAGCGTGGACCTGGGCCTCTCCAGCTAGCACGATCTTTCGCCAGCTGCCTCCAGTTGCTCACTCCAAGTTGGTTGAGGTTCTTCTCCAATTGTGTGCGCCACCTTAGTCTAGGCCGTCCTATGTTGCATTGTCCCAATGGCTCGGATTCAAAAACTTTTCGGGCCGGAGCAGTCGTTACTGTCCACAATATTGAACTTGGGAAGAAATTTTGCAAACCGTTAACCTATAGGAGTAAGTGTTAGTGGGAATGATTTGGCAAAATTTATTTTTCAAAAATCTCACGAGCTTGAATTTGTTTTGTTGAAGAACTTTTCGAACTACGGCAAGTCCGTTTGGTAAGTGTTAAAGTGAACCTAGCGCACCCCAGGTTATCAAAACTCCAAACAAAATCTTCATTTTTGGCAGCAGTATACATTTCTACAATGTCTTACTTTGGCCAAAAATGAATTTTCAAAGCAGTATCCCTGATGGTCTGGGCCACACAAGATTTATTATTTTAAATAATAATAATAATTGGATAATGCGACAGGGGAGCAGGGCTTAGCTTACGCATCAACTACTCTTGTTGTGCGCGCTACTGTTCTCTCACGAGTAAAAGGGATCTACAGTTTCATGCCGACTCCGAACGCCGATGTTTAAGAAGCTTCTTCTTAGTCTTTGAGTGTTGTTAGTAGCTCGAAAGAGGTGGTGCCGTAAAACATTCGAGGTGTTCAGCCGGGAATCTATCCTAGACCCTTCGGCGTGTGAGCGTCGCACTCTACTCACTACGCTATTGCGGCCACCGATTTATTATTTTGTTTCCGTAAATTCCTTTTTTTTTCCCAACCCAGGAAAGGATTCAATGACCCTGTCAGCCCAAGTATTGGTTTCCACGAAATAAATATAACTGAGTCAATGAAGTCGATGGATTTTTGCCTTCTAACCTTTGTACATATGTATTCACATCCTGGTACAGGTTAAAGAGTTCATGATTTCGTTTCGACTTTTCTGCCAGACGGGACCGTGTTTCCGTTTTGCTTTTCATAGTTTGTTTTTTTTTGTTCAATGAAAACTCCTTAAATAAAGTGTTAAAACGAACAGCAATAAGCTTTTCTGATTTATGGCCGAGTTGTGCCACAAATGACTTCCAATGTAGTTTTGATGTTGTTTAAGTAAGGGTACAATACCTGTGGAACGACAACGTCTTATCAAGCCACTCTTTTGGTCTTAAGATGCTGGAGGGAAGCAATTTCATTCTGCCAAAACAAAATGCAGGTGTTTGTGTAATGTAAATAGGAAAGTACAGTGGTGGATGGTTAAATAAAACTTTTTACTACTTCCATGACCAGTCTTAAATCTTTAATTCTGCCTGGTTGCTAAGTGAAGGTACAACAACCCTGCAAAATGTTTTGAAATTAGAAAAAAAGTAAATTTTAAGTAATTTTGTAAACGATTTTATTTTGCCAAGAGACTCCCATACAAAGACTGAGATTATAAAACTGTTTAAATCGAAGACAGCTCTCGAAAAATAGATAGGTGTGCATGCCTTCATAGAAATGGTTCTTAGAGTGTTAAGTAATGGTACAAAATACGTTACCTTTGAAAACATTGTGCCAGAAAACAACCGCTTACATCCAGATCTTGCAGGTGGTCACCATTTAGTTATTTGTATTGTGACTTCCATAACATTTAGCTTGTGTGTCTGTATAAAATTACCATTTGAAAGTGTTCACATTTTTCAAAAAAACAAAAAAACTGTTTGAGACAGCAGAATCTTAAAATTTCTTATGTACTCTTGCTGGCAAGGCTTACGTCTTATTTTAAGGTCCACAATAGAGACTATTGAGGTTTGACAATTGTGGTCTGATCAATAACTTGTCACACAATAAGTCCCGGGACTGACATATAGGGTCCACTTATAAAAATTTCATACTAATTTTGGGAAGTACAAACATTCAAATGATATCTGTCACATTTTTCATGACAATCTGATTATTAGGTTACAAGTTACAGTGCTTCAAGTGACACTACTTTTGCGATTTTTAAAACAATGTAAAAAACAGAATTTCGTGTGTTGATTAAACACTGCCTTTTGATCTGAAAAAAAAAATACCGCGCAAGCTCAGCAATGGCTTGAAAAGTATTACAGCGGCTCTCCTCCATTAAAAAACAACTATTTGTCTGTTGTATGTTGATTACAAATGTGGCTGTACAGACACCAACGATGTTGAACACTCTGGAAAGCCAATTGAGCTGAAAACGTCAAGAAAGTACAAAAAATCGTTTTGGAAAACCGCAATGTGAAATTCCATAGCTGACACATCAAAGAAGTGTACACTATTCTGGATAAGCATTTGTCAATGGGAAAGATGTTTTCGAAATGGGTGCCGCGTTTGCTCACAATGGACCAAAAACAACAACGCATCGATGATTCTTGGAGGTGTTTGGTGCTGTTTCGCCAGAATAAATAAATAAATAGATAAATAAATACCAAAAAAAAAAAATAATAAATAAAATTAATAGTCGTTTTAAAAGTTACGCGATTGCAGCCTATGCTTTTTTGGATCGTTATGTCACAATTATCCCGCCGTGGCCGAAGGGTGTAGGTTCGATTTCCAGCTCAACACCAATTTTTCGAATTTTTCACGGCACCACCTCTTTCGAGCTGCTAACAACACTCAAAGAATAATTACTGTCGAATAAAACGCTTCACAAACTTCACCGTTCGGAGTCGGCAAAAAACTGTAGGTCCCTTCTACTCGTGAGAGAGCAGTAGCGCGCACAACACGAGCAGTTGATGAGCAAGCTAGGCCCTGGTCCCCCTTTGGACTGTAGCGCCATCGATTATTATTATTATTATTAAGTCACAATGGATAAATCATGGATCCACCACTACACTCCAGAGTTAAATCGGCGGTCAGCGGAGTGGACTGCAGCCGGTGAACCACACCCAAAGCGTCCAAAAACACAAAAGTCGGCTGGCAAGGTTATGTCATCGGTATTTTGGAATGCGCACGGAATTTTATTCATCGACTATCTTGAGAATAGCGAATTTCACTTTTTTTTCGTGCATTTGAAGGAAGAAATTGCAAAAACAGGTCCCATATGAAGAAGAAAAATACTTCTCTTCCTCCTGGGCAATGCACAAGTCTTTGGTTACCATCGCCAAATTGCAGGAATGGGGCTCTAAATTGCTTCCGCACGCATCGTATTCTCCAGATCTGGCCCCCAGCGACTTGTACCTCTTGTCATACCACAAAAAGATGCTCGCCGGAAAAAAAAAAATGGCCCGAATGAGGCGATGATCGCCGAAACTATTTTGAGGCCAAAGACAAATCGTTCTATAAAAAAGGTGTGGAAATGTTAGAACAATGTTGGACTGACTGTGTTACTCTTGAAAGAGACTATGTTGAGGAATAAAGTCGAAGTTTGTGTATAAAATGAGTTTTTATTGATTAGTTCCGGGATTTATTGAGTGATGTGTTAAATGTACATGCCTTTATTTTATTTGTGTGTAAAATCCTTTTTTTACTTTTAAATCAAACATGGTCTTATCCTGTCGATGACTCGGCTTTGTTCTCTTTAGTCATATAAGTAGGAAACCCTACGCTGCCTGACCCTCTGTGGACTGCCCATAACTTGCATGCCCCACTGTACGTGCTCAGAGCCGGCCGCAAATTTGAATTTTGATAAGACTTGACTTTTTCCAAAAAGAAAACCAAAAACAGTTATCTTAATTTCAGATTTTCTTGAATTATACATTGGATGGTGCAACAATGGTGGCCGCCGTGGCGTAGTGGGTAGAGTGCGACGCTCACACGCCGAAGGTTGTAGGTTCGATTCCCAGCTCAAACCCAATTTTTTGTAATAACTGTCTAAGAAAGCTTCTCAAACTTCGCCGTTCGGAGTCGGCAAAAAACTGTAGGTCCCTTCTACTCGTGAGAGAACAGTAGCGCGCACAACACGAGCAGTTGATAAGCAAGCTAGGCCCTGATCCCCCATCGGACTGTAGCGCCAACTATTATTATTACTATTATTATTATGGTGCAACAAATAGCCGGGGCCCACCGTCAACAGCAACCACTTTTGCAGATCATGCTAGCGTTATCTAAGTTCGGGTTGATGGGATCGTTTTCCCCACTCCTCGAATCTGAGCAGCGATTGTGAGACAATCAGTATTTCTTGGGTACTGTTAGAAACTCAAAAGAATTTTTGTCATGCCAAATGCGAGGTTTTCAGTTCAGAAATCGTACCTTTGGCTTGTAACTAAGTTTCCATGACCGTCTTCTAGAAAAGTTCAGAATACAATTCAAGCTCGTATAGCCCACGAATAAATACGATTGATCCTCTAGCAATATTTTGAATCTATGTATAAGAACTTGAAAAATTTTCAAAGGCATTGGCGGTAAAAATATTTAGAAATCAAAATTTTTTATGTCATTCCTAAAAAAGTAGCATGTTCTTTTGTGGGCATTTCATCTGATTTGGGTTCTCTATAGGCTGTTCCCACAAATGTGCAATGTCATGTCATTATTCGAAAAATGTTCTGCAGTTGGTAGTGACACCTAAAAGCTCATATCACAGCAGCATATACTAAGTAAAGTTTTTGAGAAACTTACAAGAGCAATTTTAGTTAAAATTTTGAATTAATGCATTTCCCGCAGTCCAATTCAAATTGGATTTTAAAAATTAAAATCAACCCCGGCGGAAAAGGATGTTCCCTAATAGTTTTGCTCTCAGAAAATACTTATGCTTGACAAAAAAAAAAAAATGCATTGCTTTTTTATTTATTGCTATAGCTAGGACATTTGACTAGTACGTTTTTAAATAAAATAGAAACGAGCAGGTATTTAAGGCTCTGTACTGAATTTTTCCTATTCATATTCTAAAGTGCATGTCGCTAAAAGTAAAATATTATAGGAAGAGATGCAAAGTATATTATGTTTTATATTTGTGAATATAAGGGTCCCACAAGGTTCAGTCTTGCGCCCAATTCTTTTTTGATTTATATTTATTTGATTACTTCATTTCTAAGGTACACTAGCTGACTTTGTCAGTGGCATTGTCCTCACTTTTAACTTCTTTGATTCCCGTCTGAACACCTCGAATTTTTCAGGGCACCACCTCTTTCGAGTTGCTGACAATACTTAAAGAGTCACCCTTCAGAGTCGAGAAAAAACTGTAGGTCCCTTCTGCTCGTGAAAAAGCAGTAGCGCGCACAACACGAGTAGTTGGTGAGCAACCTAGAGCCTGGTCCCCCTACGGACTGTCGCGCCAACCAATTATAATTATTAAATCTTGCCTTCTTGATTTTCCAAAGCTCTGAAATATCCAGATGTAGTAGTAAAATATTTTGGGATAGATATTTTTTGATAGATATTGGATCCCAATTTTACATTTTCTTTTCACATAAATGCGTTTAGGAAATAATTCCGTGTCTTAGTTAAGCTTTCGTTCAAAATAAATAGCTTGGAAAGTGGATATCGGAATACTATGCAATCTTTGCTGATCATTCAGAATTGTTTTATCAGAATTGAATTATACGTACATTTTTTGTTGTAAGCCCAGTAGACGCTCAACAGACGCCCAAAAATATTTTTTACGCTATTTTGTCGGGTGCCAAACTACATATACATAGTTCACTGGTGGCTTTACATAGCGAAGGTTATAAAGTTCTTCACTATCACTTTATTCATTTTAAGTGAGATCAGCAGTTTGGAAATGATGCCAAATCAAATCTGTGATTTTCTGACATCACGCCCTGTGCCGTAGCGGACACTAGTCTTTATTACGGTTTGTTAAGTATGCATGGAAGATCATTCTTCCAACTTGGAAGAAAGCCTTTAAGAGCTTATTACAATGAATTGCTTATGTTGCAGGAATTAAAAATTAAAACAACATTGCAATTGGCCGCAAAAGATTAACAACGGTTCTCGCTTAAACAAACTTTTTCCCATTCCCAATCTTAGCTGCTTTAGCTTATCTATCAGCGTCTGCTTCACCTATTTCTCACATCATATCATGATCTTTTATTTTTAACAACGATGCCTCTATAATGAACCCAATCACCCTCTACCGCGCTATCGATATATTGGCAGCAAATTATTTTCAGCAACCGACTATAAATACCCCGTTTGTCGCTTATTAATAGTCCAAAACTCACCTCTCACTGTCACTAGAACGAAGATTTGCTCAACAAAGCTCGTTATTGATTTACTGCCTCGGGGGCATATTGTAAATTTCACCCTAATCGACGGCAGATTATATTTTAAAATGTCTGCACGCTAAGCATGCAATAAATTATTTTCACTCCCAAATATGCAATATCAGAGCTGTATTCCTTGTGGGTAAAGCCCAATTGACGACAAAACAAACAGACACATTCGAAGTTCGGCTATCGCGGCGCTGCTTGCAGCCCGTCAACGTAACTCAATCAAACATCTCGGAGTGTATGGCGTGCTGGACGAATAAGCAACTCATCGGGCAGCGAAAAGATTTATGGAACCGAAGTGTAAATACAAGACCTATCCGTGATAGCCGAGAGCAGCGACCAGTCTATCAGGCTTGTAGCGAGTCGTACTGGAATCGGAGTCATAAACTGTTATGACTGGTAGCTAGGTGTCTTTACTTTTATTCATATCCCGCATTGAGATTTATTACACCGATAAGACAGACAGGGACTGGCCACGCAACGACATGACCCTCAAAAATATGCGCGAATGCGTGCCGTGATAGTGTGATAGACCCTAGATGAATGCATTCGGGACCTTCATTACAAGCACTTATTCAATAATTGTCAATTTACTGCTCGATGTGTCACTGCAATGGCGCCAATTGTGGCGGAGTTGACTTTGGTGCGTCGCCGCCGATTACACTGCCGCCACCCGCGTCAACCGAAGATAGGGTTAATCGAATGTGATTTGATCAAAGCAATGTACACTAAGGAATACCCCCGGCACAGACACTTGAGATTTGTTTTCCTAATCATGTTGTTACATTGATAAGAACCGGCGGAGCACAATACCAATTAAACGTGTTACTGTGGAGAGAAGGCCTATTTGCTTTTGTTGGGTGTGAGCCCCAAAGAGGCGCCTAAGCACTTCTCTGCCGCCGCCGCCGCTGCAATGATTGTGTCTGCAAGTTTTTCTAAAAGGAAGGCATCTTATCGTGTAACGAAAGCATGGACAAGCATTTGAAGGGTGAGACAATAGGTGCATCGGCGGAATGCAAGTTCTAAGAAGATGCCGGCTTCAGGATTGTCTTCACGGTGTTGACGCTCATAAATTCTGATCGCCATGGACTTAGACTTCCAATTCGTTTACGGTGCGGGGATATTTATTATTTCAGACGCCACAATGTTTGGCATCTTCCGACCGCAACAAAACTAACTTCAAAAATTTCATTACACCAGATATACATCAGGATAAATGACGTTCGTTTCAAATTAATTAATCTTACCCCAACCACGACACTACCACTTCCTCAGGGGACTTAATCCTTCCCTAGACAATTGCTCTGTGGGCAAACACCATCGCCGTAATCCTTGACTTGTCCTCGCCCACTATAAACATTGCACAAGCCCTTCAATACCTCTATAATCCCTTTCGCAACAGGTTGCCTTGTTTGATTTTATATTTTTCAAAGAAAAACCACAAACCAACCCTCCCCTCATCTATTCTGTCTGGTTTCTGTTACAGTACCAAAACTACCTGCCACCATACACGAGTATCAATTGAATGGCCAGCAACTGGACATATGCCGTGCAGGAATGTCAGGTCCGTCGTCCAACCCATTGATTTTGATGGGCAATGGTGCAGCATCCAGCAGCAACAACAACTCGGGGAGGACCAATTTTACCAATAAGCAACTAACGGAACTCGAGAAGGAATTCCACTTTAATCGATACCTAACCCGTGCACGTCGAATTGAAATCGCCAACACGCTTCAGCTCAACGAGACTCAGGTAGGTGCAAAGTGGATTTCTCTCCATTAAAACTTCTCACATTGGACCATGTTTGGTTTACAGGTGAAAATCTGGTTCCAGAACCGCCGAATGAAGCAGAAGAAGCGCGTGAAAGAAGGTCTCATCCCGGCCGATGTAATCGGCCAGCAGCAGTCATCACCGGGTGTGCACTCAGCTCAAAGCAATGCCAACATCAGCAACGCTGGCACCAGCAGCACCAGCAGCAGCGGCAGCACCAATAGCGGAAACAACAGAACCCTTTCGCCGGCCATTGCGTGCACAGCACAATCAGCAAATGCACTCACCACCCTCGACTGTCCCCTGGCGGGTAGTAGCGAGAACAGCAGAGATTCAAATTAGTCGGCGGTTCGGATCCTAGGACAGTGCCAGTAATTCCACGCTCAACACGGGATGATTCGGATATTCGCTACGGTACCACCACGCGCCACCTATGTGTCAATTCACAAGCAATTTTACCGGAATGCAGTAGTCTTAGCTTGCAGAATATGCAAAACTGTGTACATACATAATTAACATTAATTACATAACTCAGGGCTTACCTCATAATTAGTGAAATTTAATGAACAAAAGGAAGAGGAAACAAGTGAACCTACAACCGAAACTGCTGACTATATGATATGATTAGAGTATAGCATTGTTATCTACACCGATTGTGTTAATTAAGGAAACCTGTTGATTTGTCTCACCCGACCGACCCTGGATGATTGAGTATTTATAACTTAGAAGCACGCTCAACTGAGTTTGTAGTTTTTTTCTTTCATTTGTTTTGTAATTTAGATAAAGTTGACATTGATTGTGGTTATTTAAGACAACAAAATACAGTTTAATGGATAAATAGAGAATTGTATTGTGTAAGCAATTGTGGCTGCGCACGAGGGCGCCACGGTTGGAGAACAAAGCTAGTCTTATGCGATAGTGTAGTCTATAAGTTTAAGAATTCTTTAAAAACATCATGTAGTTTTACAGACAAGAAATGAACAAATAATATACCAGCACTTGTTACAATTTAGAATGGCTGTAGTTTTGGTTATTGTTTTGAGTTTGTTTTGTTCTCTTCTCTGTTCTTCCCTATTCCTTCTCTTAAAGGAACAAAGTTGGCCAAATCATCGAGGAGACAGTGGATTTGGCATATGGGCGGACGAGTCTTCATCAAGGAATGACTCAAAAAACCAACCACTTTCGTAGGATGTCGCAGCATACAGGAAGGACTTGATTGTGGCCAAGAACTTCCTATTTTATACAGACAAGATGTTCAGCAACGAAACCAAGTTTACAACCAATTCTGCAAGTCTTTACTTCATTTTCCCTTCGACAAGGATGACTTGCTTATGTCCCTAATCAGCCATGTTCTGCTTCATGGCGCAGAAACTTCAAAAAAGGGGATAGGAAGCCCTTGGAATTTTCAGGCGATTAGTTCTTTGTGCGACTTTTGGTCCTGCGTTGATGGCGAATGGTGCAGAAGATTCGCTGGTAAATTCTTTGAGCAGCAATGCTGTGGATGGTTAACATACAGAGACGGACAATTTTGAGTGTGTTCAAAATCAATATTTTCCCATTAGTGCAGCAAAATCTAATTTTGAGGATCCTTTCCCTAAATAATATGCTTTTGTAACCGTCTACCAAGTTCATCAAAAAGGTGTTCTACCGGGCACACATCTGGTGATTGAGGGAGAGTCGGAAGAATATGGGGGACGTGGTGGAGGATCCACATGCGAACTATGTGAGCAATGTGCTTGGAATCATTTTGAAAGTAGAAGTGCTGCAGATCGCATAGCTGCTTTCTTTTGAAGATCTAACCAATTTCTGCTTAGAATTTTATTTGTTACGCAGTTCCAAGATCACTTGCCGCTCAGCTTTTGTTGTTTCCTTTCCTCCTCGACCTAATGTAAATTCTTAATGGTGCATGCCTGTCTTCTACTTATTGAAACCAACGAAATATTGACTTTCAAATGGAATCTTTCCATTCAACCCCAAACCCAGGACATATAAAACATTAAAATATTTAAGTGTGTAAATAATTTCGTTCACGCTATAAAGGGGCATTGTCCACATTCTTCTTCTTCTTCTTGTGGCGCTACAGTCCGGGGTGGACCTGGGCCTCAACCAACATGCCTCTCCAGCCAGCACGATCTTTCGCTAGCTGTCTCCAGTGGCGCACTCTAAGTTGGTTGAGGTCCTTCTCCACTTGTGTGCGCCACTTTAGTCTAGATCATCCGCTGTTGCGTTGTCCCAATGGCCCGGATTCAAAGACTTTTTGGGCCGGAGCGGTGGTGTCCATACGCTCTACATGGCTTAGCCATCTTAAGCGTTATATCCGTAGACGCTTGACCAGGCGCATGTCGCTGTACAGCCCAGCACTGTTCACATACTTCTCAATATTTCCTGGATTAATAAAAAAATAAACAAAATCTAATTACTGATGAATAAACTAGTGAATAACAAATTACAAAAACAATTAAAAATGTAATACATGATTCAGTTTTGCTTTTTTGGGATATTGATAAGGTATATGCTGATGTGTGAATAATTATGTCCGTCTCTGTATGTAGCTCCAACTCAAAGAGGTTTGTATTCGAGTCGTTGGGGCAACGCAACAGGGTAAAGTAGACAGAAGGTCTCCAAGCACTGGACATGCTGATAAAGTCCACGACAAGTTAAATAAATTGCTTCAAAACGTATCTTTTCCTTTGCCTTGCGTTTTATTCCCTCATCCAATTAGAGGACAGGAAGTGATTGGAAAGAACTGGAAGAAAGGGGAAAAAGATAGTATATGAAGACATCATAGTTTTCAAAGACTGCACAGAAGATTTGTCCAGTCCATTCAGACATTTCAGATTCTCCCTGAAAATACCTCTTTTATGCGTTCAGTATATACGATCAAGGTTTGAGCACATACTATTCGAAAAGAGCACTGATTGGTTTTTGAGTACAAGAGAAGAGACCTAAGTTGAAATTAGTTCGGCCAACAGTCAAATTTTTGTGTGGCAGCCGTGGCGTAGTGGGTAGATTCGAGACTAAGGTCTAGATTCAATTCCCGGCTGAACACCTCGAATTTTTCACGGCACCCCCTCTTTCGAGCTGCTGACAACACTCAAAGAGAAATAACTGTCTAAGAAAGCTTATCAAACCTCGCCGTTCGGAGTCGGCAAAAAACTGTATGTCCCTTCTGCTCGTGAGAGAACAGTAGCGCGCACAATACGGGTAGTTGATGAGCAAGCTAGGCCCTGGTCCGCCTGTGGACTGTCGCGCCAACAATTATTAACAGTCAAATTTGGCGATCAGTGTGCATTGAAAACTGTAAAGTTTCGATTTGCCTCAACAATTTAAATTTCTCTGGGAATTCTGTAAAGCCCTTTGATAGACCTAATGTAGGAATGAAGTTCACCTTTCTGCAAATCGCAAAAAAATGGACGCAGCTATAAATAATAAAATAAATAAGCAATTGATTTTGTTTCGTCTGGTATGAGACTTCTTCTTCTTCTTTCTAGAGTCCTTTAACCTACTGAACCAACTAGCACATTCAGCTGGCACTATCTTTCGCATTCACAGTCTTTATTGTCCATTTACATTTACGTGTGACATTTTGGACGAGACCATCCTTTGAAGAATTGGTTCAAAAAGATTCTTCAGGCTTAAACTACACTGTAAACACACTCTGCATAGTCTTGACATCATAGAAGACGTATCCATAGACGCTTGAAAAGGCCCATGCCGGCCTGAAGCGTATAACGTTTATTGTGCCAGAAATACAAAAAAACAAGCACATCCTCATTGTTTTTTTTATGGTCATAGTTTCTGTAGAAGCAGATAGTAATATTGAAGCTGAAGTCGAAAAATCTGCTGGAACGGACGGACTGTCCGCAGAATTATCTAAATGAGCTGGAGATGACTTGGTTGGGCGCATGCACCAGCTCATCTGTAAGATATGGTCGGAGAAAAGCATGCCTGATGAGTGGAATCTCAGCGTCGTTTGCCCGGTTTACAAGAGGGCGACCCCTTTGACTGCACTTATTATCGAGGGATCAGTCTTCCTAATATCGCATACAAGATCCTCTCTGCCGTATTGTGGAAGCGTCTGAAACCATTTGTCCATAACGTGATAGTGTGGTCTCAGGCCAGGGAAGTCCACAATAGACCAGATCTTCACATTACGGCAGATCCTGGAAAAGACCCAAGAAATGCAAATTGACACTCACCACCTATTCGTCGATTTTAAGGCCGCATATGACAGTGTGCATAGGGACGAGCTATACAGTGCCATGTCTAGTTTTGGCATTCCTACCAAACTCGTCAGATTGTGTAGGATGACGATGGAGAGCTCTCGCTGCTCCGTCAAGGTCGGTAGCGAAGTCACGGAAACCTTTAATGTCAAAAAAGATTTTAGACAAGGCGACGCACTGTCATGTGACTTCTTTAACATCATCCTCAAGAAAATTGTGCGTAACTCAGATGTAAACACCAGAGGCACGATCTTCCAGAAATCAGTTCAATTGCTAGCTTACGCTGATGACATTGACGTGATTGGTCGAACACAGCGAGCCGTCAATAAGGAGTTTGCTGACTTTGAAGCGGAAGCGGATAAAATGGGTCTAGTGGTAAATGAGGGCAAAACGAAGTACATGCTGTCATCAAGGAAGGACACACAACATCGACGTCTCGGACGGAGCGTCACACTAGGCAGCAGAAACTTCAATGTAGTTGAGAGCTTCATCTTCCTCGACTCCGCGGTAAACAGGGACAACAACATCAGTACCGAAATCAAACGCAGAATCACTCTTGCCAATCGCTGGTACTTCGGGCTCAAGAGGCAATTGAGTAATAAAGCCCTTTCTCGACAGACTAAGCTCGCTTTTTATAACAGCTTGATCATCCCAGTCCTACTTCATGGCGCGGAAATCCGGACGTTACCAAAGGCGGATGAGGAAGCCCTTAGTCTTTTCGACAGAAAAGTCTTGCGAACAATTTTTGATCCTGTTTGCATTGATGGCATCTGGAGGAGAAAATTTAACGACGAACTCTATGGGCTGTACAGCGACATGCGCGTGGTCAAGTGCCATCTGATACAATGCTTAAGATGACTAGGCCGTGTATAGCGTATGTTTACCGCTGCTCCGGTGAGAAAAGTCTTCTATTCTGAGGCATTGGGTCAACGCAACAGATTACGGCCTAGGCAAAGGTGGCGCACACAAGTGGAGAAGGACCTCAATCAACTGGCGAAAGATCGTGCTGGCTGGTGAGGCATGTTGGTTGAGATCCAGGTTCACCCCCAAGAAGAATAGGAAGAAGAAGAAGAACCTACCCTAATACTGTCCTTTATACGAAGATAATCGCTTCTCTGAAGAAAGTTCTTAAGTTCTATTGATTGTCAACTAAGTAATTGTGAATTTAAAAAAATAAAACAATTTTTTCATGGAACGAAATAACTTTATTCTGTAATGTATAGCCCGTTTTGATCAATGACCTTATGCCATCTTCCAGGCAGTAACATAACTCCAGGTTCATAAAACTTTTGGCAAAACATCCCCACCAAGCACCAATAATTTTTGTCGAGTGATCAAATATGTGTCTGGCCTTGCATTGTCCTTATGGAACACAACACCTTTCCGATTTGTCGATTCGAGCCGCTTTTGTTCAACTGCAGTGTTCAATTTTGCTAGTTGTTCAATGTCAACAACTGAATTGATCGTTCGGTTGGGTGGTAAAAGTTCAAAGTAGACAATTCCTTTTGATCTTACCAATTTGATAACATAGCTTTCTTTTGATGAATTTCAGCTTTTGATGTTGTTTGAGTGCCATGTACCTTATAGTCTCATGAAAATAAAAGCTCTCTGGATGGACATTTGTAAGGATATCCAGTATTATCCCCATCTCATCTAGGCAGTTAGCATAATACACTCAATCTCAAAGAATTTTGGTAATATATTTTATCATTTTTGTCTGACGTTGTTATACGAGGATTGCCTTTTATATTTTGGGATTAGAGAACAAAAACAAATATTTATCACACAAAATAGCCTTATTGTTTTTCTATAACTTTTGCATGCGTTTGAACCAATTGTCGAAGCACTTTTGCCACTTTGATTGAGGTCTCTCCAAAACATGCATTCTGAACGTACCAACCGCTTCTTCCGGTATCGAAAAACGTTGACCTTTCAATTTATTTTTTACGTACGGGAATAAAAAGAAGTCATTCGATGCCAAGTCAGGACTATACGGCGGATGACTCATGAAATCAATGTTTTGAGTGCTCAAAAATTCAGTTGTTTGAGTCGATGTGTGAGAGCTCGCCTTGTCGTGATGAAGAGTGATCCGTCTTCGGCGGTTTATTTTCCTGATTTCTTGGAAGACAACTGGCAAACAAATGGTTCTGTACCGCTCAGAATTCACTGTTCTGCGTTGTTCAAGTGGTACGGTTGTGACATGTCCAGTTTTTCCGAAAAATCAGGCAACCATTTGCTTGGAAGTGCTTCGTGCGCGAGCAACGTTTGTTGGATTTGGCTCAATTTGAAACACCCATTCAGTCGACTGCTGTTTACTTTCGGGCTCATACGTGTAATTAAGGACAATTGAGCTTCATCGAGAAAAATTGAATTAAGTTCATCGATGCACTGTTGTTGAGTTAATCCACGTCGAAAGTTGTAAAAAATATTCGCACGACAATTTTCACGATTTAAGTCCACTTTTTGGGCGAGATGAATCTTTTAAGTTTCTGTAAAGAACACAAGTAGCGCTCGCATGTCAAAACGTTCTGAGTACGTATAACCAAAAATGTCAAACTTTACGATAGAGCTGGCAGTTGCCAGATTGTAACACTAGGGTTGCCCATACCCGAAATATAAAAGGCAGCCTTCGTAGTATAGTCATGGAATATGCCGTATCTATGAAGAAATTGGGATACATTTTTCTTCGTAAGCAATCTGAAGTTTTACAAACGATTATCACACATTGGATTGCACTGTAATTCAAGGTCTAGGAGGTTTGGGTGGCCATTGAAATTTGTAGTCTTATATACATACGCTTTCACAATTTTCCGAGGCATTAGCAAAATCGAAGCTATAGGTATGGTATAGCAAATTTGTAATTGTTTTGAAATCGACAAACTCATCACTCCTTCGTTATGTAAACGTTTTTCACTTTATTTTTATTCTCCTTTTTGGGGTAGATCCATCCTCTGACAAAAGAGTTCCATCGACATAAGTAGTTCACTGACCAGTTCCTCACAAAAGTCGAAGCTCTATAATTGGAGAATGAATGATTGTTGGGTGAACAAGTAAAACAAGGACTATTTGTTTGTAAAACTAAAAACGGAAGTTGGTTTCCATTCCATATTTTTACAACTCACTAGCCGTTTAACCGAAAGGTTGTGATTGATTTTAAAGGTAACTCAAAAGTATTCTTCTACACAAAGTATCAAGACTTAAAATTTCCACACATTCACTCACTCATACACGCCACATTAAAAGAAGATTGAAATGTCTTTCACAGAATTTCACCAAGGAGTGAGAACACAATTGAATACAGTCACACAAACGTGCGATAAGTTACATAACAATTCATAAAAGGAGAACGGCGGCAGAAAAATAAACGACACTGCTACTGTGTCCCAGTTTGGAAAACGTTTTCGATTCCATTTTCAGGAATCCGAAATCAGCTCACGTACGGTGGACATCAGGTTGACATTGAACACGTTATACCTATTGTTGACACCTTAAAACTGGTTTCGAAGAGATGCGTCTTTCTTCGTCTCAAAGTGTGTCAGTATGTGATTCTTGGTTTGTTGCATAGTCAAAATGAACGATACTTACGTATTCTTTGAATGTTCAAAAATGAAATTAGAACGCCGTCGTCGCCGCCGGTAGTAGATAGGTACTCGTGGTATCTAGGAGTCATGAATTTCTATTCCGAGAGTGTGAATGCTGAGATTAATAAGTAATGCTGTGCATTTCTTGAAAACGGTTTATTATTTTTTCTGTTATATTTTTTTCATTCGTTCAGCTCACGCTGAACAATTTGGATGATGAACAAAATCTGTATGTAGCACTTGTGTGAAGTTATTGGATTTTTGGAAAACGGGACCCTTCCCTATGTCATAAGCATACTGTGATGTTGCGCATATTTATTTTATGAATCTGAAAGTTGCTTATATTTGAAAGCAATGAGATATGCATTGGTTTTGGCGATGTTAGGGAATGCCGCATATATCGGGGAAGTTCTTGAACGTAATTTCAGCATAAATCTGATGATATTGTGGCGAAAACAGTCGGGTGTCCAGATAAACGTTGCCCAACAAAGAAGCTGAAGAGTAGCCTGAAGCTTAGAGTGACAAAGACCTTAACGATTACAGCCCGCAGCAACGATTGCAAACCATATTTGGTGATCATGATAAACAAACATTGGCTCTTATAAATGAGATATGGGGAAGAAAAAAACCCGGACTTGACGAAACCATAACGAAGAACTTTTCTGACAAAATACGCTTAAATAACCTGGCTGACGCATTTGCTACCAATTTTGGAACACAGGTTAAGAATATCATTCATCGATGCGACGTGAATACATCGGCTCATAAAAGTTTATCGCGAATTGAGTCTATATTCGTACAGGAAGCGGGTTTATGGGAAATCAAAAGAATTATCAATTCACTCAACGACAAAAAATCACAGGGTTTCGATAACATTAGAGCTGTGGATATTAAACGGCATCCTGACATTTTTACCCCAATTCTGCAAAAATTCATTAATCTTAGCATTAATCAAGCAAAAATTCCCGAAAAATTAAAAACTGCTATAGGCAGACCAATTTATAAAGGAGGAGCTAAAAGTGAAATTAACAACTATAGACCAATTTCAATACTGCCGATAGTTGAAAAGTGCCTGGAAGAAGTAGTGACTACGAGACTTCAAGACTTTATTAACAAAAACTAATTAATAAATCCATGTCAGTACGGTTTTCAAAGAAACAAAAGTACGGGCAAGCTCTTAGGGGAATTCGCCAACTGTATCAACGAAGGCCTTAACAAAAGCCATCATGTCTTCGTTGATTTCAGTAAAGCATTTGATACACTACATCACGGAAAGCTCCTAAAAGTACTCGAAAACATTGGCATAAGAGGTTTGTTGGCAGACTGGTTGAAAGAATATTTAAGCAACAGACATTTTTGTATGAAAATAAACCAGACATGCAGCCAAAAGGAACGAGTTGAATATGGCGCCCCTCAGGGATCGAAATTAGGCCCGATTCTCTTCATCCTCTTTACAAACGAGCTACTTAGAGTTTTTAAGAATGCAGTGCCATTTGCGTATGCTGATGATACGGCAATAGAAATTCGCCACAGGTCACTAGATACAGCAACAGCAATAATGCAGCAAGAGTTTGATGAAGCAGTGAAATGGTGCCACGATCATGGTCTCACAATCAATGCATGCAAAACAAAGATGATGCACATCAGAAGACCTCAATTTAAGGGTACTGAGATGCAAATCAAATTCAAAAACGAATCCTGCAATCCAGATGCTAGCTGCTCAATAGTAATTGTAAAGACCTGTAAATACCTTGGCGTCATTATCGACAGCAATTTCTTGTGGGATGCACATATAAGTGAGTTGCGCGTAAGCCTTAAAAAAGCATTATACGCACTCACTCATTTAAAATATCATGCTACAACGTCTGTTTTAAGGCAAGTGTACTATGCGTTAGCAGAATCAAAACTTAGGTATGGTATACTTGCATGGGGCACTGCCTCCAGAACTCATATACAAAAAGTTAGAAAGTTGCAAAACGCAGCTTAAGAGAAAATAAGTACGGATAGTCGACGAAATGTTCCAGTACAAGAACAGTTCAAAGTTCTCCCAGTAGAAGACATATTTAAGATGACCATGATACTGGAATACTACGAAGACAACCGGTTCATCACACCAATCCAACATGGAATCAATACAAGAAGACAGGCGAAGGGTATGCTTCAAGAGCCAAGATTTTCCAACAATTACGGGAGAAGACAACTAAAGTGCAGCGTGCCAGAAGTTCTCAATACACTTCCACCAGAACTTAAAAACATCACCAATGTTAAGATCAGAAAACGTTATATCAAACAATTCTTTTTAAATTCTATGTAATGTCTGCTATTGTAAATGCGTTTTTTTCCTGCCAGTTCTTAATCCATTTGTTTAAATCAAGTAAATCATAATTATGTAATTTCTGAATCATTTTATTGACTACAATGTATTAACTTACTCCAACTCTAATCTGAACTTACTCATATCAATACCAGCAAGAAAGTCAATCTTCTGCAGAAAAGCCTCAAAAGGCTTCGCAGAAACTAACAAATATTGTTGCTAATTTATGAAAAAAAAAAATGATGTAATACAATTACAATTGTAGCCTTGTGCTTGCACTCATTTTAGTGGGCTGACGGCTCCTGGAGTTCAGAAAAATTTTGGGAATCCTAGTAGAGTCGAAAAATTATAAGAATATTCGGTGATATAAGGAGTTGTCATCCTTAAGTGTTCACACGTTATGTAGTTTGCGGCTGGGAGAAACATGTGTTTGTTTAGAGATAGATGTACTAGAAAATGCGATGGTTTAAGAAGTGATGTTCTAGGAATCGAGAGAAGTATTCTTGTCCGCATGTTAGCGACTTCGCCATGACAACAGCGATGTGGGGAGTCTAGTAAAAAATAAAATTATAAATATTCAATAACAGGAGCCAAGCACGCCACTATATGGTATACATGCTTCTAGGCATTGCCTGTTCTACAGTAACGCTGTTTCCTGTTTTCAATATCGCCCCAGAAATTTTCAATCAACCAAGTTCCGATGACGATTATCACCATGAGTACACTCATTCTGCACACTCTATGTACAAATTTTAAACTATCACCCGCGTCACGCACCTTTTCAAATTTTTTAAAAAAAAAATACGGTGTTGGATGGCGAGAAATCTGGTGATAACATGTTTCCTCATATATTTCGTTTATTTTGAAACCATTTGAGGGTTCGATCTGTTCTCGCCCACGCTCTTGTCTAAGCATAAGGAAAATGGCAGAAATTTCAAAAAGGTGGTTTCAAAAGAGAGAGGTGCGTCCATAGTTTTTGAAGGAAAAAAAAAACAGTTTATTCTTATGCCGACTGAAAGAATAATCGAAGCACTTCTTTGCTATTTTCTACAGGCGATGCGCATTTACTAAGATCGTTGCATATACGAGTAATCATCAGTAGGGATTCAACACTAATGACAAGCTGTTTCTTTATTTTTGGGTTCGAAGCTTATAAAAGTTATTCATGGATCCGGAGATTTGAGTACTTTGTGAAAAAAACATCGCCGTTCATAGCAGCACTGAACATTTCTTTTTCTTTGTAAAGTCAAGTCAATAATAATAATAATTATATGGCGCGATAGTCCACAGGGACCAGGGCCTAGCTTGTTCATCAAGTACTCGTGTAGTGCGCGCTACTGTTTTCTCACGAGTAGAAGAGACCTACAGTTTTTTGTTTCGTCTTAGACCATTATTACTCTTTGAGTGTTGTCAGCAGCTCGAAAGAGGTGGTGCCGTGAAAAGTTCAAGGTGTTCAGCCGGGAATCGAACTTGGACCCTTCGGCGTGTGAGCGTCCCACTCTACCCACTACGCCACGGCTGCCACTATGAGCAACGCTGCCATCCACTTAATTTAAGTTGATAGATCAAATCGTATGTAACATAACATTTTCTTTTTCTTTTAAAACTGTTGGTAAGAACTGTACGTGGAAACCGAGGCAGGTTTGTTGGGCAAATGCTTTAAATCAAACCTTTATTTTGCTTTAAAACTGTTTTTATATGTTGGTACGTTAAAATGTTGACACACACAGAACATCAGTTGTGCGAGTTCCACAATAAGAGCACCGTGTATTAAATGTCCACGTGAAAGAAAATGTTTTTTTTACATACATTTTCTAGACAAAATTCAACTTTGTTCATGAACATAGTTTCCTTCAAGAGTGACACAATCAGTCTAACGCCCCTCTAACATTTCGATATCTTTTTATGGAATGATCTATATTTGGCCTCAAACTAGCCTTCAGTTTCTGTAACCACCTTCTCAATCGTTCCATATTTTTTCCCACGAGTATCTCTTTGAGGTCTGAAAAAAGTTAGAAGTCACTGGAGGCTAGATCTAGAGATTACGGTGAGTGCGGAAACAATTCAAAACCCAGATGGTAAAATTTAGCAAAAGTAACCAACGACTTGTAAAACGTTGCATTGGCTTGGTGGAAGAGAATTTTTTTCTTCTTCATATGGGACCGTTTTTTGCATTTTCTTCCTTCACATAAACCAATAAGGCCATGTAAAATTCGCTGTTCCTTTTGCCTTTCTCAAGATAGTCGATGATTAAAATTTCGTGCGCATCCCAAAATACGGATGCCATAACCTTGCCAGCCGACCTTTGTGTTTTTGGATGCTTTGGGCGTGGTTCACTGGCAGCTGTCCACTCCGCCGACTGTTGATTTGACTCTGGAGTGTAGTAGTGGATCCATAATTCACCCATTGTAACATGCCGATGCGAAAAGCCTGTTTTTTTTTCATGGCGAAACAGCTTTAAACATCTCTTAGAATCAACGATAAACTGTTGTTTTTGGTTTGTGAGTAATCGCGGCACCCATTCCGAAAACAGTTTTCTCGTGGACAAATGTTAATGCAAAATAGTGTACACACTGCCTTCTGATATCTTTAAGGTGTCAGGTACCTCAAGCAATTTCACTTTGCGGTTTTCCCAAACGATTTTTGTACATTTTTGACGATTTCAGGTGTAACCACCTCAATTGGACTTCCAGAGCTTTTAGCATCGTTGGTGTCTGTACGGCCATACTGCCGACAAATAGTTATTTTTGGTAGAGCAGAGTCCCTTTAACACTTTTCAAGCCATTGCTGAGGTTGCACGCTATTTTTTCCACTTTTGATGGAAAATATGTTTAATTAACACACAAAATTCTGTTTTTTCCATTGTTTTAAATATCGCAAAAGTAGCGCCACATAAAGCAGTGTAACTTTTAACCTAATAACCAGATTGTCATGAAAATTTAACAGTTATCATCTGAATGTTTGTACTTCCTAAAAATATGTTAGTATGCCCCCTATATTTATGTCCCGGGAATAATTGAGTAATGTGTTATTTCGAGCCATAGAACATTAACGTTGGAATAACAACAATGAAATAATCAAGTTTTATGGAATATCCACAATGACCAAATAGCAGACAAAAGAAAGAAACAGTTTCCTCTGCATAGAACATAGAACATAGAACATAGAACATTAAGTTGTCAAAACTATGTTTCAAGTGATTTGTTTTAGGTTTGATTTTGCATTTCAATACACACTGCCTCCTGAATAGACTTGCGCTAGGCAAGCAACTCCTAGATTCGGTAAATTGGTTTGCCGTTGATCCCGACTTGCAAAGGCGAATTTTTTTATCAACAATTTTTTTATTTACCATAATTGATACGTTCGTGAACAAAAAAATGTGATATTTTTCAAGTATTTGTTGGGACACCGTTGGTTGTTGGAAAAGAACTATTCCAGTTCTTCTTTAAAAACCATGCTGTCCAGAACATTACAGAAAATGGTGACCGCTATAGAACCATCGTAACTGAGATTTTTTTTGATCTATTGAACAACCACGTGCCACACAGCTCGTGTCACAGTTGAGGTATTGAAATAAACGTTTGATCGCCGCATAGTACGATTTAACGTCGAATGATAATATTCTGTGGGGTATGGGAATTTGCTAGTTAATGTCCCGAAACGTATGACCACTTCGAGGACAATATTCGCCACGTTATTTCCTGCGCTACAGACATGCTACAGACATTTTCTTTTTATTACTTAAAATAAAGTGCGAGGTAATACAACAATTGCAGTGGTGATGCCTTAGCAACTAATGTGTTATTATAGATTTACAGACGACATCAAGCTGTAAACATACTAAGAAATCACATCTCTCGTTCTCTGTAGTGTATGCCCACGTTTGATCTGTTCAATGCATATGCAACATAAATCGTCTGTGCCGCATGGATGACATATGCGCAATCATTAATGACGTTATATAATTTTAAAGAGCCAATGTTTATGTCCAAAATGATGTCTACTTGGCGCTGAGTTAGATTGGAATTAACAAAAACAAGAAAAAGGAAGACGAGCTACACTCTCTTTTTAAATTCGATGAAATGATGTAAGTCATGGACATGCGTTCGGATTGCTGAGGCATGTCAAGGCAATTCAGTTACTGAGCCAACGTGCGACAAGGACTCATCTAATTTATTTTTACTACTTCCATGTATGTATATACATATGCACGTATTTTCCAACTGATTTTTGCACTTGGTCCAATTTCTGTATGACGATCTGACCTGATGCTTGTTGCTCTCAACTTTGAATTTTAAGCTCTTTGTTGACTAGTTTGAATTGGAATGTATCTGTTAACGAAATGTGGTGGACTGGTTTTTCTTGAAATAAAGGAGTCGTAAAATAAATCAGGGTCCCAGATTTAGCCACAAAGATACCTTATTTCATCGAACGTGTTAAGTGATATTCATCTGCCTTCTCAGTTATTAGGTTGAGTGATTTTGAGAGTGTGAGGTATATTTTGATGTAAATGTTGTCTGAATATAGAATGCACCGATTTGGGCAACGATTGAGAGCGGCCATTCAGCCCACAGCTGATTTGATATGATAGGTGTTTATAATATGAAAAACAATGATTGACTGTTTCTGCGTTAGAACTTGATTACTTATTACGTCAGCGAACTAAGCAGGATCCTAACCAATGGTCTGAGTATGCTGCTTCCAGTAAGCAACACCAAGATGTCTTACATTCGCTATGGGCTGGTTTTCATAATGCAACTTTGATCTTACTCTTTTTTTCCCATCAGAGAGATTGAATCGGAAGAACATCTTTTCCGGGGCATTGGGGTTAATTCTATGTTGACTATCGAGTGGACTCGATGGGCTACATCTAAATCTTGATACAGCTCGTAGATATTGCATTTAAGTCTTTTCCTAAATTCACCTTCCTTGCAGAGGGACTTAATATCTGCTGCAAAATGTTTCTTTCGATGGCATCAGATCTGCAATTTTACTAAGCATCCAGTTTTTGGCTCTATGATATATAGCATGATTAATAAAATAAGTGCTTTGTAAATCAAATTTAATGGCATCAAACCTTGATTGATTCTAGGATGGATCCTCACTAGAAAGTTTTTCTTTCATTTACCACCTACAGAGGGTGGCCTTATTATTGTATTCAAATAAGATTGTTGAAATAATTTCAAAATATTTGGGAACACATTTGGTCAAAACCATACTTTCCTTTTTACAAAGTGAGATGCGTCACTGTAAGCTAAGCTCATATTGCAAGTTTCATTTTGGGTGGCTACCACAGATTAGTGTGCCATTGCCTCGACTCATATGCGGTCTTATGAGTGAATATCATTTTTATGGCATCACCTTTTTTGAGCAAGCGCTCTAGCAAATAGGCATATAATGCCCATATCTTATCTTATTTAAGCCAAGACATCACCAAAAGACCTATTATACGTCATATTTGTTTCCTCATTTCTTAATCGAAGTATTGGCCATTATATTCTACACATTTTGACTACCTTTCTGGCAATTTGTGAATACCACGCCAATAAAATTATTCGCTTTTAAAGCAAACCAATCAGACACCCAATTTTCGACCTCCTCGTAGGAATCAAAGTGCTGCTCAGCCAATGCGTGTCCCATCGATGTAAACAAATGGTAGTCGGAAGGAGCCAAGTCTGGTGAATAAGGCGGGTGGGGTTGCTACTCCCAGCCAAGTGTTTTGATTGTATCCTGAACCGGTTTTGCCTTGTGTGCTGGTGCATTGTCATGGAGTAAAATTACCTTGCCGTGTCTTCTGGACCATTCTGGTCGTTTCTCGATCAATGCATGGTTCATATTGATCATTTGTTGTCGGAAGCGATCAGTATTAACGGTTTCACTAGGTTTTAGGAGCTCGTGGTACAGCACACTTTTCTGCTCCCACCAAACACACATCATTGTCTTCTTGCCGAATCGATCTGGTTTTGCAGTCGATGTTGATGGTTGTCCCAGATTAACCCATGATTTTTTCGGTTTGGGATTCTTAAAATAAATCCATTTTGCATCGCCAGTAACAATCCGATGCAAAACCGAATTTTTTCGTGTCTTTGAAACAAAATTTCACATTCTTTCATTCAGTTCATGTGGCACCCATTTTCCACACTTTTGGACCTTTCCCATAGCTTTTAAACGGTCAGAAATTGTTTGTTGTGCAACATTTAACATTGCTGCCATTCGCTTTTGACTCAAAGTGTCATCTCCATCCAACATCGTTTGCAATTCGGCGTCTTCAAACTTTTTTGGTGGTCTTTCACGTTCTTCATTTCTCACATCAAAATCATTATTTCTGAACCGTTGAAACAATCTTTTGCATGTTGCTTCTGATAGAGCATGATCACCATATGCCTCGACAAGTATTCGATGCGACTCTGCAGCACTTTTCTTCTAATTAAAACAAAAAATTAATGCTTTCCGCAAATCATCACTTTCTGGAACAAAAATCGAAATTTTTAACACAATGAAAAAATATGATGTTGTCTGTTCAATGACTTGATGTGGACTTAAAAAAACAGGCTCGTTCACAACAAATGTTCCCTATAAAGACATTTGTACCTTGACGCTCACTTCATACGGGTATAACAGGGGCTGTTCAATATCTAATTCTTTTGTTGTGATTTTTAAAATATTTTATTCGTGTTTAGTTGTCTCTATAACTTCCAATGCAGTAATCAGTTTGTTTGTTCCAAGACTTTCATTCCTACAAAGGTCATAAGTAATGCTATATGATGAATTGTCGTGTGGTAATAATACGGATCGATGCCATTGTCGGCAGATTCTGTACTAGTGGTAATAATAGTCCCTGCCTTTGAATTCGCAATAACGTTGTTTTGTACAGGAACCTAGTAGATACTGATTTTGTGTCATTTCAGGCTTATAGTAGAAAAATATAAAGTGAAACATGGTGCGTTAAATTTGGGTGATTCAGTTCTGCCCAGAAAAACCAGGTCCTGATGATGGCCGCCGTGGCGTAGTGGGTAAAGTGCGACACTCACACGCCGAAGGTTGTAGGTTCGATTCCTAACTCAACACTAATTTTTCGAATTTTTCACGGCACCACCTCTTTTGAGCTGCTGACAACACTCAAAGAGTAATAACCGTCTAAGAAAGCTTCTCAAACTTCTCCGTTCGGAGTCGGCAAAAAACTGTAGGTCCTTTCTACTCGTGAGAGAACAGTAGCGCGCACAACACGAGCAATTTGATGAGCAAGCTAGACCCTGGTCCCCCTTTGGACTTTAGCGCCAACAGTTATTATAATTATCGTCCTGACGATACACCAAAACGATATCGTAGATAATTTGCATCACATAACCCAGCCACTATCGTCTCGTCTTCGGTATATTTTTTACACAGTTTGAGCGCTACTGACCGTAACTCTCTCTTGTCATAATAGTACACGCACAACAAAACAATTTCATTCATTCATTTTTTTTGTTTCGTTGTGTATGTACACATTACGAATAAACGAACGGCTGTGCGAGTGGAGCTCATTAAGCTCATTATGAAGTTTTATTTCAGGGAATATTTTTTTAAACAGTTTCGAAGGTGCATTCATAATTCCCCAAGCTGAGGATTATATCCAAACATTTTATAATTACTGATTACATTTTTTTTCTTACTTTTTTCTTCAAATTTTCACCGCTTTCATGCCAGCCGATATGGAAATAGATATCGTCAAAAATCGATCGTCAGGACGATAGCGATTGGCAGTTTTGAGAGTACATGAAGCAACCAAATTGATATCATTTTGTCAATATCGTTCTTTTTTTCGCGATTTGTCGGTGGTTTTCCACTCTTGATTCTGAGCTTGGTTATTGCTCGAGTTCACTCGCGGTTTGATTCTGAGCTTGGTTGTCGCTCCAGTTCACTCGCGATTTGACGATGGTTTTTCCACTTTTTTCACAAACACGTCAAAACTTTTGGACAGTGTTACGGAATGCAGCCCTACGTTGGGCGCCAGTTAAAGAAACGCGCTACCAAGATTAATAAAAAAAAATCAAAGGCCGAATGCCTTTGTACCTTTATTGGTTCGATGGAGTCTTAAAAACTAAACTAACAAACATTCGATCACCTATATTTATTCCCTAAACTTCCTGATTCAGCTTTCTGTGGAGGCTCGCTGTTGTGGGAAACGATGCACCGTGCAGCAAATGCGCCAGACGCTAGGTCAGCGTTTCCTCAATTTGGTGTTCGCGCGTGCAGGTGTACCTCACCCTGTCTGTTGGTGTTAAGTTATACAACGATTGGACAGTGTGTGGTTGCAGCCATCTTTCCCAACTAACTAGAAAGAACTTTTCTTCTATGGTGAAGTCTACAAATTGAGTGTATAGTTGTAAAAGTTCTTCTTAATTGAACTATATGAGGCCAGTGAAACCCTCTTACAAAATTTTGGTGTTCAAGTCATCTTTGTTAATGTCATAATTTTCTCTCGTAGCGGCTTTGGCTGAACTTTAGGCATTCTCTTACTGAATTAAGGCGTAACAGCGTCAATATGTCTACATTCGAATAAGTAAATGAATCAGTTTGATTATTTTGGGAAACATTGCACTCGAGCGCTCAGACTGAAAACTGGTTCATTCTACTACAAGGCGGTGCAGTATATTTAATGTAATTTGTTATCTTCTGGAAAAAACCAACAAGCGATAATATGACAATGAGACTAGGTTTTCAGCTCCCACCACAACAGCCTCGAACAGCCGCCACACGATCCGAGCAAAGGCGGGACATTGACAAGGGAAGGGTTCTGCATTGCCGTCATCTTCTCCACAGGCAACCTTCCTCCGTCTGATTTATTTAATCATTCTTCTGGTAAGCAGTAGTATTTAGTTTATAGGAATATAGTTGCTCTGATATTTCTTTGCCTCTATGTGGTCTGTTCATAGGTCTCACATTTCTCGTGTAGAGATGCAAACTGTTTCCTTTACTGGACTAGGTATTAAATCGATTTTTGTACAAAAATTGTTTGATCAACCGAGAACTGTGCCGCTCTTTATTTACAAAACAATGCACAATTTTCGCAGAATGCTGTAATAAGATTTGAACATAATCTTGACCGTCGCAATAAATATCATCCCGATGGATTCTTATAAAATAATCTCTTATGTTGAAACAGGATGCCAAAATGAAATATAACGTGAAGAAACAATGTTAAAGAAAATCCTGTATCCCAACACGGCTTTAATAAATCTTGTTTAAAATAAATAACAGATTTGAACGCGAAAATTAGTTTCCCATACTCCGCGCTGTATATGTTCGTACGTGCACATTTAATTTATTCATGACAAACATGCTGGGACCCATAAAAAAGTGAAGCTGTGACCAGGTATTATGTAACGCTTTAACTTCTTTGGGACTGGTTATGGATGAGCTCTTACATCTGTGTATACACTGAAGTGGCCTTATAATGTTTGGGTTGGTCACAGGTTTTGAGCAACAATCTAGTGTCGCTTAAAGTTCGAAGCATATGTTAGCTTAGGAGTCATTATTTAACAAATAGGCGTTTGAGTTACGTGGTTTGTGTGACCAAATGTAAATGCTACTTGCGGTTCTGTCCTTTTATATTGGAAATTAGAATGAAAACTTGAGTGAAGGTAGTTTTGTTGGTTTTGATTAATTAAAGTCAGCTTAGAAGTGTAATAATTTGCCCCACTCAGATCGAAGAAGAGGAAGATTACGTTATAACACGCCAACTTGCATTGCACGCAGTTTGGGGTTGACCGATGATTTCGACACCAACTGAGTTGTTCAACAGCTGCATTAGATTGTAAAAGACTTTGCCGAATTTGGGCATACCCCCGCACTATCTGTTGCAGAACAGGTCTGAAGTAGTCCCACAATAGTTCCTTTCTTGCAGAAATGCGGTGTATGTTTTAAATGGCAAATTGCAAACTGAATCGTGTGTTTTCCATCAGGGAGTCCTTGAATCGGTTTTTAAGGGATCTTGGACTGATCTATGCCCTATAGAGCTTTTGACGATGGATTTCGTCGTATGTGTCTTTTATGTCTTTATATTGATGATGAGTATCGATTTGAGACCCTTCGTTTCCTCGACGATTAGTCTTCGCGCTGCTTCTAAGTGCAAATTAGAATTCAATTGTTCTCTGGAATATTTGGTAAGGGCCACGCCTCCGTAGTCCTTGCAAGACAAGACAACTGTCATGAAATTTGTGATTCTGGGTGTCCGATAAATTTCGTTTCGGATATGTTGCCAGATGGGTGCAATTTTTTTTGGTGTGTAGTCGGAAATCTTGCAAGAAAGCCTCAATGGGAAGTTATAATCCTCCACCTAAACTCTAAACATACTGTAAGTGACTTGTGTGAAAGACATTTTGTAGATTCCTTAACATTTTTGTTTTGCTTAAAATTCATACAGATGATTGAAGTGCGCCAAATTGGACGAATTGGCCAAACTTTCAGTTTTTCACTGACTGTAAAATTAATTTCAAAATTTCAAACTTTTCAATTCTCAAACAACATCGTGCAGATTAAGTCATTCCTTAAAGCGACCCCACTTGTAGAATGACTCTTTGCATAATTGTTGTGACAGTTTTAAACAGGAAGGCTTTTCGAAATCAATCAAATCGACTTAATTCATCAATCTTGTGGCGGTGAAAAACAAAAGAGCTTGCCAAAAAGAATGTATTTGTAGCGGACCGGTTTTATACTCTGACGTTCATATCTGCTGTCTAGTGTAATTGTGAAAATAAAATGAATTTGGTGCATCCATCAAAGAGACAGGCTTGTCTTGCCCTGAGCTGTAGGGTCCGGTAATTGATTTGTTAAAAACATACGGACACATGTGAATCACATCGGACAGCAAGTACGCACACCGCCGGCGGGGCTGGTGATAGCCATACATGGCTGTAAATGAGTGATGATAGTAAATGCGGCGTTTACATCGCCATCAGAAATGAAATACAAAAATCATTGTAAAAAAATTGTGATAATGAGATACATACACACATGTACACAGGTAACTACATTTATTTGCGATTCATCATTTTGACGAAATTTTAATCAGCTTCATGTCTCTAGTCCCGGTCGCCGCGGTCGGTCGCTGATTGATTTGGATTAAGAATTGGGAATTCTTAAAAAAAGAGACGCCACAAAGAAGGTCGCTGATAACGCGACTTGTACCAAACTTCCAGTTGATGGATGATTGAAGCTAGCATGTGATGGACTTTGCGAATGGCGCCGACTTACTGTAGCTGCGTGCCGGGCATATTAAACCAAATTGATGTATGAATGGGATTAAATAAGCGAAGTGCATAGAAATTTGTTTTAAAACAATCCCTGTTAAAACTCAGTGTAGAAGTCTACCTTTTGAATTTGTGCCGTGTCATGTACAACCTTTAAGGGCTTAATTTTAAGTTTTTGGAAACTGCAAAATAGAATGTTATTGTTATTGTACGCAATATCCATGTTTTGATTAGTCGATGATTGAAGGGTCATGTGATGTGGACTTGCTGCTGGTTTCCCGTGATGTACCTTAAATCACATTGATGTGTGAAAGGGATTATAATTATTAAGGGAAAGTGTCGAAATACTTTTACTTTTACTTCAATAGCCAGACCACCAAGCTTAGACTGATAAAAATATAGTCATTAAGCAAATGACGCTTGTTAAATTCAACATTTTTTTAACTGGCTGGCATTTGTTCAGTTGTCACGTTATTTATTTTACGTTTGGTTTGGCATTTCGGCATGAAAAGCCTAGCAAGGTGTAGTCCCAGTGAAAGGGCACAACATAATATATTCGTTGACTCCAATCAAAAGAGAATGTTTTAAGCGTTGAAGCTTACCTTTGGATGAATGAATACGTAAATAATCAAAACTGACGTATTTGGACTGAAAATAATCCCCAACTGAATGGCGAGACGCCTAAACTTACACAAAAAATGGCTGTTTGGAATGTTTCAGTTTAGGTTTGGTCAGTGTTTTCAACAGCTCGAAAGAGGTGGTGCCTTGAAAAATTCGAGGTGTTCAGCCGAGAATCGAATCTGGACCTGTTTTGATAGATATACGACACAATTTGTGATGAAATTCAATAAATCAAAGCAACGAAAAAACATAAATCGTACTTCTTTAGATATGGCGCCAATATGTCGCAGAAAAACAATGTTTATTTGATAGTATGTCATTTCGTGATAATTTTCTCCAAAACGACAAGGTTTTTAAGTCATTTTTGCAGCATGAAATTCAAGAATTGAGAGGAATAACATAGGAATAACATATCACCATGCTATGCGAGCGTAGTCTAATAGGCATCACCGCAAAATTAGATGAAACATATTCTGTTAGCCGAAAAAGTCGTTAAAGTCATTATTTTTCTTGATTTCTTGTGTTTTGTACAAAGAAACATTAAAATATGATGGCAACGCCCAAATATTCAAGACATATTAAAATTTAAGAAAAGCTTCATGGAAAATGTAATTTATAATCTTCTTCTTCTTCTTGTGGCGCTACAGTCCGGGGTGGACCTGGGCCTCAACGTAATTTATAATATATATAATAAAATCGTCTAACAAAAAGATGCCTCAGACGATAACTTTTGATACGGAATGTCTTTTTCCAAGGAAATATGGGGTCAAAGTCTTAGCGTCATTGGATGGTTTTGATTTTGTAGCGCTATTTGTAAACCTTGCCGTAAGAATGCTGTGAGTAACATTCACCCCTTGGATTGGTTCTTTGTAAGAAATGTACACTATGAATACACTGTAGCCCTAAAAAAGTTCTTAAAATATTGCAGCTTCAGAAGGAAGACCTGGTCGAAAGCCATTGGAACGTAGTGGAGGTGTTTGATGTTTACTGTTGGATGGTTTGCAATCAACTGAAACTATATGTTTGGTGGCCCATAAAAAGCAAATCATTTTATTTGACCGCATAAAACAAAAAAATAAAATATTGCAAAGTATCGACTAAGGGATGGGCAATGAATTCAATAAAAATTGATAATGTCTTAGAGATAGAGTGAGGGAGAGAGATATTTCACCGACCCATCTTATTCAAAAGTCAGAATTGACACTAATCAAAGTTATACTGATTAATTGTACTGGGAGGAAATTGTTCAAAAAAATCTTTACAAGGTCCAATGACTATATACTACAAAAGGGGTTCGCTTAAACGATTTCAAACTAAACAAAAAGAATTGATTTACAGGTAAGAAGTCTATTTTGCTAGGCCACGCATACATTTGATTAGTCACATTGCCTGAGCCAGATTTCAAAGTTTTGATACATCCATCATCTAGTCCAGACCTTGTAGTAAATGGTAACCATTTGCTTTGGCCTCTTCAAGATTCACTTTAAGATTAAAAGAAGGTCAACTGAAAGATCGCTTCGGAAAAAAATAGAATTTTGAATCTGTTTATATAATGTTTTATAAATACGGTATAGAAGTATAGCCGTATCAACAAATCACTTAATAAATCCTGACTGAAGTATAGGAGGCGCCACTAACAAAAAATTCAGGGTCAACAATAGCTTGGAGAATGTTACAGGGACTCTTCATCAAAACCAACTAATTGTCGGTGGTATCTTGATTTTAAACATGGCCGTAAAGACACCAACCATGCTCTGGAAAGCCAATTGAGGTGGTTACACCTGAAAACGTCAAAAAAGTACACAAAGTCGTTTTGAAAAACCGCAAAGTGAAATTGCGTGAGATAGCTGACACATTAAAGAATTCAGAAGGCAGTGCGTATACTGTTTAGCATGAACATTTGTCCATGAGAAAGCTGTTTTCGAAAAGGGTGCCGCGATTGCTCACAATGGATCAAAAACAACAACTTGTCGATGATTCTGAAAGTTGTTTGGAACTGTTTCGCCAGAATAAACAAGACTTTTTGCGTCGGCATGTCACAATGGATGAAACATGGATCCGCCACTACTACTTCAGAGTCAAATTGGCAGTCAGCGGAGTAGCCGGTGAACCACGCCCAAAGCGTTCAAAAACACAAAGATCGGCTGGCAAATTTATGTCATCCGTATTCTATGATGCGCACGGAATTTTATTCATCGACTATCCCGTGCGCATCATAGAATACGGATGACATAAATTTGCCAGCCGATCTTCATCGACTATCTTGAAAAAGGGTGGTCGCCGTGGCGTAGTGGGTGAGTGCGACGCTCACACGCCGAAGGGTCTAGGTTCGACTCCCAGTTCAACACCAATTTTTCTAATATTTCACGGCACCACCTCTTTCGAGCTGCTGACAACACTCAAAGAGTAATAACTGTCTAAGAAAGCTTCTCAAATTTCGCCGTTCGGAGTCGGCAAAAAACTGTAGGTCCCTTCTACTCGTGAGAGAACAGTAGCGCGCACAACACGAGCAGTTGATGAGCAAGCTAGGCCCTGGTCCCCTCTGGACTGTAGCGCCAACAATTATTATTATTATCTTGAAAAAGGAAAAAGGATCAACAGGGAATACTACATGACAATATTGCTGCATTTGAAGGAAGAAGCGATTGCATATAAAGGAGAAAAAAAATCTCTTTCACCAAGAAAAGGCATCGTGTCACAAGTCGTTGGCTATCATGGCTATCAAATTGCACGAATTGTTCTTTCAACTCCTTCCACACCCACCGTATTCTCCAGACCTGGCCCCAGCGACTTCTACCATTTGGCAGACCTCAAAAAGATGCTCGCCGGAAAGAAATATGGCTCGAATACGGAGGTGATAGCCGAAACTGAAGCCTATCTTGAGGCCAGGGATAAGTCGTTCAGTAAAAAACGTATCGAAATGTTAGAGAGGCGTTGGACTAATTGTGTCACTCTTGAAGGGAACTATAATAATAATAATTGTTGGCGCGACAGTCATAAAGGAACTTCATGAATAAAGTGGAATTTTGTCTAGAAAATATGTTTTTATTGGTTAGTCCTGGGACTTATTGAGTGATGTGTTATATGACTAAGGAGGAATACGTTTTGAAATATCCGCGAAAACAGTTAGACGTCAAAAGGGAACTAAATCAGTCCAACCATTTTCTGATTGGAAGTTATCTAGCTTGGTGGAGGAGATAATACCTAGAACACATTTCCAAAATTATCATCACATTGCAAACTGAGCCAAATCTAGCAAAATGCCAGGAATTTGAATAAACTTTAATTCATTGTCAGTTCTAGCGCGATTGAATCTTTTCATTTAGTTCATAAAGCTGACGATCGGCATGCAATATTCCAGTCATGTACACACGAATGTGAATGCTTGTGTGGTCGTGGTGTTTCTCCGACTCACTGAAGTTCACCGACTCATATTGTTGTCATACTCACGAGTGCTTTGACACCTGACGTATTTCCACCGCCAGCAGCGAACATCATTACGGACTAAATTAAAAATAGGTATCTGTTCCAGGTAATTGGTTTAACGAGCTCTTTCAATTCAGATAACATAGTCTTTGCATGAGACCTCTATTCTTCTTTTTCGAAAGAAAACATTTTCATCTCATTCAATGTCCCAAAGTGAAAAGTAATTCGCTCTACACAATCAAATCGCATTAACTAGTGAAATTGGCATAAATTCATGTCGGAATTCAATTAAACAACTCTTATTCGTCTGCCAGCAGTGACAGTTCGGTGGAATGTACACATCATACAGCTAGCTAACGATCAAAGTACAATGCTAAGGAAAAAAGTGAAAAAAAAAACATTCAAGACGTACATACCAAAACAAAATTGGGTTGAGGCCAGAGTATCTCAAGAAAGCCAGGCTTATTGTTTCTCGCCGTGCTTTTCATCTTCTTCCTCTTCTCGAGAAGTGGGCAGTGCAGAGATTGGTAGTTTCATTCTCCAAGTCAAAATTATGATAACCCCTCATGACAGTAAATAACAGCTGGACAGTTGGAGGCTTTTTTTGTGTAAAGGTTTAATGTCATGAAAGCTGTAATTAGCTTTCTCATAAGTGCGTCAGGTCAAAGTAACCAATCAAAACGCACTTTCGGATGTAGTAAATTTGTTTTTCTGTTTGAGCATTTGTAGAAAGATTTATGAAGACAGATCCGAAAGGTCTCAGAGAGAAGGAAAAGTAGAACTCCGATTTAAAGAAAGTAAAAACGAGAATAAATTTTCTTGTGTGCAGTTTGGATGACAGAAATTTGGAAAATGTATTATGTTCACTAAAATATTAGGAACTAACTCAAAGCAATATATCGACTGGAGTGTGCTCCATGAACTGAATGTAAAAAACTAAGAGCACCAACATCAATACGCGGCAACCATTGATTGTCGAAAAGAAGGTTCCAGGACAGCGGAAATGAGGAAAAAAACAAATTAAGAGTCATGTTTGAGAATTTTAAATGGCGACAATGATCGAAATACTGTTTTTCGGTGGAAAATTCAATTCAACAAGAATAACGTGCCATCGAGTTAGATGAAGTCAAGCAATATTGAGCCCGAAATTGAACAACTGTGCTGGATCCGTTAGGTTATCAGTAGAACTGTAAGCTTTTTGCAGATCTCAGCATTTAAGCGTTCATTTGAGTTATTGTTATCTGCATTATCGGCTCACTGTTTATAACTAATTTATCTAATTATATAAATGTAAAATTTTTCACGGCACCACCTCTTTCGAGCTGCCGACAATACTCAAAGAGTAATAACTGTCTAAGAAGGCTTCTCAATCTTTGCCATTCGGAGTCGGCAAAAAACCGTAGGTCCCTTCTATTCGTGAGAGAACAGTAGCGCGTACAACACGAGTGCATGATGAGCAAGCTAGGCCCTGGGCCCCTCTGTGTATTATTATTATAATTGTCAAATGTCAATAAAGGAATAACTTCTTCACAAGTTCTTAGTGTGAGCAGTTCATTAATGAACAAAGGCCTCGTTTGTTCTAGCAACTCGAAAGCTAATTTAGTTCATGTGGTCCTTCGAGCCGGAGTTAGACGCATTCTTTAGCATATCTGTTCCGTGTGGACACAGGAAAGAGGGAAGTATCCTTTACACAACAAATGGAACTCATTTGATTGCGTCAACACCGAAGGAATTGTTTTTTGGTCTCTAAACCATTCTTAAGCATAAGCACTTCAGAGTTTCGTAGTTTCAAGTTCGGACAATTCATTATTAATTATTTTTCTGTTGTCAGTCAAAAACTATCACTTTTAGCTCGCTTTATAAAAGAAGTGCGCGTAATTAGGTGTGTTCCCGTACTCGAACAAATAACACAAAACAGTACAAAACAACACAAACTAACACAAAGTCGGCTCCCGTATGCCGAAATGGGTTTTATGTCAAATAAACGCTCTCTCGAGAGAGTAAAATACTACCCCACCCTGCCCATTTTAACACAACAAATTTCTGTGTGTAGGTTGTTGGTTTTCTGTCGAATTAATTGGTGTGCGTACAGCGATTAGTGAGCATTGACCCATGTATGTGTCTCAAAATCTGTTGTTTTTGTTTTCTTCTTCGAAATCGTCACTTCTTAATGACATATTTATACTATTGGGTTAGATGCGTTCCCGTACTTTGCCTCTCTCTAAAAGAGAGAGTTACCCTTACTCCTTAACAAATGACAAACTTCAGAATTTGGTACAACTACTGGAATACACCTATTTTGTTTCTATTTGTTTGTTCGGCGTCAATTTTAATATGAAGCTTACAAACGCGCATTTTCGTCATATTTTACGTTATCCTAAAGGAAAAATCGAAGCGCAGGTTACTAAAAAGTTGCGTGAAACACAGTGTCGAAGATAATTTGTTAAATTACGTTATGGAGATTTTTCACTCACTTTTGGTCCTGTTTGCGTTGACAGCATCTAGAGGAGAAGATTTAACGACGAACTCTATGGGCTGTACAGCGACAGGCGCCTGGTCAAACGTCTTTGGATACAACGCTTAAGATGACTAGGCACCACCGCTCCAGCCCGAAAAGTATTTAAATCCGTGTCATTGGGACAACGCAACAGAGGACGACCTAGACTAAAGTGGCGCGCACAAGTGGGGAAGGACCTCAACCAACTTGGAGTGCGCAACTGGAGACAGCTGGCAAAAGATCGTGATGGCTGCAGAGGCATGTTGGTTGAAGCTCAGATCGCCCCTGACTGTAGTGCCACAAGAAGAAGAAGAAAAAGATTTTTCACTCTAAGGTAAGCCACGTTCAGATCGATTAAGTGGAGTTGTTGATTACGATATCAAAGCCTTAATCGAATCGGATCGTCATGTAACTGAGTGTTAGATTGGAGAGAATATATCTAAATAATCATATACGACGTCCTGGACGGGTAAAACAACTTGTTTTCTAGGTAACACATGAATTGAAACAAATTCATTTTATGAACTGCTTCAATGTTTGTGATATGCATCTTAAACGCAATGAATATGATCCGTTCTTGAAGCGAATCATATCTGGAGATTGTTTACAATAACGTCAATCGAAAACGATCATCATGATGAATCGTCACAAACCACTTCAAAAGCTGAAATTCACCAAAAGAAAATTATGTTTCAAAGATGTGGAGGTCTACTATCTACAACTGGACAGATTCAATACAGCCATCAACAAGAAGCAGCCAGATTTATTCAATCTTAAGGGTGTCATATTTCACCAGGGCAACGCTAGGCCGCCAAAACTGAGCGGGGAGCCCTTGTTGCATCTATTCAATGGATGCCCTGACCTTGCACCGTCAGACTACCACCAACTAAAACTACCAATGGTAAAATTTAAGATATTGATGAAGCTACAAAATCGCACATGGTTCTGTTTTTCGCAGATAAAAGCTAGAAGTTTTTGAGTGTGGAAAAATGATGTTCCCGAAAAGTTGCCGAAAGGTCATCCAACAAAATGGAAAATATATTTACTTTCTTTAAAAAGAATCGCCGGTTTATTTTGGGGCAACGCAATATCTGGAGAAGACATCCATAGATCTGTCAATCGTAACCCACGTAAAGTTAATCGATATACAGTCAGCTGTACTCTCACGTATAGTTTGATAATTTCTATAAAGGTTGTCAGAATGTGTGAAGCGAGACGAGAACTCTTTCTGCGTCATCGAATTCTCACCAAGAGCTTCAGTACAAACATATTTTTAGACAACGCTGACAAGTAATTTTTTCAACATTAACCTTGGTCGGATTTCACATAAGGGACATACTTTTTTGAAAGCGCGTTTAGCTGCAGTTTTACACGAGTTCGGGTGAGTACAGCAAGTTGTCGAAAATGGGTTTTGTACCTTGGTGTCATCACGAAAAGACACATGACGTTGGCTCAAACATAGATGCTGTACAACAAAAAATTTTTTAACGTCGTCTACCACGTCCCCGCATTTAATAAGGACAACACACATCAGTTGAGTTTTGCGTGCGATTTTGGTCCTGTCTGCGTTGATGGCATCTGGAGGAGAAGATTTAACGCGGAATCCTAAAGGCTGTACAGCGACATGTGCCTTGTCAAGAATCTTTGGATACAACGCTTAAGATGTGTAGGCCATGTGAAGCGTATGGACACCACTGCGCCGACCCGAAAAAAGAAATCCGAGGAATTTCGACAACGCAACAGAGGACGACCTAGACTAAGTTGCCGCACACAAGAGGAGAAGGATCTCAACCACCTTGGAGTGCGTAACTGGAGGCAGCTGGCGAAAGATCGTGCTGGCTGCAGAGGCATGTTGGTTGAGTCCTAGGTCCACGTCGGACTGTAGCGCCACAATAAGAAGAAGAAGAGCATCAGTTGAGCATAGAATCTCGCTTGCTATTCGTTGTTGTATTCACTTCAGGAAACTTATGATGCTGCAGCCTATTTCCGAAAGGTAAAGATGGGCTTATAAAAATCTCTGACTAACCTAGTCTTGCTTCTTTTCTGGTAATAAAAAAAAATGAGGACACCCCTGAATTTAACAGATGCTTTCTGATGGTATTTGCTTCCAAGAATAACTCTAATCCCAAGAAGTTTCAGAGCCCAGTCATTTCCATAATGTAACAGGGGACATACGCGACTGAATTGGCAGCCAAAAGTGGGGAAGGCCATCAAGTAGCTAAGTGTATGCAATTGGAGACAGCATGTTGGTTGAGGCCAAGGTCCACTCTAGCCTGCATCGCCAACCAAAGGAAAATAGGAAGCCCTTGATTTTCTAAAGAGCAAAGATCTACATGGTTTTCTGTGCGTCCTGTAAGGATTCAACGACCAACTCTTTAATGACTTAGCCATCTAACCCGCGTGCATAATAGAGCCTCTTGGAATCCGATTCAAACATACCAAAAGAGAACCTCAACCAATTTGGTGTGTAAAATAATTTGCGAGTGAGAATAATTTGAAAAGGAAAAGCAAAAAATGACAATATGCGATGGCAAAACCACTACCCGCATTTGCTTATAAGTCAAGAAGTTAAATAAAACGCTACAAATTCAGTTTTGAAATTAATTTGTCCCCTGCTATTCCAATGCGTGCAACTATAAGTTCAAAGTAAAACAATTTCCGAAGATGGACATAATTGAATGTGCTTAAATTAAAATTTACGTACATGATAGATATCAAGTGTAGAGGAGAAATTCTCCGAGAATACAAACCGAAACGTCAGAATCTGTTTCAACTGTGTCGTTTTTTATTTTTCAAGGCCTTTTATACAATTTCTCCTGACAGTAAGTGGAGAGTTCTCGGTCAATGACCTGGCCAGATGATCGAACTTACACAATAGTTTATCGCAGTTATTCAAATAATGTTAACGTTGCACAGTGGTGCACAAAAGTAATAGTCTGTAATTTCCTACACAAGGTTTCCTCTTCAAAACAGGTCAACAAATCAGTAACATCAATCTCTGCTTCCAAAGCGTCAAAACATGCTCACTCAGTCCAGCCGAAATAAAACTTATTTTGCACCCATTTGAAGACGTAGGTAACCTTCTTGTGATTTGCTTCTTGTGATTTCTATCCTGCTATTCGCAGTAATTCAGGGTCACGTGTGATTCCACCCGTACCCCGACACTTGAACCAGATCAAAGAAAAGCGACAATTCCACGGCCACATCCTCCAAACGAAGTACCGCACCACCTACGAAACACACAAGTGGGAGTAATGTGGTAATCGAGTGTTCGGTATTGAACTTCAAGATATCTTTAAATTGCGTATGTGTAATGTATGTACATGTCATTAGCAGAAGTGAACAGTTACAAGCTCTTAAAACAGAGAGTTAACTAAGAACGTCGCGGCTGCACTTATTGGAATTTCTTTGAGCCTCCAGGTAACCACATGCCTCGCCTGGTAATACACACACCAAGTTACGCATTCTAATCGCAATCCCGAAGACAGAGAGCATACCAAGGTGGACTCGTTTTCATAGTTCGAGGGAAATCTCAGCTGCACGAAGAACTTGCTTTGCATAGCAAAACACTCATTCACAGTCCGGTCCGGACCCACTATTCGCGATGATGATTGACGGCTCCCCGCCTGTAATCTACACGGCTTGCGGTTCACTCATTTGGTCACTGATATCGATGGTGGCCCATTCAGACTCAAAAGCCCCCAGACGGACCACTCGCGGCGTGTGTCTGTGTAGTCGAACTGGTTCTGTGTGTTTAATTAGGTGTTCTCTCTGGCACTGCCGCGCAGTATAACAAGCCGTACTTAGGGGCAGTTAACAGTTATCTTATGGAATGAATCTGGTGGGAGCTGGCGACGATGAGGACGATGGTACGACCAGTAATAGAACTGAATTTCTTCACTCGAACGTATGCACATCATGTGCAGATGCAGTAAATAATGCTACGCCGTGCCGCACACTCCCGTGGCTTCGCACTTTGCATGTGGCATTTAATTGTATCGTGAATAAGCGAAATGAATTATGACAAGCGAAACAACAGGCCAACAGTCTAATCTCATTTACACACATTTGGGTGCGGTCTTCTGCAGAACGGCTAGGTGGGGGCGAACCAGCGAGCGACTGAAAAACCTTGGAACAATGTGCTTTTCTCGACGTATTCATTGTCAAGACCCATTCGCGACGGATTGACAGCTACTGCGAGGACACATACAGCTCTCTATCTCCCACACTTATTGTGCCAGCACTTCGCGCAAGGGTTTGATGAACACAATCGCCACGCAACTGGGCTGGGGCGCAGCGGTAGCATCGTGTAGCTGTCTGTTGCGCTTTTGGTTTGCGATTTCCTATCAGCAATTCAGTCGTTGCGTTGTGTTATTGTTGTTTGTTACTGTTGGCTGTTGGCTGTCGACTTGGTCTTGGTCTTGGCTCTTGTCATTGTCGTTGTCGCTGGGTGGAATGTGGGCAGCCGAGACTGCTGCTGGAAGTTGAAACGATTTATCTACGCAAGAAGAGGTAGTGAATCATTTTAAATGGAATGCCACTAGGCGGGTATTGTGTTGTTTTGTTGGTTTATGTCAAAACAAGTTTCTTCTGATAAAAGAAAAGAAACGGCAAGGAGATATGTATTTTTCTGCAGAGGAAATGTCACCTTATTCTTGGAAAAGAGTTACAATGCAGTCATATTGAAGGGTACAAGCATGTCTTTTACTGTCTGGTGTACTGAGAAGATGAAGTGACTGCTACTTGTTGTGATAAAATTAAATTGTAATTTCCTTGCCATGCGCTGGTTGAACAAGGGAATCTCATATATATAGTATATATTTTTTTGAAAAGATTTTTACATCTATTATTCTACAGCAGATGAAACTATGGAGCTAGCGTCCTTCAGGCTTCGTTTTTGATCATTAAGATTTCTTAATAGATCTTTTCTGTCTTCTGCTGTGCATTTCTTTCCATGGTATTGAGCCAACGTGGTTGGTTGGATGGTTCCCATTTGAAGGCATTGATGAATGTCGTGGTTAAAAGTATACCATTCCTCATCCATAATACCTTGCAAGATTCTAAATTGCTGTCCTTAAGGACCTCCGGAGTGCAATAGTTTTGTTTTTTTTATTTTATTTAGCCCTGAAGTTACATTTTCCTTTAAACTACATTCCACAATTAACAGAAATATGTGCAATAGTTTTATTAAGTAACAATTTTTTATTTTTAGATAGGTTAGATAGGCTAGATAGGAAGCCATGAAAGTTGTTTTCATTGTTTTGGTCTCTGCTCCTTTGACTGTTGGAAACTTGTTGTCTAAGTGTTACCCCAAGTATTTGGCAATCTTGTGCACTGTTTTAGATTTTTCATTTACCTTGGGAGGTATAAGGGTTCCATTATGTAGTGAATATCACTCATTGGGTTTTTTCCTCCTTGACTTTAATACTCCATTTGCCAAAACATTTTATTGTGTTATCAGCGATCTGTTAAACTTGTCTTGTTTCTAGTCTCGTAAGGTTCCTGTTTTTGTACGCCTCGATGGCTTTCCACGTACATACTGGCTTAAATTATTGAGTAAATTTTTGCTTCTTTCTCAAAGAACAGATTCGTATTCCTACTCCAATTTTTGGTGCGGGAACATTTCTTCAATTTACTGCCATTTCTGGTCCTATTTCCTGTTTAATGATTTTGACTAGAAGCTGTACGGCGCACAGTTGGGTAAAAGAAGTGGTTTTGTGAGAGTAATTATTTTGAAAAGTGTAAAGTGAATTTTCGCCTTGCATGAGAGTAAAAATAAGTTCATATTTAACTTTTACTAATAATGGACAAATATGGAGATTTGTTTGAACATAAACTTACAGAAACTTGCAGCAATTATATTTGTTTTTCAGTACATGATAAATTCTATAAAAAAGAAAGCTATGATTACTGTTTTTAGTTTTTAAATCTTATAGTTTATATTAAAAAGTAAATTTATTTTATTTTATTTCGAATAGAAAAGTTTTCCACATCAAACAGATCTATAATATCTGACCAAAAGCCGTTTTTACTAACAAAATTGTTTCTAATTATGACTTGATAACAAATGATCTGACGAAACCATAATTCTGTTAAGAACATCAGTTAAATTGTAGATTTTTTATGCTTCTCGGCTGAATTGCTCCCTAAAAATTTTGAAATATTTGTTCTTTAATTTCAAAGCTTATGAAGAAAGCTTATGAAGCGTATGAAGTGAGCGTCAAGATACAAATGTCTCGATGGAACATTTGTTGTGAACGAGCCCTTATTTTTTTTGTTTGTTTGTTATGATATCTGTGGAAAATATTTCGTATACATCAACTCGTTGAACAGACAACATCATATTTTTCCATTGTGCTTAAAATGTCGAATTTCGTACCAGAAAGTGATGATTTGCGGAAAGCATTAATTTTTTGTTTTCATTTGAAGAAAAGTGCTGCAGAGTCGCATCGAATGCTTGTCGAGGCATATGGTGATCATGGTCTATCAGAAGCAACATGCAAAAGATGGTTTCAATGGTTCAGAAATAATGATTTTGATGTGAGAAATTAAGAACGTGGAAGACCACCAAAAAAGTTTGAAGACGCCGAATTGCAAACGTTATTGGATGGAGATAACACTTTGAGTCAAAAGCAAATGGCAGTAATGTTAAATGTTGCACAACAAACAATTTCTGACCGTTTAAAAGCTATGGGAAAGATCCAAAAGTGTGGAAAATGGGTGCCACATAAATTGAATGAAAGACAGATGGAAAACCGAAAAAACACTTGTGAAATTTTGCTTCAAAGACACGAAAGAAAATCGGTTTTGCATCGGATTGTTACTGGCGATGCAAAATGGATTTATTTTAAGAATCCTAAGCGGAAAAAATCATGGGTTAATCTGGGACAACCATCAACATCGACCGCAAAACCAGATCGATTCAGCAAGAAGACAATACTGTGTGTTTGGTGGGACCAGAAAGGTGTGCTCCTATAACCTGGTGAAACCGTTAATACTGATCGCTACCGACAACAAATGATCAATCATTTAACCATGCATTGATCGAGAAACGTGGTCGCCGTGGCGTAGTAAGTAGAGTGCGACGCTCACACGCCGAAGGGTCTAGGTTCGACTCCCAGCTCAACACCAGTTTTTCGAATTTTTCACCGCACCACCTCTTTCGAGCTATTGACAATACTTAAAGAGTAATAACTGTCTAAGAAAGCTTCCCAAAATTTGCCGTTCGGAGTCGGCAAAAAACTGTAGGTCCCTTCTACTCGTGAGAGAACAGTAGCGCGCACAACACGAGTAGTTGATAAGCAAGCTAGACCCTGGTCCCCCATTTTGACGGTAGCGCCAACAATTATTATTATTATTGATCGAGAAACGACCAGAATGGGCCAGGCACGGCAGGGTAATTTTGCTCTATTACAACGCACCTGCACACAAAGCAAAACCGGTTCAGGATACAATCAAAACACTTGGCTGGGAGCAGGTACCCCACCCGCCTTATTCACCAGACTTGGCTTCTTCCGACTACCATTTGTTTTCATCGATGGGACACGCATTGGCTGAGCAGGACTTTGATTCCTACGAGGAGGTCGAAAATTGGGTGTCTGATTGGTTTGCTTTAAAAGACGAACAATTTTATTGGCGTGGTATTCACAAATTGCCAGAAAGGTGGTCAAAATGTGTACAAAACAATGGCCAATACTTTGAATAAAATGTTTTTACTTTCCCATTAGTAATTAGTGTTTTATTTTCAAACCGGTATACTAACCGATCAGTAAAAGATAAGAAGAAGTAAGAATCAATTTATAAGTTGGTCCCTTCTAGCTCTGATTCTAGAAATATTTATTTTGTACGTTGCCACTTAGTTTTAAGCTAGTGCTTAAATTATTTTAAGTTTTGTCGAAGCTCGCGTGTATGAATTTCGCTGCGTAAGGTCTTACATTAAAGAGAATTCTCAATTTCTAAGTAGTTTATTCATTGGCCAAAAACAATTCAAGCAGTTGTTTTTTTTAAAGATTCGTAAGTTTCTACTTCAGAACCCTAAACATTTTTAAGACAAATTAATAAGTTAACATAACTTAATTACTTCTGATTGACGGTGGATTGATCAGGGGATCGCCAGGTTCCCTTGTGTATGTTCAGGTGCGGGAACCGCGTGCTAACCACAGAGAGCTTCCGCCTCGAGGCAAAATTCAACAGCCTGAGTCCGTTTCCGGATGTATTGTCGTGCAGGCTGTGTTTCGGAGGACCGTATAAAAAGCTGTCTTGAAAAATTGCTGACCTAGTTTTTAAAAAAATAAAAGCAAATATTTACGGAAAAAGTTAAGCACTTCTGCTTTCACATTTATATTAAGAACATATGGTATGTCAGTAATTTGGTCAAATAAAAGATATGCTAGACAGAAGTTAACATGCAACAATTAAAACAAAAAAAAAAAAAAAAAAAAAAACAAAAAAAAAAAAAAAAAAAATAAAATAAAAATACTCTCACTTCAATCCCATCAGCAAATTATACAATTCGTGTTTTCAAATTTCATAGTAAACAAATAAAATCTACATATTCTTAACTTCTCCACACATATTTTATATTATAATGGAACGCTTAAGAACAAATTTATAACATTTTTACTTTCCTTCTATTGGAATTCTTACAGTAAACTTGCCAACTTCTGTGGCTTTACTAGCTTAGTCCAAAACATGAAAACAAATGGAATGTGAACTTATCTTTTCACAAATACCGTAGACTTTGAGAAAAGTCTTGTTAACTTAACTTTTGAAAGTAAACTTTTGCGCACTGATCTCTGTGGAGCTGCTCCACTGTCCGGCGGGATGCGCATGATCAAACGTCTTCGGATACACTCTTTTAGATAGCTACGCTATGTTGAGCGCCTTTCTTAAAAATCTTCGAATAAGAACCATAACACAATAGAGGATGGCCCAAGTTGGGGTTACGAAATTGGAGGCAAATGGCGAGAGATCGTTCTAGCTGGAGAGGCTTGTTGGTTGAAGCTCACGTCCATACCGGAATAAGTGATGACGTGAAACCCAGCACACCAATGGCCGCTCCTTCGATGGCTTCTTTACATCGTTTCCAGTCTTCGTTTATGGTAAGCGAAGGCAGCGTCAAACTCTGAGAGAGTTTCTGGGAGACTCAGTCGGAACAGTTCTTAGCGATCAGTTGCGATTGTAGCTTTCCGACGCCAAACCGTTTTGGCCTGTCTTAATTCCGTTGCTCTCTCGATATCCGGGTTCTTATCTTGTCTACAACAAGGTGATGATGCTAGTCGATGTTGGCAGGTCGGAGGGTCGGACATCGAGAGTATTGGAGGAATGTCTGACGTCGACCGCAAACGTGATAAATGATTGACGCTGCATAGATCAAGGGATCGCCAGTTTCCCTTGTGCATGTTCAGGTGCGAGAAACGCATGCTCTCAACAGAGAGCTTTCGCCCCTAGGCGAAGTTCAATAGCATGAGTGCGTTTCCGGATGTGTTGTCGTGCAGGTTTGGTTTTCCGATGGCTCCAGCAAAGATGGCTGATCGCTGAAGTCTCCTAGAACAATCTTGCTGTCGTAACTGGGACATCGATCGTACATATGTTCTTTCTAGGATATCATAGTTATCACCCTTCTTCTCTATCGGGGCGTGTGCCCAAATTAGGCTCATACTCCCGAATTTAGCCTTCATGCGGACAGTCATAAGGTACACTATTCTCATCCCACCATATGCAGAGCATTATCTTCGCGTCATGGATATTCGGCTTTGCCGTTAATAAGGCTTTTTGGCCGGGTTTCACATAGGATTTTTTGGGCTTGGTGTTGTCTAAATGGAACCTTTTGTTATTACCAGAAACAATCCGTTGCAAACATGATTTTCTCTTGTGGCATGTAAAATTGCCTTTCGACGTCTCTCGGCTTGAGTTTACGTTGAACCCAATTTTCTTTGCTTTTGAATATATCCAGCTACTTTTAAACACCCAAAAGATTCTGTAAGCTTTTCTTGTGTTTGACGACAATATCATAAAGTGGAAGCATTACCTTTAGTTCCTTACCTTCAAATTTTGTTCGCTGCCCAGGACGTTCAAAGTCTTCCAAGCCAAAATAATTACTTCTGAATCGGGAAATCCAATCTTGGCACGTGCTCTCAGTAAGAGCATGTTCACTATAAACTTCCACCAAAATACAATGACTTTTGGAAGAACTTTTTTTTTCATATTAAAGAAATGAAGAAAAAATCCCCGCAAAAAAGTTTTTGAGGTACAAATTTAGACATATTTGAGTGAAATGACATACAATGACAGTAGCTTTCCAGAGCATGTTCCAATGAAATACTAACAATGGAATAATACAAGTTACGTCATCTCTTAGCAAACCGCACGAGTTAAGTTACATACCCAATATATTTAAGATTACTGGTCTACACTTAGAGCAAACAACCACCATTGTGGTTTCGACATATTAGGATAAGATTAACCAAATTCGCATACGATATAATTTTCTGTTGTATTTTGAATTCGTAGGCACCCTGCGTTATGTGATATATTCATACTTTTGTTTAAATTTCTAAGTGGTCCTATTGTTACCTTTATATGCATTTAAATTACTTCCTTTAATGTTAAGTGTTGCTTAAAGCTGTGAACATAGAACAAACAATAGAACAAGGATTCCATTAATAATCGCTTAAGAAGTGCTGCTTATTAAAAGAGTCAAATTTCTTGCTTCAATAGGGTTCTCCAATTAGTATTCCAAATATTTTCTATTTGGATACTCAATGATACTCAGCCAATTTGAAAACATCAAGTCACTTGTGTTTTCTACTTCAAGTGAATTTAAGTGTTTTTCGTTCAAAATGCGTGGTAACCTCTAAATTTCAGTGTTCTCAGTCCAAATCGGTTGTTGACCTTGACAACTTATCATTAAAAGAACAATTTGTCGACGTCAGGATGATTTTTCGTACAAAATACGATTCAAACACTAACGGCGAATTTTGCGTAAGTGATTGTTGCTCCTGATTTGTGTGGGCGGTGGTTGCAAAAGGAAGCGATTTAATTAAAATTTAATTTTTCGTTACTTTTGTTAAAAAAAAACAGTCTGTGCTTCTGTCACAGAAATTCTTCTTGCACTGATAATTGGGACTATTTGAACATCTTGGCATAAAATTGTTTCGGAGTATCAAATACTCTATAAGCGTATAAGCTACTTACATAAGCGCTCTCTGTAAGGTCACCTCAAGAAGGAGCTACCAGTAGTGTTTGTTTTATTGAATTAAAGTTGTAAAGTTCAATTAATAGCAATGAAAAAATGGTAACGAACTTTACTTAATTATGGAGAAAAAGTATAGCGCGCAGATCCGACCAAACACGGGATGAGTGTGCACAGAGTAAGAACAGCAGGTTTTTTGGATGAAACCTCCTAACTCTTGCAATGGCCGTTTCGTGGGATATCCAGTGACTCCATCTGGTGGTTAATGGAGTAACTGGACAACCAGCGAATATGGAGGACTTAGTATATTTTGGTTGATTGTATACAGGGACACTTTTTTAAGCTGCCTAGAACTTGTTTGAAGAATTTCATTTATCATTGAAAGGAACAAGCTTCATATTGTGAACCCTCAGAAAGACGATGGGTATCTGAAACTTATTAGAGGCACAAAGATGAAACCTCCGGCGAGACACCAGTAGTTGGTTTCAGCAGAATAGGGGAAAACTAAACAGTTCCCTCAGAGAAGCAGCTTGCTCCATGTCTGTCTTAGGACATGGCGTTCAATATATTCTCGGTATCGGAGTGAAGCTGAGGTTATATATATAAATTGATTATTATTTGACTATTATTATAATTAAATTGACTCTTATTTTTGTGCACTCATGTACCATTTCATATAAATGTGATTATTAATTCGCGTTTTATCTCTAGCTAAACAGAATCATAATGGCAACTGAGACGATGATGGTGAAAAAGTGAAAAAAAAACCTATTCATGAAGAGATGGTGGCTGTTTACCAGGGTTCTGTACCTTCATTATCAACTGTGCAAAAGTTGTCAAGTGTGTTCAAGAGGGACAGATAGAGCATTGAAGACGAACCCCGCTCCTGCGCCCCGGCTACTACTTGTACAGGCGAAAGCATTAAAGAAGTTGAAAAACTTCTTCTTGAGGATGCCCGAATAAGAGTGAAAATGATGGCAGGGATCCCCAAGCTTTCAACCATTCTTCATGACTGTCTAAACTTTTCAAAGGTCATTGCAAGGTGGGTACCACGAATGCTCATAGCGCCTCAGAAAAAAAATGAGAATCGCATGCTGTAGAGAGCTTTTGGAGATGTGTAGTGAGAACGCGGATGGTGTTATGGATCGAATTGTTATTGGGGACGAAACATTGGTTCACCATTATGACCCTGAAGGCAAACAAGAGTCCATGCAGTGGCATACAAAAGGAACAGACCCTCCGAAGAAGTCACTCCGTCTGTTGGGAAGCGCATGGCCACAAGTTTTCGAGACTCAAAGGCAATCTTCCGCATTGAGTATACAAAACAAGGTGAAACCATCAACGCCATATCCTACGATTCCACATTGCATAATTTGCTGGAGGAAATTAAAAAGAAAAGACAGGCTGAACTCGCAGCTTGTGTGTTGCTCCTTCATGACAACGCTCCTCTTCATACGGCGCGAGTTTCCAAAGCTGCTGCGGGAGATTGTGGTTTCGAAGAAATCCAACATCCACCCCATAGTCCAGACCTTGCCCCTAGTGATTATTTCCTGTTTCCGGATTCCGGAAAAAGATTTTCGGATGATGAAGAACTCAAGTCGGCAATAAATGGGTATTTTGCAGAGAAAGAGGAAATTCAGTTTTTTTGAGGGTTTAGAAAAGCTTAACTCAAGATGTAACAAATGCATTGATGTTAGGGGAGATCATATTGAAAAATAAAAACAATTTAACAATTAAATTCGAATTCATATCGATACTGAGAATATATTGAACGCCCCTTGTATGAATGTCAGCGAAAATTGCTGCATTTCACTGCAGTCTGATATTGGACTGCACACAACGATTCAAAACAGCACTCACTGCGACCGCCACAGTTGGAGTTTGCTTAGTTTGGATGCATTATTATACTGGACTCACAAATATGTTGAATTCCTTGACTTCATTAAAATTAATTAATTTTTTTCCTTTCTCGCAGGTAGCTCGGGCTAAAATATTAACTTTCTCAACAGATTGCAGAATACATTTTTTTTCTTTTCAACGAGTGCATGTGTCAATCGCATGCGAAGAGAAAGCTTCTGATCGATAGTGTGGTAATACAATATCATGTCCAATTTGATCGCCTTAATGTTCACAAAGCATCACCATTTCTTTGCCGGTCTCGTGAGCTAACTCATGCACTGCATGCATTAAAATAATATATAGACAGTACCCTGCGCACGCAGAGCTTCCCGTCGCATTATTCATGCAACTGTGCTCCTCGCACTCACGAAACCTGAAATTAGGCGAACGACTTAGATAGATTAAGTTTGGCTCACAGCTTAATTTGTTGGATGAACGCCTAATGTTCTGGAAATGCTTGCATAAACTACAGTAAGACGGTAAGCGAAAGTGGAAACCTACGCATGCGTAAGACTACTAATGAGTTCTAATGGTTGTGCGCGTCCTCTTAGCGGTGGTTACAAATTAGTTCAGTTTTTAGTGTTCAAGTATGATGTCATTCGTGACTGACGGACAGATTGCTGCATAGATTTGAAAAATTATTTTATTTCAACCAACAGATCATCATCGTGTGTTTGACATATATTAACCTATTTCTGTTTTCGATATCTGATTTTGTTGTCTCTTGACGTTGCTTGTGACATAAGATCAATGTGAAAATTGTCACACTTTTGCAATGTAGTGTTTTGAAACTTACTGAAATTTGTTTTTGGAGAAAGCATTTAATTTTGGACGAAGATATGACTGTTTTTTTTGCAGCCATGCAAATGTCGCAATGACCGCCGTGGCGTAGTGGGTATAGTGCGACACCCACACGGAGAAGGTCTGCGTTCGAATCCCGGCTGAACACCTCGAATTTTTCACGGCACCACCTCCTTCGAGCTGCTGACAACACTCAATGAGTAATAACTGTCTAAGAAAGCTTCTTAAACTTCGTCGTCAAAAAACTGTAGGTCCCTTCTACTCGTGAGAGAACAGTAGCGCGCACAACACGAGTAGTTGATGGGCAAGGTAGGCCCGGGTCCCCTATGGACTGTCGCTCCATACAATTGTTCTTATTATTAATAACTGTCGCAATTTCAATAAAAACGGTTGTATAACTTAACCACGTTTGTCGTTTTATGTAAACGCTTGAAACCAATCGTTTCGATAATGAGTCCTTATCAGTGCCTTTTCAGGTCAGGGAGGACATCATCGATTAAATTACAACAAGTGCTAGAAAAACACCAAAAGATCAAAAGTCAAAAAGGCAGGAAGCCAAAAAATTTACTTTACATGCTATTGTAAAGTAATCTGTGCTCTTGCAAAACGCGTACTGACTTTAATAAGTTTAACTTTCTGCCATATATAAACGAAGGAGAACTTTAAAAGAGCACGAATTACGGCGTTAGTGAACTCCATGTTTACACGTCTATTAAGCAATACCCAAACTAATCATGCATAGCGTCGTCTTATAGGTTATGTCAAGACCTTTCAAATGATGTATAGTATTACCAGATACAAGTTCTGTAGCGCTTTGTACATAGCCGGAAAATTCAAAAGACAAAAAGGCGGAAGGGGGATATTTGGCATTCTTATATTAACCAAGTCTAATGTATTCAGGGCATTCGATTTTTCGTGATTTTCGACATTTTTACACTCTTCTGACATACTCTACTGATGCCTAGATTTTCTGCCTGTCCTGGTTTTCAAAGGAAACTGTATTGCACTCCCCTTAGGGACTAGATATCCAGGTGTCGATGACGGGTATGAGCGTTTGCGTCCATATCCCTCTTGTGGAGGCGTCTCATCTCGCTTACCATATTGATATAGATGCTGTTCGTTCATTACCTTCAAATAATTTGTATCGGTGCCGGTCCACGGTTCCTAGGTGGTTCACCCTCATAAATTTCTCTGCAAGAATGAACGTCACCCCATCAGAAATGGTCCTGAAACAACTTATAGTTCGTATTGCGCAGAGTCTGTACGCTGACATCATCATTCATTTCAGTCACCCTGAAGTGAGTGTTCTAGCGAAGCTGCATACAGGAGAACTGAACTGAATTCTCGTGAGAGTAGGATTTTGCGTGCATAACAGGGTCCACCAATATTTGAAAAAATTCGAGAGAGTGTTTTTTGTACAAGTGATGCTTTCTTACCGGTATTCGTATACTTAACATGTTCTCTGAAGGAGAGCCTATTGTCCAACATAAGTCCAATGTATTTTACGCACTCGGTGGACCTAATTGTCTGTTCTCCAACTATGAAGTTGGCATGTTTTATCTTCTTCTGACTGATGACCAGCACCGCGTCCGTTTTGTGTGCTGCAAGTTCCAGACTGGCATTTTCGAGCCAATCTGTTACATTCGAGCCACTCTGTTACATTCGAGCCAATCTGTTACATTCGAGCCACTCTTTTACATTCGAGCCACTCTTTTAAATTCGAGCCGCTCTTTTACATTCGATATGGCTGCATTCGTAGCAGACTCCACTTCTTCTATGTTCTTTGCAACTGTTAGGAGGGCGATAGCGTCAGCAAAATCAAATATTTGCTTTCCATTTGGGGACATAAATGTGTTATAAGTTGGAATTTGTTAATGGCTTACTATGGGTTTGAATTGTTGCTGAATTGAGTACTTGTCCCTATAAACAAATTCAGAACATTAAGTCCTTCTCATCTTGCATATTATTCCTATCTGCCACAGAATATCTCGCTTGAACTAGCTTGTTCTTACGTTCTTTAATCTATAAACGAATATTTATCCAGCTGTTACAACACAGACGTTAATTTTGTGTCTTTGGCCATTTTCACTTATGAGTCTCTTACTTGAATGCACACACAAGAAAATTTAATAAGAAATGGAAAGCTATAATTCCTCTTCATATGGTACTCTATGACATCAGCCAAGGCACTGCAGTTAACTCAGAAGTTAATATGAAGCTAATTGGAGAAGTGTGTAAACATTGTGGTTAATTACAAATTAAATTGTTGCACTGCGATTCGCTGCTGTAGTGGCCAGCGCACCGATCCAATTATATTCATGTGAGAAATGCTTTCATTTCACTTACAATTTACAATTGCAAATGAAAAGCAACGGAGCAAAGGAAGCGCTTTGAGTGCACGCAGTGTTGTAAGCACTTTCATCGAAGTGCTTCTTTTTTGTATTAATAAGAGAATGCATCACTGGGTAAGACAGTGGTGGTTGAAGAAGGAAACGTCGTTCTTATAACTTTCTTATACAGTTTCTTTCAATTAATTTTTCTTATGGGAAGTTACATTCGACGAAGGGAAAATCACTTAATTACACACCGTGGGTTTCTGAGTGAACTTTTCAAATATCATGGCTTGTACTGTACTGAGCAAGAAGTAACCTGAAGTGCGTATTATAATAAAAATAATAATAACTGGGTGGCACAAGGGAATAAGGTTTAACTTCTGTAGTGACCTCTCAGGTTGTGTGTGGTTCTTATTTTTCTCTCATGAGCAAAATAGGCCTACAGTTTTATCTGACATCAAATGGAGAAATTAATGAAGAGAAAATGCGACGTGTTCCGTCCAGAAATTGAGTCTGAAAATTTTGGCATGACATTGGGACTGGAGGTACTCAGCGGCATCAGAAAACATGTAAAACAGTGTTTCAAATTTATTCCGAAGTCTACTGGGTATCCAGTGGTCGCTGAAAGATTTCGGGCCAAAGGCGGACAAATTTCCTTATGCCGGCATTGTCAATTGTGAAATTTTCAATTTTAATAAAAAGTGTCTATTTTCACTATTTAAATGTCATAAACAATTTTTATGGTCGCCGTGGGGTAGTGGGTAGAGTGCGACGCTCACACGCCGAAGGGTCTAGGTTCGACTCCCAGATCAACACCAATTTTTCGAATTTTTCACGGCACCACCTCTTTCGAGCTGCTGACAACACTCAAAGAGTAATAACTGTCTAAGATAGCTTCTCAAATCTCGCCGTTCGGGGTCGGCAAAAACTGTAGGTCCCTTCTACTCGTGAGAGAACAGTAGCGCGCACAACACGAGTAGTTGATGAGCAAGCTAGGCCCTGATCCTCCTTTTGACTGTAGCGCCAACAGCAGCTCGAAAGAGGTGGTGCCATGAAAAATTGGAGGTTTTTAGCCGAAAATCGGACCTGGACCTTCGGCATTTGAGCCCACTACGCCACGGCGGCCACACGGTAATGCTTTTAATAATAATAATTGTTGGCGTGACAGTCCAAAGGGGGACCAGGGCCTAGCTTACTTATCAACTACCCGTGTTGTGCGCGCTACTGTTCTCTCACGAGAAGAAGGGACCTACAGTTTTTTGCTCACTTCGAACGCGCGATGTTTGAGAAGTTTGAGATGCTTGAGAAGCTGAGAAGTGCGTGTGAGCGTCGCATTCTACCCACTACTTTTAGCAGCTCGAAATAGTCGGTACCATAGCCTACAAACTACGGGATGAGAATCGATAGATTTGCTATGTTATGGCACGTTGTTTTTCACGAGTGTATGTGGCTTGACAACATATAAATATGAGGTTTATTGTTTGACAGGTAATTTAAGCAGAAAACCTTTCCTGCCAAAAGAAAATATAATTCTCTTCGGTGTACTACTTGCTTTAGACCCAGATCCACCTAGGACTGTAGCGCCACAAGAAGAAGAAGTACTACTTGATTTGTATGTACCATTGAAATTACCAAAACTTACCTACATACTAGCACTTATAGGAAATTTGTAAGTGAATAGTACAAAGTATAGGCAACAGAAAGTGAGCATTTTTAACTTTTCTTCTTGACAACTAATTGCGGGTTTTACTCATACATGGCTTTAGTTATATTTTAAGGTTTGCTGACGTAATCGATGTCTTTGAATCTGAGCCATTGATACAACGCAACAGAGATCGGTCTAGGCTGAGGTAGCGCAAACAAGTCGAAAAGTACCCCAACCAACTTGGAGTGCGAAACTGCAGGCTTCTTGCGAAAGATCTTGCTGGCTGGAGAGGCATGTTGGTTGAGGCCCAGATCCACCCCGGACTATAGCGCCACAAGAAGAAATAATAGATGTAATCAAAATGTTTAACACATTTTGTTACTTGATAGTTGGTACTTCAACTGTCAATCAGTAAAAAAAATGTTTGATCGGGTGCGTGGTTTTTGCTTGGCGTCTGCTGAAAAATAGAAAATAAAATTGAAACTTTTTCGTCATGTTTTGCCTATTTATTTCGGGAAAGGAAAAGCCGCATCGCAAGGTCACAAAAGTTAGTGTGCTGTTTATGGTGACGAAGCTTTTAAAGAACAAATTTCGTTCTGTTGATTTATTACTCAAAGATTAAAAACGCTCAGTTCGTCCAATTAAAACTCGATATATGGGTTTCGCATGAACTGAAAGAAAATTATTTAACACACCGCATTAACATCTGCCATTTGTTAAATAAACGTTAGGAAAATTATCTAGTTTTAAAACAATTGATAACTGGTGATGAAAAATGGGTTGTTTACAGCAACGTCAGCAAGCCAGGTAAACCAGCTCAAACATCTTCACAAGCTTATATTCGCCAAGAAAAGGTTATCTTATCGGTTTGGTGGGATTACAAAGGAATTTTCTACTTTATCTTGTACCACCCAACCAAACGATTAGTTCAGATGTCTATATTGAACTTCTAACAAAATTGAACACTGCAGTTAAAGAAAAGCGGCCAGAATTGACGAATCGGAAAGGTGTTGCATTCCATCATGACAATGCAAGGCCACATACGAGGGGCGTTCAATATATTTTCGGAATCGATATGAAAGAAAATGCGAATTCCATTTTAATTGTTTTTATTTTTCAATATAATCTCTTACATCTGGAGATAATCATTTTAAACCCTCAAAAAAATAAATTTCCTCTTTCTCTGCAAAATACCCATTTATTGCCGACTTGAGTTCTTTTTCATCCGAAAATCTTTTTTCACGGAGACACTTTTTCAAATCCGGAAACAGGAAATAATCACAAGGGGCAAGGTCTGGACTATAGGGTGGGTGTTGGATTTCTTCCAAACCACAATCTCGCGCAGCAGTCTTGGAAACTCGCGCCATGTGAGCAGGAGCGTTGTCATGAAGAAGCAACATACCCGCTGCGAGTTTATTCCATCTTTTCTTTTTAATTTACTCCCGCAAATTATGCAAAGTGAAGCGTAGGATGTGGCGTTGATGGTTTCACCTTGTTTTGTATACTCATTGCGGAAGATTGCCTTTGAGTCTCAAAAACCTGTGGGCATGCGCTTCCCAACAGACGAAGTGACTTTGAACTTCTTCGGAGGGTCTGTTCCTTTTGTATGCCACTGCATGTACTCTTGTTTGCTTTCAGGGTCATAGCGGTGAACTCATGTCCTGTCCCCAGTAACAATTCGATCCATAACACCATCCGCATTCTCACTACACATCTCCAAAAGCTCTCTACTGCATGCGATTCTCATTTTTTTTCTGAGGCGCTGTGAGCATTCATGGCACCCACCTTGCACTGACTTTTGAATGGTCATAAAGAATGGTGTGAATGGTACTAGTTGAAAGCTTGGTGATCTCTGCCATCATTTGCACCTTTATTCGGGCATTCTCAAGAACAAATTTTTCGACTTCTTTAATGCTTCCTCCCGTATAGGCAGTAGCTGGGGCGCCGAAGCGGGGGTCGTCTTAAATGCTCTCTCTGCCTCTCTTGAACTCACTTGACCAGTTTTGCACAGTTGATAATGAAGGTGCGGAACAGCCACCATCTCTTCATGAATAGTTTTTTGACTTTTTCACCATCATCGTCTCAGTTGCCATTATGATTCTGTTTAACTAGAAATAAAACGCGAATTATTAATCACATTTGTATGAAATTTTACTGAATGCCCTAAAAAATAGTAGTGCTATATTATTAAATAAGTCAATTTTTATATATAACCACAGCTTCATCCCGATACCGAGAATATATTTATCGCCCCTCGTACACCTTTGGTCAATCGGCAAAAATTATTGGAGCTTTTAGTTCTGGAGCTTTTAGTTCTGACCTTAATGCTAATAAAAATTGGGTGGTGCTACAGTCCACAGGGGGACCAGGGCCAAGCTTGCTCAGCAACTAGTCGTGTTATCTGTTCTGCTACTGTTCTCTCACAAGTAGAAGGGACCTACAATTTTTTGCCGACTCCGAAGGGCGAAGCTTGAGAAGCTTTTTCTTAGACAATTAAAACTCCTTGAGAGTTGTCAGCAGCTCGAAAAGTTCTGACCTTGTACCATCTGATTACTTTTATTCGATCTTTACATAACTTAAATCGCACTTGGTTTAGTTTTTTACTGATAAAAAACTAAAATTCTTATAAACGTGGAATTTTTGTGGTCTCTTAAAGTTGTCAAAGGGTCATTGCTCAAAACGGACAATACAGTACAAAATAAAGTTATTTTATATCTTGAAAAAGACTGTCGTTTATTTTTTTAAAAATAGAGGCCAATGTTTTATGTATCTGTCAGCTTTTTCGCTTCCACTAACTTAAAATTTTAGAGGAACTTAGCAATGTGCTAGGCCATTGAGCACCTTTAAGCTCCTTCTATAAAAACGTTGAAGATGGAAATCCAATGGGTTCAGGTCGCCTATTTGAAATATATAAAATGATGCCTACCTTTTCATGTAAATGTGTTTCTTCCCATCAATTTCACTCGATGTCGTTTTTAGTATGACAAGAGTAAGCAACCTACACGCCGGACCACTTCTGAATTCTTTTAAAATGGCTTCACAGTAAATATACTTTTATACAGACTGTTCCCTAAGTTTTTATAAACAATGGAGTTACTATTTGAAAAATCTGACATGCAAACTGTCTCTGGCCTAAGGCTTTTTAGTTTGAACTTACGGTGCTTCATTTACTATGACGGTGCTGCATTTACAATGACAGGCACGTTATATGGTAAAACCACGAATCTCTTTAAAGTCGTGCCTTCTATTTGTTTTCTTTTTAAAATTGCCTACAATTTTGACATTGACAAAGAAGTTAATTTGAAATATTAATAATCTTCTTTTTTTATTTTTAATTTTATTCATTTCTAAAAAGTTGAAATTTCCACCATTGAAGAAAGAGTCAGCTCACATGTATCTTAAGATTCAAATAGTTAAGGAAAATATAGTTTGGCTTAACTTTGTTTCAGTAAAAAAAGAATTTCCCTACTTACTCTTGTGTGTTTTCAGTTCTAAGTCGTTTGAGGATGACAAGTTGAATGCTTGTTTTTGAATGCTTGATTTCTGTTTAGTTGAATGTGGACTCGTGCCCCAGGGAAACGAGAAAAAGACTTAACAGGCAAGAAATAAATATTGCTTCTTGTTCCCAAGCGTATGAAATGCTAAAATGTTGTGTCCTATCTCGCACGCCATATTTCACAGCCGCTGTGCCACTTTCATTAAAGCCTTTTCCACTTTGGCTGATCATCACTTTCGCAGAGTCGGCATAGTTTTCCAAAACCATGTAAAAATATGCATAAATCGCACTGCACCACATCAGTCGCCCATTCAAAAAACCAATTATATAAGTGCCGCATTAATATTCCCCGCCATGCATCATTTACTTTTAAATAACCGCCCCTTTATGACGGATATTAGATAATGACACAAACGAATTCACTTTTGCTTATGAACCATCGCCCCTGTCTGGATGCACAGAAATGAAATCCAATCCGAATTAATATTCATGCGGCACACCCAATGCAATCCGAAATTACTTTACGCATCTGCCGCTGCACGTACCGAAACGGTTGCTCTCCCCTGCCAAACGAAAGACTTGGTCAGCGAACTTTTTCTTGTATAGCACTTCATTTTCTCTTAGTCGCAATGAGCCGTGATGCTGTTTGCTCTTCGCCAAGATTCTCACACTGGCTAGTCAATTTATTCCGAACAAGATGATCAAGAATAGAGAAAGAAATAAAAGAAGAAAAGAAAAATGCCATAGCACAAGAGTTTTGTTGAATTTCTTCGCTTTGGCCACGAAGAGTGCTTACTCGTGTCGTGAAGAGTTTTGCTACAGAAAACCAGTTAATTCACCTTCTAGCACCTGTATGTGCAGAAACCAAGCTTGCTCCATACCATCGGCACAGCAGTGCTGCGAGTTAGTCTTCGAGAAACGGTCGAACTGTTCGAACCATCTGTTAGCGGCCTCGGTTGTTTGTTGTATCATTTCTGTTTCGCTTTTCTTTTTTTACTTCTGTTCACTGTTTTAAGTGTATCTGGCTGTTAGGGTATACAAATCGCTTGAGATCGGTCTAGGTGATTTCTAAGAAAAAGTGTTCGGAAAAGAGAATATATACGTACGTGAAGCATTAACCGTTAGAGTGATTTTCTCGATTTTCTCTGCAACGATAGTCAGTTACGGAGTGAAAAGTAAGCAAGCGAAGGGAAGGGAATGACGATGAAGGTCTGAAGTGTGAAAATTTTGTGACACATTGGATAATTTTTGAAGCAAATCGACGTCCACAAGAATCCGGTACACAAGGACACCGTCAATCGAATTCATTCACAGAAGACGAAAAAAAAAACAAGAAAAACAAACAAGAGGTAAGTGGCAAATGGTCAGCCATACACAGACAGACGGTGAAAAGTCATGAGAAACAAGAACAGACTTTTGGAAAACCAGTTATCCATTAAGATAGTCGGTGCTGCAAGTTTGTGTATAGACATACGGGTGTATGCACCAGCGCATTTTTCACATCAACTCGCCTTATGGCCAGAGATAACCAAACCACTTGTCTGTAAAATGTACACAAGCAACGTACACCGAGCCACATAGAGTGGCGCATTCCATTGTAAGCTGTGCCGCCGAGCATTGACTATAATCAATATTGAGTTCAACACTGCTGGGGTGGTACAACGAGTGTATTTACTTTGAAATTGTGTGTAGTATAGCTGGGTGCGAAGGAGGTTACAGAGGAGGCGGCATATTTGCACTCAAAACAGTTAAACAATCTCGTTCAAGGGCGATCGCCCAAGAGTGTGCAAATCGAAATCTAATTTGAATCGTTTTCAGTTTTGGTTTTCGAGCCCACTCTTCACATCTGGAGAGCCTGGGGAGCTCTTTGAATTTCTCACGGTACCATAAAGAAAAAGGCAGATTCGCCCTCCGGCCATTTTCATCAAGGAAAACGGCTTTGCAACAATTTATGAGCCGAAGAAAGGCTCACACGTGCGAACGCCCTCTATTCTGAAAAGCAATCAGCGTGGCACATAAAAAGATCTTCCAAATTACTGCCAACTTTACCAATGCGCAGAAATCAAACGTCGATCAAGATTCCGTTTTATGGTCTCATTAAAATGCCTTAATTGCCTTACACCGGAATAGCTTATTTTGCATGCTACGCCGACGTTCCATGAGCCTTTAAGATAATGAGCGGTTAGAATGTAGAACGGAAATGTGCATAAAAACCGCGCAAGATCGACCACACATTTCGACCATATCGCACTTATTTATTGAAGTCATCGGTCTGCTGTGTAAATGTGCAAATACGGGATATATTGTATGTGGAGTTAGCTTTCAACGGGTTTCCAAACAATCGAATCGTTTTCCGTTGTTGTGCTACTTTCTGTTCAAATTCATGGCTCGTGAGCCATTGCTTCACTCAGCAGTCACTTTATTCAAGTTCACTGATCAAGGTGTCAGGGTGGGATAAGTTAAATGAGCTGGCTATTTAGTCAAAGATGATTACACTTCAAACTTCGTGTCTTGAACGATTTTTGTTTTTCGTGTAAGAATTGAAGTTTGTTTATTTTTTAAAATGGGATTTTGTTAGGAAAATAATAATCAAGAAGTGTTTTAATAAACTTTTCAGTCTTTCTCGATGTTGTTTGACAGATTTTTGATATTGATTTGGATTTGGCATATCTTTTTGACATCCAAGTCTGTGGTTGGCATGCGGCAACTCCTGAATTCTTTCCCACTTCATTTTAATCGGTGTTCACATGCTTCATAGGTGACATTAACTTAATTAGCAAAAATGGACGATTGGAATATTTTTCCAGTTATTTTGCTTCGAAGGTCTAAAATGACATTTGATTCTTTTAAAAAATGCGATGTCAGAATATGAACAGCGAAAAGCTTAGTTTTTAAAGACTCTGCTATTTGGACCAAATTTCATAGAAGCTTGCTTTAAGCTTAAACTTTTCGCAAGCAATAAACTTATTTGGAGAGGTTCTTCGAAACATAGTTTAATTGTTGTTACCGCAATACGCTGATGTGTTATGTTATGTAATCATTTTAAGCAATTTTGACAAATTTTCAATATACAATAACGCGTAATGGCATTACCCAGAAAAATGTTAAAAGTTGCTTTTGTTTTGCTTATGTTTAAAAAATTTACAGTCAGTTTCCTTCTACTTTTGTTTATAACTCCTTTGCTTTTTACAAATTGGGGAATGTCACTCAAACATGAAAATAATTACCTTAAAGAAAATCATGAAAACATAACTTAGACTCGAGTTTCGGGGCATTGTGCTCTTCTACAACCCGCAGCCGATGATAAGTGTAGGATTTGAAGTTGCTGTGGAACTCGGATAATCAAAGATTTCAGGAAAATAGTTTTCAAATTTGTAAAATCTCCCTATGCACAATTTTGACTTTTTGACATTTCAGCATTTACGAATTCATCTTTTTTTCCCAAGAGCTTATATCTCTTACATTAAACAAAGAATATGAAAGCGTTGTATTCATAAATAATTATAAGCTTGTTATTTTTTACACTTTCGGTTCGATTTAAATTTTTAAGTAAACATGTTGTTAAGTTTTTGATATATGTAGCTTTTGTATCACGCATCACTGGAACAAGTCTGGAACTAATAGCGGGCGCCACTGACAAAACAAAATTATATGAAATTAATAATTTTTGTTATATATGTCCCCGGACTTATTGATTGATCTGGATTCGATGTAACTCAGAGCCTTAAATTTTAAGCACAGAATTCAACTCAATACGCAGGCTGTTGAAAAATATGCCAACGTTGAATTGGTTTGTTTCTGATCCTTTTTATGCTACACACACATCGCTTAGGCAGACCGACAACTGGAAAATTAAATTAAATCATGAGCAACTAAAGCGAAATCAAAACAAAACGGGGTTCCTTCATTAAAGAGTTATAAAGGTTGATGAATTAAACACTTTGGGACTACCAGCATCTAGAGATAGTGTGACTGTCCAGGATGCAGGATGACCAAGAGCATGCTCTCGAACGTTAGCATGCAATCTGCATCTTTTCTTCTATCTTTAGACAGAAACGAGTGCAGGCAACTTGTCGGTGGACATACGGGACCCATCACCTACGCTATGCACCGAAGTCAGCTTGGGCTTAGTGATGTCACCCTTCGCGATGCCTGCGGAGAAGGTGAAGACACTTCAGAACACTTTCTCTGTCAGTGTCCCGACTTTGCTTGTATAAGATGGCGGCTGTTTGGCGCTGCTAATGTTGGAAACTGAAAACCTAAGTTCTAATCACAGAAGCGCCTCTTAGTCTTTCGTCGTTAAACCAAGAAATTACATTAAATGAAGGTTACTGCCTGGAAGTAAAATGGATCAGCATTTGAGTCTGAGTGCTCCCAACCTCCGAAAAAAAGGGCGATGAAACGGGGATCAGAGCTCTTCACGGCTGTTTGCCAATTTAACTGCCTCCTTGCTGTCTTCATTTTTACAAGCTTTATCTTATGTATAAAATTATGTTTCCTTATAAAGAAACACAGATAGATTTTTTGTTAGTGGCGCCCCCTATATTTCCCAAATTTATTGAGTCATGTGTTACAGTTTATATTGCTAGAGGTATTATATTATTCTTATATAACCTACCGACAACCTTTCTACGAAAACCAGATATAGTATCAACAAAGTTTTCTATAATAAAAATGTTATCAAGGTTTACTTTGCCATTTTTCACAGTACGGAAAACGTATATTATTTGAAGACAACTCGAAAGCAAATTGGCAGAAAACATACATTAATTTTAATTATGACTTTTGATACAGTAAACACGATTAAAAATTCCAAAGACTGAATTACTTGATCCACACGGAGTTCAGTTTCTCATTGATTTACAGCGTTTGAACAGATCTATTTGGAGCACGATACTACGCATTCGTGACAGAACTAACATACAATGTGCACGACAAGAATGGCCGATTTTTTGTACGTTAGCTAATCTAAAAGTCAATCCCCTCACAACGAAGTGCAAGTACTACATTTATGCTTTCATTAGAAGCAGCTTGTCTGTCTCTAGGAACAATTTTCAATCAGAAGCAAAAAAACAAAACAAAATATAATTTCCCTCTTTGAGTTGTTACAACTATCAGATATGCCCGTATGAAGTGAGTATCAAGTCGCGATAGCGAACATTTGTTTTTGTTATGACATCTGTGAAAAATATTAAGTATACATCAAGTGATTGAACAGACAACATCATATTTTTTCATCGTGTTAAAAATGTCGAATTCCCCACCAGAAAGTGATGATTTGCGGAAAGCATTAATTTTTTGTTTTCATCTGAAGAAAAGTGCTGCAGAGTCGCATCGAATGCTTGTCGAGGCATATGGTGATCATGCTCTATCAGAATCAACATGCAAAAGATGGTTTCAACGCTTCAGAAATAATGATTTTGATGTGGGAAATGAAGGACGTGGAAGACCACCAAAAAAGTTTGAAGACTCAGAATTGCAAACGATATTGGATGGAGATGACGCTTTGAGTCAAAAGCGAATGGCAGCAATGTTAAATGTTGCACTACAAACAATTTCTGCCCGTTTAAAAGCTAGGAGAAAGATCCAAAAGTGTGGAAAATGGGTGCTACATGAATTCAATGAAAGACAGATGGAAAACCGAAAAAACACTTGTGAAATTTTACTTCAAAGACACGAAAGAATATCGGTTTTGCATCGGATTGTTACTGGCGATGAAAAATGGATTTATTTTAAGAACCCCAAACGGAAAAAAACATTGGTTAATCTGGGACAACCATCAACATCGACTGCAAAACCAGATTGTTTCGGAAAGAAGACAATGCTGTGTGTTTGATGGGACCAGAAAGGTGTGCTGTACCACGAGCTCCTAAAACCTGGTGAAACCGTTTATACTGACCACTACCGACAACAAATTATCAATTTGAACCATGCATTGATCGAAAAACGACCAGAATGGGCCAGAAGACACGGCAGGGTAATTTTGCTCCATGACAACGCACCTGCATACAAAGCAACACCGGTTCAGGATACAATCAAAACACTTGGCTGGGAGTAGCTACCCCACACGCCGTATTCACCAGACTTGGCTCCTTCCGACTACCATTTGTTTTCATCGATGGGACACGCATTGGTTGAGCAGCACTTTGATTCCTACGAGGAGGTCGAAAATTGGGTGTCTGATTGGTTTGCTTTAAAAGACGAACAATTTTATTGGCGTGGTATTCACAAATTGCCAGAAAGGTGGTCAGAATGTGTAAGAAAACGCTCATTTTATTTCATATTTCGCTTAACAAGTTCTTTTCTAGTTCATGTCATTTTGTTAAATTTTAAAAAAAAAAACTGGGAGACGATAACGTCGGTGACACAGGTCTGGTTATTTCCGTCAATACCGACTCCTAAAGTTCAACTTTTAGAGCTTTTATTTATCCAATTAATACTTAGCCCCAAGGAAACTATTGCCTTTAGCTCTATTTTTTTTTGTTTTTTTTTTTTTGACAAAACCATGTTTGTATTTCTGAAGGTCGAAAAATCATAATTAAATATTTAAGACTAAACATTCATTTCTTGCAATGAGCCCCATTGAAACTTCACTGTCTTTCACACTGTTTGTCAATGAAAATTATACTGGATTCGAATGGTAGTGGTACTTGAAAGTTTAGATGACTAGCTTCAAAATTTTATTTATTTGTGGTTTTATTTTTCCACTCTCCCAAAGTCTGACAAATGACAAATATTGTTCTGTTTGAAAAATCACAATATTTTTGAAAGCTTTAATTTTAAATTATTTTTTTCTGTACGAATGCAATGCGGCACATTCTTTCTGAATATCAAAATTGTCTTCTTGCTTCATATATTTTATTTAGAAAATCGCGGAAAAGAATTCAAAAGAAGGCGACCGGGTCCTTGACACCAAAGTCTCTAAATAGGTCAAAGTTAGAAAGAAACCAAAATTCTGAATGCAATGTAATACAAGTTGGGGAATGTCGAAACTCTTGAAATGTCAATATCGGGAAGACTTCAAGTCTTAAAATTCGTGGTGCAGAAATATGCATTATCCGAATTCAGTCCCGCTTTCAATTCTTAGAGCGACCCATCCAAAGGACTTTTTTAAAATTTCTCTTAGGGAATATCGCTTTCCGAGATATTTTGGGTGTTTAGAATTTTTTTCATTTAGAAGTACTATTAGACTTTGAACTTTCGGTACTTAAAGCATTTTGTCTGGGTTCTTTCCTTGAGAACTTTGTGTATAAAAGTGATTGGTTAAAAACTCAAACACAAGTCCATTTCCAGAGGTCTTCTTATTCAAATGAATTTCTCTAAGTCCTTGAAGTTTGAATTGATTTCATCTGTCACTTCACTTTTTTGTGAAATTTGATTAAATACCACAATTTCTTTGACTTATATTTATACAATCTTTTACCAGACACGCATCTCATGTTACCACAGTAGCAGTATTTAAGCGAATAAAAAAATATTAATTTCCATAATCTATTCGTTTTCGCTGAAAAAGTTGAATACCCTTCAGAAAACAAAAGTCTTTTGTCAATGCTAAATCTCCAGATCAACTAAACAAATATGCCATTCCCATCGTTTAAAGCTTCGTTGGAGATACTTTCACATTCATCTTTTGATATCTCTGTTCGCAGCCTTCGTTTCTATGCAAATCTCAGATATTTAAAAAAGCAGAGAAGGAATAATTCTTTCTTGATTGCCTCGAATAAGTTCAATGTGATATTTTTCTTCAGAATAAATATCGCTTTCCGCCCGCTTGAAGGCCAACGAAAGTAAAACGATTACAAACGGATAGCGTTTGACACAGGTAATTATAGATAGAGGCTTACGGACAGGCACACTCTTAATAATTGAGTGGTGCACACGGAGGGGCCAGGCTGGTGTAGTATGCAAAATGAATGCAAATCGGATCTGCAAACCAGAACTTACATAAACGCATGCATTTCCGTTCGAGCTGTTGTTGGTTGCACTGAAAGTGAGCAAGAATCTTATTATATCATCAAGTCTGCAAGTCAAATCAGGCTGATTGATAGACTAATCCGTCCATTGGAATACTGGTATTGCGTAACGCGCTCGTTGGATTGTGTGCATTTAATTGTGGCGTGGAACAGAACTCTGCAGGTGTCTTTTGAAATTAAAACTTAATGTCATTTTAGACTGGTCAGTGAATGGATTAAATTTATGGCGGCACATAATTGCTTTGGTCTATTGTCGAAAGTCTGAGTAAACACGTGGAGACATTCGAATATTTGATTCAACTTTAGGGTGCATTAGTTTAGGGGTATAGAGGTAAACTTTGCAACAAACATGCAGTTGTAGCATACTATTATTTAGCAGGGATAAATATCCTTATCAGATTAAAATGATGCTGACCTTGGATTATAGGTTAAAGCTTACGGTCAAGAAAGCGTTGTTGACCGTAAGAGGTAAGTTGTTAAGGGGAATGTGAAGAAAGAACTTTGCTTGAACACTAAGAAGGAAAACTATTACGATTAAGGGCTTCTTCAACATTAGATCAAAAAGCGATCTAACTTATGTTGCCTTATGAAAGATCAGAAATTTCATCACAAACCTAGAAAATCTAGTAAATGGAAAATAATTTGATTTAACTACAGAAGTACAGAACGTGTGGCATCATTAGGGCATTTTTCGTACACTACCACAACTCCACCCTAAATCATGCTAATTTGGATCGTGATAAAAATTTCAATTTGATTTCAACTTTATGAAAATAGAGAAAGGGAGAACATTATACTTTCTTTATATAGGCCAAGGACCAAAGAGTACTCATAGTAAAAGGCATGCTTAGCGTTTAAAAAAAGGATCGAATTTGCCACCAAACAATTTGTTCAATACATACTTCACACCACTTTGAAAAGCTTTCTTTCTAACCTTTCTGTGTTATCTATGCTGCTATATTAATTGTTTAAAAAAAAACAGAAAGGTTACGTTGTAATATTTCTGTTGAATGAGCAGTCGTTCTGTAGCGGTTTATAACATATGCTTTCAAGAAAAAGAAAAAACGAGGTCCTAAAAATTTCCAACATGCAAAATATGTAAAGTACTTTAGTAGTAAATAAAAATATCACACTAACTAGAAGCAAGAAACTACAATTGAATATTGTTGTCATTATATAGTTAATTTAGAAAAGATGTAAAGGAGCTCTTCCTAAATCTCTAAACATCTGTACCTGTATTTGTAATTATACACTTTTGTTTAAAGACTACTTTACGAATAAATGTTTGACAATTAATTTGATTCCAATTCCAAAGATAAACCCTACTCCTAAAAATGGTCAATAAGACAAAATTAAGGCCATTTTTTTTGTCTTTTTTTAAAAATACTCAATATGACGTTATCCCTATTTTTTCATTTAGAATACTTTAATGACCTCTACCAAACGAATTAATTTACACGAATTTGTGCTAAGTCAAGTGAAATTGATTTAAAAGAGAAGCTTAGGTAAGCCGTGTTGTAGAAGACTAAGCCTGGCTTCCTAATCATCTGCTCGTGTTGTGCGCGCTGCTATTTGATTACGAGTTGAAGGGACTTAGAGGTTTTTGCTTACTCTGGTGTTTTTCATAGACTGCAACTACTTTGTGCCGGTGGTGCCATGGCTGGGACGTTAATCGTGTCTTCATCGAAATTTACTCACTACACCACTAAACAACACCCCAAAAGCATGTAGATATCAATTTATTTGTTTTGAGGCCTGTACACACAATCATTGTCTTAGTAAGAAAATCACTATACGAAAGTATATATAAGGTTGTCAAATTTCTACATACCTCTTTTGCTCTTCATTTAATGCTTCATAAAAAGAGTTACAGTGATCGGAAGAGTTCAAATGTGCGCCGTTTTGATCGATAATCTGTTTCCATCTAGACGGCAACTTCATAATTTCCCCCTCGTAGAAGTCCCCCTCCTTATTGGCGAAGAACTGGGACAGCCACTTTTCACAAGCCTCTTTTGAGTTCAACTTCACACCACCAAGGGTGTTCGCCATGGACAGGAACAGGTCTTAATCACCAGGCGCTATGGCAGAGCTATATGGTGGATGCGATAAAATCTCCCATCTGAGCTCCCGTAGCTTCTGACCAGTCATCAACGAAGTGTGTGGTCTGGCGTTGTCCTGGTTTAACACTACACTTTTCCTGTTGGCCAATTCTGGACGCTTCTGGTCGATCGCCTGCTTCAAGCAGTCCAGTTGTTCGCAAAAGATGGTAGAATTTAGCGTCTGGCCACATGGGAGCAGCTCATAGTGGATGATTCCCTCCAATCCCACCAAACACACAGCAAAACCTTCTTGGCCGTCAATCCCGGCGTGGCCACTCTTTGGGATGATTCATCGGCCTTCAACCACAACCGTTTTCACTTGATACTGTCATATGTGATCCATTTTTCGTCGCCAGTCACCATCCGCTTCAAAACTGGGTCGAGTTCGTTCCATTTCAGCAGCATATCGCAGGCGTTGATTCGGTCCAGAAGGGTTTTTTGCGTCAAATAATGCGGCACCCAAACATCAAGTTCTTTTTGTATCCAGCCTTCTGCAGATGGTTTAAAATGGTTTGGTGACCATGGTAACTCCCATCTTCTGGGCGATGTCACGAGATGCCACATGCTGGTCTAATTCGATGATTTCCATGATTCGATCGGTATTCGTCGTCACAGGTCTTCCGCCGGCTGGTTTATCCATGGTGTCGTTTTCACCGGCTCTGAACCGCCGAAATCTTTCCTCCGCGGTTCGTAGTAATAGAGTACCATCCCCCAAAGCACCATTAATCTCACGGTACGTTTCTCTAGTGGGTTTGTCTTTAACGAAGTAAAACTTAGTGAACTCCATGTTAACACGTCTATAACTGTTGAACGCAATATCCAAACTAATCATGCATAGCGTCATTTGGTATGTTATATCAAGGCCTTTCAAAAAATATATAGTATTGTCAAATACGAGCTATGTAGCGCATTGTACATAGCCGGAAATTTCAAAAGACAAAATGGATATTTGACAGGCTTATATATTTTAATAAAACCTAAAATTTTAATCTTGCCTATGTAGATAGGTGCAAAAATTTATTCTGCTTCCTGAATTTGAAAATTTTTTCAGAGTGTCACGATGGATCTTGTTCAAAAGTACCAGCTTTTAGTAGCCTCAGTTACATTCACTTCAATTAGTAACTATGATGTTGCTCTAAAAAGTAGTAGAATCTGCAATTCAAGATTCGAATTTGACATTTCGTGTGATAATTCCACACAATATCTCACATTTCAAACGGGGTCTCGCTTGCCACTATAAGACAATATTCGACTTAAAAGACCAACTTGTTTAGTCAACAAATTTTGCAAAATCTGTTTTTGTGAAGGTTTCTTATAATGCCTTTTCCTTCAAAATTTATGAAAAGATTTGTGATGTTATTGTCACAATTTTATTAATTTTGTAGGAGTAAGGTACATTAACCATATCTGTCTAAACAAATTTTGTAAACTATGCCAAAAAATAAATGCCAAAAAGTAAATTAAAAAAATAAATTAATTAAAATAAATAAATTAAAACAAAACAACAAATTCGCAAAATGTTTCCGTTTTATTACCACCTATCTTACCAAGTTTACAGTCAAATGTAAATAAACCTAAAATCCTTATTTTAAGCTTATTCAAACAGATTACGAAATCAATAAAAAATCAGTTGATTGCGTTTGTATACTCAGCAAACATGGAAGTGTTAATTTTTGTGTTAATTAAAATCAATTCACGCATGAATTTAGTGTCACACCTTTTACTTTCCTTATTCAATTAGCCCCTTAAGTCTTAAATCATTTCGATTAACGTGAATGGACAGTAAAATTCGTTGATGCTGAAAATCTTCAATGTCTGCAAATTTTTAATCGACAAATATCCAAAACTTTGCCAATATCCCTGGTTTCAGTATTTCATTTTATCTGCATTTAATATTCGAACTGCACCTTTAACAAAATGTAGAATTACTTATTCTTGACCTTTATATATGAGAATATGTTTCGTTTTTTATATTAGAGTAACTCTGGATCATCTTGAAATTTTTAAAACACCAAATTTACCTAAAGCCCTTAAAACAAGAAAGAAAAAACGACTTTCAAGCCGTATAAAAAATTTAATTTTAATTGATTAAGCTGTAAAGTACAGCATTAGAAACTTTAAACTCATGTTAAAAAAAATCTTTGATAAATCTTCACTTAAAATAAGTCAAATGACATAAAAAGAAGTCATTCGTTTTTCAGGTTTATAGTTTGCACGGTCATGATTTGTGTTATTTTAAACCTGAATTTGACGCTTTATAGCGTATTGTTGAAAATAAATTCGGCAAAAAAACTGTAGGTCCCTTCTACTCGTGAGAGAACAGTAGCACGCACAACACGAGTAGTTGATGAGCAAGCTAGGCCCTGGTCCCTCTGTGGACTGTCGCGCCAACAATTATTATTATTATTAAACACATGTTGCGACGTCTAAGTTTTTGAATGATCTCATATTTTGTTTACTGTCTGTAAGTCATCAACATTGTGTTATTAGATTTTCAAAGTGCGGATAGTTACCCTTTTTCATATATGACCGGACAGAATAGTTTTTGATTTTTTTTTAATTTTCCATTTCACCGTTGTCGAAAATTCTGATCAGAAAATATTCCTCTTGCTCTTACCGCAAATGTGACCAAAAAGCTACACGTGAACGGAATAATTGATTTCCAAAGGCTTTATCGATCGACATTTGTATCTTATTTGGGTGCAAAAGAAGGTATTATTCACAGATTTTTTTGGGTGTATATATAAAATCGTGCGTACTTCAAAATTTGAACGATTATTTAAGAAAAAACATGTACAGTAGTATAACTCAAAGTATTACCCATCTGCAGCTACGACTTTTCCCATATTTCTTGCAATTTGTGGATCCCACCCCAAAAGAACTACACCGGCTTGGCAGTCAAAAATGAATCAAGCCAATTTTTGATTTTCGGATCTTATGTGAATCATATTTCAGTGAGCGTGCTCTGCATCAATCGGAATAAATGGTTGTCAGGAGAGGCAAGGTCTGGGCTTCCACACTTTTCCAAGAAGTTTCTCACCGGAAAAACAACTTGGGGCCTTACGTTGTCATAATGGAAAATTATTGTTTCGCATCTAGTCGCATATTCCGGGTTTTTTTTGGGTACTGCTCTCTTCGAGGGAATTATTTGTGTTCAAATTTCAGCAGCTCATACAACATCACACCCCTTTGATCCCACCAAATACAGAGCATTACCTTTGCGTCATTTATTTTCGGCTTTGCTGTTGATTGACAGCTACTGCAATCACGTCCAATGACAGTAGCTTTCCAACACATGTTCCAATGGAATAATACAAGTTACGCCATCACTTAGCAAACCGCACGAATTAGTTCATACCGTAGCCGCTCTTAAGTATTGCTTCCTACATAAATAACAAATTAAAGAAAATTGCTGGAATTTTCTCTATAAATGCAGAAAACATTAGATTAACAAAACGAAACATATTTGGCAAACTTATGGCCTAAGAGTTAGAAAAATTTTAGAAATGATCAAGTGATCTTAGCACCATTAAATCTGTCTATTAACACATAAATTGTTCTGTGCGTCATTTCTTATAACGTGCAATTTTTTAACGGCACAAAATCATCAACTAAAGATTTTTTGACGAAAGACCTTTAAGTACTTAAACTTTAAAAAATAGTAGTCGCTTGGTGAATGATTTGTGATTAATCTCAAGTCAGAAATGATTACTTGTATACAGCGGTTAACTCAATACCTCTGACGAACCTCTCAGCTGAATAAACCGATTTGACTTGTATCTGAGAACATTTTCGAGGTGATGGTAGAAGAAATCACTTGTTGCTTCATTTCGTTTTTCCGGTGCGTATCTTCAAAAAATTATATATTCTCGCCTTGAAATTGCTGATTCAAAATTCAAATCACTGCCATAAATGAAATCTTCTTTCAAAGAATTCTAATAGACGTGGAATCATCATATTCCTGTTTCCACAATATGTCGTCCACAATATGGTAGTACCGCCAGCTCATTCCATTCACCGTCACCTCAATCTGAAAACAAAACGTCCAACAGCAGCTATCGATTTCAAAACAAAGCAATGCCAAACATAGGTCCAAGAAATTTGCATATCCAATCGGAGGAGGGGAAGTAACACAAAAAAATCGCATTCTAACACAAATTACATTCGGCGGACCCGTGTGACCGCATGATTGTCATTAAATACAAAATTGGATAGCACCAAACCAGTTTTTGGCCGAAACTGAGAAAGAGGTGTATCTCGCCGATAGATACATGTCAATGAGAAACACCAACAAACCAGTTTATCTCGATTTTTGCATCACGCGCGTGGAATTCAAATTAATTCCCTGTCGGATATGGGATATGGAAAGAATTCGAGGTTCAAACTCTTCCACCGGGCATTTAGGAAATGAGTAATTCCTCGGACTGTGGTAGAACTCAAGAAAGTGCAACGTTGCTTGAGCATTCTACTTCTGCTCGACTCTTGGTCGTGGCTTGACATTGTCTCAGACAGTGTGTCACTTCATGCTCTGTTGGTTATTTTATGGTTCCGTCGACTTGGACATTAAAAAAAAATTGGTTTTATCAGGCATAGATACCTTTTCACGGTATTGGCTTGGGTGTGTGCGATGAGGCGGTAGGCTGCCGCGACACGGAGAAGGCGTTCAACCGGAGTAAGGTGTAATTTTCACACACAGAACTCAACAATCGACTCACTGAAGCGTTGCCTGGTGTCTTTTATGCGTCTGGTTTTCTTCGGATTTTCTATTTCTCCTCCGCTTACGCGAGGAATGTTCAATTTTAATATCCGTTATGAGTACTTTCCTCTTTTTCGTGTGCTTGTGACTTTTCTGTTCGTTGTTCCGGCAAAGATTCAGAGTACTAGGTCGTGGGATGTAGAGTACATTGTGAATTAAATTCGTGAGAATAACTGCAAAGATTTGGGTTTGAATGGCGAAAAAGTACACTGACGGCGAAAAGGCCTAAATTTTGGAACATGTTTCGCAAGCCAGCAGAGTGACACAATAATCGTGGCTTGCATTCCTTGGCCTAATTTTCGAAGCAGAAAAAAAGGTCAAACGATAAGCAAAACTCAAGATGAACACTTTTGAGAGCAGATAAAACTTGTTTTCATCATGAAATGAAAGAAAGATCTTGACAACTGTCGATCACAAGAGGCAGATCGTGGCTATGTTTGTGAGTCACTTATATAAAACGTGTTGCCAATAAAACCACGCATGTTTAGAGTTGGTGTTCGGAGGTGCATTTTATTGGTTTTCGTCCATACTTGGAGATGATCGAAAATTTTATTTCAAAACTTTCGGTAACATTTTGTAGTTTCAATCATGTAACTGCTTAAAATTGTAAATTACGCGTGAAATCCACGCCCCAGCACTGGAGGAGTCGTTAAAATTAAATGTTTTGTGGCTTTCATCGATTACGAGATACTTCATCTAATCTGTGGGATCGTAAATGCTGAATGTTTGGTGACTCTTGTGTTGTCTTAGAGGCGTGCACAGCCAAAGAAAACTTCGGTTGCATCCGAACACAATGATGACTGTTGCATAATAATCGGGAAATGCTTGTTTTCAGTTCGGAAATCGTCATTGAAAGCTTTCAACACGAGATTTGAATGCGAAGGAATAGAGAAGTACCCAGAAAAAGTTGTTGCATATCATAACGAATTATTTGGCTTGGGAAACATATTTTGAATTCAAGCCAAGAAAGGTTTTCTTAGTGTTTTTGAGCCATGCTACACGAAAATGCGAGGTCTGCTCAAAAAGGAAAGGCCTTTAATTTTTTTTTTAATTTTTTAAAGAAATACTTATATAAATACATTACACCACATACCCACGACTTGTAACCAGTTAACCTTTTTAAGCAAATTCCTAAGCAATGGTCATGTGACTTTTTTGTTATCAAAATCCAGCAATTTTGAGCAAACTTTGCTGCCACACTCTTTATGCCAAAAATTTCTGACAAAATTACATGACATAAGCCAACCGATATGCCGACATCTTCAGCAAATTCTCTAACTGCGATTGTCCATACAAATGGTCTTCCTTTTCTCGCATTTTTATCAGTTGTTGATATGCTTGGGTGTCTAGGTCAAGCGTCTTCTTTCAGATATTTTCGAACCTCTTCAAAAAGCTTGTACAACTTGTAAACATATTTTGGACTCAGAGTACACTCACTGTAGGCCACTGTCAATTCACACAGAATTAAATGTAAATTCTTTGATCTATTATTTTCGACAGCAGAAAATCGCCACCGTGGCATAGTGGGAAGAGTGCGACGCTCACACGCCGAAGGGTCTAGGTTTGATTACCGGGTGAACATATCGATTTTTTTACGGCACCACCTCTTTCGAGCTGGTGACAGCACTCAAAGAGTAATAACTGTCTAAGAAAGCTTCTCAAACTTCGCCGTTCGGAGTCGGCAAAATACTGTAGGTCCCTTCAACTCGTGAGAGAAGAGTAGCGCGCACAACACGAGTAGATGATGAGCAAGCTAGGCCCTGGTTTCCCTGTGGACTGTAGCGCCAATAATTATTATAGAAAATCGCCGCACACGCGAAACACGTCCAACTATTATGCGTCTTAGAAGCAAAATTAATATGTTATATGGCTAAAAATGGCACCGTGGCGTATTGGGAAGTGTGCGACACTCACACGCCGAAAGTCTAGGTTTGATTCCCAGCTCAACGCGAATTTTTCGAATTTTTCACGGCACCACCTCTTTTGAGCTGCTGACAACACTCAAAGAGTTATACTCATAAAGAAAAAGCTTCTCAAATTTCGCCGTTCGGAGTCATTAAAAAACTGTAGGTCCCTTCTACTTGCGAAAGAACAGTAGCGTGCACAACACGAGTAGTCGAGGAGCAATCTAGGCCTTGTTCCCCCTGTGGACTGTAGCGCCACCAATTATTATTATTATGGCTGAAATTGTAGACACATGTCTATCGAGAAAAGGGTACCAACATAACAAAATAATAAAACCAATATGCATCGGTACCTCCTCTCCCTCTATTTTTCTACACCTTCGGCCCGTGCTGTGACTTGATCCGGTCACTTAAGGGTACTCGGAACCCCTTTTGCACGCGTCAATAATAAAAAAAAGCCGCGAAAATTGAAAATTTTATTTTTTGTATAGTATCCGTCCTAGTTTAACTTTGTTCCCAATGTGCACAGGCTTAGTTTCTCTCTCTACACCATATAAGCTGGACTTTATTCCGGTCACTTGGTGGGGGAAAATTTATTCCCTTCATCGCGCCCCGTTCTTAGAAATGGTAATGGTTTTCTTAGTATTTTAGAAGCGTTTTTTGAAATGTACACCAAACACATAAGCTTGGTGCAAATTGCCTGTATTAGAAGTGTACCAAGCTCATAAACTAAAGCACTAAGCCAAGTTCATAACATAAAAACAGTTGTACGAACGATACACCAAGCAGTTGATCCTGGAGCAATTGCTAAGCAACTATATCAAGCACTTGCTATCATTAAAAAGCGTTCAATAAGTTATGTAATAGACTGACATTTATTAGATTTTATACTTATTTCAAACCTAATCTATAATTTTACTTATTTTTTAACTTTTCTTCGGCTTCCCGTAATGCCGATCGTTGACTTGACAAAGTTTGAAATGTTTGTTGTCTTGCACGTCGTGCTGCGTTAGCGAAATGTAAGTGAAATGAATGAGCTCTTTTGTTGTTTCGTTACATGTGAGCATTCTCCCTTGGTGTAGATCGAACTTTGATGAATATTGAAAAAACTGAAAAAGGACAAACCAATCGGAGAGCTGAATTGTGTCGAATTTAAACTACCATAACCACTGCCATCAAAGAAACTGAAATGGTGCAAATAGACAGTCCTCCCTCAGCCCCTTCATTATTAACTTGAGAAAGTCCCTTAACGTGAAGAAATTCGATTCAAATGAGAGGGAAATGGGTATTACGCAGAACTTGAAAGAGGATTTAATTTTCTCAAGGGGTTACAGAAAGGTATCAGTTGAGAGGCATGAAAACAAAATATTACTTTTCTCAAAATATTACTGTTTGTTGTTAACTGGGAATGAAAAAAAAAAAAAAAAACAAGCGATGTGACAGTCTTGCGACAATATATTTAAGTCAATAGACACATACAAGACGCCGCCTTAATGCAGTCTTACACCGTTCTGTTTGGTATTGTTTGGTATAAATAATCTTTCATTTAGAGATAATGATTGTTGATTTTTGTTTTTTTTTTGCGCTGATGGCATCTGAAGGGAAAGCTTTAAGGACGAAATCGATAGGCTGTACAGCAACATGCGCCTGGTCAAGCGGCGGCTAGGCCATGTAGAGCGTATAGAAATCACTGCTCCGGCCCGAAAACTCTTTGAATCTGAGCCATTGGGAAAACGCAACAGAGGACGGCTTAGGCAAAGGACCTCAAGCAACTTGGAGTGTGTAATTGGAGGTAGCTAGCGAAAGACCGTGTTGGCTAAAGAGGCATGTTTTTTGAGCCTGAGGTCCACCTCGGACTGTAGCGCCACAAGAATAAGAGTAAGAAGATTTTTGATAAGACTAATGTTCTATCGAGGAAATAAATTCGTAATAGATACACTGGCGCAATGAAAAATGACTAGATTTAAATCGATTGGTGTTTTGGGACAAATCTCAGTTCAATGAAGTTCAATCAAATCGTTAAGCTTAATAGTGGAAGACAAGGTTCATAAGTATCAATTTAGAAATTGAATTTCTATATCGTGCAATAAACTCAGCTGAGGGACTTTCCTAGAAGCACTCAACACCGGAGAAAATAAAAATTAATTGAAACATCTGTTTCATATTTAAACACACTTAAACGCTTGCAACAACAGAAGACTCAATAAAAATGATGAATGAAAAAGGAAAGAACACATTCGGGAATTGGTGAACGCAGCAACACACTTGTTCCACTAAAAAAGTGAGAAAAAATCAGTTTGTCCCACAAAATAAGAGTTTTCTGCACTCAAACCAAAATTGCGTTCAATTCAACTTCAATTATATCATTGCCCGTCATTTCATCGCATTTTGCAACGGAATCTGCACTAATGGAATTCCCGCTGCAAAAAGGTGTCCGCTTTGCACACGAACACATCTTCTTTTTTGTGGCCAGACGCAGTGCACCGCGAAGCTGTGTCAGATCTGTGTGCATCCATCCTCCCCATCGCCCATCAACCGCATGCTAATAAATAAAATATTGCTAAACCACTCTGTATGGCCGGTCCACAGAGTGAATGTAATGCCATCAATCTATCGCTGAACACACTCATGTGTTGGGAAACCGACGCGTTCGACTGCGAAACGCTATTAGCTCTTACAGCTCCACCTTATAAGCCACCGAAAGGTGCATGATAAAGAAACTGTTTTATTCAACGAAAATCTCGGCAATTAATTACTGGCTAGGCGGCCGTGCGGCGGTGGGGAACAAAAAGGAGTCAACGTGGATAAATGGTAGCCGCTGTAGGCCAAGTCAGATATATGACACATCTGGGTGCAATATTATTCCGATGAGAGACGCATTGAGTGAATCACGACGTTCTTTCTAAGCTGCATACACAACTGTCGAAATTGGAGTTCAACTTCATACCTATATCATTTCAATGACGGAAGTGTAACACAGTCCTTTGAGGCACCCGCAATCTTGGTTAAGACGGTGAAAACAGTTTGCGGCGTGTAATTAGTAGAGGTGCGTATGCTTCGGATGGTAATTAACAGAGAAACGGAAACTGTTTGAGTTGAATCATAGCGATGATGAAAGACGGTATTTATTTACGTGCAGATGCAGCGGTGAAGTGGTTTGCGTTGTGTTGTGCGGAACCCATTGTCTCTTATTTCCTATGCGACACTGCTGTTTCCCACTTCGGATATCATTTGATTGGAGAAAGTTTTCACAATGATAGTAATTTGCAGTCTCATTGTGAGATTTGTCATAACTATACCTAACGCAGAAGCTACAAATTTGATTGTTGGGCAGAATTATGCTTTGAGGTGCTTTGTCAGAAGCTCTGCTGAACGCGAAGAATGGCTTCCATCTTGATTTTAATCATTCAATACCTTAACTCGAAACATGCAATAAGGGGTTCAACCGTAGCCGTACGAAAAAAATTCGCTGAAGTGTAGAAAAGTAGCTGTCATTATATTGACAGCATGGCAACTCGGAATGCTTATGTTTTCGAGATATGTAGCCATTTAATGAGTTAGAATCAAAAGAAGGGGTGGGAGGTGAATATAGATTGCACATGTTGCCAAAACAATTTCAAATGCTTTCAGTTTCTTCTTCTTCTTCTTGTAGCGTTAAGGCTTCGGCACATAGAATACGTTACTTGCGTAGCGGCAAAATATCCGTTAAAGTTGAGGTACGTGACGGAAGGGGGTGACACATTGAATACTTCCACGCACAGCTGATTTCATTTGACAGTAGCTTTAAATTCAATTTGTTTCGGATATACTGTAGAGCAGTTTGATATATTTTTTTGCAAAAATTCCTCCAGAGTTACTGGATTAACTTAACATAATTAAAACACAATTTAATTCTTGTATTTTATTTAAGTTTTGCAATTACAAACCTTAATTATGTCTGCAAAAAATTTTGTTCCCACTCAATTAAGGATTTGCTTTCTTTTTTTTCTTCCGTCCTATGTTAATATCTTTAATAAGTTAATTTTATTGTTATTATTAAAACTTGCAAATACAAACCTTTGTTATTTTCCTGTGTGACTTCGACGAGAACTAACCTCAAACTCAACATGTAAACTTAAAATTTAAAAAAAATTCTCTTGAAATGTCACAATATTCGATTGTTAACGCTGACGGAGAGAGAAAAGTTGAAAGTTGAGCTACTACATCCGTCGCGTGAGCGGCAGCGTTGGTCTATGGACCACTCCCCATAAGAATACACGTATTTCTATGTATCTGTCAAAGTATCGCTGACGCTGACGCTAGTAACGTATTCTATGTGCCGGGGCCTTTACAGTCCCGGGTGAACCTGGGCCTCAACCAACACGCCTCTCCAGCCAGCACGATCTTTCACCAGCTACCAAAATTCGTAATCAAAAACTTTTCTCTCGAAGACACTAAGGGCTTCCTCATCCGCCTTTGCTAACGTCCAAGATTCCGCGCCATAAAGTAGGACGGGGATGATGAAGTTGTTATATAAAGTGAGCTTAGGCCGTTCTTCGAGATTGCTTTATTACTCAATTGCCTCTTGAGACCAAAGAAACAGTGATTGGCAAGAGTGATTCTGCGTTTGATTTCGGTACTGATGTTGTTGACCCGGCTTACCGCAGAGCCGAAGTAGACGAAGTCCTTGACTACCTCCAAGTTTCTGCTGCCTAGTGTGATGCTCCGACCGAGACGTCGATGTTGTGTGTCCTTCCTTGATGACAGCATGTACTTCGTTTTGAACTCTTTTATTACCAGACCCATTTTAGCTGTTTCCGCTGTGTTCGTTCAATCACGTCAATGTCATCAGCGTAAGCTAGCAATTGAACTGACTTCTGGAATATCGTGCCTCTGGTGTTGACTTGTGAGTTTCGCACGATCTTCTCGAGGATAATGTTAAAGAAGTCACATGACAGTGCGTCGACTTGTCTAAAACGTTTTTTGACATTGAAGGTCTCGGTGAGTTCGTTACCGACCCTGACGGAGCAGCGAGAGTTCTCCATCGTCATCCTACACAATCTGACGAGTTTAGTAGGAATGACAAAACTAGACATGGCACTGTATTGCTCGTCTCTATGCACACTGTCATATGCGGCCTTGAAATCGACGAATAGGTGGTGAGTGTCAATTTGCATTTTTTGGGTCTTTTCCTTTCAATTTCAGTTCAATTTAATTCATGGAAAGTTCGCTTCGGACAAATGAAAGTTGTTTCCCACAGTTGGGTAAATCCTTAGTAAATTCAATTCAGAACAAATCATTAGTAATAATAATTGTTGGCGCTACAGTCCAAAGGGGGACCAGAGCTTATTAACTACTCGTGTTGTGCGCGCTACTGTTCTCTCACGAGTAGAAGGGACCTACAGTTTTTTGCCGACTCCGAACGGCGAAATTTGAGAAGCTTTCTTAGACTGTTATTACTCTTTGAGTGTTGTCAGGAGCTCGAAAGAGGTGGTGCCGTGAAAAATTCGAAAAATTGGTGTTGAGCTGGGAGTCGAACCTAGACCCTTCGGCGTGTGAGCGTCGCACTCTACCCACTACGCTACGGCGACCACAAACAAAATCATTCAGACCTACAAATAGAGCAGCTGCTTAAGAAGCTATGAACTTGGCCCCTTGAACAAGCAAAATTGTATTTTAAAATGTTAAGTGAAATAAATGAACGATTGCTTCGTAGATCAAAATTGCACACGATGTATACACCACTTGATATCTTAAACGCCAATGCCCAGCTAAGCATTGCGATGACTCATAGGTATAGGAGCAATTGTTATTCTTTTTGCAATAAGTCTGTTGTAAGTTGTAGGTTGTGGTTGATCCCGTCACGGCATAATTAAAACACCAAGATGGCGAAAGAGTTCACAAGGAGACCAGGGCCAAGATATTTTAGTGGTTTGCGTCCCCACTGGACGTACAGTTTTTTAAGAATATAAATTTAAAAAGTATTTTAGGAGACCACTTGAGTGCAACCTCTTCCAAGAACACATTGGAGGTCACTGTATTGAACAAATATAAAAGGCCGAAAGGCATAAACCAAAAACCTAGACTAGCTTAGAGTACTCGTGTAAGTAAGTTAGAAGATCAGTAGATTATATTGTTAAACTAATTTTAAGTATATTTGTTTAGCATGTATGAAAATGAATTAAAAGAAATTGAAATGCATTGAAATAAAAACAATAAAATCGAATCGACACTCTTGATGTCCCACTTGGAAGATACGGCGTATTAAAGTCACACATGTCCCCTAATCAACAGTGACCACAGAAAATGAATAGTCATGTTTGCTCTTTTCTTCTAAGGACCACTCTGTGTTTTGTAATCGAGGTTTGGGCCACTGATGTTAAAGGGTCAGTTTTATCAGTGGCCGCCGTGTTTTAGTGGGTAGAGTGCGACGCTCATACGCCGAAGGGTCTAGGTTCGATTCTCGGATGGCTAGGCCCTGGCCCTATGGACTGTCATGCCAAAAATTATTTTTATTATTTATTAGCAGAAGTAACTTTAAATTCGCTTATAGAGTTTAAAGAAATTAAATTTTTTACAAATTGTTGAAAAACCGTTGAATTGCCTTCCTCTGAATATTGTGTTCCCAAAAGTTTAACTTAAAACCGTCCGCACGGATGCATGGAAAACAAGAAAATGCGGTTTCGTTGTTTTTCAAATGAACAGATCTAATGTGCAGGAGCTGTGGTCTTAACAAGACGACGCAACATTTCTGCTGCTCGTGCAACAATAGACTTTATGAAGGGGACGTTTGGTGAATGCACAGTTTCACAATATGAACCGTGAATTGTGTGTTTTAGAGAGTCCAATTTGACGCTGATAGACCAAAACTGTTTGACGTCGGAAAGCTACAATCGCAACCGATCCCTGAGAACTTTGCCGACCATGTCTCCCTGAAACTCGCTCAGAGTTCGACGCTGCGTGCACTTAACATAGAGAATACTGGAAACGTTGTCAAGAAGTCATCAAAGAAGCTGCTACCGAAGTGCTGGGTTTCACGGTGGGGGTGAACCCAGAAGGAACCCATGGTTTGACGATAAGTGCAGGCAAGCGCAGGCAAGCGCATGCAGCTAAACAAGACGCATATAAGGCGACGCTGCATCGAACAACGAGGGCTGTTCGCGAGGTCTACGAACAGAGAAGATGGGAAGAGCACCGGCTTCTCAGAAGGAAAAAGAAGGAGCATAAGAAGCGCGCGGAAGAGCATTCCATATTCGAGTGGTGCGGCTGAAGAATTAATCTATAAACTTGACTGTATGGCCGAAGGTGGGCTTATAAGTGAAAGGATGAGTATTCCTACTGAGGCTCTTATTGCGGGTGAATTCCTGAAGGATAGGAATGTAATTGGCTAACTCGTTAGAGCGTTTCTTGTTAAAATGGCGATAAAATAGTGATAGAGACGCAACATTTCATCGATGTTCAAGCGAGTCGATTGATTTCGCAGCATTATTATCACTAATAAGTTTCATCGCTCGCTGTTGAATTCTTTCTAGTAGAGAAATCTAAGGAGCACCGAACCAGATAGGAGCGTTATACTCAAGCTTTGGGCGGATGTACGCCTTGCATATTGTTGCCAGTTTAAAAGGGCTGAAATAATTCCTGCATCACTTTAAGAAACCTATTCATTTCGCTGTATTTTTGGCAATCTCGCATATTTAATCGTTCCAACTTAGTGTTGATTTGATACTCACACCAAGAATTGAAAGTCGTTCAGTTTCAACAGCGCAGGAGCCATTCATGGGTAATGGCTGGTTAGTTTGAGATCGCTTGAGTGCCAGTAGACTGCACTGAGTTTTGGAAGCATTAAATTCCACTCTATTCTTTTTACTCCAATCAATTATGCTGTCAAGATCGAAATTTAATAGGCTTAACATACGCTGCTTTGGTCAACGTGGCGTAGTGGGTAGAGTGTGACGCTGACACGCCAAAGGTTAAGGTTCGATTTCCGGCTCAGAACCTCGAATTTTTCACGGCACCACCTCTTTCGAGCTGCTGATAACACTCAAAGAGTATTAACTGTCTAAGAAAGCTTCTCAAACTTCGTCGTTCGGTATCGGCAAAAACCTCCCTACTCGTAAGGGGATAGTAGCACGCACAACACGACTAGTTGATGAACAAGCTAGGCCCTGGTCCCAATGTGGACTGTCGCGCCATACAATTATTATTATTGACATACGTTCCAACGTTCCAAATCTATGGCCGAAGAGGAAGGTCAAGAATCAGGGAACGAATATGAAAAGCTGAGTGTGCTGACATCGGGTAAGGATTGAATTGGATTAGAGGTGACAGACAGGGCATCATCTACAAATATGAGGAAGAGTGTCGGAGTCAAAACGGAGCCCTGGGGAACACCAGCGTTAATATGATAAATATCAGACTTAAACCCATCCAACGATTCGGAAGGTAGTTTCTAATTCATTAAAGAAGATGTTAATCGACCCCAAGAGCACGCATTTTCGACAGGGGAGCTTGATGTCGGACTCTGTAAAATGCTTTTGAAATATCAAGCGCAACGACCTTGCTTTCTCCTACATTGCGCAAAGATTGGCTCCATTCTTCGGTGAGATATGCTATCAAATCACCAGGTGACCCGTTGCTGCGGAAGCCGTATTGCCGGTCATTGAGAAGCTTCCAGGTTTCAAGATATTTTATAAGCTGATGATTCATCAGCGTTTCCATGACCTTGGAAAGTAGGGACGTAAGTGCTATGGGTCGGCAGGAGGTAGGTAATGATGGTTTGCCCTTTTTAGGGACGGGCTGGACAAATGCTGTTTTTCACCTGCCTGGCGACTCCGTGTTCTATCCGCGGAGGATAAATTAGGTCAATTTTTAGTTTCGCCTAAGTATCGCATGACTTTACTTCATCCATATACGTCCTAAATGACCCGACGAAAGACTTCGTAGGCCTTCCTCTTCAGTGCTAAGTATGAGTTTAGATGGTGTTGGACACTTCCCTCAAAAACTGAAAGACCAGCTACGATGCGTTGATTGCCGCATGAAAACAAGCTGGAAATGTAAAAGATGTATCACAACGTTAACCATCGAAAAAATACGTTTTGTTAAATTTTTCTATCATTGATTGATACATTTATTTAATTTCTGATGATATTTTTTAAGTTTTTAATATTTTCTTAAGTTCTAAACAAATCTAAACATCTCTGCAAACAAATTGAAAAAGTTTATATGTTAAAAAGATTAGGTTACCAAAAGACAGTAGTCATTAATAAATTATACTCTAACCGCTAAAATTAATTTCAGGCCTTTATTGGTAACCTTAAAAGTAAATTACGTCAAATTGGAGTAGTTTTCATTCCACTCCAGACAACAAATTTGTTTGATCTGATTACGAAAACAATTACTTCTTATTGCAATTGCTTTATAACCGCATTGAGACGGCAATTTCTGGTGTCAATCAAACCGACACTCTCGCCAAATGCACAGGCACAAACAGCGTGTGGTTATTCGGAGAAAAATCCCCATGTTTGCCCACATGTCTTAACCAGACACGTTCATACGTTCAGATTACCAATGGACGTGCTGTGACGGTGACTAGATACATGCACCAAGCTCAGCACAAGCCGCCTGTGCATACATAAAGTCGCTCCTCATTCACAAACTGTAAGTCAAATGTATCTCGTGGTTTATGAATTGTATTATCTCCTTTTTTGCGAAATGATTGTGCTACTGTTATGCAAATGCAGTCGGTTACAATTGCTCATTTCATATACATTTTAGTTTTGTGTGTTTTGACACCTGAAGTATGTGATCCAAATGAACAAATAGTGAGATTCTGTTTTCATTCATATCAATGTCCCCTGTGTGTGTTTTTTCAACTTGATTGGAAAGGAAATATACACCGCCATACAAAATTCAGGTTTACCCCAAAATAGTCCTGCAGACTGTTTCAAAATAAATTCGAAAAAGATGTTCCTTTACCAGACCCTGCCCCCAGTACAGAGTCAGTCAAAGAGACAAGCAACTTATTTACGTCAACAAGTTGTGGTTGTCTTATGTAAGGTCGGTTTCTATTAATATTTGACATCTCTTAGTTATTTCCAAATCACCTGCCCAAGGCGTTGTTAATGTTGACAAAATGAGAGATGCGACGAGGGACAAACATTAAAAGTAAATAAAGCTTAGTCGTCCCTCATTTACGACTATAACGAACAGACGACGTCAACGATGGCGATTCTCAAACTCGTTTCACCAAATACACAACGGGTAGATTGTGGTTTCCATCAAAAGCGGAGGTAGCTCCACCAAACACGTAGTCGTCATGCATTTATCTGTCTGTGTATTCATTTTTTTCTTCTAGTTCCAGAAACTATCTCCTATTTAGCTTGAAGCAGGTCGATCAAGTCGCTTCATGGAGTCTGCATTTGTACATAAAAAGTAAATAAAGATGCAACTTCAAGATACACCTAACTGTTAAACTTGTTGCTTAAGAATAGCCATTCCATGCTGATGATGATAACTCTGTATCTAGGAATGTGCCATTAGGTATGAGTCTAATAGTTGCGAAAATTGCCCATAGATACGCTACTGGCACAGACTGATGTACGTATGGTTGGTTGGGGAGGAAAGACTTTATGAGGGACTCAATTGGAAGCGAATTTATTTAGTCGTTTGAGTCTGGTTGAGTGAATGAGGAAATGCCAAGCATTAGCGTGAGCAGTTTGGGTTCTTTGGAAATTAGATCTGGGAAATTGTTGCATACATGCGATGATTTAATTTCCGCATTTCGAATGAATCGCAGCAGGTTGGCAGGCATTGTTGCATAAACGAAAAATGGAACGCATGTAACAGGGAGAAAATAGTTAATAACTAGTGCAGAGGAATAGATGGTCAGTAAACGCACGCATGTTATGAGAACGTTTTTTGCATATTTCTGAAGCTGCGTGCATGTCTACCTCCCACTTTGTAAGCGTTTATTAATTTTTATGTTGCTTGGAAGGCTTTTGGAAACTAATTTGACGTCGACTTTTATGGGAAGCTACAGTTGTGCTCATAAAAATAGAAGTAGTTATAAGACTTAGATAATTAGCAACATATTTCTAAGAAAATTCTTTTTCCAAATGTATATCCAGTTTTATTGTATTTTCGGGTAACTACCAGAAATAAGAAATAAAAAATAAAGGCTTACTTTCTCCTTTTTTCACTCATTCATTGAAATCTGCTGATTGAAGCCTGTTCATAAAAATAGCAGTGCCTTTTGATTTTACCATAAAGTGTCTCAGAAATTGTTGTTTAGACCAAAGAATGAAGAAAATAATCCCCGTTACATAGTTAAAACTGTTAAACACAGGCACAAACCAATGATTTGTGCCTGTTTCTCATATAATGGGGTTGGGCCCATATATCTATTGAAGGGTATAATGGGCGGCGCTGAGTACGTTAAAATTTTAGAAAAGTTTATGCTGCCATATGCCGGGGAGGAAATGCCACTAGTTTAGGTATGTCACCAAGATAATGACCGAAAACATACGTCAAAACGGGCAAAATCTTAGTTTGATGCAAAAAGAATAACCGTTATGGAGTGGCCAGCACAATCTCCTGACCTAAACCCCATTCAGAACTCGTGGGGCGATGTTGAAAATTCAGTCCATAAGGCCAAACTAAAAAACGACAATGAATTCTGGGAGGTAGTGCGAGTTTCATGGGCAGCTATACCAGTTGAGAGATATCGGAGTCTGGTGGACTCAATGCCACGAAGATGCAGCGCAGTGATAAAAAACAAGAGCTTGGCTACAAAGTACTAATGGTAAGCTGTAAATAATAATGATTTCATATTATTTCATTGATTTCTGTTGTCTAGGCACAGCATAATTCCAAACACTGCTATTCTTATGAACAACTGCGAAATACTACTACTACCAAAAAAATAGTTAAAAGTTATGTAGAAAGTTTATTTTGTGATATACCTGTTAATATTGAAATACTTTACATTAGTCTACGTTTTTTAAAAAAATAACAAAGCCATTTTAATTAATAGAAAATTATTTGTCTTTTTTGAGGAGCACTGCTATTTTTATGAACACATGTCTGGGGAAATATTTATTGAATTCGTGTCGCACAATTCACGTTTCGTTAACTAATAATTGTTGGCGCTGCAGTCCAAAGGGGGACCAGGGCCTAGCTGGCTCATCAACTACTCGAGCTACAGGGACTACAGTTTTTTGCCGACTCCGAACGACGAAATTTGATAAGCTTTCTTAGACAGTTATTACTCTTTGAGTGTTGTCAGTAGTTCGAAAGAGGTGGTGCCATGAAAAATTCTAGATGTTCATCCGGGAATCGAGCCTAGACCCTTCAGTGTGTGAGAATCGCACTCTACCCATTACGCCACGGCGACCACTTTTTCGTTAACTGTTTACTATAAATATGGATGTATTTTTGTTCTAATTTGTGGCCTCATTTCTTAAATAATTGCCTTTTGATCTTGTTCAAAAATGAACATGAAGAGGAAAAAACTTAAATTGATTTAGTATGAGGTATTTACCGTTCCCGCCAAAATATAAAGATATCAACAGTCCTTCAAATCGTCAGGATCGGATACATTTGTATCTCCGACAGTAGCCAGTTTTCAAGTGTAAGCCTTTTCATTGTTTCATTTAAAGAAATTAATTAACTGTTTGTCTAAGGTCTATGGGAAAAATCAATTGTATTTTATGATTCTCACACCACCCTTTTCCATGTATTTAGGGTTTTTCTTTTATGGCACTTCAAGTTTTAACTTAACATAAATTCAAACAAATTCATTATGTGTTCATGTGCGTTTCAGAAATTACATTTTCTTCACTACCACCTTGTGTGTGTTCTTTCCAATGCTGTGTGGCATGTGGCGCCATCCTGTGGAAGACATTGGCAGAGTCTATATTTTGCAACTGAAGTTAAGAAAAAATACATTACCCAGCAAGCGATACCGACTTGCGGTCACAGTACGTTTGGAATGAGTGTAATCAACAATAGAAATGGGTCCAATGGCACCTCAATGTCATCCGCCCCAAACAATGATTCATAGAATTGAGATGGTGCCTCGTGCAACACGTCTCCTCAAAGTCAAGCGTGAGCGTCTCTACCAGAAGTGGGATGAAAAGGACGAGGAAATCAGTCAACAAAGTCAGAACATTAAAAACCTTAAGGATCAAATCCTGGGACAGAAAAATTTGATTGTGAATGCTCATCTCTTTATTTTCTTTTTTGGGTTGGAGTTTGGGATATACTTATTCAGGGGAAACTGTCTTTCCTTCGTCGGCTTTTTTGGTCACTGTTGATTTTCAATGATATACTTTACTGGAGCGCTCAGATTCAAATACTGGTCCATTGTATTACCAGGCAGTAACCTTCATTTAATATTATTTCTTGGTTTTCCGAAGAAAGACCAGGAGGCGCTTCTGTTCTAAATCAACTTAGGTTTTCAGTTTACACCACATTAGCGCCCAGCAGCCGTCACCTGATATGAGCAAAAGCGGGATACTAACAGAGAAAATGCTCTGAAGTGTCTTTACCTTCTCCACAGGCGTCGTGATATCACTAACCCCAAGCCGACTTATATGCATAGGGAAGGTTGAGCGTCACATTAGCACGCCGACATGTATTATGTAGAGATAACAGAAAAGATGCGGATTTCTTGCTAACGAGCGGGAGCATTCTCTTGTTCATCCTGCATTCTGGAGAGTCACGTCATCTCTGGTTGAGCTGAAGGGAGACCCAATCGTCGACGGAGGCTTTGACCAAGGATGCAGGTAGTCTCAATGTAAGTACGAGCCCTACGAATGTCTCTTTCATACCTTATCTAGCTAGTTTATCGGCAATCTCGTTTCCCGTGATAGAGTGATGTAAAGAGACCCAAACAAGTCTTGGAGAATTCAGCCTTCAGACCAAATTACGCTCTTAATAACGAATTTTTTTCTTGTCGCCTTGTTAGCTAAAATTGGCAACTTTCTGACAATGATGACAATTTTTGCTTTAAAAGGTGCAGTTGTTGAACGCGAATTTCAACGAAAGGAATTACTTGCAAACGGTGCTAAAGTGTGTTTTGCACTTGGATGATTCACTAACTTAATAAAGTCATACTAATATTTAATTCGTCAAAAAAGTTTAAAAAAATTGGTCTACCACTACCATTTAATCGTCCGTACGAGTATTAACATGCCCTTTTTTGACACCAACTTGCGTTCATGACAGAGGAAGTTCAATTAAAATATGTATAGCATTTTCTTCCGTTAATGTAAAGATAGTTTCTGTTTTTCCTGCCTTATCATGCCCTTATGTGATAATAAACGCGATAAGAACTGTATTGTATTTTTTTTGCGCAGACCTTTAGGTATATGGGGTGTGCTATGCAATGCAACGCCCTGCTTGGACACGGTACGAGGGTTGTCTTTTATATTTCGGAATTAGAGAACAAAAACAAATATTAATCATCGAAAATAGCTTTATTGTTTTTCAAAATATTCCCCATTAGGATCTATACATGCATGCGTTTGAACCAATTGTCGAATCACTGTAGCCACTCTGATTGAGGTATCTCCAAAACATGCATTCTGAACGCATTAACTGCTTCTTCAGGTGTCGAAAAACGTTGACCTCTCATTTAAATTCTTACATACGGGAATAAGAAAAAGTCAATTGGTGCCAACTTAAGACTATACGGATGATGACTCATCAAACCAATGTTCTGAGTGCTCAAAAATGTAGTGTTTTGAGCCGATGTGTAAGAGCTCGCATTGTCGTGGTGAAGAGTGATCCATCTTCGGCGGTTGGTTTTCCTGATTTCTTGGAAGACAACTGGCAAACGAATGATTGTATACCACTCAGAATTAACTCTTCTGCGTTGTTCTAGTGGTACGGTTGCGATATGTTCAGTTTTTTTCGAAAAAACAGGCGACCATTTGCTTAGAAGTACTTCGTGCGCGAGCAACTTTTGTTGGATTTGGCTTAATTTGAAACACCCATACAGTCGACTGCTGCTTACTTTTCTGCTCATGCGCGTAATCCACGATTCAACACCTGTCACGATGTCATACACGTGTTTCGAAGCATCGCGATCTTATTTTTGGAGCATTTCTTTCGACCAGTCGACACGAGCCTTTTTTGAGCGATCAACAAAGTGTGTGGGATCCGACGAGAACAAATTTTTTCGACGGTCAAATGTTCATGCAATATTGAATGTATGCTGGTCCCACTAATGCCTTAAGTTGTCTTAATCTCACGATAGGTCACATGACAATGTTGCAATATCAGTTGGCGCACAGCATCAATGGTTTCCGGAACAACAACTGATTTTGGACGACCTTCACGAAATTCGTCTGGGAGTGATCTTCGAACTCGGTTGAATTCACCATACCATCGATAAACACTAGTCCTTGATGAAGATTCATCCCCAAGCATTGAATTAAGTTCATCGATGCATTGTTGTTGAGTTAATCCACGTCGAAAGTTGTAAAAAATAATCGCACGAAAATTTTCACGACATAATTCAACTTTTTGGGCGAGATGAAACTTTTAAGTTACTGTAAACAACACAAATAGCGCGCGTCTGTCGGAACGTTCTGAGAACCTCAAAAATGTCAAGCTTTATGATGGAGCTGGCAGTTGCCAAATTGCAACACTAGAGTTTCCCAATCCAGAAATATGGAAGGTAACCTTCGTATAATTTTGAATATGTGCGATGTTGGATGTATTCACTGTTGGACTTGAAAACATTTCTGGCTAATGTCTACATATAGCTTAGCACTGGGTGTAAAGAAGGAACATGCCAGTGAATCAGTGAATCAAAGAATTTTGCAACTTAAAGAATTCTTACATTTGGTACAGCCAACGTGTTGCAGAGGCAGCATGCTTCGAACACCTTATCTGTTTAAGGACATTACGCGAAACTAAGACATGGGCAGATGAACAAATAGTAAATCTTCAAATTACTTCTATTATAAGCTTACTCCAAGTTTTTTATGATAAGAGCATATTTGACTTTTTTTTCAAAATAAATTTAAAACTTTATCAAAATAATAAGTAAAAATCAGAGGTTATCACAAGTGAAGTCAACATAGATTTCGTTGTACACCATCTCATTCAATTGCTTTAAGCCGCACGCACAAAAATGTCATAAATTCCAACCCAAATCGGATATGAGCTAACAAAACTCGCCCAATGGCACAATTGGTACGATTATATAATTTGGTACCAAACTTCTTGAGCAAAATTCATTTGGTAGACGCTACTGTTCTCTCATGAATAGTAAGGATGTACATATTTTTGTCATCTCCGGACGTCGAAGTTTTTCTTTCTTAAGTAGATATTCACCTCAGAGTATCGTCAGCTTAATGTGGTGCTACGAAAATGCTGAGTGTTTATTCTAGGAATCGAACTTGAGACATTCGGCGTGTGAGTGTCCGACATTCACAGCAGCCACCCTTATAAACTTTGGAGTAGTTAAAGAAAATCATATCATTACAACCTCAAACGGTCAAATGACAAGCATGCTGAAAGATCTTAATGTTAGGAGTTTGATTAAAATTTTGTCATCAAATTTAAATTGCGAAAATAAGTTTCGAAATGAATGTGTTAATTATTGGTCCTAAACAACAGAAGAGAAATTAGTTTTTTTTTTAACTCAAAATGCACACAACTGATTAAAAAAATTGAGTTCGAAAATTGCATAATTTCCGTTTTTCAATCTAAATCTTCGAAGGTGGGCCAGACTACACTGTGACAATTTGGCCAATTTAACAACTGAACGCATATATTTGTATTTAACAAATTTAAAAATGGTCGGCAGGCTCGATACCCCAACTGTTGCTAAATCTTCACATTTATTCTTATGATTTCATTTGCATCAAATTAAACTTAGTTTTTAAAATGAACTTTAGGTAGTCGACTTTCCCGCAGCCTACAGCGTTTTCAGGGTGTATAAGATTTTATACTTTTCCGAAGTGGCAGTTACTTCGTATACCAAATATTTTGTAACAAGCAATTGTTGCACTTAGGAAAACAACTGCTATGTTCGGGACATTGTATTAAATTGTAGCCTTTGTCTACTCAAATAGTTTGCCACCATCGCCCACACAGGCAGATTACAGATTAATTCCTTTCTCTTTTGTGTTCTGTGTGCTTGCCCTCCAAGGCTCAAAAATATTTATTGTACTTAATTTCCGCCAATCGCCTCTATAGAACATTTGAATTTTTAATTTCAAATGAGATCTTACCTTCTTTTAGGTAGCAGTGACCACCCACCGTAAACTGAGAAAGCCTATCTGATTGAATGGGTTATGAAAAAGGTGTTGTGCGCATGAGTTCCGCATTTCACTTCTCTATTATCTTCAAATTGAAAAACATTGGCGCGTAACGCGTTTCTCTTGTCCGATCCATTTTTTCAGATATAAGCTATTTCTGCATTATTGCACCACGTACGCTAATCCTCCGAAAGCTTTAACGCAGCTACAGTTTCTTATTTGTGAACGAGTTGCGATGATTATCGATTCGCTGTATGGTTATGTAGTCAGCGTGATATGTGCCTGCGAAGTTGTAACACAATGATCAAGACATCCTCGATTTGCTGCGTTCAATTCGATGATTGCGAAGTTAATGCCATTGTACTCGACTTAGGTTTAGATTTTAAGTATACTGGTTTGGTAAAGTTACGGAAGTTTGTGCTATTCTTTTTTGAAAAATTTAAACAAGGCTACTGGTCGTTAACGGTTTATGTTTGAATATTGCGATAACGTAAGATATAAATGCCCGGATGCGCTTAGTCTTTAGCTAAGGCTATTGTGGTGTCAATGAACAAGCGATGGTTGGTTGGCGTCACACGGACTCTACTTTTATAGGACGGCTTTAATCTATTATAAAGGCGCATTGAACTGACGTCTCAAAAATGTGTGGATTGATTGACAAATATCGAGTCTCTTAAATTCCACACTTTCAACTCGGCTCACTATTGCGGAAACAAAGGGAAGTGGGAAGAATAAAGACAAACTAGCGAGAAGACGTAGTAACTGGAGGCGCACAACTATTGAGACCCATGAACAGCTGGGACTGTAATCTATCTCCTAGATGAGTTCCAACCCACCTAAGACAGCAATTTAACCCAAAAATGTGATCCTTATAATAATAATAATAATATTGGACCAGGGCCAAGCTTACTCATCAACCACTCGTCTCGTGCGCTCTACTGTTCTCTCACGGGTAGAAGTGACGTACAGTTTTTTGACGACTCCCAACGGCGATATTTTAGAAGCTTCTTTTTAGACCATTATTACTCTTGGAGTGTTGGCAGGATCTCGAAAGAGGTGGTGCCGTGAAAAATTCAAGTTGTTCAACCGGGAATTGTACCTAGACCCTTCGGCGTGTGATCGTCGCACTCTACCCACAACGCCACTTCAGCCACGATGTGAACGTAATCCTTAGTTGTTAAAAAATTCACAAGAATCAACATTTGAATTAATATTGGAATGGTAGTACCTGGCCTGTTGAAAAGTTTTGCGTGGAGAAGGACCTCAACCAACTTGGAGTGCGCAACTGGAAGCTGATGGGGAAATGTCGTGCTGGCTGGAGAGGCAAGTTAGTTGAGGCCCAGGTCCACCCCGGACTGTACCACCACAAGCAAACGAAGCAGTATCTGGCCTGTAGATTTCAATTTAAGTAAATTTCTTGTAACTTCCTTTCGATTTGAAACAATTTCAGAAATTACATCAAATATTCAATCATCGTGGGGGATACTTAAAGCTTGAAACAATTTTCGGCAGCCATGTTTTAGTAACCGGAGAAAAATTGAGAAAAATTGCTCTCTTGCTTCAGCAGCTTTTTATTTGAGTTTTACTGACTACTCTGACTGCAAATCCAATCAAATTATTACGTACTTCTCTGAACGGATGCATATCTAATCAATTATGATTACAGTGTTGATTGTATTACCTTTTAATTGATGTTTGGCTATACGTTGAGTTATGAGACCTATTTGTTAGGAAGATGGGGTGAGAAACCATGCAATGATTAGTCATTTCCTGGATATTCGTGATGTCACACCAGCAGACTCTAATAACGGCAATTGAGCGATTGACGGAGGTGTCTCTGATGGGAACAAATGAGTTACAGTTCAGACAATGCTTAACAAAAATCGTTAACTTTCCTTTCGCATTCCAATGTATTTGTATTTGTATTCGTATTGTTTGTATTTTACCATTTCAGTTTACAATTTCTTAAGAAAAAAATATAAACTACATTTAGCATATATTAAATATTTACAATTGAAAGCAATGTTGGTGACATTATGTACTATTATTCAATAAGTAATAAAAATAGTGTTAACAGCCAACTCATCAGGCTATACAACTAAAACTAACAAATATGGGTAGGGTTACCCATGCATAGAAAATTAAAGCAGATATTACAGTTTGTGATTTTAAACAGATAAGACAAATTATTAATTGATTTTATGGTTACTTACCTACATCAGAATACCAGAAAAACAATTCTTAGTCAGAGTAATGTAAACTTAGAAGCCAAGTCCTTAAATGTGTTTCAAAACTTCAAAAGTTAATTAAAGATCTTATGGATATTGAAAGTTTATTAAACAACCGGCATGGCGATATTGAATAAAAATTACTAAAGGTAGTGGTTCGGTATTTAAGGACGGAGACAAGAAATAACTACTAATGTAGTCCAAAATTAGAAATTAGTCCTAAATTGCGGTGACCCGATCTTGAAAAGTAAACTATTAATACATTAAAACAATAGAGATATCTAACCGGAAGGATTCCTGAATATAGAAAAGAAGGATAACATGGATGACGTTTTTTTTCCACTTTTTTCAGAACCTTTTTTTGTAGAAATAATAAGGGGTATATTAATTCATAAAATTTCCACCCCAACATTTCATGCCATCCTGCAACAGTAAAAAAAAAATCGGTGAAAGTCCGTCATGTCTGTCACTCCCTTCCTATATTCTAAAAAAAAAATGAATATTGATGTATTTTGAGAAAGGGATCGGATATACGAATCCCTCTTCGAACATCAAATCTTAGAATAAAATGGACTACCTTTCACGTGAAGTTGGGACAAAGTTGTTAAATTCAACCTTTTTATAACTTTAAGCAGTTCGTTCGAACAAAATTTTCTTAAATAATAAGAGTACGTATAGTACTGAGGAAATACTTATGAGAATTGTGTGACGCGAAAAAGACATTTTTCAGTCGATGTCCTATATATTATATTTAAAATCGTTTACTTCCTCAAACAAAAAGCAATTATTACTGCAGTTGAAAGTACTACTAACAGAATGTAATGACGGACAAGTGTTGCAGTTGTAGCAAACTAATTTCCACTTTTGACAGTCTGTGGCTTGATAGTGAACCTCTGCGTTTGAGTTTTGTTGTTCAACATAAGCTGAACAACATTATCCCAATTTTAGAACCTACGCAAAGTCAATGTTCAGCAAACCATGCCCTCAAACGGCTAAGGCACAATTGATTTTGGCAACAACATCTGAATATGTTTTTGCAGCATAAACAAAACCTATATCCTCAGCAAAAGGTGTAAGTTTACCCTTAAACTTTAAAGAAAAAATAGAGTTAACATATATAAGAAACAGTATTGGTTCCACAACTGAGCCTTGTGGGACACCAAAGTTGAAACATCGGATTTTACTCCTCGTATCCCCGATTTTCACTCTTTGAGATCTGTCTGATATATACGAACGGAGTGAATCGAGAATGAAACCTCGAAAGCCTTTACTTTGCACCTGCAGTAACAATTTCTCATGGTAAACCATATCAAATGCTTTCGTTATATCAATGAACAGTCCAGCTGTAAACGATTTGTTTCGAAGTTGGAAAACACATTAGAGCAAATGTTTAAAAGAGAATCTTCAGTTTATTTTTTACGCTGAAAACCAAACTATTTCGGGCGGAAAAACTCGATTTTATTTATTTATTTTTTAAAGAATCTTGCCAAAATATGAAAGAAGACATATGGGTCTGCAATTTTGCATGTACACTGCAGGTCCTTACTTATGTTCTTAAAATGTGATAATATTTTTTACAGATGGAGAATGCCTCCTGTACCACTGAAGGTGATATTTACAAAATTTTAAACTATACCTAAATTTAAGACTGATCTCAGACATATCGAATAGTAAAAATAATTGTATGTGAAGCTTTGTTGTTTTTAAACAATGTAATCATAAGAAAGAATGCTTGTACTTTCCGTCCACGCATTGAGTTTAAAACGTATTCCGTGACAATAAGAAACTTGAAATGTCAATTTTGAACAAAGAAATAATCAAAGTTTGTTAGAGTAAATGCGGCTTAATGTTTAGGTCAAACACTTACTTATGGAAGGCCCGAGCATCGAGCCATGAATAAACAAACAATTTTGTACGACAACATCCAATTAATGGTCTATAAAAGCCACTCCATGTCGGAAACTGACTAAAAATCTGTACGTTCCTTTTACTTATGAGGGAACCATAGGACGCGTGCCACGTATAGTTTCTGGAGTTACTTTCCATCGAAACCATCCGTCCAGGGCGAGCATCATGAATCATCTCTTCTTGGCCTTCTTTGAAAATCTTGTACCACTTAAAAATAATTTTTTGGTTTCAAGTACACCCACTTTATACCACTGTCAACATTTAAAATACTTTGAGCACTGAATTCCACTTTTTTACACAAAATTAGATTCAAATACTTTGATTTATTGAAAACTGGAAGCATACATTCGAGATGAGGGTGCCAAAATAAGAAAATAGAAAATAAATTATCGAATGTAGCCCGAAAAAATTGGGTCGTACTTCACTTTTTGAACAGACCTCCTGTATATACACCACAATCCACAGGGAGACCAGCTAGCTCATCACCATACAGTTGTTTGACAAGTGGAAGGATCCTACATTTTTTTTGCCAACTTCGAATGGCGAAGTTTGAGAAGCTCTTTCATAAACAGTTATTTCTCTGCGATATGTAAACGCGGGAATCGAGCCCGGATCTTTGGCGTGCGAGTTTCTCACTCTACCCGTACGCCACAGAGTAGAGTGTCCTTGAAAACCCAAAATTCTGAGGACTTAAGACATAGGATTTCTGCAAAAAAAAGTATAGTGTAATAGTTTGCATTATCCAAAGCCATTAGCGCCTCTAGTTTTAAGCATAGAGTTGCGGGGATGTCCTTAAACTTAGATCTTTGAAACTTTCCCTTCGGTAAAATATTTCTGATGAGTTTTAGTCTTGGGGAGATCGGACTTAACTGCTTAGAACTTTAAGATTTTGCCACACATATAGTCCATACATATAGACCACATATAGGCCCAATATAAGCAATTAAAGGTTTTCCACAAAAGAATTCCAAAAACATTACAAACCTTTCCAAAGGGATTCAAAAGAGAACAAAAATTGTGAAATTTTCAATTTCTTTGAAAGGTGTCATTGCTCAGATTCTCAGAACCTCTTTGTCCAAAGTCGTTCCTTATTATGGGCTATATACTGCTAAACGAACTTGGTTATCTATGGCGTTTTATCTTCACGCTAATGTTCCTGGACGGGTTCAAAGAAATAATGTGGGAACTTGTGACTAATATCGTTACCTTGATGATGTCTCATAAAACTGTCGTGAGTCTGAATCCAAGTTCGACATCGGAGTTCAGTGAACTTTCCTCGCCAGCAAATATATATTTGTACAAAAAGAAATCACTCGGCTAATGCCAGAGGACACAAAGAGACCAATTTACACGCTAAACGTTCACATCCTCAAGCGCACCGGTGAATATTTTGCTTTTGCATGCGACACAGCGTGTGCTTCTAAAGCACTTAAGTTAATGAAATTCAATCAGTACAGGTTCAGCTCATAACAGTGTGTTATTCACCGAATAGTGATCCAGGAAATGGAGTAATCTCAGCAGGCTTACGATATGTCAGCAATCACTTAATTGAGCCTTCACAGCAAATTTTAATCAACTTCACACTGGAACCTTTGCATTTTCTCTACGAAACCCGACTTTATTATTAATTCTCATCTTTCTCATTTTCTCTTGCAGATACACGAATAGGCGATGACGCGAATACGACACCATTGTACTTTCATACTTCTGCTGCTGTATCTATCACAGATCAAGGCATGGCGGCCCTGTCCAGAATTAAGTCCAGCCTTAAGGCTTCCCTGTCGGTAAGTGCTTCCCTGTCGTATGCCTCATCACATGCAAGCTGATATTGTATGGCACATTGAAGAAAAAGAAAGAAAGAAAGAAAAATCAATGATGAGCTGAGATTTCCGCATTTGGTGTTGTGCCGCCTCTTATGGGTTGATTTTCCCTTTGCCTCTCTTTCAGGTGTAACGTTGTGCCATTCGGACCGACCGGACAACTTGGTGCTGTTGCAATGGACTGTGATCGAGTCGTTTTTCATGGAGAAGCTCCACAATTGCCTTACGCCGCACCGATCGTCGCTTATAGTCAACGATTTAGTGGACAACAAGTTTTACCGGCTTTGGTGAGTTTTTCTTGCATTTCTTCTCGAATTCCACGTTTTCGCTGCAACTATTGTTTAGTGCACAGAATTTCATCTCACAAAATAATTGATGGGACAAGCATCGACTAGACGACAGGGTTGAGAGCTCTCTTCAACACACAAGGTTATTGCTTTATTGTTTTTTGGAGACCTGGCTAAGGAATGTCGGCAACAAGGTGAAGCAAATTGTGTCTGATTGCAATGCCGAGTGCTGCAACGTGAACCCATTTATGCCGAACCTGCCGCCTAAGGCACAAGTGAGGAGGTTGTAAAACATGTCCAGCCTAGGGCAGGGTTTTTTTTTCGGCGGAGACAAGGCTTATCGATGAAGTTGGTTGTTGGGGAAATTTTAAAGTGATTGTGTTAATCGAGGACGTCCGGAACATAGATACTCGTGTAATTAATGATTCGAGTGTGTTCATCATTATAGTCAACCTTGCAGTGGGATTTGTTGGATGGCAAACTCGTCTTTCAACTTTTTGAAAAAATATTTTCGAGCTGGCTTTGTGAGATTTTTGTTTTCGTATGCCATGCATGGCTCTGCGCTTGTCTTTTATCGGCTGCGTGCAGGAGAGCTTTTCAACCCGACTGGCTGGCTTGTGTACTTGAATACCTTGGTTGACTACTGTAAATTGTTAACCCTAATTAAAGCTGACTAGGTGGCAAGAATAACAATGCAGGTAGCTGAAAAGTGATTTGCCGGACCGGCAACATAAATAAACCGGGTGCTTTGAAAATGGGTGAACAATTCGGAGACGTGTTGTTAAAGTAAAACGGTCACTTTCAGGCTTGAAGGTCGATCACACAGTGCAAACAAGTTTTTCATCCCGATAAGTTAGATCTGTTTTTTCAGTCTTGCTTCTGTGTTGATTGTTGAATAGGAATACATGCAACAGTCTTTCCTGTTCTGTTCACTCTCTCCAAAGACTTCCCCTACCAACGTCTTTCTGAAAACACATTCAGCAAAGTATTTCTCAAAACTTACCTAACAAGCAGAAATGTAAAAGGGAAACCAACACAACTCAGTCCAAACAACTATCAGACATTCTTAGAACATTTTATCACTTTCATATTGTTTCGTTTTTTTTTCTCATTTTTTTTTTCAACTTCGAACTCGTTTCGAAATCTTACTTTCACTTTGATTTATTCAGCAATTCAGCGGAATCAGCTTTTCGGCTTCTCCGCCCATCGCGGCATTCACACGATAGTCGAATGAAACTCAACTCGCATAATGAAATGAAAACAATTAACCGTGAACAAATTTTCATTGTTTGCCGAGCATAATTAATACATGAGCCATCTCTGTGGAACGGGGGCACATCACATGCCATTATCCTCGTCACCATAGACGTTGCTCACACTCGTAAATTATAACCACACACTCACAGATGCCCGCTTACAGTTCGTCGAGTTAATTCGCTGGTTATGTGTTATGTGGCGAGATTTGATTGATGTGTAACTGTTATAATAAAGCTAACAGCGAGAGTGGCACGGAAAGTAAATCAAAACAAGTGACAATAGGCACGAAAGTGCTGCTGCACTGCACACACAGTTGTGAAGACGTCTATGGAAATGTGTATTCATTCACATCGATAATGAGGTGTACCATTAAAAGTTTCTTCCAATATTGGCCGTGAAGAGGAAGGGTGGGGTACATCAACATCAGCATCTTCGATTTTTTTTCATCTGCGCGCGCGCCTACGTCTGCGATTGTGCGGAGTCATTTGTGTATTTTGTAAATGAGGCCAATGATCTTTGGAATGTCGGTCAATGCTTAGCCTGTGAGCAGGCTGCCGCTACGACTGGCATTCCCGCCACCACCGTCACCTCTCATCATATGCCAAGCTACCTTGCGGAGTTGTCGTTTTGATTCACATGGGCACGAGCATGGACAACTTTCATTCATTTAAGTAGGTGAACGCAGGGTTTGGCACAAGTGAAAACTTGTGTCATTTAAGACCTTAAGGATCGTTATTGCTAGATTCGTGTTTTGCTTTTATTACAAATGAAGACACTGATGATACGAAGGAGCCCTTCTTTACCAAATATTATATTATGTTGCATAAAGTTGAAATTACTCTGTGGAATTTTTTTTGAACTCCCTTTCATAAGACAAGTACAGAAACACGAATGATTAAAATGACTAAGGTTCCATACACATTGCAAGTCTTGTGTAAGTAAAATTTAAGCTTAAAGTTAACAAAAAACAAAAAAGTTCGATAATAAATTTTCCATACATCGCTATGAAGTGTATCGTCCCTGGTAAAATGAATTGAAAATTAATTTTATATTTTATTTTTTTATTTCATATTATGACATGTAATACAATCTATTCTTCAAAATAGTTTACGTTTAAAAATTTGAAAAAATTGGAAACAAAATTGGAAATTGGACTTACTTGTTTTTCGCTTATGGAAAAGATATCGACCGGGCTGAAGGTATAGAGAAAACGAGGGTGAAAAATAACTGGAATTAATTTTTCATAACAATTGTGATATATTTGTGGATGCACTGCGGAAAAAGTCGATGCTGATAGTGTCTTGAAATATTTTCATTTATTTCTTCCTTCTAAACCATGAACTTCGGCATTTCAAAATATTTGCCTATATTCGTGTTGAAAGGAATGTTATTTTCTTTGAAGGCTCCTGTTTAAAGGATACAGAACTTTAACAGTATATTTATGATGACCATAACATTGTTGTCCTCAAAGTGGTCAATCGTTCTGAACTCATCGGCGTAGACCAGCGTATTTACATATCCCCATCAAAAAAAGCTAAGAGGCGATAATTGAATGTTCTTGGAGGTCAATTTAAGGATCCGTAAAGTGAAACTATGTTTTTCCAAAAGTTTTCTCTAAAAAATCACAAGCAATGTGAAATATTGCATCGTCTTCTAAAAACCGCTGCGCCTGCACATTTTAATTGATTAATAAGGAAATCAGATGCCACGGCTCTACAGCGGTCACTATTAACTGTAACGTTTTGACAAGAACATTTTCAAAAATGACTCATATGATAACCCATAAAGCATACTAAAGAGTCAGTCTGTACACGTTGAAATGCAATACTGGCGTCGATGAATCTCTTCTTCAATGGATTAGAAATTACCTTTCGAACCGTTTAATACAAGTTGTATTGGATGGATACAAGTTACATATTCACCATATTGCGGTGTTCACCAGGGTTCCGTTTTGTCTCCGACAATCTTCCTCATTTTTATAGATGATCTCCTGTCTGTCACTTCTAACCCAATTCACTCCCCCGCTGATGATAGTACCTTCAGCTTTTCGTATTCGTTCCTTGGATCTTGACCTTCCTCTTCGGCCATAAATTTGGAACGGCAGTGTATGTTTAGCTCATTGAATTCCGATCTTGACAGCATAATTGATTGGGGTAAAAAGAATAGAGTGGAATTTAATGCTTCCAAAACTCAGTGCTCCCAAAATAGCCTGCCATTATCTATGAAGGGCTGCTGCAATGTTGAAACTGAACGACTTTCCACCCTCGGTATGTGTATCACATCAACACAAAGTTGCAATGATCACCTTTTCGAAATCGCCAAAAATGCAGTCAAATATCTAGGTTCCTTAAAACGATGTAAGAAATATTGCACACTTTTGATCTGGCAACAGTATACAAGGCGTACATCCGCCCTAAGCTTGAGTATATCGCTCCTATCTGGTTCGGTGCCCCTTAGACCTCTCTGCACCTACTAGAAAGGATCCAATAGCGTGCGATAAAACTTATTGGTGATAATAATGCTGCGAAGTCAATCGACTCGCTTGAACATTGACGAAATGTTGCATCTCTATCACTATTTTATCGCCATTTTGTCGCATTTCTCTTCTTCAGGAATTCACCCGCAATAACCGCATCTTTAGGAATGCTCACCCGTTCACCCATAAGCATACCTTCGGGTGTACAGTTAAGTTTAGAGATTCATTCTTCAACTGCACTACTCGATTTGTGAGCCCAACTTTCCCTCCATTACAATCCACAGACATTTAAAACCAATGAACATCGGTACCTCCTTCCCCTCTCTTCCTCTATACCATCGGCCCGTGCTGTGACTTAATTCCAGTCACTGAAGGGTATAACAATAATTGTTGGCGCGACAGTCCAAAGGAGGACCAGGGCCTAGCTTGCTCATCAACTACTCGTGTTGTGCGCGCTACTATTCTTTCACGAGTAGAAGGGACCTACAGTTTGTTGCCGTCTCCGAACGGCGATGTGTGAGAAGCTTTCTTAGACAGTTAATACCATTTGAGTGTTGTCAGCAGCTCGAAAGAGGTGGTGCCGTGAAAAATTCGAAAAATTGATGTTATGCTGGGAATCGAACCTAGATTCTTCGGCGTGTGAGCGTCGCACTCTAACCACTACGCCAAGGCAACCACTTAAGGGTATAACCAATCCTTTTAGTGCGCGCTAATTATAAAAAAATACTATAGAAAAATATGTACATCATTTGACAACTGACAAAATGGCCGCCAGTTAGAACACTGTTGCCAAATGAAGTGCCTCCTATCAATTTCCATAATATGTGGTTTCATATTTCTACAACATTCCTCCGCTGATTATGGAAGCAACGTATTCACAGGCAGGTTTACGCATATATATAAATGTTCAAAAGAGAGGAACAAGTCAACCAATCTACCTAATTCTTTTAAAAAAACAAATTCTTAGAAAAACAGGGAATTCAATACCTTCCAGGATTTCACCAACTTCCGTTTTCTGTCGAAAAAACCGGTGACGAAGATTGATTGGGAACACTACGCGAACATTGAGAATTTGAAAAGATAACATTTTCGAAGAGCAAAAATTAAGAAGTGCAACAGATGCTGAAAAGAATGTGAAATGCTGTCACCTGCCAACCCTTATGCTTGGGATTCTTCTTAAGTTTTGAACGGGAACTTATCCTAACAAAGCAATCTTCCGTCATATGCGTATTCCATTAAATTCAAAAGACCTTTTTGTAATTTTGTCTTTTGGTATCTTTAGCCGTTGTGAGTCTTAAATTTTCCAATTAATCTCTCTCCAATCTCGACAATGGAGTTCTAGGTTGTTTTGAAAAAAAAAAAACAAAAAAATGCTGATTGCAATCTTTAGTTTGGTTCGCGCTTTCGTTAGCCAGAAGGGAATAATGTAACGGCGGCGGCATCATGCAGCTTAAGATATAAAGCAAGAAAAGTGCACCTATAATACAGCTCTAACTCACTTAGTTTTGGATAAAGCAACAGAAGACGATCCTAATAAAAATAACGCATGCGATTGAAGAACTATGAAAATCATTTCGGCATGTATAGAAAAACACATCAATCAAGAAATCGTTTAATATTAGGTGTGCTCCAGTACTTTCTGTACTAAACTCTGAAGTCTGTCATTTGTTAAGGAATGGAGGTAAATCTCTCTCAGAAAACGGAAAAGTACGGGAACGCATCTAAACCAAATAAGTAAAGTATGTCATTAAGAAATACCAAATTCCCTTTTCAATACAAAAAGCAAAAACAACAACACGATTTGAGTCACACACACAGAGAAAATAGGTCAATGCTTATATATCTCTGTACGCACAATAATTTATTTGACAGAAAACCCAGAACCTACACATCAAAATTTATTTTTTTCAAATGGGCAGGGTGGGGAAATATTTTACTCTCTTGAAAGAGCGTTCATTCGACATAAAACCCATTTTTTCGGAATACGGGAACGAAAATTGTATTGTTTTGTGTTGTTATTCCGGGCACAAGAACACACCTATTATTTTCGATCTCGGTAAATTTCAATCTTACAGTCGTGCTTGACTCACATATTGACAGTCTCACAACAGCTTCATCGGGGACTTTGTCTAGGTTTTGTAAATGAGTGTTCAAATGTAAAAGTTGATAGGCGATGTTGGAGATAGTGAATATTAAGCCCTTGTTCCTTTTCATTTCAACTCCGTTGCCAAGAACCAAATGCGCCAAAACAAAGACCTTTCGTTGGGACACTAACCTTTGAGAAAAATTGATCAGTGATTTAAAAAGAAAACGGAACCTCGACACAATCCCCTCCTCACACCGTTTTCCTATTATAAACCTCAATTTCAGACATAACAAACAATGAAACCAAACCTCTCACATCCATCGCATTTCAAAAATTCTTCCAAGTCATGTTCATTTTCTTCTTCTTTTTATTTCAGGCATTCGGAACATTAAAGTTGCCGATTGAAAAATTGGATCTATCGAACAACCTAATTCGCCGGATAGCGGAGAAGTCATTCTTTGGATTGCAGGTACCACATATCTTGCACCATCGTGCACAGCGAAATTTTGATAAATTCGTTTTCTTTCAGGACACTCTGTTCGAGTTGCGTTTGGCTAACAATTTGCTCGGTGACAGCTTGAATCCGATTTTCTCCTCAGCCGAATTCCATCCATTAATCAATTTGAAAATCCTGGATTTATCTGGCAACAAAATCAAGTCCATCGAAGAGGGACTACTAAAGGGCTGCGGCAATCTTGAGGTAAGTCACGATGTGATTCCAATTACCGAAATTATGCACAGGAACGAACGTCAGCGCAGTTTGCTATCAATGCTGAAGCTGGAAACATAGTTCATGAGAAATTCCAGGAGGTCCTCAAGTGCGCCACAAGAGTTCGCAGATTTTTGTTTGCCTTCTCAAATTGCAGGGCGTCTTGAATTACATTACAAGTTGGGCTGAACGATGTTATACTTCATATGAATATTTTATTCAGATGAGATCAGAAGTGAATACAGTTTCAGCTGTCGTAAAATTTTTAGCTGTCTGACTTGTGACTCGGATTCGCATGGGTTGTGTAGACAAACTTTCTTGTCAAACTATACGGTGCACTGCACGATTGAAAAAATAATCAACGAATTGAATGCAAAATCCTGTGGATTGCAGGAAGGAATGTATTAAGAGTGAAGAAATGTTCAAGTGAAGTAATGATGACAGAATGGAAAGAATTGAATGTCACATTTTGAAGAATAAATTTCCATCAGAAAGCTTAAGTAAGAAGAAAATTTCGAAACATACGGCTCCTTTAGAGTGTAAACAAGTCAATGTGGGCATCAAGTGGTTTAGTTTTCTAGTTCTGTATACTGGCTCCTATGAGTAACACAAGAAGTAAGAAAATATACTTCACTGAGTACCCGCCTGACCAGACTGTGCCTCTCCAAAAGGGTGTTGACATCACATTCATTAGTAGTGGTTCCTCTTCGCCGACCTTGTGTAACAATCCGCTGGAAAATTGAGTTGTTTGAAATTTAAAGTGTGTAAAGCAAAAAGGCGCATGAGGATATCCTTAGTCTTTAAGAAAGACAAGTTTTGCATGCGATTTGTGGTCCTTTATGAATAGATTTGGACGAAAATATTTAACGACGAACTATGTAGGCTGTGCGGTCGCATGCAACTGGTCAAGTGTCCGCGGATACAAAGCTTTAGATAACAAAACTATGTAGAGTGGAAGGACACCATTGCTACAGCCGGAAAAGTTTGTGAATCCGACCCATTGGGACCAATCAACAGAAGACGGCGTGGATTTAAATGATGCGCACAAGTGAAAAATGACCTCAACACACTTGAAGATCGTGGTAGTTAGAGAAGTTAGAGACGCCCAGGTTGATTTTAAAGGAGAAGGCTTGAATTAACGAAATCTTTATATCCTTTAATAAACATGCATATCCAAATTTGCATTTCCTAAATGTGATCATTCAGACCCTCAAAACTGCGTTTGAACGTGTTGAAGTAGGTGGGCAATGCTTTATCACTTTTGACCACTTTCTACAGTACAGATTGGCCAATAAAACATGAAACAAATCTGATTGGTAGTTGGTACCGTTGGCTAAGGATTCTCTGGTACTTCCAATTTAAGAGATAGATAGAAAACATTAAATGTATTTCAAAAATTTTACGTATCACACTTAACGTATATTTCTTCTTCAATTCAACCTGCACACCCGAACTACACGTTATTGTTCGAAAGACCTAAAACTCCGTACACAAGTTCTACGCAAACCAGTTCTCAAAATAAGAAAAATTGTGGTTAATCGAAGAACATACCGAATTTATATTCCATACTTACTATAAATTAAATAAACAGGGCAGTCTTACCCTCGAATAACGAAGGGGTAGGGTACACAAAAACAACACATTTCCGGATTACCGTTGTTCTCTCATTGAAAAGGGAATTTTAATACAAACGATTTGAGACATTTTTTTTTGACATCTCGGCTCCAGCCACTCGATGGTGCAGCCTTTCGAAAAATCGAACACGTAAAGTCCAGAAGCCGAACTCGAGGTCATTGGCGTGTAAGTTAACGAATCTTGTCAGTAAAGCGCGATGGTCACGACACCATAATCAATTAAACTTCAAAATTAACTTCAGTGTCTTGTAGTAACTACATTCATTAGCCATTTGAATTCACTAGACTTACTGCTTGAACTCGAACCCCCAAAATTAATTTTATTAGAGTAAACTAGTTTTCAACCGTTAAAGGCAAATTTTGAAAAAAAAAATATATATATATATATATATACAAAACGTACACCAATTGGGCATCTGGTGGCAGTTATTATACAAAAATTTTATCATGTAGGACATAGTCAGCAAAAGACAGAAGTAATGCGTTTTCGGCGGCTCTTTCGTTGACCACCATCAATCGAGTTTTGCAGAGACCTAACACAAAGCCAATAAAGGGTCCCAGCTCGGTAGTGAGTCAGGTATCAGTGGAAGGCAACTCGTTTTCTATTTCTTTTCATCAACTCTGGTCGCTCTTTCTCTAATGCATTATGTATACAATCAGCTGCTGCACGAGTTGACGGCTCCACCACGTTCAATCATTCCATTCCATAGGCAACAAACAATTTTCTTTCTTATTCAACCGGACTTGCTTCTGTAGCTTTTAGTCAGTCGACTAATTGCATTAGATTCTCTTCTATTTGTTTCGTTTTCCATCACCTTTCTGTCGTTTTGTCAACATTTTCTTCGACACTGACAAAACACTATACAGGTAATGAACTATCCGCATATCATGCTTCTATCTTGCTCATTAAACTGTCAAGGGGTTGATTTTCGGAAAATATATCTGTGACAAGCTACAGAAAACAAGGTTTAAATTTGCTTCTTCTTCTTCTAGACCTGGGCCTCCAGCCAATGCGATCTTTCGCTTCCAGTTCCACACTCCAAGCTGGTTGAGGTACTTTTCCACTTGTGTGCGCCACCTTAGCCAAGGCCTTCCTTTGTTACGTTGTCCCAAGAGTTCAGATTGGAAGACTTTTCCGTCTGGACCAGTGGTGTTCATAAGCTCTACATGGCCTAGCCGTCTTAAGCGTTGTATCAGAACACGCTTGACCGCATGCATGTGTCCGGTCTATAGAGTTCGTTAAACTTTCTCTTCTAGATGCGATCAACGCAAACAGTAACAAAAATCGCACGCAAAATGTTGTCTCCAAAAGACTAAGGACTATTTAATCCGCTTTGAGTAACGTTCAGGTTTCCTCGTCATTAAGAGATCTGGGACGATCAAGCTGTTATATAAAGCCAGCCCAGTCCCTCGAGAGAGTGCTTTATTGTTCAATTGCCTCTTGATCCCAAAGAAACAGCAATTGGCAAGAGTGATTCTGCGTTTGATTTCGGTACTGATGCTCTTGTCCCTGTTTACCGCGGAGCCGAGGTAGACGAAGTCCTTCACTAATTCGAAGTTTCTGCTGCCTAGTGTGATGCTCTGTCCGAGACGTCGATGTTGTGTGTCCTTCCTTGATGACAGCATGTACTTTGTTTTGCCCTCATTTATCGCCAGGCCCATTTTAGCCGCTTCTTCTTCAATGCCAGCAAACGCCTCATTCACGGATCGCTGTGTTCGTCCAATCACGTCAATGTCATCAGCGTAAGCGAGCGATTAAATTGACTTTTGGAAGATCGGGCCACTAATGTAGATTTGTGAGTTACGCACGATCTTCTCGAGGATGATGTTAAAAAACTCACATGGCAGTGCGTCGCCTTGGTTAAAACCGATTTTGACAGTGTAGGTCTTGGTAAATTCGTTAACGACCTTAACGGAGGAGCGAGAGCTCTTCCTCGTCATACTGCATAATCTGACGAGTTTGGTAGGAATGCCAAAACTAGACATGGCACTGTATAGCTCGTCTTTATGCACAATGTCATATGCGGACTCATAAGGTTCATAAAAAATGGTTCAGAATTTACTTTACTTAAATTTCCAAACGCAACCTAATAACCCACTCTTCGTCCGGGTTCACACGCAGCTGGCTTCTGTAAGAAGGCATTGCATTGCTCATTTGTTTCGACATAACTTCCATTCTAATCCGAATTTGCTTTGTCTTTGCTTTAACAAAAATTAGAGCCTCATATGTCATTTCTAAAAGTAAACCTTCCTTTCCTAAACTCATTAAAATTGGCAATTGTGTTCTTGTTGTCGCGACAGTACACAGGGGGACCAGGGCCTAGCTTGCTCATCAACTGCTCGTGTTGTGCGCGCTACTGATCTCTCACGAGTAGAAGGGACCTACAGTTTTTTTGCCGACTCCGAACGGCGAAATTTGAGTGTTGTCAGCAGCTCGAAAGAGGTGGTGCCGTGAAATATTAGAAAAATTGGTGTTGAACTGGGAGTCGAACATAGACCCTTCGGCGTGTGAGCGTCGCACTCTACCCACTACGCCACGGCGGCCACCTTAGAGTCAATAAATAAGCTGTCAGCATCCCAGGAAACTCCCCTAAATCACTACCAGCTTATGGATTGAACAATAGTTTCAAAAATCAGCCCAACTGCAGCAACACGGTGTCTTACTTTCGACTACAAGGACACTTACTGGACATTGCCTATGTTGACATCGGCCCTCGAGGGTGTCCCGAGCCGCTGACGAAGAGAATAACATTCCTACGACTTGCCCCTCTTATCTAAGATTTGCAATTGGAGAGACATTGATCAGAAATACTTTCACCACACGTTAGATGCCAGTTTCAGGATCAATGAATTCTAAATTTAAGCAGGCAGAATATTTTACCCAGCCGGGGCACTGCTTTCTAGTGAGCTAATGTGTGTTGTACGAGTGAGGGTAATAAAATCCACCCCGCTCGACAGGTTTGGTCTTATAACCACAATCTTGCCGCTTCTCCTCCTCCGTTCAACTGAAACAAAATGACTAGGGGCTAAAAGTTAGAGGGGAATGTTTTTGAAAAGCTTGAATTACTGTTAAAAGATTAATTTTCCTTTTATTTCAATTTCAGGAACTATACTTGGACAGAAACAGCTTAGCAGAAGTTCCTTCGAATTCATTGAACGGACCAGAAGATCTGAAGATCCTTTCACTTCGTTACAACTACATCAGTAAGGGCTCCCGTCTCTTAGAAACAGAATCCTCTTTAAACTCTTACTTTTCTTTCAGCTGTTCTTCGTTATGAATCATTCATCTCTCAACCCAGTTTGGAGGTCATTGATTTGCGTTACAATTCCATCAAGTCGGTTGAGGGCCTCACCTTCCAAGGATTGCAGAATATCCAGGAGATCCGCCTCGGTGGCAACCGAATCACAAATCTGAACAGTGATGTCTTTGAATCGATACCGTCGCTGCGAAAATTGGATCTGTCCGAAAACTTTATCACGCATTTCCCTGCGGTTTCGCTGGACAGTGTTGGCGGCTTGAAGTCACTTAACCTTTCGTCTAATATGATTCAGGTTTGAGATCCTTACTGTGTTGCCTTAGAGAGACACTCATTTCTGTGTTTTTTTTATTAGAAACTGGACTTTTCCCACCTGCAAGGAGTGAACGGACTCGAGACACTGGATCTAAGTCGGAATGGAATCACGACAATTCCGCCTGGAACTTTCAGAGAGTTGTCCTCCCTCAAGTACCTCGACCTCAGCTTGAATTCCTTGAGAACGGTATGTACATCCCTTTTTTTCTCTTTCATCGGCACCCTTTATAAGTAACTGTCATTGAATTCAGATTGAAGACGACGCACTAGAGGGTCTAGACAGTCTGCAGACTCTGATCATCAAGGACAACAACATTCTACTGGTGCCAGGCAGTGCATTGGGCAGACTGCCGCGTCTGTCCTCCCTTCACCTGGACTTCAATCGAGTGGCGGCTCTGTCTTCGGAGATTCTCGGGTCTATTCAGCCGGAAGAAATAACGACCATGACGCTGTCGAGGAATGTCATACGAGAGCTGCCACCGGGAAGCTTCCAGATGTTCGCCAACCTTCGCTTGCTGGATTTGTCAGGAAATTCCTTGGCAGTTATCGGTGCTGACATATTCATGGGACTGGAAACATCTCTGCATGAACTCCGCCTTTCGCAGAATAGGATAACAGGCCTGGGCAACATCCCACTAGCGCTGACAGAACTTCGAATTTTGGACCTAAGCGGCAACAACATCGCCGACATTCCCAGAAATGCATTTCAGGGCCTTGAAAATCTTCAAGTTTTAAACATGAGTGGCAACACGCATCTTTCTCCAATACCCTCGGCCCTCATAAGGCCTCTCAGCAGGCTGCAGATCGTCGATTTTAGCCGGTGCTCCATCAAGCAACTGTCTGGGGATCTGTTCGCTACCCTGCAGGATATCAAACACATACACCTGCAGAATAACCACATTCAGGAAATCAATGACGGAAGTTTCGTCGACCTGTGGAACATAACGTCCATCGACCTGTCTCACAACCACATCTCCTCTATCCGACCCGGCGCATTCGCCAACGTCATGAACATTAAACGTCTGAACCTGAAGGGAAACCAGCTGAGCGCCTTCAAAGGAGAGTTCTTCAACACGGGCACAGGCTTGGAGGAGTTGGACATATCTGACAACCATCTGAGTTACCTCTTCCCATCGTCCTTCCGAATCCACCCGCGTCTGAAGAAGATTCTGGCTTCGAACAACAAATTCAGCTTCTTCCCAGCTGAACTTATTTCCAGCTTGCAGTACCTAGAGTACATCGACCTGTCAATGAATCAGCTCAAGAGTATAGAAGAGTTGGACTTTGCGCGGTTGCCGCGGCTACGCGTTCTGATGGTGGCGGACAACTTCTTAGACTCTTTGAGCGAAATGGCTTTCCACAATTCAACCCAACTGCAGGTTGTAGACCTGGCGAACAACAAGCTCGATAGAATTGGTGAGAGAACATTTGAGGGATTAGTTCGGCTTGAGTTGCTCAATCTGAAAGGCAACCAGCTCACCGAACTCCCTGATTCAATATTCGAACGCTCCAAGCTGCAAATGCTGGAGAACATTAACCTGTCCGGCAATAAATTCGACTACGCGCCCTTGAACGCCCTACAGAGGCAATACTTCTTCGTCAACTCAGTCGACTTGAGCCACAACAGGATTCGAGCCATACCAGCTGATGACAGTATCATGGTGAATATAAAAATGCTCGACTTGTCCTTTAACCCCCTGTCGGAGGGTGCGGTCAAGAACATCCTAAACGAACCGAAAACCGTGAGAGAACTGAACCTGGCCGCAACGGGAATCCAACACATCGATTCCCTGGAAACGCCTTTTCTTCAGTACCTCAATCTGTCTCACAACGACCTGCGGGAAATCAACGAAGATGCATTCCAGCGCACCACCCTTCTTGAAACACTCGATCTCTCCGGCAACAAGTTGGATGACCTGAGCAAGCTCGCTAAAGCCTGGCCGAAATTGTCAATGTTGCAGAGCCTGAACTTGTCCAACAACTCCTTCGAGGTGATCTCTCAGGGAGACTTCGAGCACTTGGAGATGCTGAGATCCCTGTCGATTTCCAATTTGGAGAAATGCACGAAGATCGAAAAGAACGCATTCAAGCACATCCCCAACCTCGCCATGTTGGACGCTTATAACTTACCTCTCCTCGGCTACCTGGACATGCAAGGCATCCTGGAAGCTCTGCCAGGTTTGGAGAAAATAGAGCTAGAAGTGAAGGACCCCACCATTGGCATCGACCAGATCCAACCCGCCAAACATCCGAGGCTCAAGTGCATCGGGCTAAAGGGTGAACGCCTGAAAACCATTTCATCGGGTACACTCGCTGGTCTTAAGAGCAGTGATCTTACCATTAAGCTGCAGAACACATCGCTCTCAGCTTTGCCACCAGCATTGCTCTTCCCAGTCCCACGATCGTCGCACTTGACGCTTGACATTGAAGGATCAAAAGTTACAGTGCTCTCCCCGCAGTTCCTTAATGCCTTGGAGGATAGAAGGTCAAGCCTGGAACTAAAGGGTCTCAATTCAAATCCAATTCACTGCGATTGCAATGCCAGAGCCCTGCGAAGGTGGCTTCCAAACTCCCGAATGTCTGATGTGGAGTGTACCTCTCCTGAGTATCTGAGAGGCAAGAAACTCATAGAAGTCGGCGACGACGAGCTGACGTGTGATCCACGGCGCATGACCTCAACCACCGCCCGCTCCACTAGCATCCTGAAGTCATCCTCCAAACTCCTCACTAGATCCACCACCCAAGAGCCGATGATCATCTGGAGCCTGGAGCCCACCCAGCCGCCCATGAAGATTAAGACAAAAATGCCCGGCATCAAGCAGCCTATAATGAACAACGACGACACTCTTATCATCGGGATTGTAGGAGGGGTTGTAGCCTTCATTGCGATCCTCATCATCATCATCTGCATTGTACGCCTCCGCATGAGTAACTCAGAGTACCACAGCGGACCAGTGATTGGCATTTCCCCAATGCCCATGGGTCCCGGCAGTGTGCAGGTGAGCTACAAAGGTGCTCCAGCTACGGCGCTCTACGCCGTACCTCCGTACGCAGCTCAGAACTACGCAACCCTTCCCCACAAGCCGATCCACCACTCGCAACAAAGCCTCACTCAGAGACCATCCTACTCTACAATGGGCAGGATGACGTACTTTGGCAACAATCAACAGCAGCAACAACAGCAGCAACAGCAGCACCAGAACGGACACGCCAACAACCATACCCAGCCCTACATCATCTACCCCGATGAGAAGGCCTACAGGTAACGACTGAGCGTTGTCATTCTTGTTTCTGTTTCTGCTACACACCGAGGGGTTATGTCTGGAATCTCTCAAGTCAACGAACCGAAAAAGAAGAAGCGTCGATATGGAGAAAAAAAATTTCATCAAGACGGGCACGTCTATCGTATCTTGCTTTAAGTCAGCTGCGTAACATTTACGCGGCGTTTATTTATAAATCAAAGTAAAAACAATAAAAGAAGAATGTAAGCGAAACAATAAACCGCTTGAGTGCACTTAGAGAGCGAAGCTGCTAGTGTAAGGTTGCATCAAACATTAAACCAAGAACCGACCCTAGGCTAGGCTAACTGAGTTTTGTACATAGAATTATAGAGTATTGTATTTGTCATTTTAACGTTGAACGGATATGCTATAGAATGTAGATTAATGTTAACAACCGGACTCACACATTTGGCAGGACTAACAGATAGGAATACAAAGAAATTATGTGGAAGAGCAGCAAATAAAGTGAACGAAATTATTTAAGAGAAACCAACTGGCTTTTTATTTGGGGATGGTAAAGTGTGCTTTCTTTAGGACTTGAAGTAGACAAAGTGGGTTAGAGAAGCGCAGCTGGTGTCTTGTGCACAGTAAAAGATCTTTTCGCGACTTTGTTAAGTTCAAGCAGCTCATAAGTTGCACATCCTTTCCAAACTCAATAAGTATTTAACATAACCTTGTTAGCTATCAATTCGCACTTTAACGGTGCTTGCGGTTGCTCACTGTCCCTTGGATAATCCCTTGGATGTTCAAAAGTTATATTTTCACCGCCCCCATGAAACACTCCAGAAATAGTTCCACATCATTACGCACTTTAGCAGCCTTTCACTTCCTGGTTTAATTAAATTTCTTTATTTTAATTTATGTGGTAACTAATCATGAAGCCTCTTTGAGCAGCCCACTCGTACTGTTTTAGACGGTATTTTGAGCAACCGCTTCCATTTCAGTGACTTCCCATCAGTTGCATCTTTTTCAGTGATAAACCGACCCGTGCCATCTATAAACTGCCCACTTTTCTGTATGTTTCATTTATTGTTTGTAAAAGGCATCACAGAACGAATATCTTCGGATATCTCAGTTACAAACCATACCACTATCTTCATTTACAATTTACGTGATCAATTGCCGTCTCGGTTCATGTCATGCCACGTTTTTCCAAGAGCCGTAAGTAACACAACAAAAGACGTTTAAGGGTCATGAACTCAATCTTGGTAGGTGCTTTCGGAAAGCAGGCCTTTCGGAACCCTTTGCGCGCTCTTTGGGTCGCATCACAAGATTGGGAATTCAACAACACACTGAGTTGGAGAAGCCTCTTACCGAATTTAGACCATACGGTGGGATAGAAATATGCTTAAAACCACTTTGTACAGTACACGTACTTGGGTTCTGTGCACGATATTGGGTCTTAAACTAAAGCCGCTATGACATCCATAGAGCACCATAGGGTCTACCATGCGGTTTGCCTGGAACCAAAGTTCCAGGGGCTCCTCATCTTCTGTAGCACCAAATTATAGGTTCTGGTTAGTGAGGCATAATGATCTCCATCCTACACACTCCTTCCTCCTAGTCAGACCACTGAGCCATTGAATCACTCATCTCTAGGCGAAGCAGTCCTTATATGGTAGTGACTTACATAAGAGCTGAAAAGTTATACGTGTAAACATGGAGTTCACTAACGCCGAAATTCGCTCTATTTAAAAGTATTCCTTCGTTATAGGCAAATCTGCCAGAGAAACGTTCCTTGAGACTAATGGTGTTCTGGGGGATGGTACTCTATCACTTCGAACCGCGGAGGAATGGTTTCCTCGATTCAGAGCCGGTGAAAACGACACCATGGATAAACCAGCCGGCGGAAGACCTGCGACGACGAATACCGATCGAATCATGGAAATCATCGAGTTAGACCGGCATGTGGCATCTCGTGACATCGCCCAGAAGATGCGAGTAACAATAGTCACCATACCATTTTAAACCATCTGCAGAAGGCTGGATACAAAATAAAAGCTTGTTGTTTGGGTGCCGCATGATTTGACGCAAAAAAAACCTCCTGGACCGAATCGACGCCTGCGATATGCTGCTGAAATGGAACGAACTCGACCCTTTTTTGAAGCGGATGGTGACTAGCAACGAAAACTGGATTACATACTACAATTTGAAGCGAAAACGGTCGTAATTGAAGGCCAGTGAATCGTACCAAACAGTGACCAAGCCGGGATTGACAGCCAGGAAGGTTTTGCTGTGTGTTTGGTGGGATTGGAAGGAAATCATCCACTATGAGCTACTCCAAAATGACCAGACGCTCAATTCTACCATTTACTGCGAACAACTGGACCGCTTGAAGCAGGCGATCGACCAGAGGTGTCCAGAATTGGCCTAAGGAAGGGAGAGATGGGATGGGGATAGGAGGTTTTATCGTATCCACCATATAGCCCGGACATAGCGCCAAGTGATTACCATCTGTTCCTGTTCATGGCGAACGCCCTTGGTGGTGTGAAGTTGAACTCAAAAGAGGCTTGTGAAAAGTGGCTGTCCGAGTTCTTCGCTAATAAGGAGCCTCTACGAGTGGGGTATTATGAAGTAAGAGTCTAGATCGAAACAGATTATCGAACGAAACGGGGCATATATGAACTAAATCCGATCACTGTACACTCTCTATGGAGCATTGAGTAAAGAGCAAAAAAGCGGAAGGAAGATATTTGACGATATTTGACAACCTTATACCAGGTATACCCGTATGAAGTGAGCGTCACGATACAAATGTCTCGATAGGGAACATTTGTTGTGAACGAGCCCTTATTTTTGTTTGTTTGCTATGATATCTGTGGAAAATATTTAGTATACATCAAGTCATTGAACAGACAACATCATATTTTTTCATCGTGTTAAAAATGTTGAATTTTGTACCAGAAAGTGATTATTTGTGGAAAGCATTAATTTTTTGTTTTCGTTTGAAGAAAAGGGCTGCAGAGTCGCATCGAATGCTTGTCGAGGCATATGGTGATCATGCTCTATCAGAAGCAACATGCAAAAGATGGTTTCAACGGTTCAGAAATAAAGATTTTAATGTGAGAAATGAAGAACGTGAAAGACCACCAAAAAAGTTTGAAGACGCCGAATTGCAAACGATATTGGATGGAGATGACACTTTGAGTCAAAAGCAAATGGCAGCGATGTTAAATGTTGCACAATAAACGATTTCTGACCGTTTAAAAGCCATGGGAAAGATCCAAAAGTGTGGAAAATGGGTGCCACATAAATTGAATGAAAGACAGATGGCAAACCGGAAAAACACTTGTGAAATTTTGCTTCAAAGAGACGAAAGAAAATCGGTTTTGCATCAGATTGTTACTGGCGATGAAAAATGGATTTATTTTAAGAATCCTAAACGGAAAAAATCATGGGTTAATCTGGGACAACCATCAACATCGACTGCAAATCCAGATCGATTCGGCAAGAAGACAATGCTGTGTGTTTTGTGGGTCCAGAAAGGTGTGCTGTACCACGAGATCCTAAAACCTGGTGGACCGTTAATACTGATCGCTACCGACGACAAATGATCAATTTGAACCATGCATTGATCAAGAAACGACCATAATGGGCCAGGAGACACGGCGAGGTAATTTTGCTCCATGACAATACACCTGCACGCAAAGCAGACCCGTTTCAGGATACAATCAAAACACTTGGATGGGAGCAGCTTCCCCACCCGCCGTATTCACCAGACTTGGCTCCTTCCGACTACCATTTGTTTTCATCGATGGGATACGCATTGGCTGAGCAGCACTTTATTTCCTACGAGGAGTTTGAAAATTGGGTGTCTCATTGGTTTGCTTTAAAAGACGAACAATTTTATTGGCGTGGTATTCACAAATTGCCAGAAAAGTGGTCAAAACGTGTAGAAAACATGGGCCAGTACTTTGAATAAAATGCTTTTACTCTCCCATTAATAATTAGTGTTTTATTTTCAAAAAATCATTTCATACTGGTAAACCTGGTATCCCTCATCCCCGCAGACATTACTTAGCTCCTGTAGAAATAAGAGTAGAACACTATATCACCTTGACTACCTAAATGAACTCAGTGACGTTTGTATGCACGCACATCTCAAAGCTACGTAGTCTGCCCTTAATGGCTTTGAAAGCACTACAATGGGCCAAATGAGACATAAGTCCCATTGTCCCAAGGCAATCGGCCGCTTTACACAAGCCTAACCTAAGTTTGGACAGCTCATCAAATTCTAGAAGAGATCTTTGCTTCATTCGAAATAGATTTCTTCAGTCTTCGAGTTCTACAATTACTTTCAAGCCTGATGAGGAGATGAGAAAAAAATTCAATTATTTGCCTTAAGTGTGTAACAATTCAAGATTCAGTGTGAATGTTAATGCCAATCCAAAGAGCGTAAGATGTCTTAAGGAGGGAAAAATGACTTTTCCTTAACTCTAGACGTACTTTCATAAGTCTGATGTCCTTTCAACACTGAGAAAACAAAATGAGACGTAGCAGAAGCCCTTTCACATGAATTTCATTCAAAGAGACTCGTCACAATCCTAATAAAGGGCATTCTTCACAGTTAAAGGTCCTGTAAGTTAAGAGCAAAAGAAGAAATAATGGCTTGATGATTCCTGATTGCTCCTCTCACCACTCACTTTGACGATTCAACTGAAGAGTATCGCTCTTCCCAGTCGCAGCCTAATGGGCGCACATCATTTCCTTCAAGCAGCACAAGGCAGTCACCTGATGACTGCAGACTGCCTTCACCCTGAAGCTTCAATTTGATTCAATTTTCCATCCGAGAGTATCCATTCAAGTGCTGCCTTCACTTTATTCCTTTCACGCTGCGAATTCCCATAAAAAATGGTTACTGACTGCGGCATTCGGCTGCATCTCACCGCTGCAGCTGAAGCATGAATCGCTTTTTCATATTTCCATCCTGGCTGCTTTGGGACGGTGAAGGACAAAAAATAATAATAAAAAAATTGTCACCTTTTTTGAACGCGGGAGTTTATCTCAACACTTGACGCTAACACCTCTTCATGTGAGGAGTACTTGCCGCCGAGCGGAAACTAGCCATAAAGTGAAAATTTTCTCCCCCATTTGACTGGCGGTCTAAGCCCACAAAAAGGCACAAAACGAACGAACGAAAACGGGCGGACGAACAAAAAATGAAATTATGTAGGAGAGACCAGCGCTTAAAGCAAACGTCCGAAAGTATCCGCAATAAAGAGAAGGGCATGAACGAAGGAACTTTTAATGCACCCCGGTGGCGGAGAATCAAACGAAGTGTGAAAATCGAAATTTGTAGGCCAGGCCGGGTCTTCCCTTTGCTCGGCGGATACATTTAAGGTGTCAAGCAGAGGTTTCGTGTGGCGATTTCCCCTTCAGTGCTGTTTAGCTGCGGATGCGAATTGTTGAGCAGTTTTAAACATGATTATGGAGACAATCGGGTAGAGATCCTGACCCAATTGGATGATGGGATTTCGGAACGATTGTAGCGACAGTTATACGTTTGATTGTGGAAGTAGAATTTGTTTTTGCTCGTCACTACACTGGATTTTTTCGATTTTCCTGAACGTAAAGTGATGATCTAAATGTTTTTCATTTGAAAAAGGTTTACAAACTCGCTAAAATTTGCTCAAAGTTCAACTGGATTTTATATTAATTTTGCAAAATGAATAAGAAGAGGTGAAGTGAAAAAGAAAATTATACATGAAAAAATTGGAAAGCGCCTAATGGTATCGAACGGAGATGCACGATAAACTTATTCGTGGAAGTATTGCAAATAATACAAAATTTAATATAAAAAAAGATTATAGTGAATTGGCCCTGGGCACCAAATTAGCGGCAAGCGATTAAGTGGCACAAGGGTTAGACAACACTGTCCATTTAACGACAATTCCTGAGCGGTTAGGTGCTAAAACAAAAAATGGAATCAAAGGATTATGTTTCATCTCGCCTTAAATGGCTCGTATCCTATTGAACAAATCGGATACAAAGAGAAAATAATTATTGACCTTGTTTTAAAAGATATATTAATGTCTTGGGATGTACCTCAAGGAAGCCATTTTTTATTTTTCCTGATTGTTTCATCTCTGTTTCAGTCGTCTAAGTGTTTACTTTACGCGGATGACTTTAAGATATAGAAGACAGTCACTTCCATATCGGACTGTCGCTTATTACAGAACGATCTTAATGGTTTAGTGCCTTGGTTCAATTCCAACTTCCTTGACATTATTATTTCCAAATGTTTCTCTTGTTGTGGAATAAGGAACACAGTGCACTTACTTCATCAACAATATTCCGTTGACGAAAGTTTCTGATATAAAAAATCTTTATTATTAAAACATCTTAATTTTTAAGTTAACTTTCATTGGTCACATTGATTTCATAATCCAAAGGTTTGCAGAATGCTTGTATATATAATGAGGAATTCAAAAATGATTGATGACACATTTGAATTAACATTTTAGATTAATTAGATCTTCCTTGGAATACTTCTGCAATTTATTTAAATCCAATCCCAGGAACTGAGAGAGTTCAACTTAAATTTGCAAGGTATATGAGAGCAGTAGCGCGCACAACACGAGAAGTTGATGAGCAAGCTAGGCCATGGACTGTCGTGGCACCTACAAGGGCTGCCTTTTATATTTTGGGATTAGAGAACAAAAACAAATATTAATCATCGAAAATAGCCTTATTGTTTTTCTAAATATTCCCCATTAAGATCTTTTGCATGCGTTTGAACCAATTGTCGAAGCACTTTTGCCACTCTGATTGATTTCTCTCCAAAACATGCATTCTGGACGTATCAACCGCTTCTTCAGGTATCGAAAAACGTTGACCTCTCATTTTATTTCTTACGTACGGGAATAAGAAGAAGTCATTCGGTGCCAAGTCAGGACCATATGGCGGATGACTCATCAAATCGATGTTTTGAGTGCCCAAAAATGCAGTCGTTTGAGCCGATGTGTGAGAGCTCGCATTGTCGTGGTGAAGAGTGTATCGTCTCCGGCGGTTAATAATAATAATTGTTGGCGCTACAGTCTAAAGGAGGACCAGGGCCTAGCGTGCTCATCAACTACTCGTGTTGTGCGCGCTACTGTTCTCCCACGAGTAGAAGGGACCTACAGTTTTTTGCCGACTCCGAACCGCGAAATTTGAAAAGCTTTCTAAGACAGTTATTACTCTTTGAATGTTGTCAGCAGCTCGAAAGAGGTGGTGCCGTGAAAAATTAGAAAAATTGGTGTTGAGCTGGGAGTCGAACCTAGATCCTTCGGCGTGTGAGCGTCGCACTCTACCCACTACGCCACGGCGACCGGCGGTTGGTTTTCCTAATTTCTTGGAAGACAACTGGCAAACAAATGGTTGTGTACCACTCAGAATTGACTCTTCTGCGTTGTTCTAGTGGTACGGTTGCGACATGTTCAGTTTTTTCGAAAAAAACAGGAGACCATTTGCTTGGAAGTGCTTCGTGCGCGAGCAACTTTTGTTGGATTTTGATCAATTTGAAACACCCATACAGTCGACTGCTTTTACTTCGGGCTCATACGCATAAATCTACGATTCATCACCTGTCACGATGTCATAGACGTGTTTCGAAGCACCGTGATCGTACTTTTGGAGCATTTCTTTCGACCCAGTGACGCGAGCCTTTTTTTAAGCGATTGATAAATTGTGTGATATCCAACGCGAACAAATTTTTCTGACGGTCAAATGTTCATACAATATTGAATGTGTGCTGGTCCCACTGATGCCCTATTTTGTCTCAATCTCTCGGTGATTCACATGACGATCTTGCAATATCAGTTGGCGCACAGCATCATTGGTTTCCGGAACAACAGCTGATTTTGGATGACCTTCACGAAATTCGTCTTGGAGTGAACTACGACCTCGGTTGAATTCACCATACCGTTGATAAACACTGGTCCTTGATGGAGCTTCATTGCCAAAAATTGGACTAAGTTCATCGATGCACTATTGTTGAGTTCATCCACGTCGAAATTTGTAAAAAATAATAGCGCGAAAATTTTCACGATTTAATTCCATAGTTTGGGCGAGATGAATCTTTAAGTTACTGTAAACAACACAAATAGCGCTCGTATGTCAAAACGTTCTGAGTACGTATAACCTCAAAAATGTCAAACTTTAGGGCAGAGCTGGCAGCTGCCAGATTGTAACACTAGGGTTGCCCAATCCCGAAATATAAAAGCCAACCTTTTTACTAAAGCTGGAATCGGATATGCTGAAATAAGTGGCAATGGACAAAGTTTTTCGGCAAGTGTACATGTTTCCCCTAACCTAAACGAAAATGTGATTGTGGAATGATTCATCAATGCATCAGAGCCAGGAGTGCTGAGGAAGTCCTTAAGTTGATAAGGCGGACCTTTCTCTTAAGCTTAATAAGAGCACTCAGATAAGTGTAAACCCATTGAGTTTCTTCTTAAAAAAGATTTTAACATACATATGTATGTCCATGTAGCCTCATAGGAAAAGCAAGGGATGACACCTTTTAATCCTTTCGGCTTAGACCTGTCATATTCCTCCTCCTCCCCATTCTACTAGAAATTTATCACGCCTTGAGTCGCCTGCCTCCTGGAGCTTAAGGCCGCTAGATATGAGCCGGTGACAAGCGCAGCTACAACAACCATCCATCCATTAAAAGACGATGAATTCAAAATGTGTTATGTTCTCTGAAGACGGTGGGAGGTTTTGGACATGTAGTATACGTGCAAGCCAACAACACTTCACTTCCGACTGTGTATCACTAATAGAACAGTTCCCTATTGAAAATTAATTCGATTCGATTGCCTACTGAATTCCTGCAAAGGTGTTCTCTCTGCTGAGCTCAGGTGCACGCTCTACAATGACTGCATCAGTTGAATTGTATAACTATGTAAAAGTTTCCAGCAAGGGTCTGTGATGACAAATTCTTGGAAAATTGTTTCAAGAAAAACAATCGATATTGAACATTCGTAGGAATATGAATCCTGTACTGCATTATTCATGCGATTGTCGTGTCGCCATACCGATTCGGACAACCACAAACAGCGATGATGGAGTATAACGAAGTGGTCTCTCCACTCACCTCGGCACTCACATTCACAACCAGATCCGCATTCAGTAGCAGCCAGCGTCACCAAAGCGCTGTACGCTCGTTTCAGGAACTTTCTCAATAAACTTAAGGTTTCCGAAGAATTTTCGAAGCAACTTTCCCATTCAAAATGCATGAACAATTTCTGTTCTGCAGGTCCCCCGCCCCTAGTATGGCAGGTGATGTGTGCAATTGGATGGTTTGGAATGGTTTACTGCCAACACCTCGAGCGCAACTGAAGTTCGTGTCTGTTCACACCGTTGGACAAATTCTGTTTTATTTCGTTTCGGTTCTGAGGACAAGCACTTAATAAGCACACTATATCCAGTCAATGGTGTTGCACACGTTAAAAGTTGTACTTTTGATCCGAAAATCATCGACAGTCGAGAAAAACTTTGTCCTTAACGAGACGGCATGTGAACGTCTGTTTTTCTTTTCCTCTATTCCATTACTGTTTAACTTTTCGTATGGAAGTGGTTTTCAGAGTTCAAATAGTTTCATTCCCTGGATGAAACCCTGTCCACGTCCTTCCACCGTGACGTATGACATACTCTTAGCAGTTCTTTATTTCCCCATAAAATTGTAAACGAAAGTATACAAAGGGGGGCTTAGGCTCTCTTAAAACAGTCAAAAGTTTCCTGAAGCCGCCCAGATGTGTACATACACACGTGCATATACCGTGTGCGGCTGTTTCTGATTTGAATGCCGTCGACAGTAATAGAAGCATTTTCGTTGTTTACATACAGATATTTCGGTTTCGCATATTCAGTGTTTGCGAAGACACTTATGCTAAATTGGCCCAACTTGGATTATGAAAAACTCAAACAGCTTAAGTTGAATTTGAGTTATTAAGTTGGCAAATAAAAGTTTGTGCTTCAGTTGCGGAGAAATGAAAATTCAAAATTTCGTTGCGAATGCAAGATTTTCGCGGGCGTGGAAATTTCTTGTGAAGTAAAGTTGAAATCCAGCAATGCGATACGCTCTGGGAATGTATGCTCATTTTACTTGATGCATGAAACACATGAGTAAAGTTACAGTTTTATGGGAGTTATTGTGTCGCGAGATTTTATTGGAGTTGCACCTCTTTGCTCAATGTTCTGACGCTTGAGTGGGTTCAGCTTAATCTATGAACACACTTCAGAGAATGAGTGAATTAATTTTTCAACAAACACATTCTAATAGACAAGAATAAGAAAAAAAAATGGTTCTCCTCTTTTACGAGTAAGAGTTCTGTGATAACCAGAACAGATAAAAATTTGAGCCTGCCTGAATAATATCGGAAGAGTTAGTGGGAAATACAGAAAAATAAGTATGGCTGCATTGTCAGCAAAGTAGTTCCACGGAACGGAGGCGGAAACTGTTTATAACTTCGCGAGTGACTGCTTTTCGCCTTGTCACGAATTTATAAGCTAGTAAAAGATCGTAGTTTAAAAAATTGCGCATTATGCTGCGGCCTACAGTTGCTTGCTAAATAGGTGTCGAATTTTAGGATGCACTAAAGAATAATAATAATTGTTGTTGTGTACTCGTGCTGTGCGCGCTACTGTTCTCTCACGAGTAGAAGCGACCTACAGTTTTTTGCCGACTCCGAACGGCGAAATTTGAGAAGCTTTCTTAGACTGTTATTACTCTTTGAGTGTTGTCAGCCGCTCGAAAGAGGTGGTGCCGTGAAAAATTCGAAAAATTGGTGTTGAGCTGGGAATCGAACCGACACCCTTCGGAGTGCGAGCGTCGCACTGTACCCACTACGCCACGGCGACCACGCACTAAAAAATGTTGTCACATAAATTGGCCGTTCACAGAATTAGCAGTTCGGTCAATAAAGTTCCATACAAACCGATCTCCGCGTTCTTTACAGCATTTGCCTACCGAGAATATGACGGTCCCGTATCCCTATTTCGTTTGAACATTCTTGGCAACAACCGGGATCAGTCAAGAACTTCGTAGGATAAGTAAAAACCGAGAACACACTTCCAAGTGACAGCGAAATTAAAAGAGACGCCTTCGTTTCGACTGCTAATTACAAATTACAAATTTTCAATAGACTTTACCTTTTTGAAAAAAAAAAAATAGAAAAATAACACAAGTCAATTTTAATACTTTTTATGGCCTCGGTTGACATTTATGACTTCGTTGATTCTTTTCAAAATTGATGAAATAAGTCGTTCGCATATATTTTTAATTTTTTCATCATAAAACAAAATGTCAATAATAGACGAAATCAGCTTAGTCTCTGTGGCGCAGTCGCTCTTCCTGAGCCTTCCTTTTGTAATTGCCCACAGATTCACAATTGGATTGATGTCAGGGGAGTTGCCAGGCCAATCCAGAACATCGATTTTGTGGTTTTCCAAATACTGTTTTGTTTTTTTAATGTGTGACATGGATCCTGTTGGAAAATTAAATTTGCTACGGAAGATCTCTTTTAAATGGTTGCAAGCAGCATTTAAGTTAAAACTTCTGCGTATTTTTTTCTGTCCAACATAGTTTCTATTAGTTTAAGACTTTCAGAGCCTTCAAATGTAAAGCAGCCCCAAACATGATTTTTAGAGAGTTATTCGGCGCTTAGACGAAAAAATTTCTTCCGAATATAATAATGTTGTCACATATCTCCGCTTTTTTGCTCGTCATTTAATACTTCAGAAAAGGTGTTACAGTGTTCGGATTTAGTTCAAATATGAGTCGTTTTATTCGATAATCTGTTTCCATCTAGACGGCAACTTCATAATCCCCTCGTAGAAGTTCACCTCTTTATTTGCGAAGAACTGGTACAGCCACTTTTCACAAGCCTCTTCTGAGTTTAACTTCACACCACCAATTGTGTTCTTCGTTATATCCTCTTTTTCAGATGACATCAACGCAAACAGGACCAAAACTCGAACGCAAAACTTTTCTCTAGACTAAGTGCTTTCTTATGGACTTTTTGTTTTGCAAGCTTATTTTTCTGGAAGAAGCCTCTATTGTTTATGGTGTTGTTGTTTTAATTTACCGCGGAACCGTGATAGACGGAGCCCTTGACTTCCTCGAAGTTTCTGCTGCCTAGTGTGACGCTCTGTCTGAGACGTCGATTTTGTGTGTCCTTTCTTACCGTCAGACCCATTTTTGCCGCTTCCGCTTCAATGCCAGCAAACGCTTCATTGACGGCTCGCTCTGTTCGTCTAATCCTGTCAATGTCATCAGCGTCAGCTAGCAATTGAATTGACTTTTGGAAGATCGTGCCTCTGGTCTCTCTCTCTCTCTGGTCGCACGATCTCTTCGAGGATGATGTTAAAGACGTCACATGGCAGTGCGTCGCCTTATCTCGTTGTCTTAATCATCTGACGAGCTTGGCAGAAATGCCAAAACTAAACATATCCACGTGTAACTCCTCTCCATGCACACTGTCATATGCGGCCTTAACATCGACGAATGTATGCACGAATGCACTTTTTGGGACTTTGCCAGGATCTGCCGTAAAGATCTGGTCTATCGAGGACTCACCTTGCCTGAAACCGCATTTATAAGGACCTATCAGGTCATGGACAAACGACTTTCAGACGCTCACAAAATACGGCAGAGAGGATCTTACAAGCGATGTTAAGCAGGCTAATCCCTCGATAATTGGAGCAGTTTTAGGTGTCTCCTTTCATGTGGACTGGGTAAACGACGCTGAGATTCCACTCATCGGGCATGCTTTCCTCCGACTTTAAGATGATCTTCTGCGTGCGCCCAAACAGGTTAATTGAACACTTTAGTTTAAAAACATCAGTCAATGTTGTGCGGCTTACAAATATTTAATTTTCGACCTTTGGAGTGGTTTGATGGTCACTATGGCTCTGATTGATACCGAAAAATTCAGTTAATTTAATTTAAATAGGTCTAGTAAGTTTTGTTTTGTTTTTGACTTTTTCACTTTTTGCCTTTGGACATCATTTCCTGGGATTTTAAATTTTTTTTCAAGAACTTCTGTTTTTATTTAAAATCCACTCGACACATTCACTTATTTTTAAGATGTACGTACGTAATGTAAAAGTAGATCAATTTCGGAATCCGAGTTTGTTTAACAACACGGTTACGGGACAGGCCTTTGCCACTCGTTTCTTAGTAGAGGAAAAGAATTTGGCAGAAGAGGGCCTATTCTAAAACAGCTTATGAAAAACGCATTATATGTTATCTCATATAAGAGGAATTGGACAAAATCACGTTTTGAAACGATCAGAAAATGTTACATTGAAGGCACATTAAGAGACCTAAACACGCGAGTTTGCAGGTATTGAATAATCCATTACAAGAATCAGAGCAAAGAAAAAGTAGAGCAATTCATTTTCCACCTTCACGGAGCTCTCTCAACAAGCGACCAATTCATTAGGCACTCGCGAGATATCTACGAGCCGAAATCTATGAAGTGGGCAATAATATGTAAAGGCTCTTTCAGAAATATTCCCTCTGATGAACTCTCCTTGCATCGAGTTCAGCGGCACAGATTTCAAACGACTTAATGCTCCAATTACCACACATGGCGCTAATTTCGTTGACAGCCCCATATTTCGACATAATTTTTGATCCGCAACTTTGCAACTTCCTATCAGCACGTAAAGAATTCTCACTGACCTCATTCGCACTACACATGCAGGCAGGTGCGAGTACAACGCTCCACGGCTGCATGCAGTAGGATGCTCTCCACTCAACCCCATAAAGACTCGACCTATATGCACGCACACAGAGCGTCAAACTCACTGCAGGCCTCCCGGAGTTAGGAGTTGGGAGTCACTCTCCGTGAATTTCACACAAGGGTCATCGCAGTCTGAAGCACAGCAACACACTTCAATCGTTGCCCAAGCCCCGATACATGCACAAATATAAAACTTTCTGCAAATTGTTTGAAAGTAAAATTAATTACAGTCTGATTGGAAATGATTCATGGCTGGAGTTGATGGTTGTTCTAGGTTTCGGGACGGTGCCATGGAGAAAGATATGTGAGACTGAAGCAATTGGAAAGCAATTAATCTTTCGACAATACACTCGACACTGCCGGTTGATATGACGGTAACCCGGGAAAGGACTCATGTGCGCTCATCCAGGGCTCAAGGACGAAGAAGATGTGAGCATCAAGGGTTTTTGTTTTTTGTTATGCTTCTTTCTGTTACGTTGTTGCTCAACTTTGAGCCTCATCAAGGTGGAGAGGGGCGAGTTGGGTTTTATCATAAATCAAATTCTCGTTGGAAATTAATCGAAACTTTTTAGTATTTCACGTCACGTCCCATGAAGAGTTAGTTTTCGACATTCTGGTGTTAGCGTGTGAATGCATACACTTGTACGCTGCATATTGCATACGAGAGGCGTGATTCGGGGCACTGTTCGGACTAGGATTTGTGATTTGAATACAAATTCACTGGCAAAGGAGAGGTCAGCGCGGCTGTGACCATGTTCGTTTGTTTCTTGCAATGTCAAGAAACGCGCAGAGTCAAGATGCAAGTAATGTGATATTCTCTGTGCGGAGAGTGTTCAGAGCAATTTCTTACAGTGCCCTGGGGGATGGAAAGTTAATTGAAACAATCGGACTCTCCGAGGGAAATTTATTTAATTAAAAACTTTCTGTTACAAGAAAGTAGTTGTGGCATGAATCCCGTGACAAGTCAGTTTTGATTGTTTTGTAAAGTTTTTCTCAGAAAGGAGTGGAGGAAATAATAAAAAGTGAAGAAAAACTGAATGTTAGTTTCTCAAGTCATAGTGTCGGACGAAAGATAATTTGGCGAAAAACATAAATACAAGCAAACGTCTTCGTAGTTCTGTGTTATAAAGAGTATTCTGATAGGGGCTTGATACATTCTAATATAAACTGTGAACACTCTTGCAATAGTAGACAAGCTTAGTTTCAAAATTAGAGTGTACATATCCCCTATGAGACGTTGCCGTGTCAGTGACACAAGGGGTAGTTCGAACATATCGCTGGGGCGATATCATGTGATTGAAATCAATCAATTCCCCGACAATGTTCCGACTACACAATATCGTATCTTGCGTATGGATTTTGTTTTAAACCCAATCAAGATTAGCGGGAATTTGGAGCCGCTCAATAATTTGAAGAGACGCACGTTCGCCAATTGTATTCTGGAGAAGATAGGCCAAGATCATCTTGTCGAATGGGTTTGTCAATAAGCAAAACAAAAGTAATTGGTCGGGTGAAAAATCACATGTGCATCATACATCACCACATCATCCACAAAAATGAGCGGCTTGATGCAAATAACTGGCAGGCGGCTCTAGTGGGGCAAATTTTTTGTTGACGATAATGAGCGCCACGTTTGAATAAATTTTATTTTTTTTTTGTAATGTATTTTGTTTTATTTTCTATTTTTTCTAATTTCTGAAGGCTAGCTATACAAATGCTTAAGCTAGTCATTGAATTTAAAATTATTAAGATGCGGGCACTCTAAGTTCATTTAACCTATTCTTATTTTGAATCACCTTTCAGCATACATTCATGTTTTGTTTTTGTTTTAATTTTAACGACAATTCTCATGCAAGATATAACAAAGAAAAGATTTACAAAAAACTTATCAATCTAATTTAAGTTTTATACGAATTTTGCCTTTTATATTTCGGGATTGGGCAACCCGTGGACGCAGTGGCGTAGTGGGTAGAGTGCGACGCTCACACGCCGAAGGGTATAGGTTCGATTCCCAGCTCAAGCTTCTCAAATATCGCCGTTCAGAATCGGGAAAAAAATGTAGGTCCCTTCTGCTCGTGAGAGAACAGTAGCGCGCACAACACAGGACAGGCCCTGGTCCCCCTATGGACTGTAGTGCCAAAAATTATTATTATTATTGGGCAACCCTAGTGTTGCAATCTTGTACCTGCCAACTCTATCGTAAAGTTTGACATTTTTGAGGTTATACGTACTCAGGACGTTTCGACATTCGAGCGCTATTTGTGTTGTTTACAGAAACTTAAAAGATTCATCTCGACCAAAAAAAGGGATTAATTCGTGAAAATTTTTGTGCGACTATTTCTTACAACTTTCGACGTTGATTAACTCAACAACAGTGCATTGATCAACTTAATTCAATTTTTGGCGATGAAGCTCCATCAAGGACAATTGTTTATCGATGGTGTGGTGCACTCAACCGAGGTCGTAGTTCACTCCAAGACGAATTTCGTGAATATCGTCCAAAATCAAGTGTTGTTCCGGAAACCATTGATGCTGTGCGCCAACTAATATTGCAAGATTGTCATGTGACCTATCGTGAGATTGAGACAACCTAAGGCATTAGTGGAACCAGCAAACATTCAATATTGCATGGACATTTGACCTTCAAAAAAATTTGTTCACGTTGGATCCCACGCAATTTGTCTATCGCTCAAACATAGGCTCGTGTCGGTTGGTCGAAAGAAATGCTCCAACAATGCGATCGCGGTGCTTCGAAACACATCTATGACATCATGACAGATGATGAATCGTGGATTTACGCGTATGAGCCCGAAAGTAAACAGCAGTCGATTGTATGCGTTTTTCAAATTGAGCCAAATCCAATAAAAGTTCCTCGCGCTCGAAGCACTTCCAAGCAAATGGTCGCCTGTTTCTTCGGAAAAACTGGACATGTTGCAACCGTACCACTAGAACAACGCAGAACGCAGAAAAATTAAACGAAAAAATGACAATGCAGAACAATCAATTCTGAATGATACCCCACCATTTGTTTACCATTTGTCTTCCAAGAAATCAGGAACCGGGTCACTCTTCACCACGACAATGCGAGCTCTCACACATCGGCTCAAACGATTTTTGAGCAATCAAAACATCGATTTGATGAGACATTCGCTGTATAGTCCTGACTTGGCACCGAATGACTTCTTTTTATTCCCGTATGTAAAAAATGAAATGAGCGGTCAAAGTTTTCCGACACCTGAAGAAGCGGTTGATGCGTTCAGAACGCATGTTTTAGAGATACCTCAATCAGAGTGGCAAAAGTACTTTTTGGTTCAAACGCATGCAAAAGTGTGGTCTTAGTGGGGAATATTTTGAAAAACAATAAATCTATTTTCGATGATTAATATTTGTTTTTGTTTTCTAATCCCGAAGTGCAAAAGCCAACCTTCATAGTAATAGTTTGATTATTTGTTGGGTTTGAGTTCTAGAGTTTGATAGCATAGATGAAAAAGAGTCGCTACAAGTTACTGCAAAACTGACGAGATGTTATTGTACCATGTGTCCTGACAGATAGGGCGAAAATGAGTTTTTTTTGTAAAGATATAATGAACTCTTTTTCACAATATTATGCAGAAAAACAAAATTTTTAGCATCCAGGTAGTGATCGAAAGAATATCCGTATAGACATATACTATACTGGGATACGTAAACTATAAACATACCTAAGAGCATCTTTAAACGCAACCTGCAACTTTCGTTGGGACAGAGAGTCAACTTTGTTGAAGGCAACCTCGGCGTATGTTATCAGTGGTAACCAGTTTCCGCCTTAAGTAAATCTATGGTAGAGGTGAGCCATAACTTACACAAACAGCCTTAAATAGATCGAATAACCCTGTTAATTTAGCCATATCCTGACAATTTACTGTTAATAGTAAATCCTTAGTTGGTGACCGTATTTCCTATTTCGAATTTATCGTCAGAAAGAACAATACTTGGTAAGGAGCTAAAGGCTACAACCGAGTTTGAAATGGGAATTACCTGACATTTATTCTGACTCAGTTGTAAACTGTTTCTTAAAGACCACATTAAATATTTGCAAGCTCTTCATTCACTTAATTTATTAAATCACCAAAACTACTAGGATTTTTGGGAGAGTAGAGTTTCACATCATCCTCACGGATGTGGATAGTGGAATGCTTACACACAGATAGAAAATCATTAATAAATAAGGAAAACAAAATAGGTCCGAGGACTGAACCCTGTGGTAGACCTTGTTTAACAGATAATAGTGTAGAACAGTTGCCGAGGTTAATAAAAACTTTCTGATATCTGCGGGAAAGGAATCTATGTATTAATCTCAAAGCACTACCACTAAATGAGAACAGATTCTTCAACTTTCGGCACAGTATCTGGTGATTTCCTTTATTTTAAGCTTTAGAGAAGTCAAACCGGCTGAAGTTTGATTTCTTTCCTATTATAATTCTGCCTTATGTCTTCCATAATGCAAGCCATAGCTGTGAATGTGCTATCGAAAGCTGCAAACACTGAGTGTACCTCATATAACAGGCTATAAAAAGACTGATGTTTTAGAAGCTCATTGGCTTTGAGTTTCTCTAAGTCTTGTGATAAGCACGGAAGGATACTGGTAGGTCTGTAATCAGAAGCAGCTGTTGGATTAGGTCGTTTCGCGATGAGGATTACACGACCGACTTTCCAAGATCTGGGAACGGTTGATGAGCCAATGAAAATGTAGGCAAAGCTTACACTTCGTATTCAGAAGCCTTCATGAAGAGGAATACAGTCATTTTTATCTGACAAAATAAGCAACTCCTATACAAAATTTTTAAAATTTCATTCATAATGTAAAAACAAGTCTACAATAAGACGAAATACATTTAATCATTAGCTTAGAAAAAAATTGGTGGTGAGATTTTCAGGAGCCTGCTGAAGCCGGAGTTTTCAAAAGAAATAGTAATTGAGGATCCCACATATTATCCCTTGATTTCTCCGACGCATTGAGCAAGTGTTACATGAATAACATACCGAGAAAAAATTTTCTTAAATTTTGCTGTGCGAACTCGCAAGAAACGGTAAGTCCCTTTCATTCACGAGTAAACAATAGCAACCGCAGCATAAGCAGTTGCTTTAGAAACCACGTCCTTGTTCCCTTGTGAACTACCGCGTATTCCTTTATTTTTATTCACAGTACAAAGTTCCGGGAATTTCTAAAATTAACTTCAAGTCGATATTAATACAAAACACGAGTTTCCGTATGTAATACTTAGAATCTACTCAACTTGACATCAAACAAAATCGCGCAAATCACAAAACCAGAGACTGAAAATGTAGCACACAGCCAGCTCATTGCCGTGTAATAAAATTTATAAAATGTTAAGCTTTCACTTGATTTGTTGAAAGCCATTAAAACCACTCATCTCTTATTCATCCGTTCCAAGCGCCCCTAAAAACCTTACACTTCTTTGCGCGATTTTCCATCGTTCCTTTTAGACAACATCTTATCGCTCACCTAACAGATGCATTTTGAGTGCTTATACACGCGTCCTTCACGACACAATAACTTCGGGAACATTTGCTTTAAGCTTATTACGGTCACAAGATTTGGCTGGATGCTGAACAAAGGGAATTTTATGAATCTTTGAATCCTGTTTCGCACTTTCTCATAACTCTACCGACACAGTGTATCCGCCCCCGCACGCCCCAGCGCACAGAGACTACACAAAAGCTGGCTCTGAGCGTAATTTGTGATTTCGTTTAAGGGAAATTGTTGAGAGCATTAAACGCATTTGCTTTCAAGTTATGAGAACAGCGACGAACTCTGGGAGGAGCTCCTAAGCAGAAGATGTACACATTGTCGAATAACGTTTGAAACATGCGGAAAAGTGTATAAGATTCGGGCACAGCTGTCTGGGATGCACAAAGAAATTACATCTCGCAAATGGCACGGATCTCGTATTTCGCTGCAATGCGTGACTAATGAAAGTGTACAGTTTTAAATCGGAAATTTGTTCATTGCCCTTTATTTTTGTGTCACATACAACTGTGTCACGTTTTATGTCGAACACAATTGGGAACGTCTTGGGTGTGGAATCAAATAAGACTAAGAGGCGTGACTTTGTGTTCTTGCCAATAGCTACACGAGACGAAAGCCAAGCTGCATGAATAGTTTCATTCCTATAATTGTTTGTAAGGTTGAAATAAAATTTTGTAAAATTGGTTAGTAAGCAGTAGCGCCTCAGTGGGGAATTCATACTGACATCTCTCTCGGCTTGGTTCTTCTTCTTATGGTGCTACAGTCCAGGGTGGACCTGGGCCTCAACCAACATGCCTCACGATCTTTCTCCAGCTGCATCCAGATCCGCACTCCAAGTTGTTTGAGGTTCTTCTCCACTTGTCTGCTCCATTTTAGCCTAGGTCGCCCTCTGTTGCGTTGTCCCAATCGCTCAGATTCGAAGATTTTTCGGGCATTATTAATGGTGTCCGTACGCCTAGCCATCTAAAGCGTTGTATCCGAAGACACTTGACCAGCCGCATGTCACTCTACAGCCCATAGAATTCGTCGTTAAATTTTCTCCTCCATATGCCATCAACGCAGGACCAAAAATCGCACGGAAGACTTTTCTCTCGGAAAGTCTAAGGGCTTCCTCATCCGTTTTTAGTAACGTCTAGGTTTCCGCGCCATAAAGTAAGACTTGGATGTTCGAGCAGTTATATATGGTATATATGGTATACAACAACTTGAACATTCAAGTCCTACTTTATGGCGCGGAAGCCGGAAAGCCAGCTTAGTCCTTCGAGAGAGTGCAGCTTCGATATTGCTATATTCACTAAGTCTAAGTCGGGGGGACGGAACTCTTGTCAAACATCGTCCAAATCGAGTAGAACATATTGCCTTACAGTGGAATTTGGGCCATCATCGCTGTTAAGAAGTCTACAGAAATGATCCTTCCAGATTCTCAGCATAGAATACGACTCTACCACAAGTTGTTTATTGATCCCGGCAGGATTCAGTTTGAACCTGTTTTAACTTTCGATAAAATTATCCTACCATTTCATCTTTCCATTTTCTCGACTGCGCGCTTCTCATCCTCTTTCTTTTTTCTTTAGACAAACCGATGCTCTTCCCTTCTTCTTTGTTGGTAGGGCTCACGAATAGTCCTCGTTGTACGATACAGCGTTTCCTACACTCGTCGTCAAACCATGGGTTCCTTCTGGATGGTGGTGTGAAACCCAGCACATTAGTGGATGGACACCACCAATCAAATACGAGGGTTGTCCTTTATATTTTGGGATTAGAAAACAAAAACAAATATTAATCATCGAAAATAGTTTTATTGATTTTCAAAATATTCCCCATTAAGATCTGTACATTTTTGAATGCGTTTGAACCAATTGTCGAAGCTCTTTTCCCACTCTGATTGAGGTATCTCTAAAACATGCATTCTGAACGCATCAACCGCTTCTTCAGGTGTCGAAAAACTTTGGCCTCTCATTTCATTTATTACGTACGGGAATAAAAAGGAGTCATTCGGTGCCAAATCAGGACTATACAGCGAATGTCTCATCAAATCGATGTTTTGATTGCTCAAAAATCGTTTGAGCCGATGTGTGAGAGCTCGCATTGTCGTGGTGAAAAGTGACCCGGTTCCTGATTTCTTGGAAGACAAATGGTAAACAAATGGTGGGGTATCATTCAGAATTGATTGTTCTGCATTGTCATTTTTTCGTTTAATTTTTCTGCGCTCTGCGTTGTTCTAGTGGTACGGTTGCAACATGTCCAGTTGTTCCGAAGAAACAGGCGACCATTTGCTTGGAAGTGCTTCGAGCGCGAGGAACTTTTATTGGATTTGGCTCAATTTGAAAAACGCATACAATCGACTGCTGTTTACTTTCGGGCTCATACGCGTAAATCCACGATTCATCATATGTCATGATGTCATAGACGTGTTTCGAAGCACCGCGATCGTATTTCTTTCTTTCGACCAATCGACACTAGCCTTTTTTTTCAGCGGTTGACAAATTGTGTGGGATCCAACGCGATCAAATTTGTTTGAAGGTCAAATGATCATGCAATATTGAATGTATGCTGGTCCCACTAGTACCTAAGGTTGTCTCAATCTCACGATAGGTCACATGACGATCTTGCAATATCAGCTGGCTCACAGCATCATTGGTTTCCGGAACAACAACTGATTTTGGACGACCTTCACGAAATTCGTCTTGGAGTGAACTACGACATCGGTTGAATTCACCATACCATCGACAGACACTGGTCCTTGATTGAGCTTCATCGCCAAAAACTAAATTAAGTTCCTCGATGCACTGTTGTTGAGTTAATCCACGTCAAAAGTTGTAAAAAATAATCGCACGAACATTTTCACGATTTAATTCCGAAATGAAACTTTTAAGTTACTGTAAAAAACACAAATAGCGCTCGTATGTCAAAACGTTCTGAGTACATATAACCTCAAATATGTCAAACTTTACGATAGAGCTGGCAGTTACCTGATTGCAGCACTAGGGTTACCCAACCCCGAAATATAAAAGGCAACCTTCGTGGTTGCCGTGGCGGAGTGGGTAGTGTGCAACGCTCACACGCCGAAGGGTCTAGGTTCGACTCCCAGCTCAAAACCAATTTTTCGAATTTTTCACTTCACCACCTCTTTCGAGCTGCTGATAACACTCAAAGAGTAACAACTGTCAAGAAAAAAAAACTGTAGGTTCCTTCTACTCGTGAGAGAACATTAGCGCGCACAAGACGAATAGTTGATGAGCAAACGAGGCCCTGGCCCCCCTTTGGACTGTATCGCCAACAATCATTATTATTAACGAATACAGTGGTTGAAGGAGGGGAGCAAAGTGATGGTGGATCACAAGTTGAATGGAGTATCAAATAATTCCAAGTAACAGCCACGCTGGATCGATTTCGCTAACGCGGCGATATGAAACAACAGCACATAGGGCTAAGGCAGAGATAATTTCATAGTTTTTAAGTTAGTTCTAGTTTATACGTTTTCGAGAGAGGATTAACCTCCATTAATGAAGACAAAAAAAAAAAATAAATACAATCTAGTTTAACTCGCTTTATACCCAAATTGTCGAACGGAACAGATGTATCGTGCACTAAAGCCAATGGTTCAAGAAGACTGTCCAACTAAAGATCATTTTTGAGTTGGTTTGCGTTTAGATTTTCGACGTTTTCTTACCTTTGCCATATTGCTTAGCTGAAGCTGAAATATATACGTATTTGTTATTGACTTTTTCCACCACTGCCTTGTTTACAATGAAATTTAAGGATTCTTGAAATTTAAGGATTTTGTCACTCACAACGCTCCAACCAACCAACCAAACAAAATCTTGTATGTTGAAACAAAATTTCTTCGAATTAAATGGCGATGCCGATGGTGGGCATGAATGTGTTCAGTCATCAATGCTCTGTCGGCCTTATTTGAACATTTAAAGTGTCTTAAAAATGTATAGGGCGTGACGACCAATAATATTCGTAGTTGAATGGCTCGATCAACTACAAGTGTCGTTCTCGCTACTGTTCTCTCACCAGTAGAAGGTACCTACAGTTCCTTGCCAACTCCGAACGGCGAAGTTTGAGAAGATTTTCCTTAGACAGTTATCTTTGAGTGTTGTCAGCAGCTCGAAAGAGGTGGTGCAGAGATAAAATAGAGGTGTTAAGCCGGGATTCGATCCTAAACCTTGGGCGTGTGAGTGTCGCAATTTGCCCACTGCACCACGGCGGCGAACAATACTCCTTAAATACTTTGCACATTTTGACAGCAGAAGTTTGTTGAGAAATTTTCAAATGAATTTGAATGATTTTACAAAAGTCATCATAAGCAGGTTTATCTTAAATGCACAAAAAGTTTGCGACATTTGCCAAGTTGCAATGACAACTGAAAACGATTGCCCCAGTCGAAAGGCATCCAATGTACAGAACTCTAAGCGACGCAGACTGATGTTGCATTTTTTTCTGAAAACATCTTCTTAAAGCCTTCATTCGAATAAACCCAACGCCTCATACTCAACGGAACACTTTCAGCCCGTAAATCTCTTGAAAGACCCCAAGTCATGTTTTCGCATGTTTCAGCAAAACTATAGTTTTTTCACATCAAAGCCTTTTTGCTATCCACTCCCATTTTTCAACTTAGATAGTTCAAAATCAAACTTCTTGCCAACAGAATTGTTAAGGCAGCACTTACTCACCCCCTCCACAGAAGCGCTCTCGAATGCCAACAACAAAAACCTGAAGGGTACTTACTTCTAACTAAATGGTTGTTGAACCGTCATTTGTTCATTTTGTTCGTTGTTGTTGTTGCTCGTTACTTCCCAGCGACTACTCTACTCGATAATAATTATTTTTGCATGCTTCCGCACATCTGATAAATAAGAGTGGGAGAGGAAAAGCGGCAAAAAATACTTCAGGCGCTTTCTAGGAACCTTCGTTAACCCTAACTAAAAGCACCAACAACGCACCACTACAAGCACTTTATTTAGTTCAACTTCGCGCACCGAAGGGAGTTCAACCGTACTGGAATATAGTTTGTGGGGCAAGATGCAGAAAAAAAAACGGAAATAATTATGCTATTCCGCTGCACCCACGTACATACATACGAGCACAGGCAGAAACCTCTCCGCGGCCCTCCCATCTAGCCTGTGATCAAAGGATAATTCTTAAATACGGTTAGGGTTCGTTCACAACCAGTCCCGCCGCCGATAGGTCGCAGGAAGCGTGAACGCAACTGAAAGGGGGGAAGCGCGGCATAAAATAAACTTCCTTCCATATCGCGCTGAAAGCAACTTCGGCTTCCTCTCAAGGAAGCAAGTGGTAGCAACGAGGTACAACAACAAGAAGGGATTAAAAAAAATAGCAAATTTGCCTTTAATCTAGTTCAGATAAACATCTTATCTCGGTTATTCTTTCTTGTCAGAAGTCGGTCGCAATTAATTCGTTGGCTGGAACAACATAAAATGTTGAGCGCAAGGTACACAAAAGTGATGAAAGGAATTTGATTGACACCTATCCCGCAGCCCAGGGGGAGGGCTTCGTGACGGACGAACGGTTCCTTCTTCCTTGTGCCTGAAATCTCATTCGAGGTCTGGAGTTTGATTATCCTAAGTGCATTGAGTCCCCACGAAATGTGCCACGGATGGGGCGTAAGTGCTCTATGCTCACATGCACTGGGTGACACCGTTCTACGAGAACCATTTCCCTTTGTCCCTCTCGTTTCGCCTTTTTTCTCTTGTTGCTTATCACTTTCTTCCCGGATGACTTCTTACATGTCCGAGTTTTCCAATAAAAAGATATGAACAGGCGCACATGTGCGGGAGCACGGTCGGTGAGTATATTTGGCAGAGCTTGCTATCTCGTAGCTTTAAGGTTGAAAGGAAAATGCACTTTTCTTTGAATAGCGTGCGATACGATAGCACTTCCGACCGAATGTGCCCTCACAATGGGAAGTATCTCCCTACCTTTTAATTTTTTCCTCAAGTTCGGCTGTTCTCTTTCTTCTCCTCACTGCTGAGTGGGTGTCAAGTGGGACAGGAAGTTCGTATGCACACAAACGTATCTCAGTGGTATTTTATGTTCCTCCCTTTAAGAAAAAATTCTCATTTTATCTTCCTACTTGCAGGGCTTACTTTGTCTACCAATATCGAGTTTCTTTATCAAGTTTCTTTTTTTTTGTTTTCCTTTTTTGTTTTGTTACATCTGTCGAGAAATGAAGTCTGCTTGGTCCATCAGGACGATAGTGTGCACATAATGAGAAGCAAAAAGGCCACATGCCGTTGATGAAAAAGAGAATTTCTTCGAAAACATTCCTGTTCGCAACGTGCGTTGTCGTCATCAAGCTCATCTCTATCCTCAGCTTCACCGTATCCACCGTCCTTCGAATGAATTCCTGAAAAAGTAGTTGAACTGTACCACGTGGAAGGAATGAGGAAGGAGCAAGCAAACAAGCAGAGCGTAGAATAAAAACTATGCAAAATTGAAGAGCAAGACGAAAGGACTACGACGGGGAAAAGTATGCCAGGGAGATAAGCGTTTTAATTTGTGTGAAAATTAGTTGCAAGAAGGCTATGGATTATACACGTTTGTCAGAACTCAGACCCTCTGCGGGTTGGCCAGAGTACTACACCTTTCTCCACTACCCTACATTCATTTCGTCTTAGCAAACAAATTCGTTAAACATGTCTAAGGATACGTCTGTGTGTAGCCTCCTTTGCTGGCGGGTAGAATTGATGAGATGCTGTCTGTGGGGGAAGGACTTTATCCTCTTTATCTGTTTACAGTGCGCTCACTCCTCCTTCACCCAGTTTAACTCATTTAGAATGTGTGATAGGAATCTTGGAAGATAACCGTGGGGTAGTATACCTTTTAACTGTGTGAATGATTTCTTAACGATAGCTCTGTGATATGGGATTTAATTAGGTGGATCCTTGCTGATAGCTGGGGCAGCGAGCAAAGTGCAAGTATATTGAGGGTTGTTTGCAAACTCAATGGGGAACCCAAGATATCGGAATTAATGATGGCTGGTAGCCGGTGTTCTACTTTCGTGCAGTAATTAGAATTAACAATGAGACTGTGGGGAGATACAATTAATTGAAAATGAGAAGCAAAGGAGCTGACTCCCGCGTGATTTTCTTTGGTAGAATTAAGCCAGATCTGAACAAAATGACTCCAAGAGAATGAAGATGCACTTCATTCAGAAAGGTCCTCGTGTTTTTGAGTTGATATGCAAATGGCTTGCATAGATGGAGTCGAGTATATGACACATTTTATGCTGCGACACGCACTTGGCCCGAAAGTGGAACAGACTCATCAACAAGAACAAAATCTTCACCAACTCTCAATTTGTGCTTAAATTAAGCACTAAGTAAACGATTTCAAAGACCGGGAGAAAGTGACACACATTCTCGTCTTCAAATCCAACGATCACAAGCAATGAAATTCTGGAGAATAACGAAGAACGACTAGTAGTGCTAGGCAAGATGGAAATGATTTTGGCCTCTACACACTTTCGTATGTATGCACAGTTTCGGGGCGATTTCAAAGATCTCAAAGGGGCACTTGTAAACTGACTCCAATGTTAAACCTGGTATCCTTCTGAAGGTTTACCTTTACAGAGTTCCCACTGTTCTGGCCTTAAGGACATTTACCTTACACTCCTTCTTCAAAAAGTCATGGAAACAATGCTCAACTGTCCTAAAAAATGCCGTCACAATCGATCATTGCATTCGAGCTATCTCTCTCTTGGTTTTGCATGCAGACTCCTTCTCTCACGAGTAGTCAGTTAAGTTCTTCTTTATGTAGCCCCGATTTTTTTTATAATTGGCGCCCATTAAAGGGATTGCTTATACCCTAAGTGACTGGAATTAAGTCACAGCACGGGCCGAAGGTATAGAGGGTTTTAGACTAGAGCACTCATTTCAGGATGACTGAAACAGATGGAGATCTCAGCGGAGGGTCCCTGCACAATTCGAACTATTTGTGGGTTCAGAACCATTTTTGATGAGGTGGCGTTCGTCATGGAAGGAATGCTATTCATAGACGAATGAGAGAGTGTACTACCGATGAACCGCGGACCGAAATCAAGTCAAACTTATTAAAAGAGAAGAATGAGCAACATTAATAAGAATGTGACAAGCCGAAGGGGTTCCTCCACAAAAGGTAAACGGGCAAATATGCTTATCCCCGTCATTAAGACCTGGATTTCTAAGCCCGTAGGGGAGTGCAACTTTAATTATCAGAGTTCCTTTCTGGTGACGACTGATTCCGAAAAAATCTGCCTAGTTTGGGGCACAACAATTCGCTGCTGTGCCCACAATGTCGAACCTCCGAGAAGGAAGCAGAGCTCGCGGTTTTTCACTGCACCTGCTTTGCGCAAGAAATTGCGACAACAGATGATCAAATTTGTAGGGGACTGGAATAAGGAATGCTCATTCAATGTGAAAGTGCATTCAAAACTATGACGGGCTGGAACAGGCAGGGCTTCCCGCTACAGCAGACCGTAAGTATCTTACCAATAATAATTAATTGTTGGCGCGACAATCTACAGGGAGACCAGGGTCAAGCTTGCTCATCAACTACTCGTGTTGTGCGCCCTACTGTTCTCTCACGAGTAGAAGGGACCTACATTTTTTTCCCGACTCCGAACGGCGAAGTTTGATAAACTATATATATTACTATATAACTCTTTGAGTGTTGTCAGCAGCTCGAAGAGGTGGTGCCGTGAAAAATTCGAGGTGTTCAGCCGAGAATCGAACCTAGACCGTTCGGCGTGTGAGCGTCGCCGTCTACCCACTACGCCACTGTGGCCACTAAAGTATCTTACCAACCCAGCGAAACAATACCCAACGGCAGTTCCGTGGAGTGTTCTTCTTCTCCAGATTTAATGACGAACTCTATAGGCTGTACAGCGACATGCGCCTGGTTAAGCGTCTACGGATACAACGCTTAAGATGGCTAGGCCATGTAGAGCGTATGGACACCACTGCTCCGGCCCGAAAAGTCTTTGAATCCGAGCCATTGGGACAACGCAACAGAGGACGGCCTAGACTGAAGTGGCGCACACAAGTGGAGAAGGACCTCAACCAACTTGGAGTGCGCAACTGGAGACAGCTGGCGAAAGATCGTGCTGGCTGGAGAGGCATGTTGGTTGAGGCCCAGGTCCACCCCGGACTGTAGCGCCACAAGAAGAGAAGAGTTCCGTGGAGTGAATGGTTGAAGTGTGCAGGATGTGGATTAGTATGTAGGAATTTTTCTGTAGTCGACTATTTATGGTCAAGCATGCTGGTAAATTGTAGTAAATGAGGAAAGGACGTTTTTATAGAAACATAAAAATTTAGATTTTATTACATTAAATATGATTTTTCCAAATTTCATGTAATTAACTTTTTTCGAAATATCATTTCTTGGCATAATGTGCAAAATATGCTTTTAACATATAGTCACAACTGCTTGAGACGTGGTCTAAACTGAAAGCCCAATTTACGATCAATTTGTTCAACATTTTACCAACAATGCGGGGAATTTTGTCATCTGAGTGATAATTTTTTTCGGTAGAGTTTCGAAAACTCGCCTAAAACGAAAATTAGTTACACTTGAAGGCAAATTTACGTGTTCGTACCGAGATGCTATGAATTTTCTAAACGTTTCCTTAAATAACTCAATTGTGGTTCTAACTGTTTGCTATATTTCTACATAAGCCCAGCCCTGACACATCATGGTTGGTCAATTGGTGAATGTCAGAGTTCGTAAGCACTGCTCTTTAGCCGCCATCATAAATTGTAACGTTCTGGCCAGAATAGTCATCAAAGAACAACGTCTCCTTTCAACCTATAGTGAGATTCGTCGCTAAAGAAAATTCGCATTTGAAATTCTTATCCACGGTAGTCTTTACTTCGCCAATTTTGATGCGTTGTTAAGGCGATAATCAGCCGAAGTTCAAAAAATTGTAACAAATCCAAAGCCAACAGGAGGAGGATTGGGCAGTCCTAGTGCTGCAATCTGGCAACTGCCAGCTCTGCCCTAAAGTTTGACATTTTTAAGTTATACGTACTCAGAAAGTTTCGGGATACGAGCGCTATTTGTGTTGTTTACAGTAACTTTAAGGATTAAATCGTACAAATTTTATTATTGACTCAACAACAGTTCATCGATGAAATTAATTCAAATTTTGGCGATGAAGCTCCATCAACGACCAGTGTTTATCAACGGTATGGTGAATTCAACCGAGGTCGTAGTTCACTCCAAGACGAATTTCGTGAAGGTCGTCCAAAATCAGTTGTTGTTCCGGAAACCATTGATACTGTGCGCCAACTGATATTGCAAGATCGTTACCAGGTAAACCGTGAAATGAGCGTTTTTTTTTAATAAAACACTAATTATTAAAGAGAAAGTAAAAGCATTTTATTCAAAGTATTGGCCATTGTTTTCTACATATTTTGACCACCTTTATGGCAATTTGTGAATACCACGCCCATAAAATTGTTCGTCTTTTAAAGCAAACCAATCAGACACCCAGTTTTCGACTTCCTCGTAGGAATCAAAGTGCTGCTCAGCCAATGCGTGTCCCATCGATGAAAAACTTGCCGTGTCTTCTGAACCATTCTGGTCGTTTCTCGATCAATGCATGGTTCAAATTGATCATTTGTTGTCGGTAGGGATCAGTGTTAACGGTTTCACAAGCTTGTCAAGCTCTATGACATCGTGACAGGTGATAAATCTTGAATTTACGCGTATGAGCCCGAAAGTAAGCAGCAGTCGACTGTATGAGTGTTTCAAATTGAGCCAAATCCAAAAAAGTTACTCGAGCACGAAGCACCTCCAAGCAAATGGTCGTTCTTCTAGTGTCGCAACCGTACACTAAAAGAACGAAGACCAGTCAATTCTGAGTGGTTTGTCAGTTGTCTGCCAAGAAATAATGAAAACCAACCGCCGAAGACGGAACACTCTTCACCACGACAATGCGAGCTCTCACACATCGACTCAAACAACTGCATTGTTGAGCACTCAAAACATCGATTTGATGAGTCATCCGCTGTATAGTTCTGACTTGGCACCGAATGACTTCTTTTTATTCCCGTACGTAAAAATAAAATGAGAGGTCGACGTCTTTCAACACCTGAAGAAGCGGGCGATGCGTTCAGAATGCATGTTTTGGTGATACCTCAATCAGAGTAGCAAAAGTGCTTCGACAATTGGTTCAAATGCATGCAAATATGTATAGTCGTAATGGGGAATATTTTGAAAAATAATAAAGCTATTTTCGATAATTAATACTTGCTTTTGTTCTCTAATCCCAAAATACTAAAGGCAATCCTCGTATAGTAGTACCTTACTCTCCTACTCTCTTAATACCTTACTCTTCCACTTTTCGTTTTGTCGGTGCCGTGACTTAGTTCCGGTGATTTATTGGTATCACATAGCGCAGGTTACAGAATTTATTCGTGCTGAAATTCCGAGCCAGCCGTTATAAACCCAATTTTTGTCTTCAAGATCTTTCAGTTCATTGTTTATGGCAACCACTTGTGTTGTTAATATAAACGGACTGTCCTACCTTTGTGGGTGTACCAAATTGGGACAGTCGTGGTGTTTGGGTTGGATTGCGACACTCACACGCCAGAGGTCCAGGATTCAATTCTCGGGCAATTTCACGGCACCACCTCTTTCAAGCTGCTCACAACACTGAACGATTATCAACTGTCCATGGAAAATTTTCTTAAAATTTACCGTTCGGAGATGGCAAAAAAATTGTAGGTCCCGCGCGAGTTGTGTATATAACGCATTATTTTAAGCATATAGTAAGAGAGTAGCAGCAACACACGATGACCTGCTATCAACGACATGGTTCATGATCCAATCAATCACTTGAGTACAAGAGAGAGTAGCGAAGAGAGGAAACAAAATGTATTATTGTTTACATTGTCAAATCGTTTTTACTTTTCTACTGAACTGTAATATCATACGATGTGAAATGAAATGTTTACTAAGAAACATCACATCGAAGTCAATCAGCCTGAGATTGGAGTCTAATAAAGAAGCCATCTTTGTTGCAAACTAAAATCAGCTATCAGTTATTTTTATTTTTACAAAAGCGAACTAGACGAGTGTTTCATAAGCAAGCTGAGCCCTGTTCCCTCGGTGAACTGTTGCACCAGCCAATATTTCTATAAATTGGCATAGAAATGTGCAAATGATTGAGGCCGGCAAAAATTCTGCGAAATGTCTAGGTCTCTTGAAACAATGCCACGAGCTTACAAATAAAAACAAATTGTCTCTAGTTGATAAAAATTGACCACAGCACTGTTTTCCTGCATTGGATGCGCGGAGGGTGTATGCCCACGAGTGACACGAGCAAGTTGCGTCATGTTAGGAATCAGAGACTCAGTTTCTTCTAAAACTTTAATTCAAATGAAGAGAAAGAGCAAATCGGTTGTATTTTGAATTAAGTTTTTGAAGCGAGAGTTCTCCATCGTCATCTTACACATGTGGAAGTATCTTATACACCATAACTTTTTAATTCCTTTAATTTTAATTGTATTTTTAATTGTAAAAGTAAAGTTAACAAAATTTTTGGGTATGACAAGAAGGGCTTTTGCCGGCCAGCACCAGATGTACTCTCCGAGTCGCACGAATTTTTGCTTAAAGCACAATAGTAAAAAGGGAGGAATTCGCGAGAACAACGCGGTTTTAAGCCAAATTTAAAACGGTATTTTTTTTGGTGCATTGGGACACGCTCGAGTGTCGAATTTAAAGCGAAATCATCACTCGTGATCAATGAGCGTGTTCAGCATATGTTAAGCAGCGACTGCGTTCAGCATATCACAATTGTTTGATTAGTTTTTTATTTTTTTTTTATTTTTTATTTCTCAGTTTTATTTTACCTTAAATGGGACCGTTTTGTAATGTGGTTTCTCCACTACACACAATTCGTGTAGTTTGATAGGAATGCCAAAACTAGAAAATGAAACCCAGAACAACTGTGGCAGCTTCTTTGATGGCTTCTTGACAAGATTTCCAGTCTTCTTCTATATTTAGTGCAGGCAGCGTCGAACTCTGAGCGAGTTTCAGGGAGACTCGGTCGGCAAAGCTCACAGCGATCGGCTGCGATTGTAGCTTTCCGACATCAAACCGTTTTGATTTTTCTCGATTCCGTTGCTCTCTCGATATCCGGGTTCCTACCTTGGCTGCGAAATGTCTAGGTCTCTTGAAACAATGCCAGGAACTTCCAAATAAAATAAGCTCACGGCTGCCACGAGCAAGTTACCCTTGCGTTCGAGTTGCATTACTCCTTGCGTCATGTAAGGAATCAGAGACTCGGTATGTCCTAAAAATTGGATTCAAATGAAAAGAAAACGCAAACCGGTTGTATTTTGAATTTATTTATTTCACCTCATTTAATTTCAATAATTTAAAAATTTATTAAAGACGTCTGTTGCATTATTTTCTGTTTCTCGTTTTTGTTTTACAATATATATACTTTATATGAATGTATGTGTATAAACGCACATGATAAATATATATCTATTCACATTCTGAAAATTCTGAGCAATATTCATTAACATTTCAATGCAATAAATATGTGTGGTTTAATGTATATTTTTGTTTACGAAAATTTCTGTACGATAAGTATGTACTCATTTAACATTCCATTCATTTAATTCAAAATGTATAATTTTGTTTTCCCTTAATCTCTTACAAATAACTCCAACGTGAGGATGTTTATTTTATTTATTTCTTCATATATGTGTTTACTTTTCCAAATATCTATTTTATGCTATTGTTAGTACAATATAACACTTTGTTGCAATATATAATCATATTACGCAATTTTTTCTAATTTTTTTAAAACCAGAAAAAATAAAAACATAAATGTGCAAATAAAATTATTATTTTTTTTTGCATATGACTATATTAAATTTTTTTATGTTGCAAATTTCTATACCTACAAACATTCAATATAATTATTTTGTATTAACATCTAACGTAGTTTATATTTTCAATGCATTCGTAAATATTTTCTCAATACGTTAATATTATTTCTGTTTATATTGTCATACAATAAATTAAAATTATTATTAATTTTGTTTTTCCAAAGTTTATTTTATCTTATAGGTTAATATGTTTAAAACATATATCAGTTGAAGACGAAGCTTCGGTACTTACATATATATGTATCTTTACCATAGATTTTGAGCATGTATGGACCAGAGTGTAGAACTGAAGTGTTCAGTGATCTCTAATGGCTGGACGTTGTGGCCTGATCATTTCATGTGAACTTTGAGTCTCTGGTTTTAGTCTCAACAAAATTTAGATCGCTTGGCGTATTCTCAGTTTTTCTTACGACCTCTGAATACCACACGTCATGAAGGAATAACCCCTCTGGCAGTCGATATTGTAGCCATGACCACACTATGCCAAAGAACAGGCTCTTGTTTAAGACCATTACTTTTAAGCAGTTCTTGCGAAAGGGTGAAATTTCAAGAAATTCAATGTCCTATATTTCTCTGACTGCATGGATGTTGGGCACGTTTATCAGTGCATACAGTCCAAATTGTTTCCTGGCAAAAGTAAGGTACATACATATTTTTTTATATTTCAACTGAAATTTTCAGTATACACACAGCCATATATATTATATATATATATATTTATAAATAGTCTATTTATATAAAACGTTAATGTACAAAATTGTTTTATTTTTATTATTTCCGCATTCTTTTGCGCAGTAATCTCTTTCTTAAGTTTTCAAACAAAACAAATTGATTTTCATATTCGGATCGAAATGCAAATTTACTTCTCATTCTCCTTTAGCAGACAACGAAACAAACAAACATCCTGAAGTAACAACTGGTAAAAATAGCAATTTCTTATAAATATGTGTTTGCAAATATTTTCGTTATTGTTCATCTAAAAATCAAATACAAAAAATATTTTCATGTAAATATATCATATTTGGTTTATCTTACTTTATTTAACCAACAAATGTGTATAAATAAATTCATAACACGCTTCCTTCAACACACAATATATATTACTTCTTTTAAATACATTTCTGCTACAACCAAGACAGATTTTGAAAACAGATGAAAAAAAAACAAATTCAAGTTTAAGTGAGTTCAGAAACGAAGTGGAAGTCTTCAAGGATATGTTTTGTGTGTAAGATGGAGAAAGTGTGTGTAAGAAACACAAGATGTGTACTACCTACAATTGAAATATCTTGACCAGCTAGTGCAACAAAGTATATTGAAGAGAATGTTTGTTTTTTTTATTGTATTTATTAATTTACACACTATATTGTGAGTATGAGCTGATAAATGTACTTGCTTATGCGTAAGAAGAGTATTTTGTTTTCTGTTTTACCATCTTAAAGCATAGGTGTATCTAGTTAAATATTAGGCTTGTGATTGTAAAAATAATATACGCATACTTACATGAGAAAGTTTCGTGTTTAAAATTCGCATTAATTGTAGATTGTAAATTGAAGAAGTTTGAAGATTTATTTTCACGTATATCTACTTAAAGTCAATATTGATCTTTCTTCGAGGATAAACAAATGTCTGTTATTCTTTGATAGTACTATAAATGCAGTAGAAAATATTTACATAGTTATCTTATTTTTTCGTTTCATTTTAATCGAGAAATTTATTTTCTTTCGAAACCATTTTTTGTATAGGATTTTCTATAGTGTGTTTTATTTTATATTTTTTAGAGTTTAAAATCAATGCAAGTTTTTAACCATTGAATGGATTTCGAAAATTTTCTTGTTCTTACTTGCTGTAATATCCGGTCGATTTCGAAGGCAGAGACTTGTGGGGACATTTTTTTGAAATGAGTTTGATACCAGGGGGAGGTATATGAACAGGAATTTATTTTGTGAATGTGTTCAAAAAGAGATTTTTGAATTTCTAATTATTTAAGGCGAACCAGTGTTGGGTGAAGAATTTTAAAAAGTCGCTAAAAACCGGTCAACAATTAATGTTTGGGCCTTTTAAAATGTAAAATTGGAAATTAACTTCCGTGGAGAACAGTGAAGAAATAATTGATCCTGCTTTATGTTAATGTTCTTGCTGGCTTTCAAGAAGAGGTGTGAGAAAAGTAACCCTTTCAAAGAAGTAAAAGTGGATGAGACCTGCTATCAATCTCTGATTAATTTCATTATTCTCTGATGAGTGTTGCTTTGGTGCTGATTGGACCATGTACAAGTGACGCATATGCGGTGTGCTAAAATATTTCAATTCTTCAGCCACGAGAAGGCCGCTTGCAAACATGTCGTCTTTGCTGGATGACGTCTAGTGAAACGTCTTGAAAATATGTGCAGCATGTTACATTTTGTCTTCAAGCGGACGCTGTTGAGTATAAAGGGTGTCCCAACAGGAACGCAAGATTTAAATTCGGCGCCGTTCGAATTGTCATTGTTTGACATTTAAACAATTATTATTGTTTGTTACTAGAAGATATAAGGTTAATAAAAATGGAGCGATACACGAATGAATAACGCATTCTCATTGTGAAATTGTTTCACCAAATTGGTGAATGTTTTGCTGCTACAGTTCGAAAATTGCAATCAATTTGGGGTTACAATAATGCTTCAAAAGAGTCAACTGCAAAGCGATTAATGAAAAAATTCGCTGAAACTGGGTCTGTATCTGATGTAAAGACAACAACGCGCCTTCGACCAGGTCGATCGACCAAAAATATCGCAGCAGTGCGTGATGATGCCGTTCAGACTCCATTTACCTCAATTCGACACCGATCTCAGCAAATTGCTGTTTCCAAATCCACTATGCAGCGAATTTTGACGAAAGATTTGCATCTTCATACATACAAAGTTCAATTGACTCAGGAACTAAAGCCACTTGGCCATGCACAGCGAAGGGAGTTCGTTAATTGGGTATTGGAGAGACAACATGAAAATGCTGATTTTGCTGATAAAATCTTCTTTAGTGACGATGCACATTTTCATCTTGATGGCTTCGTCAATAGGCAGAATTGTGGCATGGGGCAAAGAAAATCCTCGAGGGATTTAAGAGAAGCAAATGCATCCTCAACGTGTCATAGAGTGGTGCGGATTTTGGGCTGGAGCAATTATTAGACCTTTGAAAATGAGTCAAGTGCAAAAAGTCAATGGTGTTCGGTATCGTGAAATGGTAACCAATTTTTTCGTGCCTAGAACTGATGAAATGAATGTGGATGGGATGTGGTTTTAACAAAACGGCGCCACATCTAATACAGTCAGAGAAACAATTCAATTGCTGCATCAGTCATTTCCCGGTCATTTTTTTCGCGTTTTGGAGTCCAGTATTGGCCGCCTAGATTGTGCGGTTTTACAGCATTGGACATTTTTCTCTGGGGTTTCTTAAAGTCGATGGTTTATGCAAATAAGCCGGCGACAACTCAAGCTTTAAAAGAGCAAATTGGACGGTGCATTAATGAAATACCGCAGCATTTATGCAAAACCGTGATTGAACATTTCATTAAAAGATCGGATATGTGCCAGCAAAGTCGCGGCGGCCATCTGGCCGATGTGTTATTCCACACATAACCACATCCTGTCTCCGTTACGATATAATAAAGAATTCATGTCTTTTTTAAATATCTGCGTTTTATTTAAAATTTAAATCTTGCGTTCTTGTTGGGATACCCTTTACATTTGTGCAAAACACAGCATAAAGCAAGACGTTATATGTAACTAAGGTAAGCGACATTTTGGATCAGTGTATTTTTTTATTGTTTTTAAATGTGTTTCCTTTCTTATTACGAGTTGAAACTGACACGAAATGTTTCTCTGGTAGTCAAACATGTTAATAACTCACCAGACATTCAGGTATTGGTTTCAGAAGTTTCGTTTAAGATATCGTAGCTTCAAAATTAACCCTGGCCAAGCCGCATATTTAAAAGTAGCGCACGAAGAGCAGTTTGGCAACAAAAGGTGAACTCGAATCGAGCGAAGGTTATAGTAGCTGGTCAAAGCCATTATTTGGATTGAGAACTTATATCCGACATTTTACATAAAACAGTTCAATACTGTGATGGAGTCATGGTTTCGCTCGACTTTATTGTCCGCATTCTCTGATTCAAGGGAGTTGGGAACGTTTATCGCGCACCTACATTCAGTTCAATGTAATGAACCCTGTCGGGTGAAAAGCAGACTCATGGAGAGCAAATGTCAAAGGAGTTGTTTTATCACCCGAAGAATTCATATTTACCACCAACCAGCGATCGAGTTGAAACTTGAAACTTACTAAAAGTGGTTAAGGAAGCCCTTTGTCCTTTCAAGAGAAAAGTTATTAGTGCGATTTTGGTCCTGTTTGCGTTGTTGGAAGCTTCAAAGACGAATCCTATCAGATGTGCAACGGCATTCGCCTGTTTAAACGTTTTCGGATACAACAATTCAAATAGCAAATAGTTAGGCCATGTAGCGTATGAACACTATTGCTCTAACCCGAAGTCTCCTCATTCGAGTCAATCAAACAACGCAACAGAGTACGGCCTAGGCTGAGATGACGCACGTAACTAAAGAAGGGTCTCAACCTGCTTCGCAACTAAAGGCAGTTGGCGAGAGATTGTGCTGACTGGAGAGTTTTCATCTTGGTTGAGCCTAGGTCCACCGCGGATTATATGGCCACACAAAAAAAAAAAAATAATAATCGAATTGCAATTAAAGTCGCGAAATCGGAACCCCCTTAGGTTCACAACGGGAAAGGTTTTTGATTTTAGCGATGTCCAACCACACTGAAATTTGTATCTTTGAACAGTTTGCCTCTTCAGAATTCAAATCCCATTAATAGAAAATAACTTGAAATGGAATGTGAAATTTTTGTTGCACATGCGGACGTTGCTTAATATAAATTTGTCTTTTCCCACTCGAAAGATCATTCATGTTGCAGCCCCTTCCGAGTTTCGAATTTTCAGCCAAAAAAATGTCAGCCCTCCCCACATTCTCATGCCCAAGGATTTTTCCAATAATTACTTTCTTTCGAACCCAAATAAAAATAAAGCACTGTAATGTTGTCCTATTTCCCTACAAAAAGCTGGACTTCCTGAAGTACATCGAATACGCAGAATATGTTTTAAATTTATTCTCTGGTTACACGAGTTCTATATTGTTCCATACAAATGCTAGTAAATGTCCTTAGTATAAACCTACGTTAATCTACTTTAATTTGTGTGTGTGTCTTTATGTGTGCGTGAGTTTTTTGTCAATTTCAAGTGTGAATAACAGATGTCATCCTATTATGAAATACTCTATGAGAGTGGCTTTGGTACAATTATATTTGTTTATATAATTCCGTCCTATTTCTCACTAACAACAACAAATAAAAACAACGCTAAATTGAATCATTTCCTAGATAGGACAACCGAAAACCGATAAACAAACACACTATATGAGTTCTGATTAAGTCTAAGGGTATCCCCTTCACATGTACAAAGCTTCCCCCACTCATTTTCTGTCATTTTGATCTGCCGTAAGCAATGTGTAAACTGTTTGCGGATGAATATAAGACGTGTTCACACGTACCACAAGTTCCATTCTCAAAAGGTAACAGCTTTGCGCCTCTAATGCTATTTGAGAGACCCCTTTTCAAAAACAGCCCACGTGCAGAGTCATAATTTCATTGAAGAGGATTGCGATGCCCCCCGGGTGGAGGTGGTGTAAAATCAAAAACGAACGCAGCGAGAAACAAACTCGATTCTCGCTTCGCCCTCTTTCTATTTCATTTTCATCCTATTTGACTTTGGTAAAGCTAATCTTTTGTTCACTGTGTGTAAATTTCCACAACCCGGGCGCCCTTTGCCCGATTCACACTCAAAATCTCTCACTCCCCCTTCCACTCCCCACTTACACGTACAAGCATATGACGATATCGATACCGGCGAAGACGACCAGGACGATGGCAATGACGATGACGATGACGATGAGTTCAACATGCAGCAATTGAAGGGAGGTGGGCTCCGCACTCGTTCCTGCTTAATCCTTATTTTTTCGAGTTAGACTTTTTGTTCCCGACTTTTCAGCATGAATTAGAATTCCGCTCGATGTTCCGAAGGTCGATACCTTGATGTCGAACTTTCCATCTAAGCTGATTGCCTGGGCCATTAATTTGGCATGTTCAATGGTGGATTCACTTAGCCTGCAAGAAACGAGAGAAGATGGGGACTGTTTAGAAACGTTAACGTACATGAGAATAAATATTGGCTCATCGCTAGTCGACTGTGGCGGGATGGTGCTGGCGCTTTGCTGGGCATATGGCCGGGTGCATTCGGATGGAAACGGAAAAGGAATTGAATTCGCCGCATGTGGGTGAGCTTGACGAATTTAATTTGATTACGAGCATCAGACTGGAGAATATGTGCTTTTCGTGTACCTGTCATTGCGGGGAAGGGAGGCAGCCCGGTTCCTGTTCGGCTTTGGGCACAATTGTAATGGTGTTGTGTGAAACCGAAATGTATTTTGTTGGCTGTGATGCGCGTGTGTTCGTGCTCTGTGAACGTTCGCATACAGGCCGCAAGAGGAAGTCATCAATTCCCCCGGCAATGGGGTGTCATTAAGTTGGGGATTTATTTTCGGGATTATGGATTTCGAATTGGGGCAAACTGGGGAAGGATATCGCTGAAGCACTGTAGTAGGGCGATATGTGTTCATGTTTTATCACATGCCTTTCGTGTTCAATGGCTATACCTTCCATTGACTGCCTTTAATGTGATCAAATTATTTTCCTTAAGGACGTGTTTATTTTCTTTTCACGCTAGGGAGCGTTTTTATTTATATAGAGGCTTGTTATTATGTGTACACTGGTGTTAGCTTAAGTACGCACTTGAGCGGGGGCTTCGGTATCTACTCTGGAGATGTATGAGTAGAATGCTAATAAGTGCCACTGCAATCGTTGGTTGTTGTCAGAGCGTACACTGCTTCCAATCGATTAACTGAATAGACACTTCGTTGGTTTATTGTGCGACATTTAAAGGAGAAGAAAAATATTATGAAATTAATAAATCCATTTCCCCAATAGGGAAGCTACGAACAACGAAGAGCTTGGATAACATAATTCCCTTCACAACAAAAATCAAATTCAGGAGTGCAAAGGGTTCCAAGTTTCGCAAGTAGACATTCAGTAAAGAAAATCAAACAGGATTGAAAGCATGCACCAGTTGCAGAACAGGCCGCATATGACAGTGTGCATAGAGACGAGCTTTAGAGGGCCATGTCTAGTTTTGCCATTTCAAGTGAAGAAGAACCTGAAACAACATGGAGTGCGGAACTGCAGGCAGCTGGTGAAAGATCTTGCTGTCTGGGAAGGAATATTGATTGAGGCCCAGGTCCACCCCGGACTGAAGAAGAAGAAGAATTCAAGGCTAGTCGCTAATACGAGTATCCGCCCTATTATTAACTTGCTTCCGTCCTGCCAACTAAACTTTTGCACCAGTTGGGACCACTCCGCCTTCCGCCGTTCGCAGCAGTCAGTCTCATATGCACTACCCCTGACTACACAGTCTCACAAACAATTTTTCTTCAAAATTTGTTTGTTCATTGCGTAGCGCTACAGTCCGGGGACGACCTGTGACTCAACTAATATCCATTTCCAGCCAGACGATCCCTCGCCAGCTGCCTTCAATTATATACTCCAAGTTGGCTTCTTCACTTGTGTCCAGTTAAGGCTTTCCTCTGTTGTTTTGTCCGAATGGATCAGATTTGAAGACTTTCCGCGCCGTATCAGAGATATCCATAAACTCCATCTGGGTTTCTTAAAGGCGCTTTACACGGCGCGTGCCACCGAAGAGCCTTTAAACTTCATCGTTGAATCTTCGCCTCAAGACGCAATCAACGCAAATGGGACTGGAACACGCATAACTTCTCTCTGAAAATATTTAGGGCTTCCTCACACACTTTGAGGAGTGTTTCTATGCCTTTCAGCAAGGTTGGGATGATTAAAGCCAGCTTAGTCTTTTGAGAGAGGGCACTATTATTTAACTGCCTTTTGGGCCCAAAGAATCAGCGATTGGCAAAATTGATTTGGGGACTAATGTCGATGTCCTTATATACCGCGGAGTCGAGGTAGACGAAGTCCTTGACTACCTTAAAGTCTCTGCTACCTAATTTGACGCTTTGTTCGAGACCTTGAAATTTTGTGTGTGACTTTTGAAAGATTGTGCCTCTGACAATATTGTTAAAAATGATGATAAAAAATTAGCATGGCATTGCATAGCTCGGCGCTATGCACACTGCCATATTCGATTTGTATTTCTTAGGTTTCTTCCAAAGAAAATGTTGGTAAAAAGTCATAAGGAGCCGTACTTAAGCTTCTTTCTGCGTTAGGTGACAGTCGTGGATTATTATACGATCACAGATTTTCTATCGCTTGATAAATGAGACTTGCACTGGGACAAGAGATTGGAGTAACATTTATGAAGGCAAAAAGCCAGTAGGACAAAGAAGTAAAACGGAAATACGACAAGAATTTCCAAAAGAACATATACGGTGTACACATACGGTATACATATATGGTATCCATGATATGAGACATTTCATTGGACAAAAAAATTTTAAGGAATTGAGAGAGAAATTAGGCAAGATATCGTACAAAAAAAGAGTGATCGCCGTGGCGTAGTGGGTAGAGTGCGACGCTCACATGCCAAAGGGTCTAGGTTCGATTCTCAGTTCAACACTAATTTTTCTAATATTTCACGGCACCACCTCTTTCGCGCTGCTGACAACACTCAAAGAGTAATAACTGTCTAAGAAAGCTTCTCGAATTTCGCCGTTCGGAGTCGGCAAAAAACTGTAGGTCCCTTCTACTCGTGAGAGAACAGTAGCGCGCACAAGACGAGTAGTTGACGAGCAAGCTAGGCCCTGGCCCCCCTTTGGACTGAAGCGCCAACAATTATTATTATCGTACAGAAAGCCGGGCAGGAAATAGAATAAGATTATGGTAAAAATTTAAACAACCAATTAGGCATGGTAATGGAGAAAAAAAAACGGGTAAGGAATCAGGCAAAGAAATAGATTTTGAATTGAAGAATGAATTGGAAAAGAAATTCGAAATGGAATTGGACACGTAACTAAGATTGGAGAAAAAAATTACTTGATACTCGTATTTGAACAATTTTGAAATATAACGTGACACGTGACATGACGCACTGTCATGTGACTTCTTCAACATCATCCTCGAGAAGCTCGTGTGTAACTCACAGATCATCACCAGTGGCACGATCTTCTAAAAGTCAGTTCAATAACTAGCTTACGCTGATGACATTGTCGTGATTAGACGAACATAGCGAGCCGTCAATAGGGAGTTTGCTGGCATTAAAGCGGAAGCGACTAAAATGGGTTTGGCGGTAAATGAGGGAAAAACTAAGAACATGCTGTCATTAAGGAAGGACATATCGACGTCTCGGGTAGAGCGTCACACTAGGCAGTACTTCGAGGTAGTCAAGGACTTTGTCTACCTCAGCTCCGCAGTAAACATGGACAACAGCATCAGTACCGACATTAAACGCAGAATCACTCTTGTCAATCGCTGTTTCTTTGGGCTCAAGAGGCAATTGAGTTATTAAGCCCTCTCTCGAATGACTAAGCTCGCTTTTTATAACAGCTTGTACAACCCTGTTTTACTTTTTGGTGCAGAAACCTTTACGTTACTTAAAGCGGGTGAGGAAGTTTTTAGTCTTTTCGAGAGAAAAGTTTTGCGTGCGATTTTCGATCCTGTTTGCGTTGATGGCATTTCGAGGAGAAGATTTGACGAACTCTATGGGCTGTACAGCGACATGCGCCTGGTCAAGTGTCTTCGAATACAACGCTTAAGATGGCTGGGTCAAGTAGAGCGTATGGACACTTCTGCTTCTACCCGAAAAGTCTTCAAATCTAAACCATTGGGGCAACGCAACGGAGGACGGCCTAGGCTAAGGTGGCGTACACAAGTGGAGAAGAACTTAAATCAACTTTGTGTGCGGAACTGGAGGCAGCTGGCTAAAGATCGCGCTGGCTGGAGGGTCATATTGGTTAAGACCCAGGTCCATCTCGGACTGTAGCTCCACAAGAAGAAAAAGAGGAAGAAAAACGTGGTACGAGATGATGCTTAATCGGTAAATTAAAATTCTTAGACAGACACATACTCGCGTAGCTCAACTTCCACCCAAATCAACAAGAACAAAAAAAAAAAAAAAACACTGCGTTTGTTTTACCATTTTTCTGCTGACACAAGACAAAGCACTACGAGTGTTTGTGGCTTCCTCTGTGGGTAGCTAAAATCGACCATGGGGAACTTGACCCTTGCCCATGAATTTTAAGAAAGACCTCAGTGATGAATTTTTTCGTTAGGACCATGCACTGTGTATGGTGGTGAAGGAAACACACCCAAAAATACTGCATACTTTGCACCCATGTTAGCTTTACTTTGCCATATTTTTGCTTAGAAAGACGGCTAATTTCTCACAATATTTGTGATTAGGAAAGTTCAGGGGTCTTACACGAAAAACTTGTCATTTCAATTTCAGCGCTAAAAATACAAAATTTCTCAGACACCTTAAAATAGTACTTTCTAATTGCCAGAAAATACATAAGGAAATATTTGCCTGGAACCTCATAATTTAGAAAGTCGGCATTTAGATGAAGATCTCATTGTCTTTTGTATAGTCAGTTGGTAAGGTGCTTATCTCTTTCAGTCTGTTTCACCACCACTTGAAGCGCATTTAAAGCAAAAACTTAACACGCTAGTGAACTTCATACATTCTGCCCCAACTCAAATTTTATAACAATCCCCAAGAGGAAAGCTGCAGGATGCCCCTACCATATGGAATCTATTGTTTTTTTTTTAGAGAGAATTCATGATTTCAAATTCTTCACGCCCTGGGGATATTACGACAGCTGCAAAAAACAATTCAAAATTAATGTTGAAGATAATCGTTCATCTCCAATTATTCACTTAAAATCCTCTTCGTTCAAGTTTCACTCACCTCCCAGTTTGGGCCATTAATAACACAACAGGAGGAGATTTCCTCCCGAAAAACCTTCCCAGCGGCCACCTCCAAGTCAAACTCAAACAAACTTTAATCAGACACCAATGCATTATTTATTTCAACATGAGCCAAAAGCCCATGTAAGTCGATAAACCAACATCGATTGGGAAAGACAAATATTCACAATCCTGAAGTTCTCCGCCGACTGAAGTCGAATCCGAATAGCCCTCAGCCAGCATTGTTTTCTTGTTTGCCGGCATGCGAGTTCATCAAGAATAACAAATAGGATTGTGCTTCTGCACAACTCACACAAAAAGAATCATTTGCAAAGTCATTGTTTGTTCAATCAAGGAATTAGATTGTCACAAGCCGCTCTCGACTCTCAAGACGCAGGCAAATACAAGTGGACAAGCCTTGTACTCATGATCGATATTTGCTCACACCCACTTAATTACACAACAATCCAGGAGATCGGATTCCTTTCGAGAGCTAACTGCTCATACGAAGCACCCTTAAACGGACTATGCACAAGGAAAAAAACTTAAAGCGGAGAATCCTTGAGCAGACTCCTCACTGCACCAGGATGCTCAGCTTGACCCGAATATAACCCACAACCGCATTTAGGGTGTAGTATAAGTGCAATACAATGTTGCATAAGGCCTTCCCTGCTGATGGAAATTACCTCATCGTACAGCTGTGGGGATCACCTCCAGTCCGGTGGCATTTTCCCCTCCGGGACACATTCCAATTGATTTATCGCAGTGCCGGTCTAAGGACTGTTGAATTTACTGCTTTAGAGGGCAAATGTCTTTAATGCGATTTGTAAGTAAGCAGTGAACTTGCACTGTTACGATTTACCCTCTGCGCCCAGAATGTGCTGTGTAATTGCACGTATCCTAGCCGGGGAACAGCAAACACTTACCATATGGGGGCGGGCACTCTCAGACGTGTCATGCATACACGATTGAATCGGTGAAGAGGGATTATTTTCTATTGTTTTCCATGCAATGCATGTAGCAGCCATGTAACTTCTGATGAAATTTCAAAAACGCTTTGAACCCTGCAAATGCAAATCGATGTTTGATGACCGCGTTTGCTGTTTTGTGGGTTTTCTTTGTTCCTGTAAATTCTCATTCATTTACAACGTGGCGGATAAATTGGATTCGTATTTTACCTTTTTTTGTAAGAATTTCAAAATAGGTGACGCAATGAATGGGTTGGAGAAGTACCAGGCGTGTTTGATAATCATGTTGCCTTAAAACCCGACGAGGCAGCTATCACCTCGAGGAGTGCTTTCTTTCGGGTAAGGACAAAATTTGTGCGTGAAAGACAAGTTATCCGTGGATTTTTTAAAATTATAAAAAGAGATCAACGTCCATCAGTAGTTCGTTGTTTCTATTTTTTGGAAGGGAAATCGAGCAGAGAAATCAAACATCGTTTCGATACCCTATTCGGTGCCCCTTCTTGAAGCCTGTCAAGAGAATGAAAATAACAACATTATGCCGTTTTTTCAGTCATTTGAGGGAATGCGCACGATATAAGCATAAATAACTTAATGTAGGGAACTTGCATGCATGTTTGGGCACTCCGCGTTTCACATACTGTAAGATAAGTTCTACGTTTTGCAAAGCACTGCCTTAGGGCAAACTACATGAATTCCTTCCTGTGGTCTATGGGCAATGAAACATGAATTCGCAGTTGAACATATGAGATCAGGAAACAGTCACCCGAATGTGAACGTTCTTCGAAACAGTCGAAGATTCGCCTCACGAGTTGTTGTCTACATTCACTATCGCTGTTTGCTTACCTAGAACAAATGGAATACTATTTTGAGTAAGAAACTTCCTTCATTGTCAGCTTTCCCGGCCACTGTTGAAAGCAATGAAGCCGATTTTTTAATTGAAGGCTCACCGCATGGAACAGAAAACTCTTTAAAATCAGTGGGAATAGCTAGGCTTATTAAAATAGATCCAAACGAAGTCCCGATTTCATACGACGCTGTATCTAACAACACTTCACAGCCACAAAAAGCGATTGAGCTAAGCAAGGAAAAACTCCCCGATATCTTAAATGCTAAGACGAAACCAATTATTGAGTTGGAATTTAGTAATTCCGGATTTCCGGATTAAGAACTGTCAGGCAAACGACCACTCTTTATTCGTTGTCGTAGTAGTAGTAACAGCCCAATCCCCATCTATAATAATACTAATTGTTGGCGCTATAGTCCAAAGGGGGACCGGGGCCTAGCTTGCTCATCAACTACTCTTGTTGTGCGCGCTTCTGTTCTCTCACGAGTAGAAGGGACCTACAGTTTTTTGCCGACTCCGAACGGCGAAATTTGAGAAGCTTTCTTAGACAGTTATAACTCTTTGAGTGTTGTCAGCAGCTCGAAAGAGGTGGTGCCGTGAAAAATTTGAAAAATTGGTGTTGAGCTGGTAGTCGAACCTACACCCTTCGGCGTGTGAGCGTCGCACTCTACCCACTACGCCACGGCGACCACTCCCCATCTATGTTAGACCTTTAATCATAGCTTCCTGGTGGATAATCAAATCGTCAATTTACACACTAAGGAAACTCTGCGCTCAAAACTTTTACCGTGACGTGGGATATGCTGTTATTCTACTCAAACCATGGGCCGTTCGAATCCTCAGTTCCAGAAAAACAAAAGTCAACAAAATTGGCTTTGTAATGCCTTGTAAGCCAACACTGTTTCGCAGTCTCGCTGCTTAAGAAATAACGTCTAATGAAGTCCCAACAGGCTGCAACTCTCTGAGGATGCATTGGTTTTTTTATAAATCACTTCGAAGTTTTCCGTCTGCGACTACGATCTTCGTCCAAAAACTCTTTTCCAATTCGAACCCCAACCTATAACGCTAAAGGGAACGACAACGCACCTTTCACGCCTAAGTCAGTGTACGAGTAAGGGATTAGTTGAGTCTGGTCCACCAGCTTCATTTAAACCAAAATTTACTTACAAAAGCACACCCTTAGGGTCTTAAGGTTGAAAAAAAAAATTGTTAAATTTTGTCAAGATTTGAAGACAAAAAATGCAATGATAAACCTTCATTTATATAAGTGGTGCTTTGGAAATATAAATCAATCGCAGTTCAGACCTATAAGAGCAGCTAGCATTAGGCTCGGGCTTTTATCTCTTTTAATTATGACATGTCCATGCGTTGAAACTGCACGGAAAAAAAACGACAACACATATTATTCCCTTTTGTGAATTATATAAGGTGCCAAAAATCTCCATTCCGCTTTTTTGCTCTTCATTCAATGCTTCATAAATAGTGTTACAGTGATCGAATTTAGTTCGAATATGCGCCGTTTTGTTCGATAATCTTTTTCCGTCTAGACGGCAACTTCATAATACCCCCCTCGTAGAAGTCCCCCTCCTTATTTGCGAAGAACTCGGACAGCTACTTTTCACAAGCCTCTTTTGAGTTCAACTTCACACCACCAAGGGCGTTCGCCATGAACAGGAACAGATGGTAATCACTTGGCGCTATGTCCGGGCTGTACAGTGCAAGCGATAAAACCTCCCATCCGAGCTCCCGTAGCTTCTAACGAGTCATCAACGAAGTGCGTGGTCAGGCGTTGCCCCGGTGGAACACTACACCCTTCCTGTTGGCCAATTGTGGACGCTTTTGGTCGATCGCCTGCTTCAAGCGGCCCAGTTGCTCGCAGTAGATGGCAGAATTAAGCGATTGGCCATATGGGAGCAGCTCATAGTGGATGATTTCCTTCCAATCCCACCAAACACACAGCAACACACACACACTTTCCTGGCCGTCAATCCCGGCTTGGTCACTTATTGGGACGATTCACCGGCCTTTAACCGCAACTGTTTTCGCTTGATATTGTCGTATGTAATCCATTTTTCGTCACCATCCGCTTCAACAACAGGTCGATTTCATGAAGCTTTTTTTTATCTCCAGCCTCCTGCAGATGGGTTAAAATGATTTGGTGACTAACTCCCATCTTTTGCGCGATGTCACGAGATGCCACATGCTGGTCTTTTTCGTCGCCAGTCACCATGTTCTTCAAAAATGGGTCGAGTTCGTTCCGTTTCAGCAGCATACCGCAGGCGTTGATTCGGTCCAGGAGGTTTTTTTGCGTCAAATCATGCGGTACCCAAACATCAAGCTTTTTTCGTATCCAGCCTTCTGCAGATGGTTTAAAATGGTTTGGTGACTAACTCCCATCTCCTGGGAGATGTCACGAGATGCCACATGCCGGTCTTACTCGATGATTTCCATAATTCGATCGGAATTCGTCGTCACAGGTCTTCCGCCGGCTGGCTTATCCATGGTGTCGTTTTCACCGGCTCTGAATCGTCGAAACCATTCCTCCGCGGTTCGAAGTGTTAGAGTACCATCCCCCAAAACACCATTAGTCTCAAGGAACGTTTCTCAAGCGGATTTGCCTTTAACGAAGGAAAACTTTGAAATAGCGCGAATTTCGGCGTTAGTGATCTCCATGCTTACACGTCTATAACTGTTGAACCCAACATCCAAACTAATCATGGATAGCGCTGTTTTGTAGGATATGTCAATACCTGTCAAGTAATGTATAGTATTGCCAAATAGGAACTCTGTAGCGCTTTGTACATAGACGAACAATTCAAATGACAAAAAAGGCGGAAGGGAGACATTTGGCAACCTTATAGTTTAGCACTCAATGCAAAAAACAGAAAAGGCAGCATGCAATCGGAATCCCAGTTCTCAATCCTATGTGGACTTCCGATGGGTTCAGCTGGACCTTACTTAAGCACAGTTGTACAGGGACGAAGAAGTGTGCTTTTCTAGCACAATATTTGATGTTCATGCTGAGAGGCATGCCGACACTTTCAATGAAGAAGTCAAAAGATCAACTGCCGCGACGAATATTCACCCAACCAGCAGAACAGATGGAAGTTTGTATTGTTCTCAAAGCAATCAATCAAAGGCAATCAATGGAATACCCCTTCTTATCAATCTTATAAGAGCATTCCTAATCCAAGCAGAGTTCCGTTGAATAGAAATGAAAAAAAAAAAAAAATAAATTTCATTTCGGTACTTACTTGATATCGATTTCGTATCCTTTCAAATCCAAAACAGCGTTGCCGATGGCTGTAACCTGGTCCTCCTTCTTGCCAGCCAAGCTGATGCCCATCCACCGAAGCAACGGCAGCGTTGATACAAAGCAGTGAATGAAATGGGATTCAATGCGATGCTTCCGCGGCCGGTCCAGCACGAGGATACCATCGACTTTCAAGTGACTGATCGGACTGTTGCGGATGCACTTGGAAATGGTCTTCAGTGTCCTTGAAACGTCATCGAAGTGAATGACCCAATTGCAGATTTTCAGTGTATTCAGGAGTCTACATAAAAAAAACGAAATAAATTTCTGACAAGTGAATAAATTCCCCCTTGAGGAGAACTCACCCGAAGTGGGAGTGCAAGTGCTGGAAAAACCCTATTATGCATTTGTCGTCCAAAATTAATGGCGATGAGTGCGTGCTTCCTAGGCCCGACCTCGCCGGGGCGGACAAGTCCAATTCCCGCAAGCAGGGGAAGCCTCCAATGTACGGCAACAGTTGTGGACCACGTAAAATGGTTGCATCAGACACCGTGACCTGAGCACCGGCGAGCTTAAGAACCACCACCGAACGACACTCGAAGGCTCGCGACACCTTGGTGTCGCTGCGTATTAAACCGATTTGCAAGCGACAATTGGCCAGACTTAATTCTCTAATTGAAGTGAGCGATAAGAATGCTCTCATGATCGACAATGTGGATGGATTCTGAAAGAAATAGGCATTTGCAAGCTGAATTGGATAAAATCCCTGTGGTTGGTGCTTACCTCAATTCTAAAACTCCATCCGTCCAAACTGAGTAGACGTAGTGTTGAGCAGCTGGTGAGTGCACGAGCGCACATTGCTATCGCAGAGTCTTCCAGGCTCAATCTTGGTGAACCGATGCTAAGCATTTGCAGGCAGGGGGATTCACTGGCACCCAGCACTGAAGGAAGGATTTCGCTTAAACGCGAAGAGCCCTCCAGCTTGAGGGTGTGCAAAGTATTCGACAGGCGAACAGTTTCACCAAGGCACATGGAATCTTCTAAGGACAGTTGTGCCTTACTTAAGTCTAGGCCATGCAATTTTGAGTACGACTCCCTTGCGGCCAGCAAGAGGTCGTGCAGTGTTCCCGAGTTGTGTGGTCCGCCATCACAGGCTGGCGTTGGGTACCACGTTTTCGACACAACGGAGTCACAGCTTCGCTTGTCTATTGACTGCTCCAGCGGTTGACGTGGGAGTGTTGCCGAACGGCCCAGGGTGGTTGGTGGAACGAAAACACCTCGAGGCAGGGACGAAAATATGCCGGGCGCATAGGAACGCGGTGATGGGACACCGGGGAGAGATCCCTGTTTGATGAGTCCGGATGTTCCGGTACTGCTGCCACTTCCTGAACCTTTGGGTGATAAATTAAAACACAGTTGAAGGGTTTTTCGCTTTTGCACTTACCCATGCTAACTCCACTCGACGAAGGCGGATCATCTCGGGCGCCCCAGCATGAGGGCAGGGACAAGAAGCTCAAGGGCCTAGCATTGAGCAGCGAGGACAGAGCCGAAATAGCACCCCGCTCACACCTGAGATGCGGAAGCGACAATCTCGTCACGTTTGGACACTTCTCGAGAGTGGCGCAGAGCTGAACCAACTGTGATGTGCTCAATCCCAGGTCCAAGAGCAGGAAACTCAGTTTAGGCTGGCGCGGAATAGCTCTGCAGAGAGCCGCCACAACTGACTGCAACTTAAGGATGGGTGGATCCTCCTCCAGCAGCGTAAGGACCAACTCGAAATTTTCCAGTCTCGGCTTCAACAGCAATTTCGACACACAGTTCGCCAGGTAGCTGATTTCGCAGTCCTTAACTTCGGTCTCTATGAGAGACGAAACTCTCAAAGTCGATACGCTTTCGTTGAGAGCAATTGAATCGAGGAACACCTCAATTGCGTTTCGGGAATCCATGACGTTGTTCTTCTCCAGTTGGTAAATAAGTTCCAAATTTTTTAGCGTGCATGTGGGACTCTTCAGAGCCATGCCCCATCCCATCAGATCTGTCGGCACTGAACGAACCTGCACCCAGAGAGGCTTTGCCTCGAGTGGAGAGATTGGAGGATGTTTCGATATACCGAGAATATCACAAAGCGCGGCCAGATTCTCCTCAGTGCTTCCACCGGCCAAGGCTAGCGAGAAGACAATCTGCGGCGTAAGCCACAACGGGGTCAGACGGGACAGCAGTATATGGGCGCGTTCTCCCAACAGCCCCATTGCAAACTTTATGACCTTGAGGAGGTCCGCATCCAACTCGTCCCCTATTGAGAGACCAGTTATCTCCGCCGCCAGCAGCCCCGGTCTTCCCACGAGCGAGGCGATGTAGTTTGCTGCCAGGAACTCTATCATTCCCGGACAGATGGGGTTGTACACATACTCGGCCTTCTTTTTAGCCGATTTGCCCAACAAAAGACTCTTGTCTAAGCAACCCATGATGTTCGATTCCGGACAGGAGCAGTACATTCGAATCTCGGCCATGGTTATGCAGGAGCGTTTCATCTTCAGACAGAACAAAGCCAAGCGTCCCAATTCTGCTACGTTAGCAGCTGAAGTTTCCGGTGCGACGCAGTTCAAAATCGACTCGACCACATCGAGCTCCTCGGTTGGCAGGTCACCCGCCGTTGCTTCGTAAATCGCCGCCACCGCCAGACATCCCAGTGGAGTGCGTACAGCCTTGCGAAGGTTTCCGCATGCCTGAACTGTGTCCAGTAACCGTGATGGTCCTCCCCACTGGCCCCCACCCAGAAGCGAAGCCGAACGTCCCCAGGTCAGGCCTTCGTATGTGATATGTCGCTGAATGATGGGCAGCAGTTCGTTGCAGTTTGGCGAAGACGTCGTAATGATCACCCTCGCTTCTGGGAAAAGCTTTCCATCCAACAAGTCGTGCACATCGGTCGAGTATTGTTTCCCCTTTCGTTTGGGTGTCCCGCTCTTCTGATTTTCGTATCCATCCAGAATGATTAAAAGTTTGGGACCCAGTGCCTCCAGGGAGTTCCAGGCTGCAGTGAATCCACCGAATCCACTTGCAAATGGATTCAAAGGACCCTTCGGCAGGAGATCCTGGTTAAAGAAGGACTCTGTGAAAAGGGAAATTTTATGCATTCTATCTCTTACCTTTTCCACGTAGCTGGAGAAACTCCTTTTCGCTTCGGAGAGAGGAATAAATAGTGCCAGTGCAACGGGTGTTCCCTTTGCAGGCCAGGGCGGCTCCTTTGCCCACGCATGTAGGATCCTCAAGCACAGGTTGCTCCTGGATGCCCAAGTGGGGCATTCGATGAGAATTCGACGTGGCGCTTCCAGAAAACTTCCGTCCTTTGTCTGAAATTTGAACGCACTTGTAATCGAGGAAACACACACCAGGCGGAAGCGATTTCCGGTCACACCATACGATTGCAGTCTGAACGCTTTTAAGGTATGGTTGCAAAACTAACTTCGAAAGGCCTGAAATTTCTATGCGCAGACAGATGCCACAGGTTTGCTGTTAAGCGAAAATCACTTTCCCAAAAAAAATCACGTTTTCTATTCCTGACATGCCCAGAAACAATTTATGGCCGTATTCCCCTAATAAACCCCAATCGAAATTAAAGCCATCATCCCAAGTAGTCCTAAACGCTCTCCGACACACACACGCGGCCGCATGTTCGATGTACACAAACGCACAGCACAACCCAAGTCGACGGAATAATAGAAAAAAGGCTGAAAAAAAACCGTCCAAATCCTATTTGCATCCTTGTGCACAAACGAACGACCATTTAAACGGTTTAACTCGTAAACACTGGAGCCGTCCGCACACAGATATCTGTGCCTGGATTCATTTTCTATGTGTGTATTCTTTGAGCATTTCTTCGGTTAACAACTGCTAACATAAATTTCCTTTATGCGCGCATAAATTTTTGAAATTGCAAAGATGGGTGGGAATGTTAAGCCGAAAATGTACAGCAGCTGCAAAGTGGTAGAGAGGTTGGCTCGCATGTATTAGTGCGTCCATCCATATATCAAATGTATCCTTATATCATGAAGGTCTTGAGATTTCGCAACGTCTGAACGCTCCTTTCTAATTAAAACAATGCGCACATAATTTCCTATTTACCACCACGAGAGGCGGCAACACCACTCCAGCGTGAGTCGCAGTCTCCTCCACCACAGCAGCACTCTCTCACAGCGGACACGTAACGTAGACGTTGTCTTTCGCAGGATTCTCGTGCGAAAGTAATACCAACCGCCTGTTGGTTCTGGCAGGGGTGGAGATTCGTTGAATCGGAGAGACTGTGCAGAGTGCTGTGCCTTTTCTAGGCAATTTATCGATTTCAATACAACTAGGAGCAACAAATATTTTCAATTTAACACTTGAGAGAGTTCACTTGTTTCAGTTTGTCGGTGCGATACGTACGTATGCGACGACGTTGGCCACCAGTTAAGTCCTCTGTCAATGGATGGCAGAGAGGGAGGGAGCGAGGAGAGAAAGGCAGTGAAAATCAAGAACTACGCTGAGCTGGAATTTAGCGATACTAAGGCAGCATTTAATTGCTGTGGGGATACACATTTGTTGGGGATTTTCAAGAAGGCAAATTCAATTATTAACAACCTTCAGGGATAAAAGACAAGGATCCGAATTGTAGTGGGAAGTAAATTCCGCTAGACGTGAATTTATTGGGTGTACACGTTGAGGAGGGTGTACTGCTCGATTGTGTTGGGGGTGTTCACTTGTTTTCGAAATCCGGTTGCTTTGTGTTGTCCTGATTTGCCACCAGCATACAAGAAACGAAAGAGCGTTAATTTTGCCATTTTACTGCTCGTTTGTCAGGTTACACATACCACTGGTGGAAGGCGGCTATTCTCAAGTTAATCAATCGGTTGTCTTCATAAACATCAAACTTGGAGAGGGCTTATAATTAATTTTCCACTTTTCTCACCATTATCATATCCGCAGAGGATGATTCGTACCCGGGAAGTGCCGTTTTCACCGTTGTCTAGTGATTCTTATCAACTCTGACAAGTGATGAAAGGTGATGGCTCTGTGACACGTAAACTGAAGGCTAAAGGACCCAAAGGAATCCCTGATACTTGTTTATACCATAATCTGTGGCAGTCGTGTTGTTTGTTTATGGAGGGTAATTCAGATTTGGGGTTTATTTTAAATTTAAAATGGCACACTAAAATTTGAAAGGGAATTACTTCTCCCACCGATATTACAAAAAATGCATGGTTCATTTTTTATGATAACTGCTCTTTGCGTGTTGTAAGCATTCGAAAGATGTGGTGCCTTGAAAAATTAGAGGTGTTCAGCCGGGAATAGAAACTTGACCTTTTGCGTCTGACAATGCCTGAAAGTGTGCATTCGGTTAAATTTTTTTAAGAAAGTGTTAAATAAGGTACTCTACTAAATGTCTTCTCAACAAAGCCATTTTGGTTGGACTCTTTGGATCGTAGCGCAGTCTTGTTAAAACCAAAGCCCACAAGGGTTATGTACTACGGTCTCAGTTTTGATTGACGTAACGTTTTGATTTCTTAGGACCTGTGGACCAGTGATTCCTCCAGGCCATTAACCTCATTATACTTTAGATTCTTACAACAGTAATGATAGCTCTTAGTACTCGGTGGACGGCTCATCAGAACAAATATGAACATTTTGTTTACTCACTTGTCCGTTGAATCAAAAATGAGCTTCATAACCAAATAAAACTACACAATGAAACACCGGGCTTGGTTTTTTCCAGAGCTAATTCTGTAAGAATTCAAGCCATTTGGCTTCAACTCAAGCAAAAGTTAAACTTTGAAAGCTTTAAGGTCGAAAAATCGTGTGTCAAAAATTGAAGCGTGACTTCTGAGGACTTGATTTAGTTAAAATCAACACATGGTGAGGCCTGCGACAATAACAAACAGAATCTCAACCTGCCTATCTTCCTCAACCTTAGTTGAATATCGTCACGCAAGGCCCTGCCACTAAGCCCACCACAACAAAGCAGGAAACTTAATAGGCGCTTGCTCAACTGGAATTAAATCCATCTTTGAAATGTAGCACCCCTGTCAGAATAAAACACTTAAGCAACAATCCTTTCAGTGGTCGCCGTGGCGTAGTGGGTAGAGTGCGACGCTCACACGCTGAAGAGTGTAGGTACGATTCCCGGCTGAAGACCTCGAATTTTTCCCTCTTTCGAGCTGCTGACTACACTGAAAGAGTATTAATGGTCTAAAAAGAAACTTCTCAAACATCGCCGTTCGGAGTCGGCAAAAAACTGTAGGTCCCTTCTATTCGTGAGAGAACAGTAGCGCGCACAACACGAGTAGTTGATGAGCAATCTAGGCCCTGTTCCCCCTGTGGACTGTTGCCTTAACAACCGGACGAGGACACTTCAAATTTTTAAACAAAGGCATTGTTCTGGTCTCGTACATTCTTTTTGGTCACTTATGTAAATCAACTAAAACCAAACTTTACCGGCTACAAACTCAGGGCTGAACATCGCATGATGTACCGGCCTAACTCAAGGCCATACATAAGACGATGCACTGGGCCCTCTGTCATTCCATTTTTTGTACATACACATCTGTGTAAAATATTAAGTATACATCAAGTCATTCAACAGACACCATCATATTTTTTCATCGTGTTAAAAATGTCGAATTTTGTACCAGAAAGTGATGATTTGCGGAAAGCATTAATTTTTTGTTTTCATTTAAAGAAGAGTGCTGCAGAGTCGCATCGAATGCTTGTCGAGGCATATTGTGGTCATGCTCTATCAGAAGCAACATGCAAAATATGCTTTCAACGGTTCAGAAATAATGATTTTGTTGTGAGAAATGAAGAACGTGGAAGACCACCAAAAAAGTTTGAAGACGCCGAATTGCAGACGATATTGGATGGAGATGACACTTTGAGTCAAAAGCAAGTGACACAACAAACAATTTCTGACCGTTTAAAAGCTATGGGAAAGATCCAAAAGTATGGAAAATGGGTGCCACATGAATTGAATGAAAGACAGATGGAAAACCGAATAAACACTTGTGAAATTTTGCTTCAAGGACACGAAAGAAAATCGGTTTTGCATCGGATTGTTACTGGCGATGAAAAATGGATTTATTTTAAGAATCCTAAACGGAAAAAATCATGGGTTAATGTGGGACAACCATCAACATCGACTGCAAAACTAGATCGATTCGGCAAGAAGACAATGTGTGTGTTTGGTGGTACCAGAAAGTGTGCTGTACCACGAGCTCCTAAAACCTGGTGAACTGATACTGATCGCTAACGACAACAAATGACCAATTTGAACCATGCATTGATCGAGAAACGACCAGAATGGGTCAGAAGACACTGCAAGATAATTTTGCTTCCATACAATGCACCTGCACACAAAGCAAAACCGGTTCAGGATACAATCAAAACACTTGGCTGTGAGCAGCTAAACCACCCACCGTATTCACCAGACTTGGCTCCTTCCGACTACCATTTGTTTTCATCGATAGGGCACACATTGGCTGAGCAGCACTTTGAGTCCTTTGATTATTACGAAAAGTTCGAATTGGGTGTCTGATTGGCTTGCTTTAAAAGACGAACAAATTTATTGGCGTGGTATTCGTAAATTGCCAGTAAGGTGGTTAAAATATGTAGAAAACAATGGCCAATACTTTGATTACTACTTTCCCATTAATAATTAGTGTTTTATTTTCCAAAAAAAACGTTCACTTCATACCGGCATACCTGGTAAAATGTAAAGCTAAGCTGTTGTCAGCGGTGAAGAATCGATTCCTAAAGAACAATGTGTACACTATCAACTACATCTGATACTTTCGCTGATTAATATTTGTTTTTGTTCTCTTATCCCGAAATATAAAAGGCAACCCCGGTATAGTTGTTTAACAAAGTGTTGGATGTTGTCAAAACAGTCGATTATCACTGACGATCTACTACGAGAGGCTTTCGATATATTCTCGGTATCGGGGTGCACCTGTGGTTATATATCTATATTGACTTATTGATCAAGTAATACTATTACTTTAGTGCATTCATGTAAAATTTCATCAATGGTTTCCGGAACAACAAATCAGTTGTTGTACCGGAAACCATTGATGCTGTGCGCCAACTGATATTACAAGATCGTCATGTCAACTATCGTGAAATTGAGACAACCTCAGGCATTAGTGGGATCAGCGTACATTCAATACTGCATGGATATTTGACCGTCCAAAACATTTGTTTACGTTGCATCCCACACAATTTGTCAATCGCTCAAAAAAACAGCTCGTGTAGATTAGTCGAAAGAAATGCTCCAACAATGCGATCGCGGTGCTTGGAAAGCACGTCAATGACATCGTGACAGGTGATGAATCGTGGATCGACTGTATGAGTGTTTCAAAATGAGCAAAATCCAATAAGAGTTGCTAACGCACGAAGCACTTCCAAACTGGACATGTCGCAATTGTACCACTAGAACATCGCAGAACAGTCAATTCTGAGTGGTACACAGCCATTTGTTTGCCAGAAATCAAGAAAACCAAAAGCCGAAGACGGATCACTCTTCATCACGATAATGCGAGCTCTCACACATCGGCTCAATCAACTGCATTTTTGAGCACTCAAAACATCGATTTGATGAGTCATCCGCCGTATAGTCCTGACTTGGCACCGAATGACTTCTTATTTCCATACGTTTTATTCTACACCTGAAGAAGCGGTTGATGCGTTCAGAATGCATGTTTTGGAGATACCTCCATCAGAGTGGCGAAAGTGCTTCGACAATTGGTTCAAACGCATGCAAATGTGTATAGATCTTAATGGGGAATATTTTGAAAAAGAATAAAGCTCGTTTCGATGATTAATATCTGTTTTTATTCTCTAATCACCGAATATAAAAGGCAACCCTCTCATAAGAATTTTATTTTGTTTCTTAGTTCGATATCAATCGTGTCATGCAGGTCCGCAGAGAATGAATAACCTAATCTAAGCCTAGCCGATGTTTTTCCTCTTCGTTTTTTTCTAATTCTACAGCAGACGTTGTGCATAATGCCCCAAAAGGTTTGTCATATGTATCAATAATCCCTGAAAAGAACCTCACTAGGAGTCAAACTTCAGGTAGGATGAGGCTCAACAGCGACTTGGTACTTTTCATATTCGGAACATGCAGAGGTCGTTATACTTCACCAATTACCATCTCATACAGTCTTTGAGTTCTCGCATCTATCCTCTTATGTGAACAAAATGTAAACGAAATCACATTGAAAAGGGCGAGAGATGTTGTCTGGTGTAACATGTGCCAAGGGAGTTGTGAACATTGTAACACTCCTAAACTTGATTTGTAAATTTTTCACTGCCGTCACACTGTGTCTGAAAAAGAGGAGCTTCTTATAAAAAAATAAAATCCAGAAGCATTTTTTTTAAACTATAATATTTTTTAGCAGTTGAAGCGAATTTGAATGAAAGCTAAGGCATTTGTGACAATTCAAAATATGAAACAATGAGACGGCTCACACTCCGAGCGTCCCAGTTTTGACACACAAATAGTGGCACGCGGCACAACATCACTTTCAGGTTGCGTTTAAGACTCAAACTAATTGCCGGTGTAAATCGGAATCGTTAATAAACTGCTGACCTTCTTCATTCGTGCATATTTCTGACGGAATTAGCCGCTCTTGTGATTTGTTGAGCCATCGTAAATTTTTATACCGGAAATTTCAATGAATTTTGTAAAAATACCTTTCTGCTTACAGCGTCAGTTTGCTTTTAAATTCTTCCTAAACGGAAAGAACTACGTTCCCTAAAATATAAATTCTCGCTACGTCCATTAGTCCTCAGAAAGTAAGGTGTGCAGCGTAAAGCATATAAAATCATATGTCGCAGAGTGAAACGTATCGCATAAATCTGTTAACCATAAACTTACCTGAAGTGATATTAATATTTGATCAACCGTCAGTGTGTCATTAAAGCCATGCGACTGTGAGTGTAGCCTCAATTCAGGTTCCAAGCGTGCAGGACATAAAGCACCAGGCGCCACGGGTATGGCCCACGGCGGTATGATTGGCTCCTTCAGTGATAAATCCGTATAGAAAGTCCGTAAATATGTGCTGAGTCGTGCCTAAAGTGGGTATTATATATCATTTCTCATTTGATAACGAATAAAAGTGAAAGTATAACATAATAAAATAAAGAATACAGTCTGATCCTTCTGCCAATTTGTGTGGCACTCTTAACCGAACGGTTTTACGAGGACCCCACTCATCGTCAGCGGATCAAGTATTCAGCAGGAACAGTAAAGTATCTGCTTTTGACAATGGGATATAAGCAATATTGATATATAAACACGTACTTGTGGATCCCGACGGGACTCTGGAAGACATACCGGTGGGCCCGGTGGCGAGGGACACTCGAGGGATGCATACGAACCGGAAAGTTCACAATCGCTCCTGCAAGACGAAGTCTTAGGTGGGAAAATCTGCAAAGTAGAAGCAATAAAGAACATTTCATTAGTCTTCGTGTGTTTGTGTGTGTAGTGGAAAAAGTTCTGGTTTATGAACGAACGTATTGTTGGAAAAAACAACCTCAGTCGTCGCCAAAAGCGTGCAAGACTAAACAGAGCATACGAATATCCTTATTGTCTTATTTTCTGCAAAACTTGGCGTGGGCAGTAGGCGAAAGAATTGTACATCTCTTGCCCGTTTGTTGTTGTGCTTGCTATCTGGAGTGTGATTGTATTCGGCGCATCCAAAGGAGAAATATATGTTATGTTCATTTCTACGTTCTATCCACCAATTTCATATTAGAAGCCGGGCGTTGTGGGGTGTGCACTCACATCTGTTCGAGCAAGCCGAAACGGGAAACGAGCAATAAACAGTTTGCCCAGGAGAAGACAGCACCAAAACAATGACCGCACACATACACACATGTGAAGCCGGAGGCCAAGATGAAAAACTAGGAAATTGCCACATTGCTTGGGGAGTCTTTATTTGTCACTGATACTGATGAGACAGCAGCCGTGATGATGGCAGCAGCGGTAGTGGTACTGTTGGTGGTGTTGCCCGTGGTGAAAGGACAAACTTTGGGCGAACAAATTTTTGACATAGTTCCTTATTTCCGTGGACCAAAGAATTTTTCCTTATATTTGTTTGCTTTCCTTTTTCTTTGAGATAAAATGTGCACGTTGCGGATCACAGGGTATCTCGTTATTTATGAAGCTATTTTTATGTTTGAGTTTGCAGACTTTGGGGGTTTTGGGCAAACGTGATTGCGGTGCCCGTAGTTCAAGGATATAATATGAAGTGATTGAATTCAAGTCAATTTAGGATTTTTTTTTTCTTTTCATTTTGTTTGACAAGGAAATTTCCGAAAACATAGTGAATGAGAAAATTATATCATACTATGCTCAGATGAATATAAGCGCTCGGGTGTGATTGAACATATACACGGAGGGCTGTTTGTGAAATTTTACTGAAAATAGTAAAGCTAGTCAAGTTGAAAGCATAATGTCTGATATATTTATATTTAAGATCCAACATGGAATTTTGTCAGCCATCTTCTTATACGCATGAGAGACCTCCATCCTCTAACATCGCCAACTCATTAGGAGCTATTTCAAAGCGCAGACGAATTTATGGATTGATCCAACCACCTCGCTTGGATCTGCCGAGCGGTCGCCTACTCGTCAACTTGCCTTACAATCAAGGGTGTCTCTGTTCAGAAATTTCTTTTCGAATATGAAAAGGTACAACTCTAAACTAAGTGGCAAAAACTAAAAGGAAAATTCTATATCTCTTGATTACAAACAGAAATGAAATAAGACAGGGACTATGTTTTAAAATTGACATGCAAATAAGTTCAGTCGAAAGATAATCCTCTCACATTATAAATTTAGAAGAACTTCTGTCATATGACCTCCACAGTTGGCATGGTCCGAAGGTCCAATTTTTTTGCGAATATTTTTCAACTCTTGTAAAGGTTGATTTGTTAGCTATTATCTTTTTGGCAACACTGGTTTAAACAGCTGACGCACGTTTCGTGTTCTGTTTCACTGTCAAACATCTTCAGTTTGGCCTACAATTTAACCATGAATCATCTTACAAATGAACAACGGTTGCAAATCATTGAATTTTATTATCAAAATGCGTGCTCTGTTGAGAAAGTTCATCCCGCGCTTCTTCCATTTTATGGTCCAAAATGGACGAAGCTCATTTTTGGATCAATGGGTACGTAAATAAGCAGAATTGTCAATTTTGGAGTGAATATCAGCCAAAATCATTGCAAGGGCTTCCAATGCATCCAGAAAAGGTCACAGTTTGGTGCGGTTTATGAGCTGGAGGCATCAGTGGACCGTACTTCTTCAAAGATGATGCGAATCGTAACGTAACTGTAAACGGTGGGCGCTACCGTGAGATGATATCCAACTTTTTTTGGCCAAAATGCAAGAGCTTCACTTGCATAACATGTGGTTTCAACAAGGCGGTGTCACATGCCACACAGCACACGCAACAATGGACTTATTGAGAGGCGAGTTCGGTGAAAATTTTATTTCACATTCGGGACCGGTCAATTGGCCGCCCAGATTGTGCGATTTAATACCTTTAGACTATTTTTTGTGAGGCTTTGTTAAAGCTCTTGTACATACAGACAAGCCCTGTTCAATTGATGCATTTGAAGATAACATTGAAGCATTTATTCGTGAGATACCGGCCGAAATGTTGGAAAGAGTATACCAAAATTGGAATAAGTAGATGGACGGTTTGAGGCGCAGTCAAGGTCAACATTTGCAAAAATTAAATTATATGGACCGTACTATCGATTCAAATAAAGATTTCATGCATTTTTCTGAATTTTATGTGATTTTTTAACTTTCCTATAGCTTTTAAAAAATCACCCTTTATTAGAAAGCATATTTGAAAAACAAAAGCGTGAACGTACATTATGGGCGGTATATACAGCAAACCAAAAAAAATGTTGGATACTTGTGAGTCATTCATGCTCCCTTCGTTACCTTTTAGCCAAATAAGAATATTAAAATTAAATAAATTCCATATGAAAGACACTTCCTTCCTTCTTCCTGCCTGTGGCAAACAAATTTTTTTCGGCCTTTCTTTTTTTTCCTTTAAAGATACCGAAGGTAGGAATGAATGGTTCAGTATTGTCCATTTTTTTTTTTTTTTTTGTTTCATTGTATAAGATCACATATGCAGTCTAAGCAATCGATCAAAAGACGCATTTTTTGGATAATTATTATTATCATAACATCGTAAATACAATACAGTGTGTTTACTTCGAGACTGTTTCTGAACAAAATTTTTTCTATTCTCTGAGTTCTCTCTGAGTCTAGTTACAAGCAGTTACAGTGAGCTTAGTGAACGATGTGCAGTCATGCCTCACCTCTTGAGAATTTCTGCATTTCTCTTTCAGAAGTTTCTCTTTCTTTCTCTTTTCTGTATCAAAGTAACTTTTACAATTTGAAATTAAACCAATGTGCATATGCCCATTGTACGTTAAAAGTAAAAGCAATGAGACCAAAATTGCAAAGGGGACCGTGATGTTAACGGTTACTAGTAGTCCTTCACATGGAAAAGTGTTCCCACTCATGCAAGGGGCAATTTGCATTTGCAATACAGAAACCCCATAAAACAAAACAACATTTTTATTTGCTGCTCTCTAGCGGGTTTTATTAAACGAATACCGCCACACGAGGAAAAAATCTACATGCATACAGACTTATGCAACTTGGCCTATAGCATAGCATCCGCACAAAGTTCGTATGTTCCAAAATATTGAACAACTTTCCTAATCCAATTTGTACAAAAATATCCATGCACTAAAGTGGGAGATGAAGTGCATGTTATGCATGTAAACGTTTTATCTTTTAATTTTTGACACATTCGATTCCCAGGAGTTTCCAACTCAACAAAATGTGAACTCGAAAAACTTGAACTGAACTGATAATTGAATTGTATTGAACTGAAAGGGGGATTTGCCCCCCGACCGGTTAAGCGGAGGAAATTTCAAATTCAAAAATTGATTCGAATTTAATTTTATTTTTATGCGTGTAGTGTGCTTATTGCAACAGTGTGCCAAATGAATAATTGTTTCAGAAACACGGAAATGCAGAAACATCACACCTCTCCCACCGATGTAATCGGTTATATGTTCATTCTATTTAACACTAAAGCTGTAACACGCCACAAATTATTTCTCCCTTTTTAACTTCTTATTGTTTATTTGTAAAATCATACGTGGAGAGTCCATTGCACTAAATGTCAGCAGTAGTTTCTGCGTTTTAATGGTTTCAACATAGATTACAATTCTAACTGAAAGCATACCTTCTCTTGATTTCCAATATGTGTCCACAAAATTACCCTGTTTCCTGACTTGAGCCTTTCTGCCACTTACTGGGGTTACAATTCGTTCAGTTTTCAAAAGATGGCACCACATACAAGTTGTGACTTATCTTGGAAGCGATTGCCCACTACATTGGGAAGGTGTAACATTTTTCAGCAAGAAATAAACTGTATCAATGTTTGTTTCAGACAGCAGCGGTCTTTTTTAGCTCTTCGAACATGTCTTAAAATTTGTCAAAAATTAACACCATTTCTGATAAATCTTGATTTTCTCTTGTACAACAATTGCAGGACAACATCAACTCAAGCCCATAAAACGTTTGTTGAAGTATATTGTGAATCTGCTTCGACAGATAAATCATGGAGAGGGTGGTTTCGACGCTTCAAAAGTGATAATTTAAGCGTCGAATGCAAAGAGTGTCTCGTCCAGCCCAAATACATTGAGATTTTACTTAATCAAGATCGATGCTAAATGCAAAGCAAATTATTGGGAGTGATAACGCAAAGAATTTCCGTGGTGATAAAGAAATTTGAATTTGTTCAGAAGTTTGAAAATTGGATGCAGTACGAGTTCAAATGCGTCTTGAGAGTAAACAGAGGAAGGGAATTTTGCACCGGATTGTGACTATAGTTGAAGAGTGTGTACTATGATAGCCAAACTAACAAAAAATACTAGTCAACCAAAGCCGGATGAACTCATTCTATCATCGTCTACACCGACATAATAATAATAATTGTTGGCTTGGCAGTCCACAGGGGAACCAGGGCTTAACTTGCTCATCAACTACTCGTGTTGTGCGCGCTACTGTTCTTCCACGAGTAGAAGGGATCCACAGTTTTTTGCCGACTTCTAACGGTGAAATTTGAGAAGCTGTCTTAGAAAGTTATTACTCTTTGAGTGTTGTCAGCAGCTAGAAAGAATTGGTGCCATGAAAAATTCGATATGTTCAGCCGGGAATCGAACCTAGACTCTTCGGCGTGTGAGCGTCGCACTTTACCCACTACACCACGGCCATGTCTACACCGACTCAAAAGAAAAAAATTCACGGTTTAAGGGTCATGCTCTGCGTATGGTGGAACCAGAACGATGTCGTAACCTCTTCTTCTTTTTCTTCTTGTGGTGCTGCACTCCGGGGTGGACCTGGACCTCAACAAGTATGAATCTCCAGTCAGCACGATCTTTCGCTACCTGTCTTTAGTTGCGCACTCCAAGTTAGTTGAGATATTTCTCCTCTTGTCTACGCCACCTTATCCTAGGCCATCCTCTGTTGAGTTGTCCCATTGTTCTGATTCGAAAACTTTTCTCTAGAAAATACTAAGGGCTGCCTTATACGCTTCAAGTTGTATAAGGTTTCTGCACCATAAAGTAGAACTGGGATGATTAAGCTGTTATAAAAAGCGAGCTTAGTCATTCGAGAAAGGGCTTTATTACTCAATTGCCTCTTGAGCCCAAAGAAACAGTGATTGGCAAGAGTGAGTCTGCGTTTGATTTCGGTACTGATGTTGTTGTCTCTATTTACCACGGAGCCGAGGGAGGCAAAGTCCTTCACGACCTCGAAGTTTCTGCTGCCTAGTGTGACACTCTGCCCGAGACATCGATGTTGTGTGTCCTTTCTTGATAACAGCATGTACTTCGTTTTAACCTTATTAACCATTTCAGCCGCTTCCACTTCAATGCCAGCAAAAGCCTCATTGTCGGCCAGTGTTTTCGTCCAATCACATCAACGACATCAGAGTAAGTTAGCAATTGAACTGACTTCTGGAAGATCGTGCCTCTGGTGTTGACTTCTGAGTTACGCACGATTTTCTCGAGGATGATGTTAAAGAAGTCACATGACAGTGCGTCGCCTAGTCTAAGACCTTTTTTGACATTGAAGTTCTCGGTGAGTTCGTTGCTGATGTTGACGGAGCAGCGAGAGTTTCCCATCGTCATCCTACACCATCTGACAAGCTTCGTAGGAATGCCAAAACTAGACATGGCACTGTTTCGCCTGTCTCAATGCATACTGTCATGTGCGGCATTAAAATCGACGAAAAGGTGGTGACTGTCGACTTGCACTTCTTGGGTCTGTTCCAGGATCTGCTGTAATATGAAGATCTGGTCTATTGTGGACTTCCCTGGTCTGAAACCATGCTTATAGGGACCTACCAGGCTGTGGACGAGAGGTTTCAGACACAAACACAGTAAGGCAGAAAGGATCTTGTACTGGATGTTAAGGAGGCTGCTCCCCCGATAAATGGCGCAGTTAAAGGGGCAAATGACGCTGAGATTCTACTCATCGGTCATGCTTTCCTCCGACCATATCTTACAGAGGAGCTGGTGCATGCACCCAAATAAGTCATCCCCGGCTGCTTTAAATATATCTGTTGACAGCCCGTCCGCTCCAGCAGCTTTGTTCGACTTAACCTTCGATATTGCTATCGTTACTTTGTCAAAGTCGCGGAGACGGAGCTCTTGTCTGTTATCATCCAAATTGAAAAAACCTTTCTGCCTTACAGTGGAATTTGGGTCGACAGGAGTCTATAAAAATTGTCCTTCCAGATATCGTGACTATGAGCTGCTGAATCTAGGTGAAAATATTGATGGGAAACATTATCAACTGCAAGGAATGTCCAGGGCTTGTCAAGTTGGTTTGCCAACATAATAATGTCCGACCCTAGATGAGTGATATGGGAGGTCTTACTGGGAAACGCTAAAAAGGGGATCTTACACAATCCACTGAGCTCTCTTTGTCGATAACTGCCTTTTTTGACGGATGCAAAACAGTTTGAGGGTCACCGGTTCTAGTCTTTTGAAGAAATGACAAAATGGCTCAATGAATAGATGTTAGAGAAGTTTCAAGAGATGGTTTTCGAAAATTATCAGAAAGATGGAGAAAGGTACTCGCTTCCGACGGACAATACTTTGAGCGATGTATGCATTTCTTGGCTTTTTGAATAAGAAAAATTATTGCACATAAAAATCGGACCGATTTACATTGTAACTAATAACTTAGGCCTTGAGACGAGGGGTCACGAGATACGGAAGGTAATTATTAATTAATATTTTGGCTTAAAGTATTTTAAACAGTGTGCTTATCGAAGCAGGTAGGCGGAATTTAAAACACTATGCATGATAATTTCATGCAAGCGTCACCCTCGAACATTGAACTTTACAGTACCTCAAAAAGTTTGATAAATTTTGAATGTGTTTTCTTCAAAACTTTTGACAATATAAATGGTTGACCAATTGTACCGACCGTTGCCGTAAAACTTACGATAAGGCAGTCAATCCATTTTCCTTCTTAGTGAAGAGTGGTGTCTGCATAATTTCCTGCCCGAAATTGTTTTCCCGCAGACACAGTCAATTTTTAAAGAAAGTTTTCTAATGCACACATTTTGTTATAAGCCCCGAGAATACCCAAACCAAGCGTATGCAGATAAGATCTATGTTGGTCGCTCCCCACTGCGAAAAGAAACAGTGCAGAGTTGAGCTTTCAGTTAGACCCGACATTGTTAGCTAATTTCGTTTACGTGAAGTTTCTGCCGGCAGAGTACACATAAGTACACTTCAGATTCAAGAAAAATGAATTCCCAAGAAGTTTCTTATTTATTCACAGACAACATTTACATACTCTTAATTAGGGGTGAATAATTAAAACACAGCGGCGGAGGAGAGAAAATAGTCGTTTGGCTTTCGCAGATCAAATGTCTGCGCACGCAAGGCTCCGTTTAATTTCTGACCTTGGACGCTTGAAAAGTTGACAAAGTCCCTAGGGGAAAGCGAAAGCGTTTCAGGTACCGCGCCTTATACAACCACTCGGGCTCACTTGAAGCTCTAGTTAATAGCAAACAGCTGCTGTGTATCCTAAATATTCATCAACTTTGCACAAAATTACACAGCAATTACAAAAATTCTTCAGCCTTAAGTAAGACGCAGTGTCTCAGAGGCGATAAGCGGGGTTGGCAAACACTCTCCCGTTTACACACACCGAGTGAAGTTGAGTGCTGTCGGTGGAGTAGGCGTCAAATCGACAAAGCGCCTTATGTAGCAACACGGATGTGATACTGATGACGATGATGAGTCCCCTTACTCGAGCCACCCTCATCCACTGTCACCGCCTGACGCAAGGGCGCAGATTTGTATTGCATTTTTTTTGTTGGCGGGTTTTGAAGAGATTTATGCTACGTACTCTACGTCGGCATCTGCCGATGTTGAGGCGGGCTGAAAAATGTTTATAGATTGATTATTGTGGCTGAAGTTGGGGGATGATTGCTATGGCGATGGCGGATGGTTGGTGGTGCGGCTGGGTGAAAAGGAGGCTAAAATATTGGCAATTTGATCCTGTTAAATACTCTCCGCATTATTCAACGACGGACTCGTGTTTCTTTTTGTGTAATCTACGCCGAATGAAGGGCTATTCAATATTCATTTGATAGATTTAATTGTGAAGTAATTGGTTCGGCATGAGTGCGCAGTCGGCGTGGATTTGGGCTGAATTTGAGAGCCATACTTTCGGGTATTAAATTCTTGTGTTATTTTAAAGCGTTCAGAGGTTGGGTGTTAATTTAATTCCTGCGGGTGGTGATGTTTGTGCGACCCGTTGAGCTTATGGAATGAAAATTCATTATCTTTTAATGTTTAAAATTACCTGCCGTGAGTTGGTATAAATGTCGAAATGAAAGGAGTCATGAACTCTGAAAGGACACCCCTGGGGATGTTTAAGTGGGGTAAATGCCAACAGGAATGTCGGAGGTCAGTGGTGGTTTGTTACCAAGGCTGAGTTGACATTTTTGAATGTGGCTCTGCTTGGAGAGGGGAAGTCATTGTGTTAAGTTTTCACTTTTTTTTTATAGTCACTGATAAATTTTTCGCAAAGATTAGTGCCTCGAAAGTCTTTGCATGAATTGCTTCACTTAAAGTGCGTAACGTCACCAGCTGGTAGATAATATGACGGTTTTGAGCGATTGGATAGAGGATTACCGCTAAAATATGAGGACCGAAATTGCAGAGAAAAAACTAAGAGTATCATCACCGTCTATAAACAAAAGCAAAAATGTTTATGCTATAAGGGGGAGTTCTATTAAATTGCAAACAACTTTGCTGTCAGCAGATTGTAGTGGTTCTCATTGAAGACGGGTTATGTAGATAGAGTGATGAATAGGTACAAGAGCACAATCCTCACTACCTCCACAACCGCCAAGGCGTAAGTTAAATCGCATTCCTAGGGATATTTTACGTAAAACTTTATTTGTGGTTGTTTCCCTTATATTTGAACCAAACCTAAGCGGCCCGACGTCCACCTCCTATCCAATCAGCATTTCAATTTACGCTAACCTGCTTCTTCTTCTTCTTGTGACGCTACAGTCCGGGGTGGACCTAAGCCTCAACCTACAAGCCTCTCCAGCCAGCACGATCTTTCGCCAACTGTCTCAAGTTCCGCACTTCAAGTTGGTTGAGATCCTTCTCCACTTGTGTGAGCCACCTTACGCTAGGTCGTCCTCTGTTTCGTTGTCCCAATGGCACGGATTGAAAGACTTTTCGGGCCGGAGCAGTGGTGTCCATGCGCTCTACATGGCCTAGCCATCTTAAGCGTTGAATCCGTAGACGCATGATCAGGCGCTTGTCGCTGTATAACCCATAGAGTTCGTCATTAAATGTTCTCTTCCAGATGCCATCAATGCAAACAGGACCAAAAATCGCACGCAAAACTTTTCTCTCGAAAAGACTAAGGGCTTGCTCATCCACTTTTGCTAACATACAAGTTTCCGTGCCATAAAGTAGGACTGGGATGATCAGGCTGTTTTATAAAGCGAGCTTAATCCTTCAAGAGAGGACTTGATTACTCAATCGCCTCTTGAGCCCAAAGAAACAGCGATTGGCAAGAGTGATTCTGCGTTTGATTTCGGTACTGATATTGTTTTCTCTGCTTACCGCGGAGTGACTGCCGCGAATTTTCTGCTGGCTGGTGTGACGCTCTATCCGAGACGTCGAGTTGTGTGTCCTTCCTTGATAGCAGCATGTACTTAGTCTTGCCCTCAAACCAGCAACGGCTTTAAAATGTGGAACCTGGGTGTCCATTGTATTCTGAATTTGATTGAATAGATGGTTGAAGACTCTTAATACGACTTTTAGCTTCTTTCAAAGGTAAAGGCATTCAAGAGAGAATTATAAGATAGCTGCATATGTGTGCAATTGTTCCAAATTCTGACCATTAAGGCAACACCACGGAGAATATTGCAAGATAAAGACGAAGCAAAACTAATTGCGTCTTCCAAAAGGTCGAACCGATGCCAAGTTCCACCAGAATCAAACATGGGTGCCATCGATTCTTCTGTTAGAGTAGTCTATACATGCATGGAACGCACATTCGAGTTAAGTTAGCAATGCACGCTCTGGCTTTCTCATATTTCATTGCTTGTGACACACCTGAACTAATATCGAATTCTTCATAGCTAACTGCTGCAGGATTTATGTTTGTAGGTACCAATCACGAACGGAGAAGAAATTGAATTAGTTTGACACTTCCATTGTCACAGCACAACTTACTTACACCTTATACCTTCTTGATACCAACATTCTGCAGTTTATCCAGATTTCTGACATCAAGAAATGCATGCGAGTGGATTTCTGATCATAGGCTGCCCCTAGCGACATTCAAAGCCACTCGGTCTTGCTTTGAATGTAGCTCGGTATTGCTTTTTTATGCATAACGTCATTAAATCTTAACTAACCAGCCTGTCACCCGAACTGCGGCAGCAAACTTTGAAGAACAAGCGATGGAAGCCTTACATTCACCCTTTCTGTTTATGTTTCTCTTCACCTTCGAACCAAACTCTCATTGTAATAAAAACAATGACTTTGCGCCTTAAAACTCAAAATCCAAAATGACTAAGCCAATAAACTGCATAGGCGTTGAAGTGTGAAACGAGGAAGAGATGCTGCCATGGGGGGTTTAATTCGTTCTGCGTACGAGTATAGCGTGACAGCCCCAGGAAACGCATTCAGGTTCTTCTTTTCCGTTTCCTAAGCTCCTACAAAAGTCGTTGTGCATAAATAAGGGTACGGAGCATCGGCGTGTTATTGCAAAACGCAGTTCTATAAAAATTCGGCACAGCACAACACGAGTATGATTTTTTTTTACTAACTTTCTGGAACAGTGTTATACAGTGGCTACTAAAACAGTTAGTGGTGTGTTTTATTTTTTTATTTATTTTTATCAGAGGTCTTCCCAAGCAAAGTGACGAACTTCTAAAATACTCCACAGATATATTTTTCTAAATTCAGTTAGTCATAATGAGAATGGATTTTTAAAGCGCAACTGATTCAAGTAAACCTGACCGGACGTCCACTGAAGACATTCGCTACTACGGAGGTTGCTCTTTATATTTAGGGATTGTGCAACCCTTGTGTTGCAATTTGGCAACTGCCAGCTCTATCGTAAAGTTTGACATTTTTGAGGTTATACGTACTCAGAACATTTTGACACACGAGCGCTATTTGTGTTGTTAACAGTAACTTAAAGATTAATTTCGTCCCAAATATGGAATTAAATTGTGAAAATTTTCGTGCAATTATTTTTTACAACTTCCGACGTGGATTAACTCAACAACAGTGCATCGATGAACTTAATTGAATTTTTGGTGCTAAAGCTCCATCAAGGACCTGTGTTTATCGATGGTATGGTGTATTGAACCGAGGTCGTAGTTCACTCCAAGACGAATTTCGTGACGTTCGTTCAAAATCAGTTGTTGTTCCGGAAACCATTGATGCTGTGGGTCAACTGATATTGCGAGATCGTCATGTGGCCTATCTTGAAATTGAGACAACCATAGGCATTAGTGGGACCAGCATTCATTCAATATTGCATGAACATTTGACCGTAAAAAAAATTTGTTCGCGTTAGATCCCATACAATTTGTCAATCGCTCAAAAAACATCTCGTCTTGATTGGTTGAAAGAAATGCCCCAAAAATACGATCGCGGTGCTTTGAAAGACGTCTATGACATCGTGACAGGTGATGAATCGTGGATTAACGCGTATGAGCCCGCAAGTAAACAGCAGTCGACTGTATGGGTGTTTCAAATTGAGCCAAATCCAACAAAAGTTGCTCGCGCACGAAGCACTTCCAAGCAAATGGTCGCCTGTTTTGTTGAAAAAGCTGAACATGTTGCAACCGTTCCACTAGATCAATGCAGAACAGTTAATTCTGAGTGGTACACAACCTTTTGTTTGCCAGTTGTCTTCCCAGAAATCAGAAAAACCAACCACCGAAGATGGACCACTCTTCACCACGACAATGCTCTCACACATCAGCTCAAACAACTGCATTATTGAGCACTCAAAACATCGATTTGATGAATCATCCGCTGTATAGTCCTGACTTGGCACTGAATAACTTTTTTTTACGTATAAAATAAAATGAGAGGTCAACGTTTTTCGACACTTGAAGAAACGGTTAATGCGTTCAGAATGCATGTTTTGGAGATACCTCAATCAAAGTGGCAAAAGTGCTTCGACAATTGGTTCAAACGCATTCAAAACTGTACAGATCTTAATGGGAAATATTTTGAAAAACAATAAAGCTATTTTCGATGATTAATATTTCTTTTTGTTCTCTAATCCCGAAATATAAGAGGCAAACCTCGTACATGTTTTTTGTCCGGGCAAATTCCCCAATTTCTCCCAGCAATGAATAATTTCAATCAATCAATATTTGCAAAACTTGTAATGAAGCGCGGTAACCGCATGAGTGGAAACGGAACTAAGCCATGAGTTGTTGATAAAGAATAAATTGAAAAATCCATCGTCGTGCACATCTGTGTTCTGTCCGTTGCATTCGAACCATTTTAAAACACATCAGTAAGCTTTTAAAATCGTTAATATATATTGAAAAAGCGTGTTTTCTAACTGCATCGTCCTGTTCCAACGACTGTTTTTAATTGGTGCCCGCTTCATTATTTGTGGGGCGATGGAGTAGTGGTTAGAGTGCGACACTCATACTCTGAAGGTACAGGTTCGATTTCCGGCACTACCACTCTCGAGCTGACAACATTCAAAAAGTACTGTCTAAGAAAAAACTTGTTAAACTTTGCCGTTCGGAATTAGGAAAAACCAGTGGGCCCCTTCTACTCGTGAGGGAACAGTAGCGCACACAACACGAGTAGTTGATGACCAAGCTAGGCCCTGGTCGCCTGGGACTGTCGCGTCATCCAATTATCATTAAAGGGATTATTTGGGGACCGGGATTGAGTTACAACATGGGCCGAAAGTAAAGTGGAAAAAAGGAAGAAGCGGTGACTACGAGTATACCACGGAAATACTTTTTGGATTATCTTGCTTTATGCATTTGTATGTCTTTTGATCATTCCCTGGTTTTATTGAAAAACAACAGTGACCAAAAAAGCCGACGAAGGAAAGACAGTTTCCCCTGCATAATAATAATTAATTTGGTCAATTTCAACAAATAACTTTTGATCATTCCCTTTAAGAAATCTTTCGGTAGTTGGAATAGATAAACAATTTGATTGGCCTTGCGCAATTAAAACTTAAAGCCAAAGACTACAAATGAAAGTAGAAGTGTCCTGTCTTTATTTTTAGAAGGGCTTGATATCCAAAAAATGGTTAAATACAAAAGCATATTGCCACCACTACTGTTTTCGTGGGTATCAGCGTGACACTCCATGCAGCATTGACAGTCGGAAACTATCGCAATCGATTGTCTACGAGCCATAAACCTTGATCCCGTTGAATAGGCCGACTAACGTTTGTGCTTTCACAGACCCACAATCTAAAAGCAAAGGCACCTAAAGTGATGCAAAGGTATAAAAGCAAAATCTAAAGATTCTAGCAGTTTTAAAAATTGCGTCCAACTGAAGTTTGTCGGGCAGAACGTGGAAAAAGTAAACAGCATCCTCTGTTAAGAAGTGTCAACCTGGTACACGGCGGTGACAGCGAACTGAATAGTGGAGCGAATTGGATTCAGGAAGGCTAATTTTATTCACTTTTCAGTCGGGAAAAGTGAGACTGTTGCGCTCCAACGTGGAAATGGTGCTGCTTTATGGATGCAACACATGGAAATTAGCCACCATTTTCACACGAAAGTTCCATTTTTAACCGAACAGTGTACCGAACTAGGAATAGTACCTGATAACTGTCCAAAAACCGAAGGATAAAGTGACTGAGGAAGGAACACACACTACAGTGTAAAGAACGTCAGGGGGTTTCCACTTGTCCTTGTGGGCAAAGCAAAAGCAGCCGTAGACAAGCAGGGCGCAGTATATGTGCATAGAAATAATTTTTTTTGGATACTCTTATAAAATGAAACAGCTTGCTATCGTAGTTAGCGCTTCTATGGTTTTTAGGACATAACAACTTATCATAATGCCAAATGTCGTAAGCACAGGAACATATATCGAAGCAGGAACTTAGAAGCTGCAGTAAATTTTTAATTCGGCCCGTTTTCAAAAGTTGGCGCCAAGTTGTGCCTAATCATGTAAGCGTTAAACAACTTTATGAGAAAGATATGATATTTGTCAATAGTAGGGTAGGCACATAAGCCACAACATGTACTTAGTAGCTGCTGTTAATTTTCTGTGAGTATAGCAATTACCATACACATTATTTAATTACTGCAACAAACCTAGGCTCATTAAACTTGTGTGGGTTTCCATTTAAAAAGAGGTTTAAGTTCTTCTGTCTTGAAAGGACGAAGAAGTACCTCAGATTAAATTGATCGGGTGGAGGGTAGAGGGGACTGAGAGTTGGTAGAAGAGCCAGACCACAATCTTGACACGGAAGGGTGGATATGAAAAACAGCTTTTTCTTCAAATAGTTTAACAACGTGAATTAGAATGTTAAACAAGGGCACACGCAATATTTTTTCAGTTAGTTCACGAAAACACGACACCACTCTCCCTCGACTAAGTCTTATTAATTTTGCAAACCAATATCACAAACAATTTAAAATTCTTCCCATTCCCTTGAACTCAAAATGTTCACCCAGCGCCATGTTTTTAATTTCAGGAAAACCCAAAATAGCAGCACAAATTTGTGAAAATGTGTAACACCCCTTGAATGTCTAAATCAACTGGCAACCTATTACACACTATAATCTGACAAAAGTCGTCATGCGAATCATTTATTTCGACTGTCACTTCGTAACCAGGGGAACCATTAAGCTAAATACCCAAAACCGTCCCAAAACAGAGATTACTATGTAATAACATATTCAAAGCAACAACCTCATTCTGAAGCGATCATCATCACACAGACAAAGTCGGAGTAGTTTCGCAGAACCACCTCCCCAGAGTTTCATTTTGCAAAAATTTAGGGCACCAGTACGCACATACACAGTGCCCCGAAGATGTGTCGTGAAGCATATTTTTGATGAAAATCTATCCCACACACCACACACATTGCCATTCTGAATGTCTCCGTTCGCCTATCGAAAATAACAACTCCGCCACTTGAAACAATTTATTTCGCTTGAATTGTGAAGCATTCGCCTTCTCTTCTCGTTCGCATTTACATCCGATTTCATCTGGTGCCCTTCAGACGTCTCTTAGTTATGTTGAGAGCTATACATTAGCCAGGAATTGAAACTCCCTCCACTTTTGAGAGTCGAGTCCTCTGGGGAAGTATATACTTGCGGGAGCAAGAGAATCTCTGGTTTGATCCTGCGACCAGTCAACGGATGCCGCCTGACTTGCAATTTCGTTTCTCCGCACAGCCACCAATACACGTATGTCAGGAGCTATGTTGATGGTCATCTCTTTTGAGTGTCTCTTGCCCCTTAGGGAGGTGGGGGGACAATTTTTGATCAGTCATTTTCCTGTGCTCCTCATTCTCTTGCATTTTAAGCTGGAATGCCATACAACCATTACTTGTGTGGTCCTCAAGGTGTACTCAACCAAAAAAATGCTCCATTTACAGCAAGCAACACACACATACAGACGGATGAGTAGGGCAAGAGCCAATGTCACCCGTTGGACCATCCAAGCTCACCGTCAACCTACAGCCATTACGGAAACGAGGGGGTTTTATTTTTAAATATTTTTATAACAAACTTTATGAGGACGCCACCCCAGCGAGACTTTATGCTCCGCAACGAGGACCGTCCAAACATAAAGTACCAACAAAGTGAATAGGATATAAAGGGGCGCTCGCACAACAAGGTACCAATGTATCTTTTTATTTGACTATTTGTGGAATTTATTTTGCATGAAATTAAATGCACAGTAGGATGGATCTCTGCTCCGCCGACGCCATGCACGCAACTGCTGTAGGGGATACTGACCACTTAACGACAACACTGCTGTCTTGAATTTGGTTTCCCCCGATAAGTGGGAGTTGAATGAAATACATTGAATTGATTGTTTTCAGCAAAACGCGTTAAACTAGCTTTTGAAAGTAGCTTCTGTGGGAATTTAATGTGTGAAAAAAAAGACCATTAAGCCGGCTTCAAATTAAACCAAAAATGAATAAAGATATGGGATTATACTGAATTTGGACGACTAAAAATTGAGTATTTAGAATTGTTTATTCAATAATATACTGAGACTTTTTAACCTTTTAGATACTAACCGTTCATTGAGTTGACTGAAATCATAGCAGTGGAAGAGTTACAGCAGAGTTTTTGGCTGCGACTTATGTGATTGTTCCACTTAAGGTATAAAATTATTGCTCAATACGTGTGCACGTTGAGTTATTCCGAATTACGTCAAGATACAAATTTCTCGATAGGGAACATTTGTTGTGAACAAGCCCGTATTTTTTGTTTTGTTTGCTATGACATCTGTGAAAAATATTTAGAACACATCAAATTATTGAACAGACAACACCATATTTTTTCATCGTGTTAAAAATGTCGAATTTTGTACCAGAAAGTGATGATTTGCGGAAAGCATCAATTTTTTGTTTTCATTTGAAGAAAAGTGCTGCAGAGCCGCATCGAATGCTTGTCGAGGCATATGGTGATCATGCTCTATCAGAAGCAACATGCAAAAGATGGTTTCAACGGTTCAGAAATAATGATTTTGATGTGAGAAATGAATAACGTGGAAGACCACCAAAAAAGTTTAAAAGACGACGAATTGCAAACGATATTGGATGGCGATGACACTTTGAGTCAAAAGCAAATGGCAGCAATGCAAAATGTTGCACAACAAGCAATTTCTGGCCATTCAAAAGCTATGGGAAAGATCCAAAAGTGAGGAAAATGGGTGCCACATGAATTGAATGAAAGACAGATGGAAAACCGAAAAATCACAAATTTTGCTTCAAAGACACAAAAGAAAATCGGTTTTGCATCGGATTGTTACTGGCGATGCAAAATGGATTTATTGTAAGAATCCCAAACGGAAAAAACCATGGGATAATCTGGGACAACCATCAACATCGACTGCAAAACCAGATCGATTCGGCAAGAAGACAATGCCCATGTGTTTGGTGGGACCAGAAAGGTGTGCTGTACCACGAGCTCCTAAAACCTGGTGAAACCGTTAATAGTGATCGCTACCGACAACAAATGATCAATTTGAACCATGCATTGATCGAGAAACGACCAGAATGGTTCAGAAGACACGGCAAGGTAATTTGGCTCCTGACAATGCAGCTCTGCACAAATCAAAACCGGTTCAGGATACAATCAAAACACTTGGCTAGGAGCAGCTTCCCTACCCGCCGTATTCACCAGACTTGGCTCCTTCCGACTACCATTTGTTTTCATCGATGGAACACGCATTGGCTGAGCAGCACTTTGATTCCTACGAGGAGGTCGAAAATTTGGTGTCTGATTGGTTTGCTTTCAAGGACGAACAATTTTATTGGCGTAGTATTCACAAATTGCCATAAAGGTGCTCAAAATGTGTAGAAAACAATGGCCAATACTTTGAATAAAATGTTTTTACTTTCACATTAATAATTAGTGTTTTATTTTCAAAAAAAAAAAAAACTCATTTCATACCGGTATACCTGGTATACCTAAACTTCTCAACCTTTTAGATACTAACCGTTTATTGAGTGTACTGAAATCATAGCAGTGTAAGAGTTACAGCAGAGTTTTGAGCTGCGACTCATGTGATTGTTCCACTTAAGGTATGAAATTATTGCTCAATACGTTTGCACATTGAATTATTTCGAATTAGGCAATATGTATACTAGTAAATACCACAAATATATGAAAGAACGTTTGGGCTTTATCTGGTTTGTTCTATTACTGTTGCAGCTGCTGTAATTCAACAAAATACATATAACAGTACTTTCTTAGCATAGAAAAGGAGTAAACGAAATAAGATCAATATATTGAGTGATGAAACTCAGTCTGTTGTAGTATATTGATCTGTTCGGAGGTATTTTTTTCGCGTTTTGTCGAGTTTTTATTGTAATGGAATCGTCACACAAAATGTTGCCCCTTGAATCTAACTCAACAGAGTCCCAAATTTAAGAACGATGGGAAAAGTTATGCTGAGATAACCCCACTTATTGGTAGAGCACGATCAACATTTCAATATGCCCTAAAACCAAATATGAAAAACATAAAGGGTTTGAAATGGCTCCAGGAAGAGGTCGAAAATTGATAATCGAGCATGTGAAACGGACAACCGAAGGGATGAGCAAAATTGACCCGAAGTTAAGCGCTCCAAAAATAACTGCTGAAATCAAAGAAAGTTATGCAATATCACTTGACTCTCAGACTATGCGCAATGGCTCGCATTCTAGGGATAAAATGGTCGTAAGATAAGGAAAAACAACCTTCCATCTTAAATGCAAATGTTGAAAAGCGTTTTAACTATGCAAATATGGGCGTTTCAAAGCCAGATGAATTCTGAAAGAATGTAATATTCGTTGACGAGAGTTCAATGATTTTGGGTGAGACGTTCGAAAGTTTATATGGAGAAAACCAAACACTGTTAAACCAACAAACTTTGAAACACGGAGGCGGAAGCTTCATGTTTTGGGGAGCTATGGGAGCTGGAGAAGTGGGTAATTCAGTTTTTATGGAGGGCAGTGGACAAATACAAATATTTACAAATTTAAAAAAAAATCTTTAAATCTTTAAAAAAAAATCCTAAAGCCAGTGCTACTAAAATTGGATTAAATGTCGGGTTTATGTTAGTTCAAGATAACAATCCCAAACATTCCCCACTGCTATTTAAGGAGTTTGTTTCTTTACAATATGAAAACAAAGTTGCCTCATTCTCCCCAGTTCCCAGACCTTTGCCCCATCGAACATATTTGGGATTATTTGGAGAAAAAGATCCGGAAATCTAAAATAACATATCACTCAAGAAGTCACGGGGCTAACCAATAAAACCACGTTTTCTAGACAAAATTGCACTTTACTCATCGACATAGTGATACAATAAGTCCAATGCCGTTCCAACATTTGGATACATTTTTTATAAAACGATTTACTTTTGGCCTCAAAATAGGCTTAAGTTTCGGCGATCACATCCGCATTCGAGGCATATTTATTTTTTTCAGCGAGCGTCCTTTTGAGGTTCCTAGCAATTTAAAGTCCATTTCATGCAATCTGGCCAGGGTAGCCAACGACTTGTGACACGGTGCATTGTCTTGGTGGAAGAAAAATGTTTTCTTCTTCATATGGGACCGTTTTTTTTTGCAATTTCTTCCTTCATATGCATGGCTGCTGTCCACTCCGCTGGTTGCCTATTTGACTCTGAATTGTAGTGGTGGATCCATGTTTCATCCAAAAAATTCTGTCTATTCTGACGAAATAGCCCTAAACATTCTTTCAGAATAATCGATGCGTTGTTGTTGTTGGTCTATTGTGAGCAAACGTGGCACCTATTTCAAAAACAGTTCAGTGAGGAGTGTGTAACGGTTCTGGCGGGAGCCAGAAAAGCATTCGATGTGGCAAGGAGTTTATTTTACAGAAGCTGCCTTGATTCCTGAGTGAAGGTTATCTGTTACACGGTGTATGGCTGCCCGGTGTGTTTCAACTGAAGTCCTTCCCAGATGGAACACATGAAGAGGCAATATTTTCGGGGGTACCTTAAGGTGTAAAGATACCTAGAGTCTAAGTACAAGAACATCTATGCTAATGAAATCTTGTGGAACGTTACACAACGTGAAAAGGCAGAATTTTATTATTCAGTTGATTTGAAGGCATATTGCAATGACACCGAAAACGAGCTGATATTCCGAGCTTTCTACATAAACGACGCATACCATGTGAGCGTGATTCATTCACTTTTCGCCAGAAGTTTTCTTGTGTCGAACTGACTGATCTAGAGAGCAAATGGAAGTCCACTTCTTTATTACGTAGTAAGACTGCTAGCAGACAAGCGGCTGCTTTGTGAGAGTAACGTAGGAACCGTATGTCCGGGTGATGTTTGGTTTCTAAATTCATCCCCATACGCGACAGAAGAGAGCGGGAAAGACATTTTGTTTTCCACAGACATAGTGGCCGCCGTGGCGTAGTGCGTTGAGTGCGACAATCTTTCGAGCGCTGACAACACTCAAAGAGTAATAATTGTCTAAGAAAAAGTTTCTTAAACTTCGTCGTTTGGAGTCCGCAAAAGACTGAAGGTCTACTTGCGAGGGAACAGAAGTGCGCACAACACGGGTAGTTGATAAGCAAGCTAGACCCTGGTTCCCTGTGCACTGTGGCTTCTGACGAGTCATCAATGAAGTGTGTGGTCTGCCGTTGTCCTGGTGGAACACTACACCCTTCCTGTTGGCCAATTTTAGACACTTCTGCCCAGTTGTGCGCAGTAGATGGTCTAATCAAGCGTCATATGGGAGCAGCTCATAGTGGATGATTCCCTTAAAATCCCACTAAAGACACAGCAAAACCTTCCTGGCCGTTAATCCTGTCTTGGCCACTGTTTGGGACGATCCACCGACCTTCAACCACAACCGTTTTCGCTTGATATTGTCGTACGTGATCCATTTTTCGTCGTCAGTCACCATCCTCTTCAAAAATGGGTCGATTTTGTTCCGTTTCAGCAGCATATCGCAGGCGTTAATTCGGTCCAGAAGGGTTTTTTACGTCAAATCATGCGCCACCCAAACATCGAGCTTTTTTTGTCTCCAGCCTCCTGCAGATGGTTTAAAATGGTTTGGTGACTAACTCCCATCTCCTGGGTGATGTCACGAGTCACGAGTCACGAGTGAATTGTCGAAACCTTTCCTCTGTGGTTCGAAGTGATAGAGTACCATAACCCCAAAACACCATTAGTCTCACGGGACGTTTTTCTAGCGGATTTACCTTTAACGAAGGAAAACTTTACAATAGCGCGAATTTCAGTGTTAGTGAACTCCATGCTTACACGTCTATAACTGTTGAACCCAACATCCAACTAATCATGCATAGCGTCGTTTTGTAGGCTATGTCAAGACCGTTCAAATGATGTATAGCAACGCACCTTCGCATGTGGTCGGAGCGAAAGACATGTCACGGAAATGTAGCAAGAAACCGAACATTGTTTCCGTACACGAAGGTTTTTGAATTATTATTCCAACTGGTGACAACACAACCCAAAATTGTACGTGAATGGACTGCGAAGTGAGCTGCATAAGCACTGAACATAATTGTCATAGATAATTGCCGAAGACATACCCAGCAGGGGAATGTAACTAAAATGTATGGCATTTGTTCGAAACAAAGCTGTGTCACGTTTACTTTAGTTGGTTATTCAGGAATTTCAGGCTATTTCCTCTTCTTTATGACTGAGAATTCCGGAGTATGATGTGTTTGGAGACAAGGAGACTCACGCTTTGGAGATGGCGTCAGGTTTGTGGAAATTAGAACAATATCAGACGAGGGAAATAATCGTGATCAAGTTGTACAAAGAACGAAACGTGTGAATCTGCTGATGCTAACAGACCCATTTTTTGAGGAAGCTTGACTGGTAGTGACGGATTGACCAGAAGCTATATTCTGGTGCCACGGGAAGTCAGGAGCCTGTGGAACTTCGGTTTCTGCCTGACCGAACGGTAGGCCCCCTTGTGGGAGTATCGTGGTGGCTGTGGTTTACCACCTTACATCGCGGGTAGAGGCGAGGTTAGAGTACTGTGCTGATTTGTCTAGTTTTTGTTCATCCTGAGCTACGTAAAGTGGTAAGGGGACTATCGTGGCTCAGTATGGAGTTGTATTCTCCAGAGCGGCAGAGATTTTAGGATGGCATCGCATCAAATCAAGGTGGAATGATTGTCCCTAAGTCATGATCTCAATTTGGTACTTGGGTTACTAAAGCGTTTAGTCTTGCGTTATCCATGACTCTCGGGAAAATGGACCCCGTAAATATAAGCCGTTAAGGCAGGTGATCACGTAAAACCAAGTCCCACATCTGATCATTTCACCGGACACGGGTGAAGTATAAGGCTGCTCACTGACAATTTGAAGGTAAGGTTGCGTGTGTATATTACACCTCTCTAATTGGTCTCATCTACACCGAGCACAGAGACGACTTTTAACGCCTATTGCACTTTGGTTCCCCTCAAAATGGATAAATGTTACTCTGGGTTCCCTCTCATGCTTTTCTTACGTGCCACGCTGCTGGGTACAAAATATTGCTGACTTTCAAGCACTGTACCGAACTGACTGATATTTTTGAACAGGATGCGCGGGACTTGAGGTTTCAACAAGATGGCGCAACACGTCACGCAGCCTATGCCACAATTGATTTATTGACGGAAACATTTGGTAACAACATAGCTTTGGGTTAGGGAAACGTGAATTGACTTCTATGAGCATTCGATTTTTATTCTTTGTGGGAATATTCGAAGTTGCTGTTTATGCCAATCAGCCTTTAACGATTACCCACTTGGAGGACAAAATTCGCAGCCTTATTGCCGATTTACTGTCGCATAGGGTGGAAAATCCATTGAAAATAAGGAAATAAGATTAAATTATGTGGCCGTCGTAGCGTAGTGGGTAGAGTGCGACGCTCACACGCCGAAGTGTCTAGGTTCGATTCCCGACTGAACACCTCGAAATTTTCACGGCACCACCTCTTTCGAGCTATTGGCACCACTCAAAGAGTAATTACTGTCTAAGAAAGCTTCTTAATATCGCCGTTCGAAGTCGGCAAGAAACTGTAGGTCCCTTCTACTCGTGAGAAAACAGTAGCACGCACAACACGAGTAGTTGATGAGCAAGCTAGGTCCTGGTCCCTCTGCGGACTGTCGCGCAAACCATAATTATGTCCGATTTAGCCGCTTCATACGTCAAAAATCATATTTATTTGTTTAATGCCCAAGGATTGTTTTTTGAATAAAGTAAATTTCAAATTGATTTGTCCTATTTGTAAGTTCCATACCAATAACATTTTTTTTTTTGTTTATAATTGACGCGTGCAAAAGGGGTTGCGAGTACCCTTAAGTGACCGGATCAAGTCACAGCACGGGCCGAAGGTATAGAGGAAGAGAGGGAGAGGAGGTACCGATGCACATTGGTTTTTAATGCCTGTGGATTGTAATGAGGAGGAAAAATCGAGCTGGGAAAAGCATTCCAGATTCGTGTAGTGCGGCTAAAGAACGAGTCTCTGAATTTGACTGTACGTCCGAAAGAGGGCTTGAGGGTGAATTGGTGGGCATTTCTAGCGAGGCGTGTATTGCGGGTGAATTCTTGAAGGGGAGGAATGCAATTGGCTAATTCATCTGAGCATTTCTTGTTAAAATAGCGATAAAAGAGTGACAACGACGCGACATTACGTCGGTGTTCTAACGAGTCAATCGACTTCGCAATATTACTGTCACCTATAAGTTTTATCGCTCGCTTTTGAATTCTATCCAGCAGGTGCAGGGAGGTTTTAGGAGCACCTGACCAAATAGGAGCGTTATACTCAAGTTTTGGGCGTATGTAGGCCAATGTAGTACCAATAAAAATACAGGGAATTATAGTTTAATTCTATTTAGCGGATTGAGACAAATATATTTGTTGATATTTCTTAAAATCACACTTTTCAGATGTCAGTGATGTAATACGCTTCTGTTTTAAACCCGGGTACGGAATATTTACGGAGCATCTCACTTCGAGAGCAGTTTCAAGTCCAGCCCCCCGGAAGATCAGAAGTGAGAGACTACGTCAGCAGCATCCAAATCCCACGTGCACCTACAGTCAACTTCAGCGGAGACAACCCAGTTGATGATCCGGCGGAAAACCAGTAGCTTGCAACACAAGAATAAATCAAGGAATGATCAATCACCAAGTCACTGTGACATGCTTCATGAAGGCCTTCTACACGGTTTGGATAGAGAGGTTAATTTTCAAACAAAAATTAATGAGATTTCTCTCTAACCTCATCGCGATCATCCATAGTTTTCTTCACCCCGGGAGATTTTATGTAGAAATAAAAGGAAGTAAATCAAGAACAAGGAATATTCAGGCAGGCGTTGCACAGAGATCGCAGCTAGGTCCTGTCCAGTATGTATATACCGCAGACCAACCGCAATTTACACCATCTGTTAACTGTTGCCAGTTTGCGGATGACTTGATAATATACTCAACATCGCCGTCATAGCAGCAGGATCGGACAAGAAATGAAGAAGCTCTACTTCTTCAATCAGAACTGGGGCATCCGGATCAACACTAACAAATCGGTCATCACGTGTCTGCCGATACCAACACGACGAGGCTCCCAAACAGCGGGAAAATGTCGGAGCATCAGATAGTGTTACCCAACAGGACAACACTAACGACTACGAAGAAGGCGAAGTATCTTGGAGTTAACTTCACTGAAAAGTTTAATCCTCACTCAAAAGTGACCCTTCAAAAGGCCACTTTTGCTCTCCATCGCATCTACCCATTGATGCAACATGAGAACGGACTTTCCGAGAAGACGAAGCTTTGACTGTACAAGCAGCTCAGACGACCCATTATAGCGTATGGCTTCCCTGTATGGTGTGGATGAAATAAATTTTAAAAAGTTTTTGTTTTTTATGTAGGTTCCCAATGTTTTCCTCACACACAAATTAAAAGATATGAATTGTCTCATTGAAAAACAAGTAACGATGCAACGACACATTTAGGCACATTCAGGGTAAGAAAACCATATTTTCCATACAAATTAAATAGTTTGGTACAAGGGCCTAAATAGAAGTAGAGAAATGAGTAAATATTGATAAAATACTTTTTAAGGATTGAGAAGTATAATACTCGTACAAAGGATAGAAATTAAGAGTCTACTTCACCTCTCTAAAACAGATACCACCCTTTAAAAGACGATTTGGGTGGAGCTATAGAAGCTTCCAATCTCAAATATTCTTAGTGTAAAACACTGAATTATTCAATAATTTCTTACCACAGTCAAGTAGGATAGAACAATCGTGTCATCATAAAAGCTTACCTGAAATTAAAGAAAAACACAAATTATAAATATTTTTATAAATTTTCGTCTAAGCTTTCATCATATATATAAAGTAATAAAAAAAGAGCAGGTATGATCCCGGATGGCACTGCTGGCAACTTTAACAAATTCTGCTTAAGAACCTTGAATAAAAGCCAAAGTAGACCTTCGGTCTTAGTTTCTTGTGGGCTTGATTCTTGTGAGCCATTAAATTTTTGTTTTTAATTGAATATAGTTTTTGGCGTAATGGGTAGACTGCGACGCTCACACGCCGAAGGGTCTAGGTTCGATTCCCAGCTCAACATCAAATTTTCGAACATTTCACGGCACCATCTCTTTCAAGCTGCTGACAACACTCAAAGAGTAATAACTGTCTAAGAAAGCTTCTCAAATAACGCCGTTCGGAATCGGCAAAAAACTGTAGGTCCCTTCTACTCGTGAGAGAACAGTAGTGCGCACAACACGAGTAGTTGATAAGCAAGCTAGGACCTGGTCCCCTTCTGGACTGTAGCGCCAACAATTATTCTTAATTATTCAAGTAGAAAATAAGGAGCTTTCTGTAAATCCAAAATATATATGATTTCCTATCTGCCACTTCTACTCTAACTCACTCCTTCTATAATGACAGTACCCTCAGCTTTTCATAATCTTCGGTTCTCGACCCTTCGTTTCGGCCATAGACTTCGAACGGCAGCGTAGGTTAAGCTCATTAAATTCCGATCTTTACAGCATAATTGATTGGTGTAAAAAAATAGAGTGGAATTTAATGCTTCCACAACTGGCACTCATGCGCTCTCTCATTGAATGGCTCCTGCGTTGTTGAAACAACGACTTTCCATCCTTGGTATACGTATCAACTTAATACTTAGTTAGAACGATCACATATTCAAGATCGCCAAAAATGCAGTGCAATCTGCACGGTTTCTTAAAGCGAGTCAGGAAATATTTCACCCCTTTTGACCTGGCAACAATATATAAGTCGTTCATCCGTTCAAAGCTTGAGTATGGTGCTTTTATGTAATCTGGTGTTCCTAAGCCCTCTCTGCACCTGTTAGATAGAATCTAACAGCGAGCCATAAAACTAATTGCTAACTACATATAATGCTGCGAAGTCAATCAGCTCGCTAGAACATCGATATCGAACATGTAGTGTATTTATCACTATTTTATCCCTATTTCAACAAAAATTGCTCTAACGCGTTAGCCAGCTGCATATGTCCCCTTAAAAAAATCCATCCACGATTCCCCCCTCTCTAGTTAACGCCTATGCCGTCGTTATACAGTTAAGTTTAGAGACAAAGTCGGCTTTCCCCGATACGGTGACTGGCTCTGGCCAGAAACTGAACCTGGAAAGGAATGTTGTTGGATTTTCAGGGACGGCTTCAAGACGACGGAAGGTTCTAGAGCTGGGGCCTTTGTGGAAGACGTTAACATCAGACTTCTTGTAATTTCGCGTCGGACTTCTAGGCGAAAGCGTTCGCGATTCTAATGGCAACCAACTACATTGTGAAGAAAAGATGGAAGGGACGAGGTATCTGTGTCTGTAGCGATAGCCAAGTTGTGCTTAAGGCCTTACTTGACCCTTTAACCAATTTCAAAACAGTCCAAGAATGCAAGTCTTCCGTTAATTTGGTCGGCAGACTGAATTCGCCTTGAATTTGACTTGTTTTGGTCCTGGGACATCACGAGATCACGGGAAACAAGATTGCCGATGACCTAGCTAGGCAGGGTTCAAAAGAGGCGTTCGTAGGGTCCGAACTCTCCTTGGGACTACCTGCACCCTTGGTTAGGGCGTCCGTCAACGATTAGGTCTCCCTACGGCACAACCAAAGATGGCGCGACACTCAGGATGATAAAGTGTATGCTCCCGAACGTTAGGAAGAAATCCGATTCTTTTCTGATATCTCTAGACAGAAATGAGTGCAGACGACTTGTCGGCGCACAAACGGGACACTTTATCTTCGCTAAACACCTACATCGGCTTTGGCTAAGTGATATCACCCCTTGCGATGCCTGTGGAGAAGGGGAAAACTCTTCAGAGCACTTTCTGTTTGAGTGTCCCGACTTTATTCGTATTAGGTGGCGGCTGTTTGGCGCTGATGTGGTGGGAACTGAAAACCTTAGTCCTATATCACAGAAACGCCTACTGGTCTTTCTTCAAAACACCAAGAAATGACATTAAATAAAGTTCACTGCCTAGTAATACAATGGACCAGTATTTGAGTCTGAGCACTACGTGCAGTATATCCCAACCTCCAACAAAGTTGTATTTGCAAAGCAGGGAAAAAAACAGAAGTCAAGACTCAAAAATCTGCATCTAAGGCTCTTCCTTGTCTTAGTTCTGTAGTTCTTCTTTTTGCATTGAAAGCATAGGCACCTGGGCTTCACCCCATATGCCTCTCCATCTAGCCAAGAGTATTGTAAGCGTAGTTTAACTGCCCTCATTAAATTGGTTCAGGTGTGTTCTCCGCTTTTGTGCGCCATCTCAGTCTAGACCGTCCCTATTTGATTTGTCTCTATGGCTTATTAAAGATTTTTCAGGCCTGAGCACTTTAATTACCAATTGACATAATTTTGTTTTAATTCGTTGCATTTCTTATATATTTAAGAACCGTCTGACATTTCAGGGCTGGATTTAGTTGGAGTGATAAATAAATGTCTGCAAAAGTAACACGGAAAACCATTCCGCAAATTACTTGCATTTTGAATATTCGGTTGGGGGAGGGGTATTTTACATTTAAAAAAAAAACGACAACACATAACTGTGCTTGCTTTACTGAAAACCCAACCTATTCTAACCTAACCAAACTTACCATCGAGGCAAAAATGTTGAAGATTTGGTCGCAGAGGCCCAACTTTGTCTCCAGTTTTGCTTACTTTGCTTTGCTCTTAGCACATAAGAGAAGTACTTTTACTATGTATTCAAGACTTGAACCCACTGAAACTTCGATGATTTTATATACTGATGTCCCAATGTGGACATTAATTTAGCGAGGTTTGTGTTACTGCTTAACCTTTGTTTGACTCATATCCATGCATGCCAACATTAATTCTGAGGGTTCGGTTGAGCAGTATATAATCAAGGAACATTGCTTTACAATATTTTGTTTAGCTTTTTCAAGAAGAGATTGTCTTTTCCTTGTTCAGGATTCTCTTACAAAATGTTCAGTAGACTAATTTTTAAATGAGATTGAACATCTTATCACCTCCGAATTTATCATTGGAATTTTGGGAACAATGAGTGAAGCAAGGGCGCCATGAATATCTTAATGAATAACTACAACCGGGAGGAAAAAATCTTTACTTTGTAGGACCAAGCAAAATTAGCGAGCGTACGATTAAGGTAATTTAAAATTGCAATTATTGCCCTTTAAACGGTATTTGACCTTTTCCTTCCCAGTACCGCCCCAGCTTCCCAAGTAAATGTGCGCGCATGCATACTTATCTAATTCATCAGTCAATAGCTTAATTGAACCTTTCAGAGATTAGCTTTAAATACTACGATAATTGCCCGATGCCTGATCCTTTAATTAATGATGAAAACTAGTAGCAGGAAAGCCTTTGATGTCTGCCAAGTTCATTTGGTGGAAAACTTAAATCAAACATTTAACTAATGGGTTGTGAAAACTTTTCCCTTTTCCCCACACCCGCCATTTGCATGCGAATCCAATTATTGTGTTCTTGAGTGGGAGTTTCTCCATTCGTGCACACCGAAAAATAAGATATTGCATTTTTCATGAAGAATTGTCAAGTGCGGCCAACTCCCCCCCCCCACTGATATAAATTATAGTGGCCCCCCACCCCCTAATTAAACACCAAATAGCAGGAAAAGTACTTTGCAATCTACCACAAAATGTCCATTCTAATCTTAAATTTATAATCTTACAAAACTTTGTTGCTTTTAATTATATTCTATTTAGATAGGGGGCGGAAGGAAGTGTCGAGGGCTCAGAAGTTTCAGAAACGTGCACTTGCATCCGTCTGCACAGTAGAACCACCGCATTATCATTACAACCCTGCAGTTCATCTCTGTGTCGCCTCATCAGAAGGACATCAATTTTCTATCTACAACGCGCACGTTGCATGCAAATAGGGCGACCCAAGAAGTTTTCCTTGGCTCCTACAGCACCTCAATTATCCAAGTAGGATGCCCAAAGAAAGTATAAGGTAATTATTTATAAACTCTTCCGTTTTATCCGTCTGCATCTATCGTCCTCTGCCGCAGGGAACTGTTGGTAGACGTACTCACTGTTCGGTCTTCGTTACATCGCCAGAGTACCATGCGGGCAGCTTAATGTGATTTCGTCTTTTAAGCAGGAACAAGGAACAAACGCATTCATTATGGCAGAGACTCCAACTCACCGCACAGCCACAGCAGTGCTCCCGTTCGCCTCAGTCATCTTCAGATGCAAGAATGATTTTACAAGAACAATGTTTGATGAAAATTTAAGGTAATTTACCATGAACCGTTGCTTGGCTGAAGTTGCTCCTGCAAACCAGGACCTATTGCGTCCGTATGTAGAAAAGAATGGTTTCCGCAATGGTTTAACAGAAATGAAACAGAATGGTGTACATGCACGGGCAGAGATTACGGTGAGACACAAAAACCAAGGAAGAGCGATTTTTTCCCTGTCGGAAAGTACGAATGTAACATTCGAAGAGCAGACATGCACCGAATTAGTTAGCGGTAAGGAGAGATACAATAATTGCACATATCGTTCTATTCCCTTAAGCAAATGTCGGTTGTGCGCAAACGAACGGTGGTGGCGATTAGAGGAAAATAAAAATGGAAGTCGGAATTTCTTCTCAGATTGTGGGAAAGTTTGAATTACGCTACACTCATTAAGGGTTTCGTTGCTTTCTTCTGCAAATAAATTTTAAACAAGCAATTACGAGTACCATAAACGAATAAATACATTTCTTGATGTAGGATGTTGAGAAGTAGAATCACGGGATGTGCGGTGAAATTGTTTTTTTTTCTGTCTCTATCCGAATTAACATTAGCTGGACTCTAAAATTTTGGGCAAAATACTTCAGAGACATGAGAGGAGCTTAGTCTCCTTCTTCTTGCTGTGGCGCTACAGTCCGGTGTGCACCTGGGCCTCAACCAACATGCCTCTCCAGCCAGCACGATCTTTCGCCAGTTGTCTCCAGTTGCGCACTCCATGTTGGTTGAGGTCCTTCTCCACTTGTGTGCGCCACTTTAGTCTAGGTCGTCCTCTGCTGCGTTGTCCCAATGGCACGGATTCAAAGAGAGGAGCTTAGATTGATAAATAAACTCGCACAGACTTGAAGAAAATAGAATGCGGGTACAGATAAATTCAAAAGATGGCACCACCTGCAAGTTGTGGCTGATCTTGGAAGCGATTACCTACTTCATTGGAAAGGTGTAGCATTAATCAGCAGAACTTACTGTTCACCAGCGTCTGCTTTAGATGACATTTTATTTGCCTCTGCGAACATGTTCGAATTTGTTTTAAATAACCAGTGTTTGCAGGAAGTTTTGATTTTCTTTCTTAATTGGAAGAAAAGAGCAGCTGAATGGATTATGGTGAACATGCTCCAACCGATAAATCAATTAAACAGTGATTTCGACACATCAAAAGTGGTGATTCCAGCATCGAAGGCAAAGAGCGACTTAGCCAGTCCAAAAAGTTTGGAGATATTGGAGGATTTATTGGATCAAGATCCGTACCAAGTGCAAGGAGAAGTCAAAGTCACTCAGCAAGGTATTTTCATATTTTCGAGAAGTTTGCATTTATTCAGGATGGGTGATTTATGTGGATCGAATTTGTACTTTCAATAATTTCTCTTGACGTGGTCAAATCACATAAATTGAAAAACGGTTCGAAAAACTTTTCTCGCCAAAAGATCAAAACTATTGCCATTCAGTAAAATTGGGATGTTCAAAGCTTTATATAGTGAGCAAGATGTACTTATCGCCGTCATGACCATATTAACCTAACGTTTGATTCTGTGCCTAATTTTCGCACATTCAGTTTGTCCCTTAATAACAACATCAGCTTCATGTCCATCATCGAATGGGATAAGGCACCGAGTTTAATGTCGACTCCATCCATGCAAACATAATATTGCCCAAGGAAAGACTGCAGCACTACCCTGAAAACTACAAATCACCTAAATACAAAGGATAAACGCAACAAATGACACAAAAAACGGTTACGTGTACAACTTCAGTTTCACTCCATTCAAGTGTCGTCCTGGTAGTCCATTTCATATCCTTTCCCCTTAAGGCCCCCCAAGGAGTCGCCTCTGGATGTGTGTTTCTATGCCAGAAGATTGTAAATTTCTTCTACCGAGGTGAGCGCTTGATCGTCTTCCTTTTTGCTAAATAGCTGCAAGGTGCAAAGCGCTCATGAAATGCCTTGGGATATTACTTAAACTTGCAGAGGGTTATTTTCAGTGCGCCCAGGGCACCTCCTCCGGTCTTGCGAAATTAGCAGAAAGTGTAGTAGTTTATTGAAACTTTTTCCACTTCCTTCGTTCCGTTCTTTGTGTGCTCAAACTGAACTTCCAGTCCTCCCACTCCGCCGACCATCCTTTACAATTCCTGCAAAGGAATTGCTTCGTTTTCTTAGCTTGTGCTCGATTTTACTTGGCTGCGTTCTGTGTCGTTCTTTATTTTCAGCGCTCACAATTTATTCTCAAGTTTTTGAAAACGATTTCCTCCTTTATTATTAGGACTTTTATTCCTTTGCTTAGTAGCTCGCTGTATCAGCTTGAGATCATCTGCCCGCTGCCGAGTAGACGCAGCACCTCCGGCCAGTTGGGGCGAAAGGGATCAGAAAGTTAAAGTTATAATGAAATTGTAGGATTTTCCGTTTATTTCTTTGACTATTTTTTGAGAGAGTTTTTTTCCTCCGTTGCCTGACTGGTTGGCGTGCGTGCACATTTGTCTTGAAACGTTAAAAGTTTCTTTTCTGGGCTTGATTGTGTGGGACGTTGTGTGACTGGAGGCGAAATCTTATGAGATTTATAGACACGTTCGGTCCTACGGTGGCCAGCATTCACATCCCCCTCGTCCATGTTAAGACAATAAGACATATCTCAGCTGAAGTTAATATTGGCAGTTGCCGATAGGGGCGGAATGAGAGGAAAACTTCGCTCCAGGTGGGCGGATGACCGACGTGATTTAGTCTGATAGATTCGCTGTGTACAGTAATGAATGAACGTCTGGGGCTTTAAATATGGTTTCCGGAGGGCATGTGTTCTTCTGAGAAATAATATTTCTATTCTTTTCTTCTTTGTTCGATTTCAGTTTGGAAAAGTTTGCGTGATTCACTGTGATTTGCGGAGCAGATGGAGAACTTCCAAAGAATGCACGGAATGCGATTGTCGGCGGGGTAGGAATTTCCGACTTGATTTCTCTCGTGAAATCCAAGAATAAGTGAAACAAATAGAACGGAAAAATTGAAGAGCGAACCACCTTGTGGCAGTGTATCTGATGAGGATAAAGCGAAATGATTTTATCTCATCCGAACAAAGTGCGAGACAGACAGATTTGGGTTCGGGAAGAACTTGTGAAAGTAAAAAGAAAGGTTTTTTTTTCATGGTTTAGATGGGCCATGAATTCTTTATGTGATATGTGTTCTTTGGGGTAAGACAAAGTGACAGAATATAAGGCGCGATGGGGTTAGCGAAGTTTTACGACAATCTAGATTAAGGAAGTGTGGTGAGGAGTTGTGTTTGTACAACTTTAAAATGTAAGGATTTGCTCAGCTTAAAGGTGTGCAAATGTTTTTGGGTTGTACACACTGAGAAGATTGGAAGTTGGGAAACACTGCTTAAACTTGGATACTAGTCCGTTGTATTACGAGGCAGTAACCTACATTTAATAGAAGTTCTTAGTGTTCCGGAGATAAACCAACAAGCGCTTCTCTTGTTTACAGCCTAGAGTTTCAGCTGCATCCAAATCAGCATTTTACAGCCGGGACATTGATAGAGGAAGTGCTCTGCCGCGTCTTCATATTCTCTACAGGCATCGCAGTGGGTTTTATCACAAAGCCAAAGCTATACGAAAGTAAAGTCTGTCTAGAGAGGAAGATTTTTGGGAGCATGGGTTTGGTCAGCATGCATTCTGGAGAGTCATGACAACTCCGATCGTACTGTCGAGAGACTCAACTGTCGAGGAAAGACTAAGGAAACCCATATGCCAAGCACGTCCATCTTCCATCTCGGTTCCCAAAATCTCTGTCTAGAGACAGAAGACTTTTGGGAGAATGGGTTTGGTCAGCATGCATTCTGGAGAGTCATGACAACTCCGATCGTACTGTCGAGAGACTCAACTGTCGAGGGAAGACTAAGGAAACCCATATGCCAAGCACGTCAACCTTCCATCTCGGTTCCCAAATTTTTGTCTAGAGACAGAAGACTTTTGGGAGAATGGGTTTGGTCAGCATTCATTCTGAAGAGTCATTCCAACTCCGATTGTACTGTCGAGAGACTCAACTGTCGAGGGAAGACTAAGAAAAACCTTATGCCTAGCACGTCGATCTTCCATCTCGGTTCCCAAGATCTCTTGGTGTCTCAGGCCATTGACAAATCTCAACGAATTTATTCTGCCGACCAAAGAAGAGGGAAGGGAAGGGTTTTGGTCTTGAACTATTTTGGAAGTGGAAAGTGGGTTGAGTTAGTTCTTGCGCACAGTGTAATTGTTCTTGTTGTGGCGCAAGGTGGACATGAGTGCAATTGCTGCTACAGCACATACTTCGCCCTTTCCACCTCTTCTCCAGAGGTGTCAAAGACAGTGCGCAGCACATGATCATCAATGGATTTGACTGTGCATCTCATGATGAGGATATCATGAGAATTGAGTTGAAAAGGAAGTTTGGGACGGCCGCGATGAATTTGTTTGATTTCAGCATATTTCTGAGCTTAAAATTAAGGATGTTTAGGAATTTATCACTTGGCACAAATCAGCTTTTAGACGAGAATGCTCTTGCGTATATTAGCGAATCAAATTCAAAATTCAAGGTGGTAGGCTTGAAAACCAGTCAAAGCTATAGGTCGTCACGCTATGAGTCGCAGTCCAACTGCTGATTCGAAGAATTCCCGGAAGCCATTTGAAACAGCAGTATCACTGATTTGAGCTTAAATTCAAAACAACACAGTCAAAACTAACAAAATGGCTTCATCCATGAACTCTCTGCACAATGCTCAAAATATAAATTTTTTCAAAAACTGCGTTTTATGCATAAAATCAACTCGTAATTGGGAAACAGATACCACACAACCAGCATTAGAGTTTTGCCCTCTTGCAAACGTTCACATCTTTTATGCGTGTAATATATACTTGATTTGCGATTTCATTTTGATTCCCAATTCATTAAAATTCTCTGAATAATGCATGTGTCCCTTCGTCATCAATTGCGCAGTTGGCGTGGATCCATGAATGAAATTATGTTCGTTGATAAACAGATTTTGATAAATCGTATCACATTCAGGAAGAGTCCTACTGAGTGCTTTGAATTTTCCTGTTTTTGATATTTCATCATGAGTTGATTGAGATTGAGTTTCATATCTCTGTGTGGGAAGTGGGGGCAACGTCGGATCCAATTGCGAATTTGATAAAGTCGCCAAAAACTCGTTTCATGGCAGGAATTCGAATACAGCATGCGACAGCGTCAAATGCACGTCCTAATCCGATGTGCACTGACTGCTGGCAAAGTTTAGATTAGGAAAATGGGTCCTCTAATTAATTGGATGTCCGGGGAGAGAGATGAAGATGCGTTTGATGATTATCCTTAATTTTTGACTATATGCCAATGACATAAAGCATCAAATGGTACGAAGTGTAATAACCCTCTGAAAATTTATTCTCTACAGAAGGGGTCTTCTTAGCTAACAAAGATGTGTCACGAGACATGGTGAAATTTCGTGTTAAAACATAGAATTTGTAAGGAATGAATTCAGCAACTCTTGGCAATGGTTAAACATCGTACATTGTAGAGGAGAAATTATGGGTGAGTATAAAGTTCTGCGAATTTTTTAAGTTTATTGTCCTGTTGGTTCACATGCTTCTCTTTTTGGAGATATGGTACGTCATGTTGGATTTTCATTCAGTTTTGACAGCTTCCATGCTTATCATATGATGATCAAAGTGATGAAACATAATTTGGTGGACAACACTGAATTAAGTGCAAAGACACAAGTGCGACATATTTCAACGCATTACAAGAATCGTCGTAGCCAGCTTTGACAATTTTGAAAGCAATTGTACTTGACATTGTTCTCCAAAGCTGCTACAAGGATTCTCTAGCGTGATCATTTAATCTTGATGTGGAAGGTTAAAGAACAAAAGTGTGGTATGCAGTTGTTTTTCTTCGTTTTTCTTATATGTAAGTGAAATCCGTATTTTTCTTTTCAATCGCTTCTTTGGATATCTCCAAAATTTTCAAATACGCAGCAATATGGTGATACTTTGCATCAAAAACAACATTTAGAGCCGATGTGCAATTATTCAAAATACACGTCAAAGAAACGACGAAAAGAGTGACGGACACTCATTAACAGCAAACGCTGAGAGAAGCAATGGTGAAACAAATACATGCACCTAAGTATATTCGGTCCTGTCGTCCAAATTTAACCAATACCATAATTTGATCATAAGACCGGTGATGGTCATATTTGCACCATAATTGCTTACTTCTGACAAATTACACATCATTCAAAAAGTCCCGGGACCGACATATAGGGAGCGTCACAAATTAAAATCCGTATTATTTTTGGGAAGGAAACCCATGCATGCTGTCAAATTTTCACGATAGTCTGAGTATTAGGTAAAAAGTTGCAGTGCTTCAACTGCGATTTGCGGTTTTTAAAACAATTTTAAAAACTGCTGTTTGGTGAGAGAAGATACCATGCAAGATCAACAATGACTTGAAAAGTTTTCCAGTTACTGTGCTCCATCAAAAACAATTATTTGTCGGTGGTATGCTGACGTGGCCGTACAGACACCAACGATACTGACCGCTCTGGAAGTCAAATTTGTCGGTGGCTGCCGTGGCGTAATGGAGAGAATGCGACGCTCACACGCAGAAGGTGTAGGGTGTAAGATCATATTCACAACGTCCGTAGAGACGAGCTATTCATGACCATGTGTAGCTTTTATATTCCTTACAAACTCGTTGGATTGTTAAGAATGACGATGAAGAATTCTTGCAGCTCTATCAAAGTCGACAACTAACTGTCCGAGACCTTCTGTCATGTGACTTCTTCAACATCATTCTTGAAAAGATCGTGGGTAATGCACAAGTCAACAACAGGGGTGAGATCTTTCAAAAGTCCGCTAAACTGCTAGGTTACTCAGACGACATTGACGTAGAAGAAAGGAGCGAGTCACCAATGAGGCATATGCAGGCATTGAAGCGGAAGCGGTTTAAATGGGCTTGGCAGTAAACGGGGGTAAGAAATACAATGGACCAGTATTTGAGTCTGAGCGCTCCAGAGCAGGTTATCCAAAAAAAAAAAAAAGACGGTAAGACAAAGTACATGCTGTCAACAAGGAAGAATACACAACATCGACGTCTCGGACAGAGCGTCACCCTAGGAATCAGAAACTTCAAGGACTTCGTCTACTTCGGCTCCGCAGTAAATAAGGACAACAATATCAGTACAGAATTCAAATGGACTCCAATCGTTGATTCTTTGAACTCAAAAGGTAATTGAGTAATACGACCCGCTCTCGACACGCTAGGCTGGCTTTGGCAATTTTGCTTTTCGGTGCAGAAACTTGGATGCTACTAAAACCGAATGACAAAGCCCCAACTCTTTTCGAGAGAAATGTTTTACGTGCGAGTTATGGCAATGTTTGCGTTGATGGCATCTGGAGGCCAGGATTTAACAAAACAATTAATGGATTGTACGGCGGCACAGGTTTATTCGAGCTTGTTCGGACATAACCTCTACTAACGGCATTGGAGTATATGGACACGACTGTTACGGCCCTGAGCATTGTCGAGACATCGTCGACGGGCTAAGTTGAGGTGGCGCACATAAGTGAAGAAGGGTCTCAACCAACTAGGAGTTCGCAATTGGACGAAGCTGGCCAGACATCTGCTTAGCTGTAGAGGTAGGTTGGTTGAGGATGGTAGGTTGGCTGAGAACCCACAAAGAATAAAAAACGATCTTGATCAAGTCAAGTGAACGTGAATATCTCAGCAAATAGAGCCAAACAAAGCTCTGGTTTGCAAAATCGACCCGCTGAGGTGTCCGACCTGGATGATAAGTCTAAAGGGCGCAAGAAACAAGGTCCTTGAAGATTTTTTTATACAATGATGCGGAAATGTTTGAAAAAGGTTCGTAGACGGAGTCAGAGGCTTTATGTTTTGTTTCTCTTACGGGCACTCTTTAAAAGGAAAGTTGCAGCCGCATTATTCGTAAACAAAAACAAACGCTTTCTACGCATTCAGATGTCTATAACAACTTCATTGGTTTACCACCGAAGCCACACAATTCTTCTCAAAACACCAATGAAGCATAAAATATCCCTGCCATCCAAAATGAAATGCTGCATAAATTGGCAAATTTTAAATGAAATCCTAAGCGCGGCTGAAATGCCTTCTCAAAACATTCCAATTTCATATGAATGTGCTCAACCACATGTGAAGTTTTACGATCGAAGCAATGCGCTAAGGGAAATATAATTTCAATTGATGTTCAAAATGAGACCATGGGGGAGTATCCGAAACGGAACTAATCACGATTCCGTGATGAAGTCATAAAAAAGCAACGCACAACAAAAGTAAGCGGAGAGCAACCCGAACCAAGGCAATAGACAAGCAGCGAAATCTTCGTTCAGCCCACGACTTAAGTGGGGAGAAATCCCATCAAGGATATACTTCCTCCTTTTTATGACACACTCCGAACGATAAACAGAATTTAATGTGACTCTTTATACAGTCTCATCCCCTTGTGAAATTTATTCTTTCGGGGTCATTGCGTCAGTCCCAAAGAAGTCAAGGATTATGCAGATTTAGGGCGCCTAAATAACTAACTAGTTCCCAGGAAAAAGCATCAACAAATGACAAGCATTTATTATCCTTCTCATTCGTGATGGATATGTAGGCGTCCCGTCTCCGCACCCCTCGAATACACACGCTCATCAGCTCACAAAGCTGAGCATCAAATTATTCCTCATCCTTTGTTCGTTTGAATTTCCGGTTTGTATTGTGAAGCTTTAAATCGAATAGCTCTCGCTGCGGCATAAGCTGGGTGTCGTGACAAAGGGGGAACCTCGCCTAGTCGACGCGAAATTGAAGAGCGCTTGTCGAATATAGAAGGATGTGCTCTGCTCGTAGTGCAGGAGCAGAATCAGTCAAATAAGAAGAACCCCATGCCGCTTCAGACCTACACACGGAGACAAAGAATAGATGACGCGGATTGAGAGGCTGCCTCTTGTGATACCGTACAAACGAAAAAGTCTGCCTCTGAATGAGTGTGCGTACGCGTATCATTATCTTGAGATAATTTAATCATTACAGCTTTACGTAATACCATTCTGGGAGGGATGAACGCTCGGCGATTGTGTTATCCGTGCAGTTTTTGTTGTGCCCTTTTTATATAGATTCTGTTGTGCCTTCTCTCTGGCACCCAACCTCATCCATGTGTTGTTGTTTTCCCTTTGGTGTGGCATTTCGTTTTATTTTGTATTTTAATCCTGTTAATGGGAAATTGTTACTTTTATCTCCTCACTCACTGTCTCGTTCTACATTTTTCTTTTCAATTTAACCCATGTCTCGTGTTCTGCTCTGTGAAAAAGTCCTTCAGCATTTTTGCGGGCAGGTTGCGGTGGCTGCGGGGATCAGAGTCGTTCTCTTTTTAATCAAATTTAAGTTTATGTGGCAAAGGAAATGTTAATGAGGACACAAGCTGAGAGAGATTTTTATTATTTCCCTCCACTGTCTCTCTCTCTCTCTCTCTCTCTCTCTCTCTCTCTCTCTCTCTGGTATCTTTATAGGGTAGAGTAACTTTTAATTTATAGTTCCTGACAAAGCAAACTGATTTCGTTCAGTGTGGATGGCACTGTGCGAGGCGGGCTTCAAGTGGATGGAAATGTGACACTGAAGGCCTACCTTGTCATTCTCACAGTTGAAACCACTCACCCAAAGGTCAATAACTTTCTTAAGTTCGGCTTCACATCGAAGTCTTGAAAATAATTTCCAAAGTCAATCCAAATTTCCATTCAAATCCTTTCTACAGTGAGTCTGCTTACTTTTGAATAAGATACCCGTCCTGAGTTGATTAGCGGACACAAAAAAAGCATCGGCTTCCGAGCAGCTTGACAGCAGAGCCCGTTGGGACCTTCTCAAGTCCGTATTCCAGTGCCTAGATTAACAGGGAATAGGGTGCGACATAGGCACCCAATCACTTTGCATGGCTTTTCTTCAGCATTGATTCCACCATCACTGCTGCTATTTCTTTTTATTCTTTTAAACTTCGTCCTATTTTTGGTTATTTCCTTGCGAATGGGCTTTTATTTAAATTTGATTCGGTTTTCCACGCTTGAGGCATTTTATGCGTCCATGCGAATGAGTGTATCGTTGCCTGTTTGTTTGTACGTCAGTTTGTGTATATCTGAAGAAATGGAAAATTGGTGGCAGTGTTGCTGAAGGTCCTACACGTTCGCTGACTGTATAAGCAGACAGGTTGGGCGGTGGAAGAGGTCTCATCCACGACCTCATCCCTTTTGTCGCTGGTAAATGTAATGAAATTCCGAAATCCTTGCATTTACATACAAAAATATTTATCCTGCTCGAGACAAGTTTATGTTAACATTTTAACTGTCTGTGAAATGTTTGCTTATTGCTATTGTAAGTGTAATTAATATTTTTGTTGTTCTTTGTGCTGTACCGTTCAGAGTCGCATCCACTCAATCTATTTAGGTAAATGAATTCAGATGAGCGTTTTCGAATGGATTCACACAACGTGTAGCACCATTTTTTTTTGTATCTAATTTCCCGCACATATTTCTACTCGTGCACGTATGTCTTGCCGCACTCGGTGTTGTTAGAGGAGCGCTGGTTGCTGAGAATTGAATTTGAGGTTACGTGGGTTGGAAATAGACACACGTGGAGATTGGCTGAGGATATGATTTCTTCAAATCTTTTTTTTGTGCGTCTGTCTGTTTGTGGTTTTGAACGTACAAGTGAAACACTTGCGCATTTGAATCATATTTAGGTTATAAAGTTTGGTGGCCAAAGTTCGTCTGCATCTGTTTCTTTCCCGTCACTGTAGAAAGTGAACCCAGTGTTTCACAGTGATTTTCTTGTTTGAGTATTTGCGAGTCTAGAAGGGTTGCAGGTGTAAGATCTTACTTCCTAACTCGGAAATCGAACATCGTGCTATACAAAACCAGTATAGTTGTGTATATGTTTGTTCATGTAAAGTGGTTGTGAGTGGTTCAGGGGGTTTAAGGGAAAAAATGAAGAGAGACATTCCTGCTTCAGGGAGAAGCAGAGCAAAATAGATTTACAAATTTATAAAAAAGAGAAAGATTATTGTCGACTCACACGCCAGACGTCTCATATTCATTCCAGGATCTTAAAGGAATGGACGCGGGTCTACCACAGGAAAGAATATTTGGGCCACTACTGAAGCTACTGTGTACTTACAAAATTCCACAGCTTGAATGATATTAAGACTTTAATTGCACAGCGGAGGGAATTCGTATATTTGGAGAAAATCAAAATTCAGAATTGGACAAAAAAACTGAATTAGGAAATTTAAATCCCAATCCAATTATAAACGCAAATACACAGGACACTCATCAGTCGCCATTAACAATCAATGTAAAGGAAAATTTTTCAAAAACTATAAAAAAGTTAAAAAAAAAAAATAGCACAAAATTCAGACAAATGAATAAAATCTTTATTTGAATCTATAGCACGGTCCATACACTGCACTTGAGCGCGATCCATCAGACTAATTAAAGGTGGTCTAACCATAACCTTTGTCGCGTCTCCAAGAAGGTGTGGCCTTCTCTTGAACCCAAATGCTCCAGACTGCTACTATCGCCCAAAAGATCAGACTTAAGCCTGGTCATGGGAGCCATAACCGGCACTGCCTAATCGGTGAGCATGCTAGCAGGCTAGGGGCTCCCTCAAACGATTTTTGCAGAAGCTGCAGGGATGAGGAAGAATCAGAAACTCTCCTACACCTGTTGTGCACATGCCCGGCTCTCTCGCGCCTCAGACACAAGCACTTTGGAAGCTATTTCCTCAACGGCCTACATGACCTCAATAAAACCCCTCCCGCCGACATTTTAAACTTTATTTTCGGCTCCAGCTGGTTTTAGGTTCTTCCAACATGATGTGGTAGAACAATGGCCCTGTATGGTACTAAGTGCATTCATCAGCCACCTTAACCTACCTACCTAACTACAGCTCTGTGCAAAAAAATAGCACCACGTTGAGGTCTGCATTTTGGATTCTAATTACTTTTCTCCATGCTCATGTTATGACACGATAGTTATTGTAGGACATCTGTTGGGTATCAGTAATAAAATGCAAAAAACAAGATAAGCAAAGATGCATTTTAAGACAAGAAAATTCCCGTTATACGAAATGAAACTGAAATTTTGGTGTGCAAAATAATATCACCATGTCATTCTAAAAAATGTTTTCGCAGTGTTTGATGGTGTTCAGTTTTTTATTAAGTATTTTAAAACTAGTATTTTGAAACTAGTATTTTTAAAATACAACGTTATAAACAATTAAAATGGGTGGCGGTGTGCATTGTACTCCTAAAAAATGTGAACTTATAAAAAAATTAATTTCTGACGGAAAAACGTACAAATTTATTCGGGAAATCGTTGGTTGTGCGAATAAAATGATTACTAATGCAAAAAAACACGTCGAAAAAGAAGAAACAGGAGGTAGAAAATCGAAATCAACCTCTACCGATGAGCGGAGAATGTTAAGATTACTGAACGCAACATGTCTGTCATAATTGTACACACACAATAAAACAATGACTAAGGAGTGCAGTGACAGGTTTTCATTGTTTTGTTGTGTATGTACACAATACGAATGAACGGCTAGGTGAGTGGAGTTCATAAAATGTATGAGGTTTGATTTCAGGGATAATTTTATTTAAATAATTTTGGATGTACATATACCAGGTATACCGGTATGCGTTTCCTTTCTGCCTTTCTGGCAATTTGTGAATACCACGCCAACAAAATTGTTCGTCTTTTAAAGCAAACCAATCAGACACTCAATTTTCGACCTCCTCGTAGGAATCAAAGTGCTGCCCAGCCAATGCGTATCCCATCGATGAAAACAAATGGTAGTCGGAAGGAGCCAAGTCTGGTGAATACGGCGGGTGTGGTAGCTGCTCCCAGCCAAGTGTTTTGATTGTATCCTGAACCGGTTTTGCTTTGTGTGCAGGTGCATTGTCATGGAGCAAAATTACCTTGCCGTGTCTTCTGGCCCATTCTGGTCGTTTCTCGATCAATGCATGGTTCAAATTGATCATTTGTTGCCGGTAGTGATCATTATTAACGGTTCCACCAGGTTTTAGGAGCTCGTGGTACAGCACACCTTTCTGGTCCCACCAAACACAGACCATTATCTTCTTGCCGAATCGATCTGGTTTTGCAGTAGATGTTGATGGTTGTCCCAGATTATCCCATGATTTTTTCAGTTAAGGATTCTTAAAATAAATCCGTTTTTCAAAGCCAGTAACAATCCGATGCAAAACCGATTTTTTTTCGTGTTATTGAAGCAAAATTTCACAAGTGTTTTTCAGTTTTCCAACTGTCTTTCATTCAATTCATGTGGCACCCATTTTCCACACTTTTGGATCTTTCCCATAGCTTTTGAATGGCCAGAAATTGCTTGTTGTGCAACATTGAACATTGCTGCCATTTGCTTTTGACTCAAAGTGTCATCTCAATCCAATATCGTTTGCAATTCGGCGTCTTCAAACTTTTTTGGTGGTCTTCCACGTTCTTCATTTCCCACATCAAAATCATTATTTCTGAACCGTTGAAACCATCTTTTGCATGTTGCTTCTGATAGAGCATGATCACCATATGCCTCGACAAGCATTCGATGCGACTCTGCAGCACTTTTCTTCAAATGAAAACAAAAAAATAATGCTTTCCGCAAATCATCACTTTCTGGTACAAAATTCGACATTTTTAACACGATGAAAAAATATGATGTTGTCTGTTCAATGACTTGATGTATACTAAATATTTTTCACAGATGTCAAAGCAAACAAACAAAAAATAAATACGGGCTCGTTCACAACAAATGTTCCCTGTCGAGACATTTGTATCTTGACGTTCACTTCATACCCGTATACTTGGTACTCGCGTTAGCTGAGGATTGTATCCAAACATTTTATAATTACTAATAACATTTTTTTTCTTACTTTTTCTTCAAATTTCAGTTTCAGTGCGCTATGCAGCGCAATACAAAACGATAGTGTAATAGCTATTGTCAAAAACCGATCGTCAGAAAGGTGCGATTGGCAGTTTTGAGAGTTCATGAAGCAACCAAACTGATATCGTTTTGTCGATATTTTTGCTTATGCGATGCAAAACTCTCATTTCAACGATATCATCGCATGGTTATTCGTGATTGGACCCCAGGTTTGGTTACGAAAACTTACTGCTTTGCCCACAATGTCCAAACTCCGAGAAAGGTGCAGAGCTGCGCAAAGGACGTAGTTTTCCACTGCACCTGCTTTGCGCAAGAAACAGCGCCGACAGTAGATGATTAGGTTTGTAGACAACTTGAAAAAGGTATGCTCATTAATTGTGAAAGTGCATTCAAGACTAAGACAGGCTGAAGCTGAAAGGGCTTCCTTTCAGAGCAGAGCGTAAGTCGCTAACCAGTAAATGGTTGAAGTGTCCAGGGGATCGATACGTAGGCATATACTCGTAAACGACTATCTTGGGTTGCGAATTATGTATGCTGGCAGCTTGAACTGCCAGTTTTCTGAAAAAATTACCACATTCTTCAGCTCTGACTTCAAGAAGACTGCTTTCCGAGCCATACAGAGAGTGTAAAAATGCTCTTGTTCAAAAGACATTTAAGCGAGCGTGATTTTTGACATTTTGGCTGCATAGATAATGCAATGTGGCACCGTTCGAGTGTGTGGGTGTTTAAGCTCTTCAGGAATAAGCCAGATATGATTGAGACTTCGAAGCCCAGCACTACAAATTGGAATGCTCGAATAAGTCGCCAAAATTTGAATCTATTGAATCGACCCCTCTGATGTAGACATCGCCAATTTGTTCACGAATAAAATATTGTTTTGCCGGCAATAAAAAAAGTCTTTTTCAAATTTGTGAGTTGTTTCTTTATTAATCAAACCTCACCAAAAATATCCATACACTTTGGTATCGTAGGAATTCTTTAACTTTGCAAATGTTTTTGAGCTCTTTGAACGCCGTCTGTCAAAAACTCAACATATTGTCATCAAGTCACGAGAACAATTAGGGCCACACGACACGAAGTGTCAAATCAATTTTGTGTCTCCTCTGCATGCTGTACAAAGTTCCCTGTGCCTTGTTGTGAGTGCCAAGTACCACAACTGTGACATTCATCAACGAAACTAAGACCATCACTAAACAGCTTTAACAGAGCTTAAAAACCACTCCACAAAAAGCAGTCAATCGCTTCACCTTTATGATTGCCAGAAATATCCCGGCAATCTGGCACAATCACAAACAGGGACTAGGACAAAGCAAAGCGAACATAATTAGACGCGAACTCAGCGACACTTTGTCGCCTTCCCTTCCCCTCCGGCAATATAAAATCCAGACACTGTAGTCTGAGCCGAACCAAGCTGTCAACCGCTTGCCGAGATTTATGCTTTATTTTCGCAATAATGCCCAGCATTGCTGGTGAACTGCTTACCCTACCACTCAATTGGAAGCAGTAATTTTGTTCATAAAATGTCGACGCAGGCGGTTCCCGAAACTTGTTTATCGCCGACGTCCACGTATACATTAAAATTTGCGCCGAAACTCTGAAGTGTGAGAACACCAAAGACTTTGAAAACTATGCCAGAAGTTAAAAGCGCAAGCGACCGCCACCCTCTAGTTCAGTCCCTACAGCCGTTAAAATTTGTGCTTAATATGTTAACAGTCATAAATACCAACCCAATACACAATAGTTGGACCCAGCAAGCGCCCCCGAGGAAGTCAAATTAAATCCTGTTTATCCCTTCCTACAGAGGAGTGTGTGTGTGTCGTAAAAGGCGGCGACTACAAATGTCCTTTGTACCCTCCTGCACAGACTTTACACAGAGTTCACGTTCCCGTCTGTGCTCGGCGCTTTCCCTGCTTTCATCATTCGTCTTGCTCGTTCCGTTTTATAGTTTGATCATGAAATTGTGATTATGATACAGTTTGGCCGTGCTACCGGATCCCACGATGGATCATCGTAAAAGTTCGCGCTAGGCCCGGCAGTGGCGAGCATACAGGGCTAATCCCCTTGGCGCAAATCTCGAGTTTCGGAAGGATTCTTTGTGGGAAGCGTGAAGTTCCGTTCCGGGTTTGACACGTGATGCCGAGTTTAAATGAATCCTTCGAGATTTTCAAGCAGATATTCATATTTGCCCTACTCTTTGTTCTCTCTGACATATTTCATCCAAAGCATGGATTTGGTAGACACTCTCGATGACACCCCAACTGAGTTGCCGTCGATTTGTCCTTGCGAAGGAGTGTGCACATCATTGTCAAGACCAGCAGGCGAATTTTATCTTCCCCTAGCATGTATGACAGCCAATGGACACCTACGCGAGGGATGGGAGTCAGTCCGTAGCCCAGAAACACAATATTTTTACTACCATCTCGTATTTTTATTTCACATGTGTTTTGGGTGGAGGTCCTGTGCTTTTGTGGCTGTGCTCTGATGGGCGTGCCCTTTTATTTTACGTGAAATATTATTTTCGGCTCCTGATTATTGATGTTCATTTTATTTACTGTTTGTGCCTGGGCGTTTGCTCTTTCTGACAAGGGCAATTTGCAGCGTCCTGTGCCCACAGAGCGTGCTGTGCGCCTATGTGCCTGGAGTTAGTTGGTTTCACTTTTCTTTGCTGGTCCTGTCAATGCGGCTTCGAGGGGTGTTTGTTTCCAAATTAGACGTCACACATTCCAGTGTGCGTTGGGATGTGTTTCCATTTACATGTTTGTGAAGTGAACGTATGAATATTTTGGGCGACGGTGTGAGTAGCTGCCGAGTTGAATAACATACACTTGGGTGATGGAATTGTGTCAAAGGGAATTTGCTTCAAGGCTCCTCACATGCCGGGTGGGCTTCTCTTTCATTTTATGTCTTTTTTTTTGTTTTTCTAAGGGTACACGTGCGTGTGTTGCTCTAACATGGCGTCGGAATCGAAATTTAAAGTGACATTTGACATACTTTACGGGGTGGGGTTTTGGTGAATGTCTGCAGAGAATGGCAAGTAGGTTCACAGGAATATGAATGAGGCAAACGAACTTCGTTTCTGTGAGTTCATGGATATGCAGGACATTTTATTGAGGGATTAATTTGACATTTGTTACGTCTGTCAGTGCGAAGTTATTGCATTTAAGGAGGAGGATATTTTCAACGAAACTTCATGTGGGGCAGATGTTCTTTTATCGACCTTTTGTGATATGAGTGATGTGGTGCTTAAAGTTTAAGGGATTAGGCTTAATTGCTGAACACATGATGCGAAAAGGTTATAAATGACTTCAGAAGTGTGTTTTGTATGTTGGGACACATGAGCTGATGATGGGATTAAGAGATCATTAAGCTCACACCTCGTTGAGTGATTGACTGTTGCGCGAGTCCCATCTGCTCGTTTCTGTGCTGTTTACTCATTAAGTGTTTGATAGAGCGGTTTAGGGCAAAATTAAAATTAATTTATTGAGTGGTTGGTGGGTGTGTACGAGTGGTTCCTGCAGAATGAATGTTGCGTCAATTACGGAGGTATTTAAAAAAAAATAAACTGTAGAATTGGACAACATTTTAGGAAAGCTTTAAGATGAAGTTCAACTACACTTTTTTCGCAGGCGTCGACTATAGACCTCTTTATCAAAAACACGTGTCTTCTGTGCCTGAATTAGCGCCTGAATTAATGTCTGCTTATAGGCACTCACATTCGATTGGAAGCCATTTGCTTTGCTGAAGAACAAGTAAAGAAGCTACTGGTTAGGAACCACACAACGCTATAGTCTTGCTAGTGCCCGATTCCAAGACATACACATATTTTAATTGATAACATTTTCCAAGCAAGAGTTGCTGAGGGCAATTCTGCATCCGGCCTCTACTAGATAACGCTTGGGATTGAAAACTGAAGGCAAGCTCCTCTTTATATAAAAAATGTAACTTTCGTTGGTGACGATGCGATAGGTAACCCTTAAGTTCCTACCCTGAGACTAGTTTTTCTGGCAAGTTCTTCCACGAAGGAATTTGGGGAGTGGACCATGATATTGATGCAAATTACCTGTTTGACTGTCTGACTGCTTGAAAGTTTGACTGGCTTGTCCAACAGGGGAAGTTAAAGCAGCCATCGCGATATCTTCAAATAATCACATGATAACGTCCTTCGCTGCCGAATTTAGTAGAAGTTTCGGGTGCGGATGTCCTTCAGGTGTATTAATTGATATAAGTAAATGTATACTGGATAGCGTGAGAGTCCACAGGGGGGACTAGGCTGCTCGTCAACTACTCGCGTTGTGTGTGCTACTGTTATCACATGAGTAGAAGTGACCTCCAGTTTTTTGACGTCTCCAAACGACGAATTTTAGAAAGCCTTTTTTTTCAGCACTTGACTGTTATCAGCAGTCAAATGGAGAGGTGTTCACCCAGGAATCGAATGTCGCGTGAGTGTCGCACTCTTTCCAATGGCGGCCACAAATTTAAATTGGGGTGAAGTATGTTCTACGTTGAATATATTCTAGGTATTCATATGAAGCAAAATGCGGATTCAATTTAAATAGTTTTTGTTTTTCAATATAATCTCCCCTAACATCAATGCATTTGTAACATCCTGAGATAAGCTTTTCTAAGCCCTTAAAAACCCTTTAACCAAAGTAATCATTTATTGGCGACTTGAGTTCTTCATCATTCAAAAATCTTTTTCCACGAAGACATTTCAAATTCTGAAACAGGAAATAATCACTAGAGGCAAGGTCTGGACTATAGAGTGGGTGTTGCATTTCTTCGAATCCACAATCTCGAGCAGCAGTCTTAAAAACTCGTACCGTGTAAACAGGAGCGTTGTCGTGAAGAAGCAACACATGCTGCAAGTTTACCCCGTCTTTTCTTCTTATTTTTCACCCGTTAAATATGCAAAGTGGAAGCGTAGAATGTGGCGTTGATGGTTTCACCATTTTCTTTAATCAATGAGCAAGATTTCCTTTGAGTCAAAAAAAACTGTGGCCATTACCTCCCCTGCAGACGGAATGACATAGAACTTCTTTGGGGGGTCTGTTCCTTTTTTTATGCCACCGCATGGACTCTTGTCTGCTTTCAGGGTCGTTGTGGTGAGCCCATGTTTCGTCCCCAGTAACAATTCGATCCACAACACCGTCCGCGTTCTCACTACACATCTGCAAAAGCATGCAAAAGCATCTCTACAGCATGCGATTCTCACTTTTTTCTAAGGCGCTGTGAGCACCCACCTCGTACTGACCTTTGAAAGGTTAAGATGGTCGTGAAAAATGGTGTGAATGGCACCAGTTGAAAACTTTGTGATCTCTGAAATAATTATCACCTTTATTCGGGCATCCTTACAAACAAGTTTATCGACTTCTTTGATGCTTTCTCCCGGACAAGCAGTAGCCGGGGCACGGAACAGGGGTCGTCTTCAATGCTCTCGCTGCCTCTCTTGAACTATTTTGACCACTTTTGCATAGTTGAAAACAAAGGCACGCAGCCCTGGTAAACAGCCAATATTCCTTAATGATTGGTTTTTGTTTTTTTCCTTGCTTAGAAAGAAATTTAATTACAGCGCGATTCTCAATTTTCACCATCATCGTCTCAGTGGCCATTATTATTCTGTTTAACTGGAGGTAAAACGCGAATTAATGATCACTTTTATATGAAATGCTACATGAATGCACTAAAATAATAGTATTACTTGATAAATAAGTATACAGGTATACCAGGTATACCTCCTAAAACCTGGTGAAACCATTAATACTGATCGCTACCGACAACAAATGATCAATTTGAACCATGCATTGATCGAGAAACGACCAGAATGCGCCAGACGACACGGCAAGGTAATTTTGCTCCATGACAATGCACCTGCACACAAAGCAAAACCGGTTCAGGATACAATCAAAACACTTGGCTGGGAGCAGCTACCCCACCCGCCGTATTCACCAGACTTGGCTCATTCCGACTACCATTTGTTTTCATCGATGGGACACGCATTGGCTGAGCAGCACTTTGATTCCTACGAGGAGGTCGAAAATTGGGTGTCTGATTGGTTGCTTTAAAAGACGAACAAATTTATTGGCGTGGTATTCATAAATTGTCAGAAAGGTGGTCAAAATGTGTAGAAAACAATGGCCAATACTTTGAATAAAATGTTTATACTTTCCCATTAATAATTAGTGTTCTATTTTCGAAAAAAAAAAACGCTCATTTTATACCGGTACAGCTGGTATATATATAACCACAGCTTCACAAAGACGCCGAGAATATATCGATCGCCCCTCGTAAATGGTGCATGTCGCATATGTAAGCGGGGTATAACACGAGCGGGTAGCTTTCTTGAGATTCTGAATTCAACAAGCAAATTAAGAGCTCAACATCATGTATGCTTTCGTTTTCGTTTTTAAAATGGGTACGGTGTGAAAATTTGGTCTATTATTGACCTGCAGACTCAAAATCTGCAGTTAAACACATATATTTAAAAAAATAAAACTTTGTGGAAAGAACAGTGATATTCCTCCATAGTTGTTGCCATATGGTGCAATAGGGTTGATATTTCAATTGTTGGTATGGTATTTCAACCTTCCGCCATGCTTTCGTCAGCCCGGATTCTGGAGAGGATCTGGGGTGCGCTCCTCACAAAGGCATTTCCCTAAGTAGCATTGGAAGTATACCAGCACAACCTGCGTCTTTCCTGTTCTCAAGCCAGTTAATGGCTATGCGATTTCTCAACGCAACGTTGGAAGACTATTTGATCGACTGGAGATTGGATTTCTTAAATATTTACCACTGATATTTGAGATATATTCATGAATGTTAGAAATATAGACTTTCTAAAAACGCAAAGAGAAATTTCTACTTTTTTCTTAATATCAGAAATGACTGCAAACGAACATGTTGACAAGAAACTTTCGCAACCACGGACTCTCGAAAAGAGAAGCATATAGACTGGTTAAAAATATACAAAGAAAACCACAAGACAGATACTAGTATCTTATTCACTTACTGAGCATAAGTGATATCAACGTGTCGGTGCTCCAAAATCATCTATTAATTTCTTCATCTTCTTGTTGTGGCGCTACAGTCCGGGGTGGACCTGGGCCTCAACCAACATGCCTCTCCAGACAGCACGATCTTTCGCCACCTGCGTCCAATTGATCACTTCAAGTTGGTTGAGGTCCTTCTCCATTTGTGTGCGCCACCTTAGTCTAGGTCGTCCTCTGTTGCGTTGTCCCAATGTCTCGGATTCAAAACCCACGGGCAAGGGCAGTGGTGTCCATACACTCTACATGGCCTAGCCATCTTAAGCGTCGTATCCGTATACGCTTGACCAGGCGCATGTTGCTGTATAGCCCATAGAGTTTGTCGTTTAATCTTCTCCTCCTATGCCATCAACGCAAACAGGGCCAAAATCGCACGCAAAACTTTTCTTTCAAAAAGACTAAGGGCTTCCTCATCCGCCTCGTCTATTAACACATCACTTAATAAGTCCCGGGACTGACATCCATATAAGGGGACATCACTAACAAAAATTCCACATTATGTTTAGGACATACAAACATTCAAATGATACCTCCAAATTTTCATGAAAATCTACTTATTAGGTAACAAGTTACAGTACTTCAAGAGACGCTACCATTGCAATATGTGAAACAGAATTTCGTGTGTTCTTTAAGCACTCCTTTTTGATGGAAAAAAATACCGTGTAAGCTTAGCAATAGCTTGAAAAGTGTTACGAGGACTCTGCTCCATGAGAACCAACTATTTGTCGGTCGTATGCTGACTTTAAACGTCGCCATACAGACACCAACGATGCTGAACGCGCAAAAAGTCCAATTGAGGTGGCCTGAAAACATCAAAATCATTTCGGAAAACTGCAAAGTGCAATTTGGTGACACAGCTGACATCTTAAAGATATCAGAAGGCAGTGTGAACACTATCTTGCATGAACATTTGTCCATAAGAAAGTTGTTTTCGAAACGGGTGCCGCATTTGCTCACAATGGACCAACAACAACGTATCGATGAGTCTGAGAGCTGTTTGGAGCTGTTTCGCCGGAATGAAAAAGACCTTTTGTATCGGAATGTCACAATGGATGAACCATGGATCTACCACTACACTCCAGATTCAAATCGGCGGTCAGCGCAGTGGACACCAATCGATGAACCACGCCCAAAGCATCCAAAAACACAAAGGTCGGCTGACAAGGTATTGACATCCGTATTTTGGGATGCACCCGGAATTTTATTCCTCGACTATCTTAAAAAAGGCAAAAGGATCAACAGCGTATACTACATGGCCTTATCGGTGTATTTAAAGGAAGACATTGCATAAAACGGTACCATATGAAGACGGAAGAAATTTTCTTCCGCGAAGACAATGCACCGCGTCACAAGTTGTTGGTTATAATAATTGTTGGCGCTTCAGTCCAAAAGGGGACCAGGGCCTAGCTTGCTCATCAACTGTTCGTGTTGTGCAAGCTACTGTTCTCTCACGAGTAGACGGGTCCTACAGTTTTTTGCCGAATCCGAACGGCGAAATTTGAGAAGCTGTCTTAGACAGTTATTACTCTTTCAGTGTTGTCAGCAACTCGAAAGAGATGGTGCCGTGAAAAATTCGAAAAATTTGTGTTGAGCTGGGAATCGAACCTACACCTTTCGGCGTGTGAGCGTCGCACTCTACCCACTACGCCACTGCGGCCACAAGTTGTTGGTTACTAATGCGAAATTAAACGAATTGGGCTTTGAATTGCTTCCGTACAAACCGTATTCTCCAGATCTGGCCCGCACCGTCTTCTAAAGGTTTATTTTTTCAAAGCTATAGGAAAGTTTCAAAAAAAAAAAAAAACACAAAAAATTCAGAAAAATACATGAAATTTTTTTTTGAATCGATAGTACGGTCCATATAATTTAATGTTTGAAGAATATTTCATGCAAATGTTGACCTTGACTGCGCCCAAAATGGTCCATCCGTTTAGTCCAATTTTGGCATACTCTTTCGAACATTTTGGCCGGTATCTCACGAATAAATGCTTCAATGTTGTCTTCCAATACTTCAGTTGAAGCGGTATTGTCTGTATAGACACAATCTTCAACATAGCCCCACAAAAAAAATCTAAAGGCGTTAAATTGCACAATCTAGGCGACCAATTGACAGTTCCCGAACGTGAAATAAAATGTTAACCGAACACGCCTCTCAATAAGTCCATTGTTGCATGTGCTGTGTGGCATGTGGCACCATCTAGTTGAAACCACATGTCATGCAAGTCAAGCTCTTGCATTTTGGGAAAAAAAAAGTTGGATATCATCTCACTCTAGCGCTCACCGTTTACAGTTACGTTACGATTCGCATCATCTTTGAAGAAGTACGGTCCAATGATGCCACCAGCCCATAAACTGCACCAAACGTTGACTTTTTCAGAAGCATTGCAAGAGCTATTTGCATTGGTAGCTCTTACAATGCTTCTGCCTGATACTAACTCCAAAATCGACAATTTTGCTTACTTACATACCCATTGAGCCAAAAATTTAACTGACCACAAAATGAACGAAGCGCGCGATGAACTTTCTTAACAGCAGAGCACGCATTTTGATAATAAAATTCAATAATTTTCAAGGGTTGTTCGTTTGTAAGGTGAAATGGTGAAATTATAGAACAAACTGGAGATGTCTGATAGTGAAACAAAACACGAAACGTGCGTCAGCTGTTTAAACCAGCGTTGCCAAAAGGATAATAGCTAAAAACTCACCCTTTACCTCTTTTTAGATCTCAAAAGGATGATCGCAAGAAAAAAATTTGACTGGAATGAAGAGGTGTTCGTAGATATAGAAGCCTATTTTGAGGCCAAGGATAAACCGTTCTATCAAAAAGGTATCGAAATTTGAGAGCGGCGTTGGACTGATTGTGTCACTAATGTGTTGACGGATGATGTCGATCTTTGTTTAGATAATGTGTATTTATCAATTAGTCCCGAAATTTATTGATTGATGTGTTTCACATGGAAAACTTTCAGTGACAATTTGGGTCTTGAAAATTTTGATTTGCGCTACAAGTGCTCAATTCTTCAATTTTTTTGAGTGACCCATTTGTTAAAAATTTGAACGATGTCGTCTCGTTATCCCAGTATTTGGCCGACTTTTGCATTTCGCAAATTTTTTTGTTAACAGCATGCTCAATCTTTATAGAAGATAATACTCCAAAAGGGAAAAGGTATTTAGAAAGTTTTGCAAAAAAATACGTATTCCAAACAATTAGTTATATGTCAATACTAAATTTTACAATGGTCTTAAAAAACTTCAGAAAACTGAACTATCGGGTTTTCAAAAGGAAATGCAGAAAGTTTTAGTCTACAGATGCGCATACATGTTAGTCTCTTGAAGCTTTTCTTTATTTACAATTGGTGTCGTTTTTCTCAAATTTTCGTTTTCTTTTTTTCAAGTGAATGCCGTTTATCACTTGGGGTATATATCTGGGCTTAACAACTTTAACCACGGATTTTCGTTAACGCTTAAGGGATCGACTACAGTCACAGTCGATTGATGTCAGAATTTTCATTTTACCTACAGTTTCTAACGCTCTCTTTTGAATTCTAACCAGTAACAGGGGAGAATTGGAAGCACCCGACTTACATTACACTCAAATTTTGGGCGATGTACACTTTGTTCGTTGTAGCCAAATCATAAAGGGATTAAAGTCTCTTGCTTCGTTTTAAGATACTCCTTTTTAAATATATTGTTAAGCCAAACACCCAACCAATGCTCTCTCCTACAACTTTTTAAGCCAACGATAAAGAAGGGTCTGGGCCTTAGCGGCTTTCCTTTTCCAGTGGTCCCGGGCACCCTGCTTTCAGTAGTCAAGACCAAGCTTTGTGGCATCCGTAACGACTTCTTCCTATAACGGAGGTTCGATCTTTCTTCCCGTCCCCAACCCGTACACTGGAATTCGAAGAGCCTCAAAGTTGAAGCGTAGTTGTCCACTCGCTCGATGTAGCCGAGCCAATGTGCTCGTCGGTTTCAACCTTCCATACTCCATCCCTATCTTGGTACAGAACCTAGAGTTCTCAGTTGTTTCCTCCATTCGCCTTCACCGTAGATAGGACAGTAGAATATTTCTTTCAAAGGTACGAAAAGTATTTTCTCAATGTCTAGTCGTTGGATCCATACAGAAGTATGACATCTGTCCTAACCCTACTTCTGTATGGACCCGATTGCATTATCTTCGATTGAGGAGTTTTCTTCCCAAACTTCTTACGATTCCTTACAACGGTTAGCAAAGCTGACACAAGATAATATTCTAGAAAAAGTGACTTATCAAGTGACAATCATCAGGCCAAATGATGTATAAGCACATACGATACACAGGAATTGTTCGAATGACTTTGTTAAGAGGACGAGTCCTTCAGAAATTATTATTCTGCCCGACACAGCACCTCATCAAATAACTCAAATTATGAAATTGCATTCCGGTCTTCAATCTCAGAATATTGATTTTTGTTGGGGACAGTTCTCCTTAAGTCTCCAAGCCTGATCGAAGTTTGACCTATTTAACCACATCACCACCCCACCGTACATTCAAACACCGTCCTATTAGTCCCACTTAACAGTGCATAATTTATTTTAATTTCCTGTTCATTTCCAAATCAATGCCAACATCGCTTCCAGAATTCCTTCCAATAACAAAACGCCCCACTCTACTCGTTCACACTTCGACCTGGATTCCATCGTGACAAATAGACACACAAAATGGCAGTCAGCCACACAACCACCCCGTTCAACCAGAAGCACACACACATACAGGCGTGTGCACTGGTTCTCCAAGAAGGCCAAAATCCCCGGTCTTGCCCGTCTGGCTGACTTATTGCTTCCCCCCAAAGCACTCTATTCAAACTCTGTCTTCGTTTCGAAGGATAAATGCAAAGTCTAATTTCCGGTTTCACCGAAGCTGTCACCACAGGTGACTGCCATGCCGCACCAAATAGTTTCGTGGCCATAGGGGAGATGTGTTTCGGTCTCCGATTCCTCCACAGTCGTTCCTTCAGAGTGCATGAGCTGCAACAAAACTGTGGTTGAGCAGTGTCAATAATTTCTAATCAGGACCTCACTTCCATCTCATGGAACGGAGAGCTTCAAAAACACATTAACAAAGACAAGTGTCTTGACATTAAGCCTCCTATCTACGAGACGCTCTAATTAAAATATCAGAAGGGACCTCTTGAATCGCGGCCGCCTCTAGAAAACGTTAATCGCTAAGAGGATTTCGTAGGATTTTCACTTTGCCCTGGGTCGGGTCGAGCACAAATAAATCATCGTCGCTCGAATCGCCCTCTTCGCAGGACCAAATAAAACTTCTATCGCACGAGCCACATTATTTTTCATCGGAAAAAATAAAGTAAAAAAAAAAGAAGGAAGTCACAACAAAAACAGGGATTAATCTTACCATTTTATCGCACAAATAACGGAAGGAGGCGGTTAAAAAATGAAAATGAAAAAAGGAAGAACAATATGATAAGGGAATATACATTCATTTTTATTTTTGGTAATTTCTTTGTTGGGTGGCGGAGCACGGTGAGGGACGCTGAACTCTAATGAAAAATGTTTTAACCTTCAGTGGGCGACATAGTCATAAAGATGTTGCTCAATAAAAATCATTCTTCGTCCTCTCACTTGGTGCTCTTCTCTGAAGTCCCATCAGCTAGGAGCCGCTCTGCCGTCACCCCCTTGGGGGTTCAGCAACGTTCTCGACAATGAGGAATGTGTGACAACAGGGATAGAATTTTAAAGAAGAGACATTTGAGATATAGAGGGTTTCTCTCGTCCTAGTCGTCGTCCTTGTCGCCGTCTTTGTCGTCAGGACGCACCCGAACATGGGTAAACCGTTCTGCAGGGCTCTCGGTGCTCTTTAAATCAACAATTCCAGTGGGAGTACAGTCGTTATGTCTCTCCACATAATTTGTCACACTTAAGTTAGGGGGAAAGCGTGGAAGGCATGGGTACTTCGAGGTGTAAGTTGGCTGTGAAATTGAATGAGGCCAACTAATAAGGTGTATGGCTGCTGTGTAAGACCAGAGATTTGGAGTACGGTTTTTTTTTCGTTGGCGTTAACGACAGCTATTGGTATAAGCGTCTAGGTCTACGTGCCCGGAAAAGTTATTGTCCTAATGAATTGTGCAATGCCTTCGTGTGGTACTTTATGAGACATAAATGAAGTGCTGAAATTGAATTGTGAAGAAAATACTTATAATGGACGAATCCTCGTTTTATGTGCAGACTCTGTAACAGATTGGGAATAAGGTCAGAAGGTGGCTAAAGAGTGATGCATAAAAATACTCAAAAGCAGAGTGAGCTAGTTTACTTTACCTTTGATGACCATTTAAATGTTGTAATGAGACAGCAAGGGGCAAGGGGCGAGAGACACTAAGAGGATTGGATCACTAAAACGATCAAAACGGCACACACAAGTGGAAAAGGAACTAAAGATAGTGGCAACTTGAGAAGTTTGTTGGTTGAGGGCCTGGTTCCCTCTTAACCTGCAAGAATATAAAACAGTATTCGCAGTATATTGTGCTCTTTATAATACACTTAGATTGACTCGAACTTCTACCAAATTTAGACTGCTGTAATTTCCATACCACTCATAACATAATAATAATAATTGCTTGCGCTGCAGTTCAGAGGGGGCCAGGGCCTAGCTTGCTCATCAACTACTCGTGTTGTACGCGCTACTGTTCTTCCACGAGTAGAAGTAACCTACAGTTTTTTGCCGACTCCGAACGGCGTAATTTTAAGAAGCTTTCTTAGACAGTTATTACTCTTTGAGTGTTGTCAGCAGCTCGAAAAAGGGTGCCGTGAAATATTCGAAAAATTGGTGTTGAGCTGGGAATCGAACCTATACCCTTCGGCGTGTGAGCACTCTACCCACTTCACCACGGCGGCCACCACTTATAACAGTGTGCTTAAATTTTGACAAATGCAGACTTGAGTTTTGTGTAAAACCACACGTATTTATCCCTTCAGCACTCAACATGAACCCATTATTTGTATTTTCAATCGAAGTTATCTAGCTTGTTACTGGCAGCGTTGTAAAGGTCCGTAGAGGTGATCATACTTGCACCCGCAGCAACTTTGGCTTGAAAAGTGAAGGCTCGAATTGTGCGAAATTAGCTTCGATGTATAAGAAAAATGTCTCTTGCGCTCAACATATCGCTGGAACGAGTGCAGATAATACTGAAAGTTGACCTTGGGTCCAAACCATTTAAGTTCTAAAGAACACACATCGTCACAAAATACAGTGAGAGTTCAAAGAGCGGAGATGCTGTCTGCTTGAAAGTGTGAAGTTGCCGAATTTTGTTATGAAGGAATATGTCAACATACAAAATGAAAGAGTTTGCTTGCCAAGGAGGGTTTCGAATAACAGCAGCGTAGATCACCATGGTGTGGTCTACCACACCATGAATAGTCTCCTTTCACATTTTGAGACTGTGGCGTGAAAATTAATGTGTTCTCTGAAACTTTCTTAGAGAGAGCAATAAACCCTTCGGTCGTAGGCCATGATCATTTCCATAGGATGGCATTATGGCATTATTTCTCCGCCGCCAACCAAAATTAGTTGAAAAACAATGGATTGCGAACTCTTCGAATGTGAATTCTTAGAGATTCTCTGTCGGGAATTTCGAAGGCGAAAATTAGCAATAAGAAATAATAAAGTAACGACCACATCACACAGGCACATCGCCGGAAACTGGAAAAAGCAGTGTAAAGGCACTGGCGTTGAGCGTACGTTGCTTTTTTTGGTCGTTTCAAGTCCATAAAAACTAGTAAATACCCCTTTTTTCCTGCACCATGGAGTAAGACCGAAAATACTTATATTCGTATTGGCGCGGTGACGAAATTGACGAATGCGAAACATGCACGTCGAAGGGCCCAGATGGAGATGCCCGACTGAACACCTCACATATTTTCAAAGCACGACATCTTTCAGATCAAGATGCTGATAATTCTCAAGGAGTATACATTTTAAATGAAACAGGCTTTCAAAATTTCGGAGGTTCCTTCTGCAAATAAGAGAAAAACGCAGGCCCGTGGAATAACTACGAACTACATGTTCGCTTCGCTGGTTGCATATATTCGATTTTTCTTGACATTATGTTTGTCTGCATGTCTATCTTTAAGTTAGTTGTCTTCTATTGGAAAAGTTAATTTTTTAAATGGTATAGCAGAAGTGAAAAATATTTTCAAGTTGGCAAATCAGTTCTCAGTGCTAAGGGTATGCTCCCTCTTGGAAACAGCTTAAAATATTGCTTGCTAATTAAATATCATTGAACTATTTAACGCCGTGATTCTGGAGGACTTTGAAGCCTGTTTTAAAATTTATGACATATTGTTGGCAAAAGGATAACATCCAAAGGGACAAGAATGTGTTTTCGAAGAAAAAACAAACAATATTCAATGAATGCTCCTATAATGTACAAGGATGGACGTTTTATTTTATTATTTATATCCATATTTAAGATTGATTTTGTCAAATAACAGCGCACCGTTTTGGTGCGGACTATTGCGCCACAATAAGAAAGAGAAAAAGAAGTTAAGGAAAAAGAAGAAGAAAAAAGAAGAAGAAGAAAAAGAAGTGCAAGAAGAAGAAGAAGAAGAAGAAGAAGAAGAAGAAGAAGAAGAAGAAGAAGACGAAGACGAAGAAGAAGAAGAAGAACAAGAAGAAGAAGAACAAGAAACAGAAGAACAAGAAGAAAAGAAGAAGATGAAAAAGAAGAAGAAGATGAAGAAGAAGAAGAAGAAGATGAAGAAGAAGAAGAAGAAGATGAAGAAAAAGAAGAAGAAGATGAAGAAGAAGAAGAAGAAGAAGAAGAAGAAGAACAAGAAGAAGAAGAACAAGAACAAGAAGAACAAGAAGAAGAAGAAGAAGATGAAGAAGAAGAAGAAGATGAAGAAGAAGAAGAAGAAGATGAAGAAGAAGAAGAAGAAGAAGAAGAAGAAGAAGATGAAGAAAAAGAAGAAGAAGATGAAGAAGAAGAAGAAGAAGAAGAAGAAGAAGAAGAAGACGAAGAAGAAGAAGAAGAAGAAGAAGAAGAAGAAGAAGAAGAAGAAGAAGAAAAACAAGAAGAAGAAGAAGATGAAGAAGAAGAAGAAGAAGAAGAAGAAAAAGAAGAAGAAGAAGGAGAAGAAGAAGAAGAAGAAGAAAAAGAAGTGCTTCAGTCGTAAGTGATGATGCTTAAGAACGTGCAAGTGTGTACCAGAAATGGGTTATGGCAGAAGTCATTAAGTTTTCCAACGTAGTTTTAAAGAAAATATGAGTCAAGTAACTTTGAATATTAGGAGTACATAAAGGTAATACTAAACACCTCGAACCATCTCCTTTGATTTACTGACATCAAAGATTACGGCTTCTTTATGACAATATTTCTCAAAATACGCCTACAAAATCCTGTTGGTCTCTTTCACTAGTAAAAGAGCAACAGCGCGCATAACACGAGTAGTTCTGGAAGAAGCTAGGCCCTGGTCATCGTGGCACATTGTGCCAAACCCCGTGATTATTTGGGCCTACTCTAAAAAATGTTTCTTTAAAAATATATAGATATTTTCAAGTTGGCAAATTGATTCTCAGTGCTAAGTGTATGTGTCCATTTGTAAATAGCTTACAATATTTCTTAAAGGTTTGAATAACAAGAAGGACTTTGCAGTATGTTTTGAAAATTAACACATATTGTTGGCACAAGGATTACATCTAAGGGGATAAAAACAATACAATGAATGCTTCTATTATGTGCGAGGATAATTGATCTTCTGATGCTTAAGATTTATGATTGACATTTTCCAATAACTGTTCACCGTTTTCGGATTATCCAACGTTATTTAACGTTTCCTTAATCTGATATCTTTGTCTGACTGTCAGTCCTCTGTACAGAAATCGACGACTAGGCAAACTACATTTGTTTGTATCTGCTTTAACGGTGACCTAATTTTCATTCCGTTTATTTGACGTTCACAGTGGTGCACTTTCGAAGTTCAGTTTGTTTAATATTAATTTCAAAATTTAACCGCCTTGCCGAAGAAGGTAGCAACAAAATAGCCGACTTGAAATCATTCAAATTGGCTATTGGTTTTGGCTTTAAAGCAATCCTGCATGCATCTACAAAAAACTTAAATCCAGGAGCTAGTAATACGCACACATAAAGCAATCCGAAACTGGTGTTAGCTTAGATCACTGGAGAACATCAAATGAAGACTAATAATTCTGACAGACCAACATCGTTCTCGCGTTTGAGATGATAACCAATCATACGCCAGCCAATTTCAAACAAAACCACTGATCAGGTTATTTCTGTCATTGAGAAACTTATGTCATTGAGAAACTTACTTAATGTTTGACGATTCTTGACTTGGGGAGGATGTTTTTCGATGTTCATGAAAGACATTTGAAAGCACACTCCTCCCAAGATCAATTCGACCTTGCTATAGGTATGTTCATTGGTATGCTGAAAGATCCCCAAATGCAACATAATCAGCGCCAATCAAATTAAAAAAAAATTGAAAGATGATTATCAGAAAAAAAAAACAAACGCAGACCTGCTATAAAACTTGGTTAATATGAAGTATACTCAAAATTGTTGTAAAATGAATATTTGAGGTGCGTCGGCATGCGCCTGGTCAAGCGTCTTCGGATACAACGCTTAAGATGTCTACGCCATGTAGATCGAATGGTCACCGCGGCTTCCACCCGAATAGTCTTCTAATCTGAGCCATTGGCGCAACTGAGGACGGCCTAGGCAGACAAGTGCAGAAGGACCTCAACCAACTATGAAAGTGCCAGTGGAGGCAGCTGGCGAAAGATCCTGCTGGCGGATCTGGTGGAGAGTTGTTGTTGGGTGAGTTTTTTTTTTATAATTGACGCGTGCAAGACGGGTTGCGAGTACCCTTAAGTGGCCGGATCAAGTCACAGCACGGGCCGAAGGTATAGAGGAAGAGAGGGAGAGGACTTACCGATGCACATTGGTTTTAAATGATAGTAATAAGGAGGAAAAATCGAGCTGGGAAAAGCATTCCAGATTCGTGTACTGCGACTAAAGACCGAGTCTCTGAATTTGACTGTATGTCCGAAAGAGGGCTTGAGGGTGAATTGGTGAGCCCTCCTGGCGAGGCGTGTATTGTGGGTGAAATCTTGAAGGGGAGTAATGCAACTGGCTAATTCATCTGAGCATTTCTTGTTAAAATAGCGATAAAAAAGTGACAACGACGCGACATTACGTCGGCGTTCTAACGAGTCAATCGACTTCGCAATATTACTGTAACCTATAATTTTTATCGCTCGCTTTTGAATTCTATCCAGCAGGTGCAGGGAGGACTTAGAGGCACCTAACCAAATAGGAGCGTTATACTCAAGTTTTGGGCGTATGTAGGCCTTGTATATTGTAGCCAGATCAGAGAGTGTGGAGTACTTCTTGCATCGTTGAAGGAAGCCTAGACATTTCGCTGCATTTTTGGCGACCTCAAATATGTGATCGTTCCAACTAATTGTTGGGTTGATACACATACCGAGGATGGAAAGTTATTCGGTTTCAACAACGCAAGTGCCGTTCATGGATAACGGCTGATTGTTATGTGATCGCTTAAACGACAGTAGATAGCTCTGGGTTTTGGAAGCATTAAATTCCACTCTATTCTTATTCCCCCAATCGATTATGCTGTCGAGGTCGGAATTTAATGTGCTCAACATACGCTGATGTTCCGAGTCTATAGCCGAAGTGGAGGGACGTGAGCCAAGGAACGAATATGAAAAGCTGAGGGTACTGTCATCAGCGAAGGAATGAATAGGACTAGAGGTAGCAGACAAGAGATCATTTATAAAAATGAGGAAGAGTGTCAGAGACAAAACTGAGCCCTGGGGAACACCAGCATTAATATGGTGAATATCAGACTTGAATTCATCCAAAACGACTTGTATTGAACGATTCGAAAGGTAATTTCTAATCCATTGAAGAAGCGACTCATCGATCCCAAAAGCACGCATTTTCGACAAGAGAGCCTGATGCCAGACCCTGTCAAATGCCTTTGAAATATCAAGCGCAACAATCAGGTCTACTCCGGACTGTAGCGCCACAAGATAAGAAGAAGAAGAAGGAAAAGAGGAAAAAAAAACAAAAAGAAGAACAAGAAAAAGAAGATCAAGAAGACGAAGAGGAAGTAGAAAGTGCTTCAGTCGTAAGTGATGTTTAGTTGAATACTGGTTTAAAAACGTCCAAGGGTGTACCAGGATGGGTTAAGGTATAAGTAATTAAATTTTATTGATTTCTACCTTAACCCATGCCTTTGAATAAGCTTTGAATAACCGGGGTACATAAAGGTAATCGCCGTGGCGTAGTGGGTAAAGTGCGAAGCTCACTGAAGGGTCTAGGTTCGATTCCGGCTGAACACCTCGAATTTTTCACGGCACCACCTCTTTCGAACTACTGACAACTCTCAAAGAATCTAGGAAAGCTTCTCAAACTTCGCCGTTCGTAGTCGGCAAAAAACTGTAGGTCCCTTCTACTTGTGAGAGAACAGTAGCAGTAGGCCCTGGTCCCCCTGTGGACTGTCGCGCCAAGAATTATTATTGTTATTATTATTACATAAATGTAATACTGAACACCTCGAAATACCTTCTTTGATCTACTGTCATCAAGGATTACTCCTTCTTTATGACAATATTTCTCAAGTTACGTCTACTAAATCCCATTGGTCCCTTTCACTAATGAAAGATCAACAGCACGCATAACACCAGAAGTTTCTGAAGACGCTGGACCCTGGTCACTGTGGGGAATTGTGCCAAGCCCCGTTATTATTTGAGCCTTCGCTGAAAAGTATTTCTTTTAAAATGTCTAGTGTAGCGCTGCATATTCAAGAAGCCATGTAAAACTTCGAATATTTGACTATTGATATGAACTGAGAAGAACAAAAAGAGTCAGATCGAAGCTGCCGCGGAGCCATAAACGACTGAACAGAGTTTAAAAATTCTCCACGTAATCTTATCACATTCAGCCCAGTCCGATATTCTCTCTCACATATTCCCTAGATAGAAACACGAGCACAACTACAAGAAATGTACCAAATGCCATATTCATCACAAAGCACTTCCCCATTTCCATCCATCAGCACTTAATCATCACTTGCAATTTGGCTTTCTTATCGGCCATATTGCACAGCTGCCTTCAATACGATGCACATGGGTATTTGCCAAAATAAACATTCCCCCCGTTTAATAAGGACACATTGTCTTGAATGTTGTGTTATCTTATGGCCGTGAGGGACTGTGATGACTTGTTTATGGGTTTGCTCTCCGCGAAGAGAAGGAAACTTTTTTCATTTTCGGCCATTTTAAATTGAAAGCGGGCTCCAGGCGACAGTAAAACAGCAACAAACCCATCATCGTAACGGCAATTCAACGAAACCTCATTATTACGATATTGATGATGACAGCGTTCACTGCTGTCAAGGTTGTGGCGGGTGTCTCTGGTATCTGATCAGTGAAAGTCCTTCATTACGCATTGTCCCGATAATGTAAAATGTGTGTGTGTATAGGTTGTGAATGTTCATCGGCCTCCCATTGAGTCTTAAGCAATAAATCGAAGTTAGAACAAACAGCAATCTCATAAAAGTTAGTTGCTGCCTTGGGACGATTTCGATTTACGAATTGAGAAGGACGCTGTTACCCAACCAAATAACTTCAGCCAAGTTTTGTTGTTTTTTTTTCATTTTGGCGTTGTCTTTTGGTTCGGTTTGGATTACTTTGTACGAAAGGGCGGTGGAAGGGGGCAGTAACTTTGCTGGATTTTATGAGATGACTGTGTCTAAATTTCGGCTTCACACGAGGGAAAGGAGTACTTGGCCGCCCACTTCATTTCGTCGTGTATTTTTTAACTTTCTTTACCAATTCGGCAGACCGTCACTCACAATCAAAGCGAATTTATGTGCTCGCCTTGTGCATCTGCATGTGCCTACCATTTGGTAAGCGCGACGCTGAATAGCGTGGGTCTGATTATAATTGCGAAATGGACACAGCAGAGTGAAACGCAATTTAGGGGCGGATCGATGTATTTTGTGCCGACACTCGGTCACCGACATGATATAGGGCCGATGAATGAATCGGGAATTTACTGGCGTTCGGAGTTGATTGGTAATGAATGTATGTAGGTCGTGTGTGAGGGCCTTGATATTGCTGACTGTGTTCCTTCCTCACAGTATGCGCATTTCATTAGAGAGGGTGAATTATTCGAGAGTAGCTGAGGTTGGATTAGGTCTGTATATAAAAATGTTACAAATTCCCTTGGCCACCAATGCACCGTCATTTTCGAAACGAGGATGTAAATTGTAACAGTTCTATGGTAGGATAACGTCCATTGAGCTGCTTAGCCATTTCCATCCCTCCTCGGCACGGTTCGGTGTTTGATTATGTTGGCGTCCATATGTCACAAAATGATCAACTGACTTTGTTATGCGAATAATTGCTTAAATGTGACGCACATATCAAGCTACAGTTTATGTACAGTTTATGTGATGTGTTGTTCGTGATGCTGGACTTAGACTGAGGACTGCTGGACTTAGACTGAGGACTGCTGGACTTAGAATGAGGACTGCTGGACTTAGACTGAGGACTGCTGGACTGCTGGACTTAGACTGAGGACTGCTGGACTTAGACTTTAAATAAGCTTTGCGCTCTTTACTAAAAAAAAGTCAAAATTGCTGCCAATTCGATGAAGAAAAAACAAGAACGTAAGAAGTAAGCTGGAAGTGAACGATGGACAAATTATTGGTTTGTTCGCCTTCGTTCAAAAATTTTCTACTACAAAAATACATCTCGCTTTAATTTGCCTATCAACGACAACATATATGAAAGTTTGAACCAGAATAGCAAGGCCAGCACGAAAACTGTAACGAGATTGGGGGACACAAATCAATCACCGACCAAGTGGCATTTTGTAATCAACGAATTTCAAAGAAAAATTAAAATGACCAAATTAAGGAACAAATCGCAAGGAAGGGGATATTTGATTGAAAAACATGTATTTGGAGGAATAAGTGCTCAACAGAAACAAACAGGGTCAATACCTCGTGACTGATCAAAAGCCGGAATCCAGATTGATGGCAAAAAACTTTATATTGAGTTTTTAAGGGGATTGGGAACGGAAATTATAAATTCCTAGTGCATAGAAATGCAATCGCCTTTGCGTGGTGGATAGAGTGCGACAATTATACGCCAAAAGTCCCTGGTTTGAATCTCGGACTGAACCCATCGCATCATGCCGCGAGCTGTTTCGTGCTGCTGACAACACTGCAATTGTAATAGCTGTTTAAGAAAAAGTTTTTTTAAAATATCGCCGCTTGGAGTCGACAAAAAACGATAGACTCCTGCTAATGTACTTTCCTACTCGTGAAAGTATATTAGCCGGCACAAAACAAGTATTTGATGAACAAGATAGGTCCTGGTCCCCTTGTGGACTGTCGCAGCAACTAATAAATACAGTGGTGGTCAAAGGATTAAAAACGATGTGAAAACGACAATTGGCAAGTGCTATGCTTTTTTGAAGGACAGTGTTACGGCCAAGTATTGTCTTTCTTTACTGTTAGCAGCTCTATATGTACAGATATGTATACTAACATTTCACTCAATAAGTCCCAGTACACATAGGGGGCGCCACTAACAAAAATTAGAAATTTAATATGAATTTGTTTCTTATGTCGCGGGACTCATTGGCTAAAATATAATGATGAACTATATATCAAGGATATACATAAGTCAACAAATGATACAAGAATACGCCTATCTAGTGTGCAAATACCCCCTTTGATGTATGCGAATGATATTGTCTTTCTGAGTGACAACATCCAAGGCGTATAGTTGATGATAAATAGACTTTGGGCATATTGTAACTGCTGGAACCTCACTGTTAATCCTGAGAAATCAAAAATGAAGGTATTCAGAAAGGCAGGTGGACGCTACTCTCACCCTCCCTCAAAGGTGAAAACTGGATGGAGTTGAAATTGAGATAGTTTTCCAAAACAATCGTCATCCTTAAGTTTACAAGCGCCTTTTGAAAAACTATTAGCTGACGCTAAAGGAGCTATCTGCGTTGTTTTAAATTAAAATATATGCAACGAAGTTGTTTCCTTCCAACTGCAGCCTCGATAATGCTATATAGAGCTCAAATCTGGGGACATAAAACTTTTGATGAGGTGGGGTAAAAGGGAGTTCTAATTAAAGCCGATTACCCCAAACTATGCACTGAACATCGAAACTGGATCGCCTCCTTTACTTTTGTATACTTTGAAGGCACACTTTAACTGTATTTTCACAGAATTAGAGATGCATGAATTCCGAATACCAAACAAAGTATTAAAAAGTATTATTAGAACAAACAGAAAGAACGGCAGCGTATGGGTGAAGAAAGCGGAATAGTTCTTTTTCGGAATAGTTCTTTCATCTCTTAAAAGAACAATTCAACGAAATTCTAGAGAGGGTTAGTGGAAATACTTATAACCAATAAGTTGAAGAAGCAAAATGATCTTTATACTGGAACTATTATAGGAAACTTAAACGAAAAATCATATTTCCTGAATCACAACTCAGTAGAAAAAATAGGAAATATATTTCAAATGAGAAGTGAACTTGTTGAACTAAACTTTATACTACTTCGTCCTGATTTAACTGAACTTGTTGAATTAAACTTTATACTACTTCGTCGTGATTTACCAACACTCTGCAGCCTGTACAAAATGATAGGAAGGGAGGATATCCTGCAGTTTCTCTGTGTTTGCCCAATTCTAAACGAAGTTCGATAAGTAATTTTTCAAATACATTGCATGGTAGAAGAAGAAATGTTAACTACCTTCAATTATGCGAAAGGATGTTCTATATAAAAACTCAGTAGAAGCACTTCAGTATAGGTAAACGGAGACTTCTCAAATTACAAATATCTTAATTTTGCATTATGGCTAAGGTTAACATATTTTTATTGCTTTTATTTTTATAATGGGCACATCGTGATAGTTGATTACAATGATGAATTTTCTGTGGTCAAAGATGTTGATAACATTGATCTCTTCTCTGGTTTTATTGATGTAAGTTTACTTGTTAATTATTTTTATACCTAGTAATGTAATTCGAAGGTTGTCTTTTATATTTCGGGATTAGAGAGCATAACAAATATTAATCATCGAAAATAGCTTTATTGTTTTTCAAAATATTCCCCATTAAGATGTATACACTTTTGCGTGCGTTTGAACCAATTGTCGAAGCACTTTTGCCACTCTGATTGATGTATCTCCAATACATGCATTCTGAACGCATCAACCGCTTTTTCAGGTGTCGAATAAAACGTATGGGAATAAGAAGAAGTCATTCGTGCCACGTCAGGACTATATGGCGGATAACTCATCAAATCGATGTTTTGAGTGCTGAGAAATGCAGTTGTTTGAGCCGATGTGTTTAAGACACATTGTCGTGATGATGAATGACCCGTCTTCGGCGGTTGGTTTTCCTGATTTCTTGGAAGACAACTGGGAAACAAATGGTTGTGTACCACTCAGAATTGACTCTTCTGCATTGTTCTAGTGGTACAGTTGTTCTAGACATGTCCAGTTTTTCCGAAAAAAGGCCACCATTTGCTTGGAAGTGCTTCGTCCGCGAGCAACTTTTATTGGATTTGGCTCAATTTGTAACACCCATTCAGTCGACTGCTGTTTACTTTCGGGCTCATACGCGTAAATCCACGATTCATTACCTGTCACGATGTCATAGACGTGTTTCGAAGCACCGTGATTGCATTTTTGGAGCATTTCTTTCGACCAATCGACACTAGCCTTTTTATGAGCGATTGACAAATTGTGTGGGATCCAACGCGAACAAATTTGTCTGACGGTCACATGTTCATGCAATATTTTATGTTTGCTGGTCCCACTGGTGCCTTAGGTTGCCTTAATCTCTCGATAGGTAGCATGACGATCTTGCAATATCAGTTGACGCACAGCTTCTATGGTTTCCGGAACAACAACTGATTGTGGACGATCTTCTCGAAATTCGTCTTGGAGTGAACTACGACCTCGGTTGAATTTACCATACCATCGATAAACACTGGTCTTGACGGAGCTTCCTCGCCAAAAATTTAATTAAGTTCATCGATGTACTGTTGTTGGGTTAATCCACGTCAAAAGTTGTAAAAACTAATCGCATGAAAATTTTCACGATTTAAGTCAATTTTTTGGGCGAGATGAATCTTGTAAGTTACTGTAAACAACACAAGTAGCGCTCGCATATCAAAAGGTTTTGAGTACGTAGAACTTCAAATATGTTAAACTTTACGAAAGAGTTGGCAGTTGCCAATCCCCAAATATAAAAGGCAACCATCTTAATGTAAAAAATGAGAAAAAAATAGTCATGCACTTGAGAGTTGCGAAAACTGTTGATGCAAGTAAGGAATTATGGAATACAATCAATATCATCGATCGGGGGAAGACTTGGCTGCCCCAAGAAGATGGTTTTACTTGCTTCAAAGAGGACAGGTAGTCCAAGAAAAACAGTACCAAGGGAAGACTGGCTGATTACTGCAAATTCGAAAGTTCATCCCCTCTTGATTTCTGCAGCAATTACTTAAGTCATTGGTCCTCAAACCAGGCATAAAGTATCAGCCAGAACTATACGGCGACGATTAATCGAAAATGAACTTTTTGGATGTATTGTGGGAAGAAACCAACTTCAAGCGACAGTTAAACTTCGAAAAATTTCAAAATATTGAATTTAGAAAAAAAATTGCGGAATATTGAATCAAAATTTAATTTTATTGAATCGGATGGGAAAGTGTGCGTAAAATTCCACTTAATAAGGCCCTGACTTCAAGTGCACCATAAAAACAGTTAAACACGAGGGAGGAAACGGCAAAGTTAGCATACATTCTTTTGGTATGATGTTGGACCTTAAGTGAGAATCCAAGGCAATATGGACAGATTTATGTAAAAAGATATTCTTAAAGATAAAATGGAGCCCTACAGCTTCGAATGCCCTTTACGTGAATTTTCCAACATGATGACAACCCTAAGCTTACCGCGGACTTAGAAAAGAAATGGCTTGTTGATGAAAAAAATTAATGTACTAGATTGACCATGCCAAACTGCAGACTTAAGCCCCATCGAAAATTCATTTGCAAACGTGGAAGAACTCTTAAAGCATGTATGGTTAAATAACCCAAGAGACCTCAGCCAACAAGTTAAGAAAATAAGAGAAAGTAAGCCTCCTTCAAGATACCAGGTTCTGGTCCGAAGACAGTGCTGTTCTATTGTAGCAAACAGATGGTTTCTAGTTTAATACAGACCCTTTAGTTTTGTTGTTTAATATAAGGTTGTCAAATATCTCCCTTCCGCATTTTTGTCTTTTGAATTTTCCGGCTATGTACAAAGCGTTAAAGAACATTCTGGCAGCTTTATAAAACATTTGAAAGGTCTTGACATAACCTACAAACCGACGCTATGCATGATTAATTTGTACATTGCGTTCAACAGTTGTTGACATGTAAGCCAAAATTCGAGCTATTTTAAAGTTTTCCTTCGTTAAAGGCAAATCCGCTAGAGAAACGTTCCGTGAGGTTAATTGTGTTTTCGGGTATGGCACTCTATCACTTCGAACCGCGCAGAAATGGTTTCGGTGATTCAGAGCCCATGGATAAGCCAGCCGGCGGAAGACCTGTGACGAAGAATACAGGTCAAATCATGGAAATCATCGAGTTAGACCAGCATGTGGCTTCTCATGACATCGCGCAAAAGATGGGAGTTAGTCACCAAATCATTTTAAACCATCTGCAGGAGGCTAGAGACAAAAAGAAGCTTGATGTTTGAGTGCCGCATGATTTGACGCAAAAAATCTTTCTGGACCGAATTAACGCCAGTAATATGCTGCTGAAACGGAACGAAATCGAGGAATTTTTGAAGCGGATGGTGACGAAAAATGGATCACGTACGACAATAGCAAGCGAAAACGGTTGTGGTTGAAGGCCGGTGGATCGTCCCAAACAGTGGGCAAGCCAGGATTGATGGCCAGGAAGGTTTCGTTGTGTGTTTGGTGGGATTGGAAGGGAATCATCCATTATGAGCTGCTTCCATATAGCCAGATGCTTCATTCTACCATTGACTGCGAACAACTGGACCGCTTGATGCAGGCGATCGACCAGAAGCGTGAAAAATTGGCCAACAGGAAGGGTGTAGTGTTCCACCAGGACAACGCCAAATCACACACTTCTTTGAGTCAGGAGAGCTCGAATGGGAGGTTTTATAGAGCCCGAACATAGTGCCAAGTGATTACCACCTGTTCCTGTCCATGGCGAACGCCCTTGGGGGTGTGAAGTTGAATTCAAAAGAGGCTTGTGAAAATGGCTGTCCGAGTTCTTCGCAAATAAGGATTTGAGCTTCTACGAGGGGTGTATTATGAAGTTGCCGTCTAGATGGAAACATATTGTCGATCAAGACGGTGCATATTTGAACTAAATCCGGTCACTTTAACACGTTTTCTGAAGCATTGAATGAAGAGCAAAAAAACCGGAAGGGAGATATTTGGCAAACTTATATGAACTTTTCTCAATTTTTTTCTTTTCATTTTTTATTTGTTGGCCTGCCTTTAGTGTACTGTTTTATATGAATTTTTATAAAGTTTAATAGCTTTTTCTGGGTCTTTGAAAAAAAAAAGAATCAGAGACACTAAGAGCAATAGTAACCATTTCTAGTTCCCTAGCCACCACTGTATGTATTGCCAAGCATTCAATTCGATACTCAACTGGGTACATCTCCACAGTGTGCAAGAAGCATTTAAGGGAAAAGAATTCGCCACGAAAATGAAAGTTTAATGCGACATGAAAACATTTTTGACGATTGAGAGTTTGAGAAATTGACAAAAAATTTGGATGTAAATTTTAAAGCATTTACTGTGTCAAGGGAATTGAAAAAAAATTAAAAGAGTATAGACTCTGTGATGTGAAAACAAAACAACCAACAAACTCCTCACACCCAACTCGTACATGCCACAGAGATCTAGGAAGTCAGTTTGTTGTTTATCAAAATATCCTTTTTTTGTTCAGAGCATGTGTCAAAGAGGTGACCACTTTTGCACCTTTTCAAAACACACAAAACTGTCCACTGCCCCGTGGTGACCAAAACCAGCAACGATGTGGAACACATGCAAACAGTGCAAAACATGTGAAAATCTTCAAACCCCCACGGAAGTGTACGTGTTAATTTGCCACTCTGCCCAATCGCGCCAACAAACCACATGCCTTTATTTGAAATAAAACTCGAAACAAACACACGGACAGAACAAAAAGAAATTGACATAAAAATGGAAGAAAAACTAGAAACATACCCATGGTCCTCCCTGATCCCAATATCCCTCCGTGATGCCATCCGCCCATTGTGATTCCAGTGGAAGTTCCGGTTCTGGTGGCCAAACGGGTGGCTTTAGTGGTCCTGGAGTTGATGGCTCCCCACGGGGGCAACCCAGCACGGACTGCGGGCAACCTATGTTGACTGGTTTCTTGTTGTTTTGTTTTTCCACACGAAATTATATCTCCTCTACGATAACTATAGGGGGTTGAATGATGGGCTCTTCAGCAACCAGAAAGCACCGGTTTTAGCGAGACCAAGTGGCGGGATGCCTCCACAACGCCTTACATATTCCCACTGCCGCTGCTGTGACTTTTAATTTGCTCTCTGCGGCGCTTTTGTTTGCATTCTGTGCTATTAGGTGCTAATCGATAAGATCGACTGTAATCGTACGACCGTTCGCCAAACCGACAAACAGGAAACGCACAAACAAGCACAACACCTTAAAAACATACACACACACACGCGCAAAGGAAAGCAATTCCTCCTTGTTGGGTTAATATTTTTTTAAGTGCAGAACCATGTGATGGAAGGTACGTCGTGCTTGCAAAACAGACTCAGGTTTTTACACTATTTTTCACTGTTTCCTCTTCTTTTTACTCTGCATTGGATTTCTGCTGCCATAAAGTATCGCAGGAATACCAAAACACCAAACGAAGACGACGAGCGGGACGGGGCACAAGGATAACGACAGACCAACCCACTGAAACACTTTTATGTAAGCACGTCACATTTTTTCCCGAATACAAGCGGTTGGTAAACACATTTTCTGGATCCTCTTATTTTTTTTCATTTTTTTGCACCTATACACATGAACTTGCATATGAATGGATATCCAAAGGCATTGTGAATTCAGGCTTCGTTTTTACGCGAGCAACCCTAAGCCCGGCTAAAGCATGATCAAAAACGAGGGAAGCACATAATATATTATCGAGGTCGTAATTATGCCCGAGTTACGTTTACCACAAAAAACTCTTACACGCACACATACACTCCATGCATCTAGAGGAACGAAATCAGGGGGACAGCGAAATAAATGGGGAAGAAACGAAAAATAAAAAAAAAAACTTTAATTTTAGTAAATTTGTACGTCCTTAGCGTTGTGACGAGGATTTTGTTTTATGTTTTGTTTTTTAACTTTTTGAACTACACACATGCACAGCAGTGAATTCTGCTTAATGTTGGGTGGCCTCGACTGTGAGTTCGAATGCAACGGAACCGGAATATTTAATTTCGTCTAAGTGGAATGTGCATGGAATATTTGGAAAGGAGCACATTCCTTCGTGTTAGAGAATTTTGCATTTGTTTTGTTTTTTTGAGTTTAGTCTTTTACTCGAAACGTGACAAAGGTTCGCGTCCTTCTGATATTTTTGTTGGTTAGGATTAATAATTGGGGCACTGTATGTTGCGGTGTGGGGTCCTCGTTGGATGCTTCGTTTACGACGTGTGCCCTATATTTTCAGAATCCTAGCATTTCAATGAATTTTAATTATTCTTAATGTACAACTCTGTAGTCGAAGCTGTTTATTGACTTTCACAGGTTGCTCTGCAAATCTTAATTTAGAACGTAGCCCTATAGATTTCTATGATCTATGTAGAAAAAGATCTCTCCGTACAAACTACAAGTAAAACCTGGTTAAATGTCTGCATTACAATTAAAGCTGATATTCGCATAGAGGTTATTTGGTTGGACTGCGGAAGGGTAAAAGGAATAGGAGTATTCTTCATCCTCGTATTGTACAACATAAAGCAACCATTAACGCTAAAATATATCTTACACCGAATAAAATTTTAACAAAAGACCCAATTCGTCCTGCTCTCCTTGGTTAACCCAATTTATGTCATTCAGAAGTTTTTGAATTTTCTTTCCTGATAACAATTTGCTTATCTTTTCTTTCCGATCCTTGTCATTGAAGCTGCTGCCAAACACGTTTTTCTCAAGGTTAAGAAGACCTCACATATGAAAATTGATGTATGATCAAGTTGCTACTTGTCGGTCTTATTAGAAAACAAGCAATTCTTGTCGGAATGACACTCCATGACAAGCATTTAAGTGTTCTTGCTGCCAACATCGCAATGTAGCATTTTATTGTTAATAATAATTGGATGGAGCGACAGTCTACAGGGGGACCAGGGCCTAGCTTGATCATAAACTACTTTTGTTGTGCGCGCTACTGTTCTCTCACGAGTAGAAGGGACCTACAGTTTTTTGCCGACTCCGAACGACGAAATTGAGAAGCTTTTTCTCAGACAGTTATTACTCTTTGAGTATTGTCAGCAGCTCGAAAGAGGTAATGCCGTGAAAATTTCGAGGTGTTCAGCCGGGAATCGAACCCGGACCTTTGGCGTGTGAGTGTCGCACTCTACCCACTGCGCCACGGCGGCCAGCATTTTTTTTTGTCGCTACTAAATTTCATCGTGGCTTACAAAATATTTTAGCCTTTGAAATAATAAATATAAAAATAAACTCTTCAATGGTGGGGAAGGCTTTTGCCAGACTTTGTACTCTAAAAGTGTAAGACAAAGAGTCTCTTGATAAAAATGTCCGACAATTGCAAGACTCTGTTTGGCCACCAACCCACAATGCCAATGTCGACCTTACTCAGGGATTAAAGTTCTTTAAAAGTTTCATATATAACACAATGGCATTAAATTCCAAAGTCTTGAGTACAAATGAAATATGATTTGAAAAACACCAACCATAGTATTCATTTGCTGCAGTGAAACTCCTTAATGGAGTATTTAATTCTTCATTGATTGCGCCACTGAAAATTTCAGTATTACAAGAGAATATTTATAGAAGCCCAAACCTGTATAGCAACTCAACATTCAATGAGTTTGCTGCGCTATCCGAGTATATCACAAGAATTGTATCCCTGTATCCTCGCACTGAAATCGTTATTGCGGGCGATTTTAATGTACACAATTCTTCTTGGCTCCGACATTCAGGCCAGACAACACCCGAAGGAAGGTATGTTGACATCTTTGCTGAGATAAGCAATTTGACCCAGGTTGTGAATGAGCCAACAGGGATACCTGACATTGCCGATCATACCGCCAACACCTTGGACCTATTTCTCACATCTCATCCTGAGAAATACTCAGTTGACATATTGTCGCCTCTAGGCTCGTCAGACCACTGTTTCGTATCAGCCGTTCTCGTCCCAACCAGTTGGAGAGCAAATCCCTAAAAGAACACTTTTGCTCTACGAGAAAGCCAACTGGTGCGGCCTAAACAACATTCTTAGGGATTTTAACTGGTCACTATGCTTCCTAGATAGTGACGTGGATGAAGCAGCTGATATGATCACAAAAATAATTTTGTCAGGTATGAAATCCTTCATTCCTCACAGAGTGAGAAGTATCAAACCGAAGACAAACGCGTGGTACAACTCGATCTGCAAAGAGGCTATCAGGTTGAGAAAAATAAGTTTCCGGACTTTCAAAGCCAACCCTTCTGAGGAAAACCGGAAGCAATTCAAAAGACCCCGAAATGATTGCAATGCATTAATAAGACGTGTTGAATTCTCTCATGATCAAAAGTTTAAGCAAAAAGTGCTGCATTGTCCCAAGGGCAGCAGAACCTTTTCGTAATTTGTAAAAAACGTAAAGAATTCCGCCTCGTTTTCAATTCCAACGCTCATTTCCAATAACATTCCAGCTGTCAGCACTTTGGACAAAGCAAATTTGTTACCTGCACAGCTTGCAGCCAGCTCAACGCTTCCAGATTGCGTTCTGTCCGCACCTGTACTCGAGAGTGTAAATTTTTCCATGGGACAAGTTCATTTTCGCACTCGTACAGTTGCAATAGTACTAAAAGATTTAAACGTGCACAAGTCCGCTGGCCCGGATGGTATCCCCCCCGTTCTTCTGAAGAGGTGTTCTTCTCCGCTGGCAAAACCACTGCGTAAGCCGTTCCATCTGTCCTACCCTTTAGGACTCTTTCCGAGTAAGTGAAAAACAGCATTTGTCTTGCCCGTCCCTAAAAAAGGCGAACCATCTTCATCCACCTCCTACCGACTCATAGCACTTACGTCCCTACTTTCCAAGGTCGTGGAAACGCTGATAAATCGTCAGCTTATGAAATATCTTGAAACTCGGAAGCTTCTTAATGACCTGCAATACGGCTTCCGCAGCAATAGGTCTACTGGTTATTTGATGGCTTATCTGACCGAAAAATGGAACCAATCTTTGCACAATGTAGGAGAAAGCAAGATCGTTGCACTTGATATTTCAAAAGCATTTGACAGAGTCTGGCATCAGGCTCACTAATCGAAAATATGTGTTTTAGGCGTTGAGGAGTCTCTTCTTCAATCGATAAGAAATTACCTTTCGAAAACTCAATACAAGTTTTATTGGATGGGTTCAAATCTGATGTTCACCATATTAATGCTGGTGTTCAACAGGGCTTTGTTTCGTCTCCGACACTCTTCCTCATTTTCATTAATGTACTCCTGTCTGTCACTTCTTATCCTATTTACTCCTTCGCTGATGACAGTACCGTTAGCTTCTCATATTCATTCTTTGGCTCACTTCCCTCCACTTCGGCCATAGACTCGGAACGGCAGCGTATGTTAGGCTCATTAAATTCCGATCTTGAGAGTATAATTGATTGGGGTAAAAAGAATAGAATTTAATGCTCCCAAATCTCAGTGCTGTCTACTGTCACTCTAGCGTTCTCAAAACAACCTGACATTATATATGAATGACTCTTTCATTGTTGAAACTGAGCGACTTTCCATCCTCGGTACGAGTATCAACTCAACACTAAGTTGGAACGATAACATATTCGAGATCGCCAAAAATACAGCGAAACGTCTAGGTTTCTTAAAGCGATGCAAGAAATACTTCACCCCTTTTGACCTGGCAACAATATATAAGGCATACATCCGCCCAAAGCTTGAGTACAACGCTCCTATCCGGTCCGGTGCTCCTAAGACCTCTCTGCACCTATTAGATAGAATCCAACAGCGAGCGATAAAACTCTTTGGTGATAATAGTGCTGCGAAGTTAATTGACTCGCTTGAACATCGACATAGTGTTGCGTTTATATCACTATTTTATCGCTAATTCAACAAATAATGCGCTTACGAGTTAGTCAGCTGCATTCCTCCCCTTCACCCACAATACCCGCCGCGGTTGGAATGCTCACCCGTTCACCCTTAAGCCCACCTTCGGAGGTACAGTTAAGTTAAGAGGCTCGTTCTTCAGCCTCAACACATGAATATGGAATGCTCTTCCCAGCCCAATTTGTCCCCCTTATTACAATCCACTAGCATTTAATCCCAATGTGCATCGGTACCTTTTATACCTCTGGTCCTCTTTACCTTCGGCCCGAGCTGTGACTTGATTCCAGTCATTTAAGGGTATAAGCAATTCCTTTAGTGCGCGCCAATCAGGAAAAAAAGGAATAACGACTTAAAATGTTATCCATACTTTGTCAAGTAATGTTTGACATCTCTTCTTTAAAATCACGTTTAAGTCCGCTAGAGGTCGTGTCCGATAAGTTCGAAATCATTGGAAGTCATCTGCTTCCTACGAAGAACATTACTACTTTTGCTTCATGCATGACTGCCTTGAAGAAAACCAAATACAAAATGCAGCCAAATTTTGGCACTACCTTAACCTATCAGCCAGCACCTAGTCACTACGAACTGTCCTGATTAATGACAAAATGTTACTTTTTTAAAAAATAATAATAATTGTTGGCGCTACAGTCCAAAGGGGGACCAGGACCTAGCTTGCTCATCAACTACTCGTGTTGTGCGCGCTACTGTTCTCTCACGAGTAGAAGGGACCTACAGCTTTTTGCCGACTCCGAACGGCGAAATTTGAGAAGGTTTCTTAGACAGTTATTACTCTTTGAGTGTTGTCAGCAGCTCGAAAGAGGTGGTGCAGTGATATATTAGAAAAATTGGTGTTGAACTGGGAGTCGAACCTAGACCCTTCGGCGTGTGAGCGTCGCACTCTACCCACTACGCCACGGCGGCCACAACTTCATTACATGTTTCTCCTTATAAATTACACTAACCCTTAGGTTAAGCAATAGAAGGTATAACTTGCTCACTATTACAGCCAATCTTCGTTTCAACAATGTAAGTGAGAGAATCAATGTTTGAGGTTTGGTTAAAGTCGAAAAAATAAAAGTTTTCGTAAAGCATTAAGTTCCCGCGATTAATTGCCGGACAAAAGCAAAATCAAACGGAGAATCACTCTTGCCTGTCGTTGCTTGTCTGGGCTCAAGAGGCAATTGGGTCAAGTCTATGTTTGCCTATAATACAGCTTGATCATTCCAGTCTGGCTTAATAGCACGAAAATTGAAACGTTACTGAGAGTATGTAAGGAAGTCCTTAGTCTTTTCGAGGGAAAAGTTCTGCACGTGATTTTTGATCCAATTGGCGTTGATGACTAAGAAGAAGAAGATCAATTTATGGACTTTACGGCTGCATGCGCCTGGTCAGTCGACTTTGGATTCGCTTAAAAGGACTAGCTCGTGAGCTTATGGGTATCACGGCTCGAGAAGCCTTCGAATACGAGCTACGCAAAAGAGGACGGACTATTTCGAGATGTCGCGAAAGTGTAGAAAAAGCTCAACTAACTTGGATTGCGAAATTGGTGGAGGTGAATGTGGGTTGAGATCCAGGTCCACTTGGTCTGCATTTCGTAAGAAAAAACTTACGAAGGGACAAATAGCTTTCCTTCAATGTTAATGTGGATGAACATTTTTAAAGTCCAGGTTCTAGCTAAACGCAGCACTATTTAAATGCCACCATTTGTACTTAACGAAAGAAGATCCGGTCAGACGAAGAAGAAAAATACTAGATTTTCTTAAAAGAGTCATAGCTGGTGACGACTCATAGGTCTATGGGCATGACGTCGAAACTAAAGTCCGATCTTCGCAAAGTTAGAGTCCAGGGGAGCGAAGGATAAAATCGCTGAACACGCAAATCCAGAGGAGCCAAACCGAACACGCAAAACACGTTTAACTTTTATGCCTCTCACAAATAAAATAAATATGCTCTCTAGCCGAAACTGTAAGCATAGGTTCGAGATGAGTGTAAAAATATATTAAACTAAAAAATCTACAATCGAGAAATTCCACCTTAAACCTTACTTTTTGAACAGGCCTCGTATGTAAATTCGCAGGCATTCCAAGATGGAGATCAGTCACAAAGAAGAAGAAAAACCTGTTGCAGCACGTAGACTTGTATAGCAAACTTCATTTATTTAAATGGAAAAGTATTAAGGACTTGAACTTTAAGGTCGAACCGTCTTAATACAATTATCGACATCTCCTTTGAGTTTTAAGCTATTGAATTTTAGGGGCTATGGCGCAAGCTTGCTTTGATTTCTTTATTATATTGCCTCACATCTTTAATTCTCTTTTTGTTGCTTTTCTTTTCTAAAAAGTGCGTTAACAGTAAGCCCTCCATCCTTAAATGAACACTATGAAACTGGGCCGTAATGGTGGGACTACATAATAATAATAATAATAATAATTGCTGGCGCTACAGTCCAAAGGGCCTAGCTTGCTCATCAACTGGTCATGTTGTGCGCGCTACTGTTCTCTCACAAGTAGAAGGAACCTACAGTTTTTTGCCGACTCCGAACGGCGAAATTTGAGAAGCTTTCTTAGGCAGTTATTACTCTTTGAGTGTTGTCAGCAGCTCCAAAGAGGTGGTGCCGTGAAAAATTCGGAAAAATGGTATTGAGCTGGGTATCGAACCTACACCCTTCGGCGTGTGAGCATCGCACTCTACCCACTACGCCACGGCGGCCACAGTGAGACTGCAATGCCATTCAATTTAGTTCATTTCAATTGTCTGTCTGATCAGTCAGACATCACTAAGGCCTACGGACTCTATACAATCACAAATAAAAAGCTTATAAATCTAAACACGTCAAACGTGTTTCTTTCACAGTCCCATCCCATCAACAAATCACTCTCATCTCACGAAGTGTACCTCAAATCTACCTTTACGCAGGGGCCCAGAATATATTTGCGAAATAATTTATTAGGTGAAGCAATCACTTCTCGCAAGGTCTATGATAGATTGTTTCATTAATTAGACCGTCAGCAGGCGTAGAATGAATTATTACAGAAACTCTCCCAGCAACTCGAAGGACGTGTGACACATCTCATTTTTCACATAAATCAAATCAATCCGAAAAAGCGAGCAAGTCAACTGTTACAAATGTTGACGAATGAACGGATCTCCAGTGTACAACTATGTACTTTATTTCGTTTTTGCCTTTCGGAAAATCAATAAGTGCCAAAAAATTTGTGCACCCTCCCCTCCCAACTCCAACCAACTAAATTGAAACAAAAGGACCAGAGATTACAAATATCCTCTCCACAGGTATCAATTTATCCGCCTGGCATTAGTCCACATTGGACTCACTCGAGAATATGAAAAATGTATGTCAAGGACTATGTGGTCTCCTTTCACCTCCGTCGCATTTGTTGGAATTTAGCTCGGTCACATTGCGAGTGGATGGCTCGTCCTTCGTAATATTTTTCATATAAATTTCAACCGTATTTTTTTCCGTGCCGTCCTTCTCGCTCTGGCTTCTTTGTTTTTTCAACTCATCTGGGAACACACACAGGCATCGAGAGGAGATGAAAATTTCATCCCCGGACACTGGGAATATCAACAGTGCGATTCGTTAGAGTAGAAAACCAGCTCGAAAAATACAAAAAAAAAAAAAGCAGAAGCGATGTCAGAAAATTCGTAACCACAAATTGACTTGTCTAGCCCCCAGGTTATTACCATAATTAATCCCGTTTATGTAATGCCATCTGTGGGCAGAATGGAAAGGGGAGTTGCTGGTAAATTGGCCACCTTTGGCTTCCTGGGGCACTCGGGTGAAATATTTTAAAGCAATCTTCCCCAATCATATTTTTCATTCCGACCCGGGCTGATGAATCGGAAGAGGAGTGATTTTTTTCTCCTCAATGCGGAGCCATTTTGCGTAACAGCTTGTTCGCTTTAGGGACGGATATACATGGGTACCTTTTCTAATGCGATGAAATTAGTTCTTCGTGTACTCCAGCGCTAATTAAATTGGTAACTGTTTGTAAATTTGTAACTGTTCGTTCTGCTTGCGAGGGGACGTAGATGAATGTACCTGCAACTGGTGGAGGAGTGTTTTAATTGTCTTACGCAGAGCATACTAAATGAGCCTGTAATTTGATTAATGGCTGAATTCTTTTCTGTTTGCCTTTTTTCTTTTGGGGGGATTCTTAATCTCTTTCAGTGTTAGGCTAAACTTTTAGCCTGACAACGACTAAAACAAGAAGGGGGATACATTTTTATATTGAAATCGTTGTTGTATTTTGTATAAATAAAACTCGATTCTGGTAGACCAGTGGTAGCAATGTAGTGGACATACGGGGCCCCTGAAGTTGGCCTGGCCTACAGGAGTATCTGTTCGTCTCTTAGAACTTTGTGAACTCTATGACGTACTGGTTTGTTACATCGCCAATTCAGTATACAAACGGGAACCAATATTTTCAAAATTCTGTTCAAATGCAATTCTGCTGGACACATTGTCATTATATCATTTCAAGTCTAAAATTCAGTCGAATTTGGTACTCAAAGTGCTGCGCAGTTCTTGTATAACATTACATTGATCTCAACGTCTAGGTCTCTGTCAAGAAGCAGTCCGAGTTCGGGTCCACACTTTTTAATTCTTGTTCAAGTTCTTAGGTAAGTCTCAGTGAAATATTGGATGTCGAATGCCTTTTAAATGTTCAGTGATACCTTTTCCAACTCAATCCACAGCAATTTTTGAACTATTTTTCAGGGCCTTTTCAGAAGGGTTGGCTTTATAATCCCGGAAACTCAACTCTCTCATCTTGATAGCCACTTTACAGCTCGAGTCGTACCATGCGTTTGCTTTAGGCTTGATGCTCTTCACTCTGTGAGGAATGAAGGACCTCATGCACAGCGAAATAATGTTTGTGATCGCATCAGTAGCGGCATCCACGTCACTATCGAGGAAGCATAGTGACCAGTTACAATTTTTAAAGAAGTTGTTAAGTACGCACCAGTTGGCTTTCTCGTAGAGCCATACTTCTCTTAGTATTCACGTCGCTGCAAAGGACAACTGAATTTCCCAGTCGAGAGAGGCAACAAATTCCACGTGACATTTGCCAAATCTCTTTTCCCTTCCAGGACAAAATTAATTAATTTCATGTTTCCACCGAAACAAACCGGCTTTCATATCTCCCAGACGCCCAGTAAGAAGTATATTACCACAGCTGTGACCGACATTCAATGCTCTGTTACATTCCATAGGTATTGCGAAGAAGAGAAGTGTGTGTGCTCGTACCTTAGCCTACGATCCGTCAAAGATGCTTGGGCTTCCCACTGCACAGCAAACCACATATCTCCCGTCATTCACTCGCTGCTAGGCAGGCACCTTATCCGAATTTGCATTTGCATTGCATATGCATGTGTTCTCATTTGTTCTCCCCTTTACGTCCTTCGTTGAGTCTTGGAATTCAATATTTGTGCCAACGCAAAGGTAAAACTGAAAATACTTTCCATCCAGCAGACATTCAGAATGTGCGGAGGCATGTATGGATGAATTTCAATGGGATTCCGGTGAACAGATGAAAGCCGAGAAAAATCACCAAACAGGAATCTGATATGACACTCAAGATAAAGCACATCCCAAGCAACTGGTTTGTCGTCCTCTGATCGGTGTACATCACACTCGTGCACTCAGAATAGACTGACAAATTCCATATGCTGTAAGGTTACTTTGTGTGATTCCTCCGTCCGGAAATAATAGAGAAATTATGAAGATCCAGAATCTATTCACCGACAGCAGACAGCAGTGACAGAGATGATGACGATGATGAGGGAAATATAGAAATTCATATTTTGATATGTACTCTGCTGAGAGGTTTATTCCCTCCAGTGGTACTCCCTGTTGTAGGGATGCTGATGCATCTATGCAGATCGGAGTGATGGCTAAAAGACCGAGGAGATGAGAAAATTTCAAAGCCAACGCTTTCAATATTATCTGCTTCCGCTGGCTTCAGTGATTTTTAGGGGACAGTCGATTGGAGCTTCTTTGAGAGATTTTCATTAATTCAAAAATTCCTTTGCAGGTTCAGATATTTTTCTTCAAGGGAAGCAGAAATGAAATGGTTCAATATTCCGAAATTATTTTATCACTCAAATGTCCTTAGGCCAGCAGTACTTCGAACGAACGGACGCATTCATGTGGAAATAGTGATTTCGTGGCTGAATCTGATGGCCGATCGCTTACTTTTTACGAAATCAATTTTCGAAACAATAAAAGCCAACAATTCGAAGTTTGACGGTCATAAAATTCCGCACAACATGCCCGGAACGCGGCAGTGTAACCGATATTTATGAAACAACCGCCATCTCCGGCGTTTATTTTTACCCGAATATCCAGCTACAATCGAAATCGTATCCAACCACATGTTACGACTGCAACCTCAAATATTTGGCCAGTCAGCAACAGTAAAAATGAGCACAGCGCCGAAAAACTCCCCACAGAGACGGCCAGATGTGCCATACTTTCACATATCCTTTCGATTTAATATGTGGAAAGTGTTATTTTCTTTTTTTTTCGGTGTTCCTTCTCCACACTTCCTTTGCTCGCGCTGTAATGGATCTTCAAATGAACATTTCCGGTTCCACGTTTTGCGAATTACTGCAAGAAATCCGTTTACCCCCTTCTGCGAATGACGGTGCCTTGAAAACGAAACTTTTGTAACGCGTGGAATTAAATGCAATAATTAATTTTTTTCTGAAAATTCAAGCGTAAGCCGCCTTAAGCGAGCCGTGTGGGAATTAATGTGTGACATTATGGGTTTTGCTGGAATTATTGAATGTCCAGGAAATATTTATCTCCGCTGATGAGGATGATAATTGTGCAACTGGGGGATGACGCAGTGCAGTAAATCAATATGCCAATGACAGCTTATCAAAGAAATTAATTAATAGCGTGTGCGTTTCATTTGAAGTTTAGAACACACACAGACGTGTGCCAAGATGTGAACGTTCTGCCGTTTTCCTTGTACGGTAGTTTGGAAATGCATGCTCAGCAATGACTTCTCCTCTCGACTTTTATGACGAGTTGCATAAGACAGCAACTACTCTATTTCCACGATGACTTGGGTTCGCATTAAATTCACGACTCCATTGACGAGAGGACAGAAACTAACGCGATGCATGTAGAAAAACAATATTTTGAACCGTCCTAATGGAGAAACTTTCAACTAGTTCAGTACGAGTATATGGACTCAGTTCTCTTGAAATTTAACAGTGTGGCAGTATTTTTAAGCTTCTTCCCATTGACACGGACAATCTCACTAACAATGGCACATTTGTGTCCTTCATTCAGAAATCTACTGCAACTGGTCAACCCACGGGGCGACATCTAATGTCCGGATTAGACGAAAAGTTTTCCTCTGCAGACACTTTGTCCGCAGTACATTGGGGCGTATGCGTACTTTCAGTTGGTGAACTCATGCCATGAAATTGCACTTATGGCAGAACACAGTAATCTGTGCAAAAGTTTTGATGGCTTGCACGGTAATTTTTGAAAGTTAACTTCATGTAAATTGACCGCGAAAGGAAACAAAATACTGCCGCTGGCAACTCACTGCAACATGTTTTATGAAGAAGTGGAGTCTGCTTTTGTTGTAGTGGATCGATATTTCATAGCGTTGAGCAGGTTGAATAAAGGAACACCAGCAGAAGGTTGCTGAGAGGTAAACCACTTCATGTATGAAAATCCAAGACACTGCATATTCAGTGGAAGGCAAACAGCAGCCAGTTCAAGGTGAGTTGTATAATACTGCATTAAATTTTCTGACGGAATGTCTACAGTTCAGCGCATAATGGCGAACGAATTGTTGTTGCTGCCTTTCAATATTTACTCATCCTCTACCCACGTACACCTTCATTTAATTCTTCTTTTGCTTCGTGAGGCGCTATAGATTGGGTTGGACCTGGGCCTCAATCAACATGCCGCCCCAGACAGTAAAATCTCCGGCCACCTGCTCCCGATTGCGCACTTTAAATAAAGTAAGATACTTCTTCATTTGTGTGCACCATTTTAGTCTAGGCTGCCTTTTGCAGTGTTTTCACAAAAACTTGGAAAAGTTTTCTCTTTCCCGGAGCAGTGGTGTCTATACGCTCTACATGGCTATTTTATACGTTATATCCGAAACTGCTTGACCCATTGAGCTCGTCATTGAATCTTCTCCTCCAGATGCTACAAGCGCAAGCAAAACCAAAAAAACGCACACAGAATCGAAAATACTAAAGGCTTCCAATCCGTTTTTAGTTACTTCAAAGTTTCCGCGTCGTAGAGCAGGACTGTTATAAAAAGATTGCCAGCCAGGTTTAATTAATTGCCCCTTGATTTCAAAATTGTTCAGTTGTTCCCATTTTTTGACATTCATTTCAGATAATGGAAAGGTTTACAGGGACCAATAGTTCTAAATTGAGATCCTCCTTGTAATAATTGTTGGTGCGACAGTCTACAGGGGGAACAGGGCCTAGATTGCTCATCAACTATTCGTGTTGTGCGCGCTACTGTTTTCTCATGAGTAGAAGCGACGTACAGTTTTTAACCGACTCCGTACGGCGAAACTTAAAAGCTTTCTTAGATAGTTATTCCTTTTTGAGTGTTGTCAGCAGTTCGAAAGAAGTGGTGCCGTGAAAACATCGAGGTGTTCAGCCGGGAATCGAACCTAGACCCTTCGGCGTGTGAGCGTCGCACTCTACCCACTACACCACTGCGGCCACCAGATCCTCCTTATGCAACACCTTTTTCAAATTTAAACAAAAACCGCTGCTACCTCTTGTTAACTCACTTGAAGTACTTTTAACAAGTGCGTTAAATTCTCAACGTACATCTAATGTCAAGAGAACGCCAACTAACACATTGGGAGTTATACAAAGTACCAATTTTAGATCTTATCTTAAGGGACAATCATTCCTGCTTGGCAAAGAACGGGTCTTTTCCATAACCTCTGCTGTTCTGTCGGTCACAATGTCCGGCTGAATGCCACTCAACATCGAATAAGAAATAAGTTCCCATTGTTATGCGACCCGATCCAACCCAGGTAACTAAGTCCTATCAGATCAGATAACACGGTTGATTACTCCTAACCCTCCCCGCGATTAAATCACAGCCACCATGCTAATCCTACAATGGGGCCAACCGCGCGGTCAGGCTGAAGCTTAGTTTCAGGAGCTCCTGACCTCCAATTTTCAAAAAACAGAACATAGCCTACAATGGGGCCAACCGCACGGTCAGGCTAAAGCTTAGTTTCAAGAGCTCCTGACCTCCAGTGTTTAAAAAAACAGAACATAGCCTGCAATGGGGCCAACCGCACGGTCAGGTTGAAGCATAGTTTCAGGGGCTCCTAACCTCCAGTTGTCAAAAACCGAGAACCTTCTGTCTAAGTTCGTTAAATTGCTCTAGATAGAATTCATTAATAAAAAGGACCGATAACAGTACATTTTACACCCTGCCATACTATGTGCTGCCACAAGGACAGGTGCAGTTCTTTCTCATCGCCTGCTGAACTCTTCGATATCAAAGCTCCTGATAGTCACTGTACTTTGTGTTGTCTGCAGAACCAGACCATATGCTCATAGCACGAAAGTCTCATGTGTCAGAGTACAGTGGACATTTACATAACCCGTGCAACTAATCCTCGGAATTAAATCCGCACAAGCAGGCCTCTGTTTTGTTCAGGGGCTGCTTGCACAAAACGGAGGAGGAAGAGGAAGTTGCTCATTACTTATGGACTTAACGAGTTACACGTTTTAAAGGAAACTGTGTGTTAATCTGCCATTTCGCAGGCATTCCATTTTTGTACGGGCCGCTGGTCAAGAAAATCGTTTCGCTCGTTGAGAGCTAGTCCTTCAAGGCCGCTAGGCGAAAATCACACTTCATCTTGGGGGATAATAGTCAGATGTAAGATTTGGATTTCTGTGACTACCTGCCTTTGCGGCTTTTATCACGAGGTTCATTTTTCCAACAGTCGAAGATGACGCAAGACTAAACGTTTTAGTTACTCAAGTACCAAATGAGATTATATTTAAGTGAAAATCATACCACCTTGGTTGTCTCTAGAAAGGGCTTTCGGAAACCTTTGCACCTATTTGGGTGGCAGCACCCGGTTGAGGGTGCAAGTCAACACTGAGCCAGGAAAGTCCCCTGACCGCCTGGACTAGGTTTTGGTTAACAAGAACCTCGACCACAGTACACCAACTCTGACTCTGGGTTTTAAACTACAGCCACGACCATAACCTCACAATGGTGCCGACCATATGGTCGAGCTAGAAAAGTTCCAAGAGCTTCTGGCATCCCGTAGCACGAGAATATAGCCCCTGATCAAGCTGTCATTGCAAGTCAGGTTCCCTCAGCGTCTGGGTCTCGTATCCGAGATCTGTGGTTCCATTAGTCAGGTTCCCTCAGCGTCTGGGTCTCGTATCCGAGATCTGTGGTTCCATTAGTCAGGTTCCCTCAGCGTGTGGGTCTCGTATCCGAGATCTGTGGTTCCATAAGTGACTTCGTTGACACTAATAGTAATGTTTCGGATGTGATTTTGCATCAAGTGGTTCATAAGTCCAGTCACATCATCTGGAAGGATATAGGATAGCATACCGTTCGGGTTTGTCCTAGTAGCGAAAATTATGCAGGTAGACCATAAAAATTTAAACACCGCTGACTCTCATAACAGCCGCCATCGTTTTTACCTTGCATGGGGTGTGCATAAATTAAGAGAAGACTTAGTGCTAATTGAACACTTCTGTCGACCATTTACACGGAACAGCTAATGACTCCTCATTTCCAATTCTATTCCATAATTCAATGCTACACATGAAAAAGTATTTACTGTGAAAATTGAATAAATAAGTTATGATTTGAATTTTATGACAACAAAAGCCATTTAACGCTGCATCCGCCAACACATTGAATTCGCTTGTTAACCGATCTTGCCATTAAGAAAGTCCTTGCGTAAAGACAGGAATGAAAAAATTGCATTCGTTTAGTGCACGTTTCCTTCTGAGAAGCTGAACTTTGCAAAACACAAGCAAATCTGTAGCCTACCGCAATTAGGGGCAATTATGCACCTCACTTAAAGTTCAAGTCAACCATTTCATCCATGAAATATAATAAACCCGCACGCCTTGCGGAAACAAAATGCACAACCCCAGTGCAGTCGAGTTGGTACGTGCCATAATGGTGTGAATCAAAAGCGTTTTTTAATTAGCATTACATTCAAGTGGGAGTGGACCCATCCCATCCCACACAGAATTCAGTAAAGGACACCAGTTCCAAGAGCAGCGCTGTAAGGTGATATGACCGAATTCCTCATATGGCACTTGCATGAGGAATTGTAGCACATTCATATGTCGTACGTTGGGTGAGGCCGTAGAATGTGGAAAGGAAACGAAATAATGGGCGAAAAATTGTGCCCTTCAACACCGAGCACTGGTGACGTTAGAGTGCATATTTGTGTGGAACTGTGTGAGTTGTGGTTGCTATTTATGTGTGACATGCATATAATTTTTTTTAATTTTTCTAACTTCTCCCACTTACAGCTTCCGAAAGGCCACACATACAGCCGCGCAAATTTCGATGAATACCAGAGGGATGTATGCGCCGTAGATGTGGACGTATAATTAGGGTGCACCCAGAACGTTCTTCCTGCAGCTTTTGCATGCACTGTGCAAATGGCTCGTTAATGGCCACAACCCTGCCTCACCGTTATCCCCACATATTGAGCTCTCGTGCAGGCAACCGACAATGGGATTTGTGTTTCATAATATGCGGGTGGGACTACATTGTTTGCGGTGTTCAGGAGGAAGGAGAACAGAGTTGCAGTAGAAGCAGAAAGGATTTGACTTTAAATGTGGTGGTGGGGAACCACCATTCTCTGTTGAAATGTGTGCATTGTTTGATTTTTCTTTCACTTTTCAAGGTGTGAGAGTAAGCACACTGAAGGTGAGTCGAAAAGATTTATTCCAAGAGCTGTTAACTGAGTAAAAGCACTGCCAAACATGATGTTTTGAGTGTTTGTTTGGTATTGCACTTGGCTTTAATCAAAGCCCGTGTAACCGACAGCTCGAATATTTAAAAGCGGCATTTGCGAACAGGGAAAAGTTGCGTTTAATTAATCCAGCGCTTTTATCCGTCCGTAAAGGCATTCCCATTCGATGGTTGCGGGGATGTGTGAAGCCATTGTTTTGGTAAAACCTTAACCAAAGGTAACAAATCATTCACAATGCGAATTCAAAACGTTGATTGTCGCTGCAAACAAAGGACCTGATAACAATAGAACACCACTGCTGAGTTCATTTGGAATTTCCCCCTCAGCATTAATTGCAATTTAGGCAGACGTAACGAGCGTTACATTTATCTCAATTTTAATTCTCTCGCTTTCATAAAAAATCAACCCACACCAACACACTTTTCAAAAATGATACAGTACCTCAAATAATTCAGAAACCATTACATAAAAATTATGTGTATACATCCAATCTGTGAGAAAATCAGGGAAAGATATTGATGCCGTGGAAACCAGAAAAAAACTCTCCATTGACGGCAAGTGGAGCGGAAATTTTCTGCAAACACTAAGCACGCAAATACGGTCTTGTGAAATATATACATTTTTTTGAAGTACTCCTGAGCGAATTATTATGCACGGTCGGAGCTTACTGAAAAGGATGATGGATTATGTGTTTACGAATCATCGTGGCATTGACTTTGAAATCATGGAGAAGGGATGTTTTATTTAAGAGTGGATAGATCGCGATCAGATCTTGAGAGACGCCTCACATGCTCTCTAAGTAATGTACATGAGTGACGTCCATCCCTTGGTCTCATCAGCTTTTCGCGCCGTGGAAACAAATGGGAACTACTGAGACCCACATTATTTTCCTCGAAGTCTCAACATTTCAGCTGAATCGGATATTTGAAAAGTGGAAGAAGGGCAATATTGGTCAGTGAATCGATTCATAGATTTTCAAAACAAGAGCGCTGTGTGTAAAGTGTACATTGATCCTGTCCAATGACAGAGATTGAACATCGGTTTAACGAGTTTCACGTCAGTCTCACGCTGTGTGACGAGAGACAACTCCACGTTTTGGTAAATGTCAAACGGCTGAGGCATTTGTAATCCCAAGTGACGGTGAGAGTCATACCGCTGCCGATGAGATGGGTGGCGCGTTTGCTTGAGACAATTTGGAGCTACGTCCTACAAAAGTTAAATTGAAGTTACATTGTTCAGTTACGTTTTAATTTTGTAAATTACATTGTAATTTTGTCAACAGTAAACAGGAAGTCTTGATGCATGTCAAAGATTAAGGCTATGTGGAAAAAATTTACTTTTTTTATCGGCAAATGTGGTCTAAAAAGGACGAAAGTACGCCTATCGGCTTAAATGGTGACCACCTTCGTCCACGCAATGTGTGACCTACGTTGATAACATAGAAAGGCGGCAAGTGGATCTAGGGATTCGTAATGCCACGCAAGAAATGGAAAAAATATACATGAGCTTCATTGGGTGCAGAAAAAAAATGACAAAAAATCAATGACAACGCAGGGTCGCACACCCAATTTGGTAGAACAAGCCTTTGAACCGATTTGGTCATCTTTTCGGCAAACTAGAAATTGTCACGATAACTCCACTTACCCAGTTTTTATGGGGCTTTAGGGAATCACTGCATAGAGCGAACGATACTGCAAGACATCTTTTTCGAGATATGAATGTCCACTTCTTCAAACAATTGTTCTTTCTTTTGTGTTAAAATTAGACAGGAAAGAGTTTCATATGGTTTCGAGTCACAATTTTTAGAGACAGTTTTTTTACATGCCTCGCATTAAAAAGCGGAGATCCTGAAGAGGTAGTAACGTCCAAATTTTGCTCCTCCTTCTCTCCCTCAAAGTTGAATTAAAATATATCTTTTTCCAGCGACATTGGATAGGTCTACTGGCACTGGTTTAAGGTTAAGGCTCGACGATTTTGATATGAATGTGAATCTATAAGACGATGATTTAAAGGAAACACAAACACAATTGAAATCGTTGTTAGATAAATGAGGACAAGTTCTGGGGATTGGGTGCTGTAATGCAAATAAAAAAACAATGCAAAAAATGTCAAGCGCATTATTTATTAGGTAACTTCGAAAACTTCCACTCCAACGATGTGTTTTTTGTTTCTAGAGAGCCAGCTCACGCTTGAAGTTAGCGTTAGCGGAAGTGTTTTTCTTAGGCAACTGACGATATCCTAATGTGTCCAAAAGTTTCAATAGATCTCTTGTTTAAAGAAATGTTTAAAATTTGATTTGAGTCGACATTTAAATTTTTTGTATTTGAAAGTTATCCCAATTCTTAGAGAAATCACCAGCGTGTACACATACCTACTTCCCTGTGATGCTGTTTTTGCATTTCTAATATCAGCAGTTTGCTCTGTCAGTGATACTATAAACTTTTCGATTTTACGTTTTAACAAACGACTTTGCGGAAAAACAATATCCCGAAGAAGACATATTTTTTTTAAAGTAATTAGGGTCGTTTCCCGGCACCGGAAACTATAGATCTGGCATTTAAATTTATTATAAAATATTTTGCTAATATAACGCCGAATGTGAAATACGATATTCCCGACCCATTTTTCTATTGATTGAGCAGAAAAGTTCCGAAGCACATTGCAGCATTAAATACGTGTGTTTACATTAAGGTAAAATGGTTCAAATTACAAATTAAAATTATTGTCATAGTTTTGATGATCACTGAAAGTGTGAGTGTACAAATTCATTTGCAAGTAATAAAGTGCCTGTTGTATATTACTTCCGTTAGTGGAGTACCATCTCAAGCTAAATGTTTTTTACATGATAATACTTTAATCGGTGGCCGCTGTGGCGTAGTGGCGAGAGTGTGACACTCACACGCCGAAGGTTCAGGTTCGCTTTCCGCCTGAAGGCCTCGCATTTTTCACGGCGCCAACTTTTTCAAGCTACTGACAACACTCAAAGAGTAATAATTGTCTAAGAAAAAGCTGCAAAAACATAGCCGTTCGGAGTCGGCACAAAACTGTAGATAATTTCTACTCGTGAGAGAACAGAAGCGCACACAACACGAGTATTTTATGAGCAAGCTAGGTCCTGGTCCTTTATCTGTCGCGCCCTACAATTATTATTATTATTAAAACAACTCCCCCTTTGGATTTCGGTATGGGCCGTTCCCATGATGATGAGAAAGCTAGACCCTGTTCCCCTGAGGATTGTCGCGACATTAAAAATAGTGAAAATATCAAAAATATCAAACGTAAGGGTTTATCGAAAATCTCCCACCTCAGGCTTAGACAACATGAGGTTATCCATCAACAGATTGTTTTTAACTTGGAGACTAACGACATCCTAAAATTTCCTGGGTCCTGAAATTTCAATACGCCTTTAAATTTAAAAAATCTTTGAAATTTGTGAGAAGTGAAAATTTTCCTTTTTTGTATTTGAAACTTTCCCCAAATCTAAGATAAATGGTAAACAGCCTGTAGTACATGCCGACTCCCCGGTGATCATTTTTCCATTCTGATTTGTGATTTCAGGGTCTTTTAGGGATATTATAACATTTTAAATTTTACATTTTAACTTGAGTGAAGCATACGAGGCAAGGATTGGAGATTTATTATTTAATGTATTGACTGTTCCTGCCAATCGCTGTTTCTTTGGGCTCAAGAAGCAATTGAATAATAAAAACCTTCATCGAAGGACTAAGCTCGCTTTATATAACAGCTTGGTCATCCCCGTCCTACTTTATGGCGCGGAATCTTTGACGTTAGCAAAGGCGGATGAGGAAGCCCTTAGCCTTTTAGAGAGAAAAGTTTTGCGTGCGATATTTGGTCCTGTTTGTGTTGATGGCATCTGGAGGAGAAAATTTAATGGCGAACTCTATGGGCTGTACAGCAACATGCGTCTGGTCAAGCGTCTACGGATACAACGCTAAAGATGGCTAGGCCATGAAGAGCGTATGGACACCACTGCTCCGGCCCGAATAGTTTTTGGAATCCAAGCCATTGGGACAACGCAACAGAGGACGACGTAGAGGAGAAGGACCTCAACCAACTTGGAGTGCGCAACTGGAGGCAGCTGGCGAAAGATCGTGCTGGCTGGAGAGGCAAGTTGGTTGAGGCCCAGGTCCACCCCGGACTGTAGCGCCACAAGAAGAAGAAGAAGAAGTATTGACTGTTCGGAAAAAATTCGAACCACATTTTTCATCACCTTCTTATCATCCAGGGTCAATCTGGACTTAACAATTAACATTTATATTTTTTAAGTTAATGTATTCATGTATTTACATTTTAATAAAAACGTTGAGATTTCTAGAATCACTGGTTGTGACGGTGGTTATAACAATGAAAAGAACGCGTTCAAAAATTGAAGTAGCCAAGTGCTTCAGAAATCGATTCCTATTGTGGCGTACCATCTCAAGCACAATTTTCTTACAAGATATTACTAAAATAGAATTTTTCAACGAAGTTAATTTTGCAAATGGGAATGTTAAGGAAATTGCAACATACTTCGAAACTATGAACGGAAGTATGCGCCATAGGGTGAAAAATTTTGAATTTCAATAGGCCCGTATTCAACTAACCAGCCATCACTCGATTTAGAAAAGTTTTAATTTCATTTCGCATCATATGTGAATCCCAAGCATAAAAAATGTCGGTCGACAAAACTTAAACTTAAATTAATATTTCATCATCACTCACCATAAAATATTTTTATTGTGAATGCACATTATGTCCCGCCTGTGCAATTTGTATTAGCACACTTTTTTGTTCAATCTTGTGTATAAGCAAATAAGTGTAATTTTTTTGTTTGGAATTAATATTATTATATCCTGGACTTAAACTGTCAAAAAGTCTGAGGCAATTGCCTACATCCGAAGGTTAAACTTTCCCCAACTTCATCAAATACAGAGAGCTCAACAGCCAAGAAATCCCTGAACCTGCTGTATAGGAGAACTGTGATCAAATGTTTTGGTAGCGAAACGAAAATGAAAGTCAAACACAAATGGTTCAACCATAACACAACACTTTATTTGTACATTCTGAGGAATTTGTGTTGCCTCTTGGCATCGCATTCACTCATGCACTGTGAAAAAGCAGAGGCATTCTATGCTAAGCATGTGATTACATCTAATAATTAATAATAATAATTGTATGGCGCGACAGTCCACAGGGGACTATGGCCTAACTTGTTTATCAACTACTCGTGTTGTGCCCGCTACTGTTCTTTCAAGAGTCGAAGGACCTATAGTGTTTTGCGAACACCGAACGAGGATGTTTGAGAAGCTTTCTTAGACAGGTATTACTCTTTGAGTGTTGTCAGCAGTTGAAAAAGGTGGTACCGTGAAAAAATTCGAGGTATTCAGCCGGGAATCGAACCTAGACCCTTCGGTGCCTAAGAGTCGAACCCTACCCACTACGCCACGGCGGCCACATCTACATTAGATTACATCTACTACAGAAAACTTGAATCTACTACTGGTTTGGTAAAATCTAGTCTTTGAACGGCATAATTTTTAATTTAGTGTCAAAATATGCAAAACATGGCTTTTAGCCGTGTTAATTTGCAAACAACATTCAAGAAAGCCTCTGGAGTTTTAGAAAAATAGAAAAATACGTTATATGCGAAAAATTGTTAGTCGATACAAATATAAAAAGTTTTCAAAACGAGAGAGTATTGTTAATGCCATAAATTATGTCTACCTATTGAAAAAGAGCCTTAAGGTTTGTTTCCCAGAATACACCCAACCCAATATAAACAGTTATCAAAAGGAGAACATTATGTACAATGCATAAATGGGGTCTACCAATGCAAGGAGAGCCTTAAAGTTTAAGAGCCTTTAAGTTCACCGATCGAAAAAGTTCAAATGTTAATCGACGCTATTAAAAAATGTCAGTCATAGGAAATGTCAAACGAAAACATTCAAATAGGAAGGGAAGAGTAAAGGTGCAATTAAGTGCGAATTTCATGTTGTTCGTAACTGACATATGGCCAATCTTCCTCTTTGGTTGATGGCAGAGTCTTTGGTTTGTCTGATGATCCAACAAAATTGCCTCTCCAAATGAACCTTTTTTTCACCAGCTGTCAAGTTCATGTCTCCTCTATTTGTGTCTGCCATTTAAGACACAGTCGTCGGGGTGTTCTAACTGAAGTGGATTCTAATTCTATTCTTTGCAAGCACTCAACATGAACTAACCATCTTAAGGGTTGATTAGGTCTAGGTACCCATCCGGCGTAAAGAGACTCATGTCGATTGGTCGATAGAAATGCTCCAAAAATACGATCGCGGTGCTTCGAGACACGTCTACGACATCGTTACAGGTGGTGAATTATGGATTTACGCGTTTAAGCCCGAAAGTAAGCAGCTGTCGACTGTATTGGTGTTTCAAATTGAGCCATATCCAACAATAGTTGCTCGCGCACAAAGCACTTCCAAACAAATGGTCGCCTGTTATTTTGAAAAAAACTGGACACGTCGCAACCGTACTACTAGATCAACGCAGAACAGTCAATGCTGAGTGGTACACAACCACTTGTTTGCCAGTTGTAGTCCAAGAAATCAGGAAAACCAACTGCCGAAGACGGATCACTCTTCACTACGACAATGTGAGCTCTCACACATTGGCTCAAACAACTGCATTTTTGAGCACTCAAAACTTCGATTTGATGAATCATCCGTCCTGACTTTTGACCGAATGACTTCTTTTCATTACCATAAGTAAAAAATAAAATGAGAGGTCAACGTTTTTCGACACCGAAGAAGCGGTTGATGGGTTCAGAATGCATGTTTGGGAGATACCTCAACCAGAGTGGCAAAAGTGCTTCGACAATTGATTCAAACGCATGCAAAAATGAATAGATCTTAATGGGGAAAATTTCGAAAAACAATAAAGCTATTTTTGATGATTAATATTTGTTTTTGTGCCCTAATCCGCCTCAATTGTGCACAGAGCTTGATTCTCATTTACTTTCCGCTTCCGTTTTGCTTCTCATTTTAAAACAATAGCAGTTACAGAGGAAAATGTTGACTTCAAATAAATAATAAAGCTAGCAAGAGTAAAGAATTCCTACTCTACAAGAAGAAGTGATCAAAACCCAGCCTTACCCAGCCCATTCGACTTTTCTTTCTCAAATAGGCCACTTATTGTTTATTTGTACATGTTGTCCAAGTCAATTTGTTTTTTCCTACGTATGCATATCATCCTCCAGCAGAATCGCATAGTGTGGGGTCAGGCTCAGCAAACTGAACCTGACAGAGTTTGCTTTTGTATTTAAACTGCATGTGGTTAGAAACACATAAAATTGAATATTCCCAAATCACCAAACTACTCCCAATATCATCAAACGCAATAACTTATAATTTCGCACAACCACATCCAATTTGGAAACCGCCTTAAATCCAACACGATGAGACCACAAGATTATCAAGTCCATATGCTACCGAAAACGGGTCAGAATCCCCAAATACCAAATATTATTCCCCACAAGGACGAAACCATCCTTGCGTACTGTCGTATTTGAAAGCGAAGGCGACGTAGAAAAACCGGATTATGAAAACGGAACACGTAATTGGAATTTAATTTTATTTGTGCAGCCAATGAGTCGAACCCAAGGCTGAACGCCTTCCACAATGGGTCACTGTGAGCCTGTTCATTTGAAATTCCTATCATAAGTCAACACTCGCCGCCTCCCTTGAATCCATATGGTGCCCGGCTTGGTCAACAGAAGAAAATCCGTTTCCCCATTCTCGGCGTATCCTTTCGGTGCGATTATAATCCGATTACCGTGTCACTTACGTTGGCTTTGATCCTGTAATTATTCTTTAGCAAAAAAAATCCATCAAATACGTTATTTCGGCGAACTTTTACATTTTTCTTGCACTCTTTTCGATACAAATTCTGCGGCAATTCAAGTCTTTTTTTTCCTTTTTTTGTGCAATATATGCTTCAATCTTCACAACTGATTACACATCACGTGCAGTGCAGGAAGCCTTTTCCGCGAGCAAAAACTCCAATGTGCGAAATCGCTTTCGCCCAACAATATTGACACATAATTTGGCCAGAAACTCGATGGAAAATATTTTCCCGGTGCTGTTCGTTTACACGTTCTGTTGATTTTTCTTTTTCAGTCAAGGGTGAAATGCGAAAATAAAAATGCAGTTAAGGTTAAAAAAACATAAATGTCACAGCAGGCACACACTCACACACAAAACAAAAACAAAAAAACAACAACAGCGCACAGTCAACAGGGGGAGAGATGGTGGCAGGGCTAGAAGAAAATCCTTTGGGGTAGGTAATGTACCTCGATCAGGAGGGTTTGGCAACGAGAGACTAGAAAACCCGCGAACCGAACATCTGTGATAGAACTCCGAGATTCAACTGATTCGGACGAGACAGATTCGACGAAGTAGCGTAGAATCTCTGAGCGGCTCCCACCGAACAGCACACCCTGATACGGAGACCCAAGAGTGGAGTTGCCTTCCACAGACGATGACGATGACAGTGTGCTGAATGTATTCCATTGCAGTCGCCCAGCAGCCGGTATTTTGTATTACCACCCAGAAACATTGTGCGTCTGCACTGATAAGGACATTTGTTTTTGGCTGAATTCAGCTGAGGATAAACGGGGTGGACGCTCTCTGCGCATGCCACTTGGGGACTGTGCGTCCCGCAAGTGTTCGTTCAGTTTGTTCGATGTTTTCTGCGAGAGCTGAGATTTCTCCCTTCGAACATGGGTGTTGCAGACTTGAGTAAATATATGTGAAAGCAGCATCTTCTCATTTAAATGTAAGTAGTCTGCGGTGACAAATTTTAATCGCCTGTTGAAAGTCGTCCCTGCACAGCCGACCAGGAAGGGAGGCCGCCCTCCATACAAGGCATCCACTCCATATGTCCATCAGTCTCGTGTTTATTTTCACAGTGAGTGTTGCCTGAGTTTTCGTTAAGTTGCCGCCTGCAGTCGCCATGTCCTGCTGCTCCTTGATACCGGCAGTAATGAGGAGCACAATGAAGACACTGACGCTGCGAGGAGCTGTTTACTTTTCCCGAATGTCTCTCTCAACTTGGGGAATAGTGACAGATTACTCTTCTGGCACACAATCAGACGAACGTACACAACTGATGCAGAGTGCAGCGTATGGGGCTCCGAGTACGATTCCCGTACTCTGACAACGTTCAATCGGCAAGTGCTTCCTGCGGACTCCATGCGTGCTGTTGTGTGTACGAACTGACCTCGTTGTTATGGTTATTCGATTGTGATTTTTCGTTTTGCATTTTTTTTTTGTTTTTATTGTTTTATATTTTTTGCATGGTGGTATATGTTTTCTTGCCATTTTCATTTAGTTGCAACAGAGCCGCTTTGTAGCAGCTGTTCGGGGATACGTAGATGTGAAATGGGCGAGAGAGAAATGGATGCTACGGTTGCCAGTAGTAACGTTTTCGCCAGTGAGCATGCACAGCGTACACTCACTCACACCTTCACACGCACAGTTATAGAGTATAAAATTTATGGAAAATTATGATAGACTTCGTAGTTTGAGGGGATACGTAACGATTTCGAAGTATGCGGAAAGGGGTGTACCAATTAACATGCATTTTTTGGGCGGTCGGAAATTATGATGTAGTGGCCGCATAATTACGAATTTTCATTCGATGGATATTAATTGGAAATAATTTGTTCTCTCTATGCACTAACCATGACTTTGTTAATGCGGAATGCCGGCAGCGTTAATGAGAATTTTATGGGAAATTCCATGCACCTCATTAAAGGGAATAATGGAGGCTGCGAACGTCCGAAATCTGATTAAATTTGTGGATAACTTTACAGTGAATGTGCATAATTATGGGGATATGCTTTTTTTTAACCGCTGTTCATATGTATGTACCGTTTTGAATTTTTTCTGCAAAACATAGGGCCATCCACTGGCCTCAAAATTTTAATTCCCTTCAAAGACTAGGAGCAATGAGGAGTGAGAAGGTGCATTTTCGTGATGCAAAAACCATGCATTTTTTTTCCACAAGTATTGCTTCTCGCAAGCGGCGCATAACTTTAAGATAACACTCCTTATTGATCGTACGACCATGTGGTAAGACCTCCTGTTTCACTATGCCTTGAACTTGGCAAACTCGGCACGCATTTTTGACCCGGGCTCACCCATTGGGAAGACTGGACTTTCGTTTCGGTGTCATAACCATATATTCGTCACTCATCAGATCCTTTAAAGCAAAGTTGGACCGCCGTTGGCGTAACTCAACAGTTCCTGAGCGATACTCATGCGGCATTCTTTTTTTGGTCAAAATCCATCAATTTTGTAAAGAACTTTGTCGCCACACACTTCATGCCCAAATTTCCAAAAAACTTACTTGACACGAGCCAAGTGATAAGCCGACATCTTCAGCAACTACTCTAATAGTGAATCGGCGATTCTCCATAACCAGTTTCTTTACTATTTCATCATTTGGTTGCTGATGTGCGTCCAGAGCAATCGTCGACATTCACATTTTCTCCCCTTTATTTCAAAAGCTTGTACCACTTGCAAACATTTCTCTAACTCAGAGTAAACCGACTGTATGCCTCTGTCAGATCAGCATGCTTTTAAGCAATTAATTTAACTTTTTTGGAATCAAAGTTCTGCGTGGGATTTTTGGTCCTCTTTACGTTAATGACTTTTGGAGAAGAAGACATAATGACGAATTCTATGGGCTATATAGCGACATGCGGCTGGTCAAGCGTCTTCGGATACAACGCATACTACTGCTTCGGCCGAAAAGTTTTCGAATGTGAGCTAGTGTGACAACGCAACAGAAGACGGCCTAGGCTAAGATGGCGCTCACAAGTGGAGAAGGTCCTCAACCAACATGAAGTGCGACACTGAAGGCGGCTGGCGAAAGAACGTGCTGCCTGGAGAGGCATGTTGGTTGAGGAGCAGGTCCACTTCGGACTGTAAGAAGAAGAATAAGAATTCCAGTTTTACACAAAATTTATTGCAAATTCTTTGATCCAGGAAATCGCCGAACACGACAAGCACATTTAACATTTGTGCCTCTCATAAACAAATCAAATACGCTTTATGATTGAAACTGTAAACGAGAGCGCGGGACGAGTGTATAAACAAAACAAAAAAGAAATCCTTAATTGAATGAACGTAACCCGCCAAATTTGAAAATTCATCTTATTTATAAAAAAAAGACCTCACACAGGCATTTCAATAAAGGCTAACCAATGAGGCCTCAAAATAAAAACTACATTTGTTTATCTCCACGACTTTTTCTAGCTGGGTGCACTCCAACCAATCATCATCCAGCTCCTTTTGTTCATTCGTGGGGGTCACGACTTCGGGTCCTCCATGCCTCAGATTCTCTGACTAGTTTGAAAGCGATGTCAATGCGAACGTGACCTTATGTAGAATACGTTAAGTAGAGCAGCTGAAGGGTTTCTTCATTAAGCCAATCTCATCAAGGAGATAAGTTAGTTAATGCATTGAACTGGTGGAAGAGCATATGTTTTCCTCTTCGGCAACTTGTATCAGTGCACGATGAAGGACCTAGAAACTATTTCGGTGTCAAATGCTGCTTTGAGCAGTTCTCACATTGGAAATGCTAAACAAACCCAACGCCGCAAATTTTACTTTGATAAAAGGCATGGAATGCCCTCTATCTATAAGCACCCACGCACGCGCTTTGGGCAATATGCCGAAACGATATGGTGGACTTTTACCACTTTATCCTACATGGAAACTGGTTTGAGCCACCAAAAACCACGTAAAATCTCATTTAACCAAATTTTTATAGTCGAAGTCTAAGTAAAACAGTCACAGAAGTAGTCATTGCGTATGCAGCGCAATATTTGACTTTAAATCACAACAGCTACAGATCCTGCTCTTTATTCAGTTTTCTGAACCCCTAAAAACCGATGCATGCAAACGCCGTAAGAACAAAGCTACGATTTGGATTCAAGTGAAAAGTTTACAGTAAACGACAGCGACAGTAAATTCAGTTTTTTTCTTCTTCTTCTTCGCGTGGCACAACAGTTCGGGGTGGACCTTGGCCTCAACCAACATACCTCTCCAGCCAGCACGATCCTTCGTCAGCTGCATTCAGTTGCGCACTCCAAGTTGGTTGAGGTCTTTCTCCACTTGTGTGTGCCAGCTAAGTCTAGGTCGTCCTCTGTTGCGTTGTCCCAATGGCTCGGATTCAAAACCCACGGACCAGGGTAGTGGTGTCCATACGCTCTACATGGCCTAGCCATCTTTAGCGTTGTATCCGTAGACGCTTAACCAGGCGCATGTCGCTGTACAGCCCATAGAGTTTGTCGTTAAATCTTCTCCTTCAGATGCCATCAACGCAAACAGGACCAACAATCTAGCTGCCTCCAATTGCGCAATACATGTTGGTTCAGGTCCTTCTCCACTTGTGAACGCTACAATTCTGATGTCACATGACGTTTGTCATCTTGTCTAAAAATTCTCTTTTGACATTGACGCTCTCTGTGACTTCATTACCGACCTTGACGGAGCAGCGTGAGTTCTCCATCGTCAGGCGAGTTTGCCAATAATGTCAAACTAGACATGGCACTTTACTGCAACTCGTCGCAATGCACACTATCATATGCAGCCTTGTAATGGGCGGATAGGTGATGAGTGTCGATTTGCACTTCTTGAGTCTTTTTCAGGATCTCCCGTATAGTGAATATCTGGTAAATCGTGTACTTCCCAGGTCTGAAACCACACTGATAGGGACCTATCAGTTTGTGGACAAAGGTTTCAGACATTCAATACGGCAGAGAGGATCTCGTATTCGATGTTAAGGAAGCTGATACCTCTATATTTGGTGCAATCAAAGGGGTCTCCTTTCTTGTGAACCGAGCAAACGACGCTGAGATTCCACTCATTGGTCATGCTTTCCCCCGACCATGTCTTACAGATGAGCTGGTGCATGCGCCAAACCAACTCATCTCCAGCTGGTTTAAATAGCTCTGCGTGCAGTCCGTCCGCAGCAGCAGCTTTATTCCACTTCAGCTTGGACATTTCTATCTTCACCTCGTCTACCACGTATACCGGTATGAAATGAATTTTTTTTTTAAAATAAAACACTAATTATTATTGGGAAAGTAAAAACATTTTATTCAAAGTATTTGCCATTGTTTTCTACACAGTTTAACCTCCTTTCTGGCAATTTGTGAATACCACGCCAATAAAATTGTTCGTCTCTTAAAGCAAACCAACCAGACCCAGAATTTTCGATCTCCTCGTAGGAATCAAAGTGCTGCTCAGCCAATGCGTGTCCCATCGATGAAAACAAATGGTAGTCGGAAGGAGCCAAGTCTGGTGAATACGGCGGGTGGGGTAGCTGCTCCCAGCCAAGTTTTTTGATTGTATCCTGAACCGGTTTTGCTTTGTGTGCAGGTGCATTGTCATGGAGCAAAATTACCTTGCCGTGTCTTCTGGCCCATTCTGGTCGTTTCTCGATCAATGCATGGTTCAAATTGATCATTTGTTGCCGGTAGTGATCAGTATTAACGGTTCCACCAGGTTTTAGGAGCTCGTGGTACAGCACACCTTTCTGGTCCCACCAAACACACAGCATTGTCTTCTTGCCGAATCGATCTGGTTTTGCAGTCGATGTTAGGATTCTTAAAATAAATCCATTTTTCATCGCCAGTAACAATCCGATGCAAAACCACTACAGAAATGACCCCTGCAGATTCTCAGCACAGACTGCGACTCCACCGCGAGTTGAGCATTTTGGTCCCGCTATTCTTTTGTTCGTGCCTTGTATCCTCCGGAAAGCTGTTTTATCTTTCGGTAAAATTTTAGGACTTTATTCCTGCCATAATACCTTTCCATTTCCTCGACTGCGGGCTGCTCATGCTCCTTTCTATTCTCAATTTCAGTTTATGAGCTTCAACGTTTGCCCACCTAAGACAACATCAAAAACGAATTTTCTACTTGCTCACAAGCGGTTCTTTAATCAAGCGTGTAAAGTTTTACAGTGTCAAACTCAAAAACCGGGATCTGTATCGTAGATATTATAAAAAACCTGTTTTTAATTTTGAGCGAACTGAATTGAAAAAAAAAGAATTGCGTCAAAATATCATTGCTTGCGATATAATTTACATCCTCTGTCAATTAGTACCCCACAGCCGCTGCAATGAAATGGATTTATTGACGTGATGATGAATTGGGGGCCGAGACAGAGACAAATTGCTAACAGCAAATTAATTGAAAAAAAAAAAAAATAACAATTTCAGCATTAAATGGATACTGCTGTAATTGGTGGAAGTTGTCAAAGTGAAAATTGTTGAATGGAAAATTTTTTTGTCTGCGTGAAATATAACAGAAGGTGAAATTTATGCCAATTAACAGGGGAATTCAGTTGGCGCAATGGTCCACAACAGGACTAGAGCCTAGGTTCTTGTATCGCGTGTACTATTGTTCGTTTGGGAGAAATGAAATAAGTAAACGTTTTATTTATATACTTTCATACATCATTCGTTAAACATCGAACAGAATGATCCGATAAGATTTTTCATAGACAGTTAGTCCTGTGGATGTTGTCAGCATCTCGGAATATGTGGCGTCGTGAAAAATTCGCGGTTTTCAGTCTTAAAATCGAACCTCGGTATATCGGCGTCTGAGTTTTGCACTGCGCTGCGACAGCCGTTTTTTTTTTAATTTAATTTTTTATAATTGGCACGCGCTAAAGGATAAACTCTTAAGGGTCCGATATTGAGTCACAAGAAAATTCGAAGATATGGGAAGAGAGAGAGAGAGAAAAGGAGGTATCGTGAAAATTATTTTTAAGCGCCTGTTGAATTGAAAAGAGCAGTCAATATTGGAATGGTGCAGCAATTGACCGATTCTCTTATCTTATCAGTACGTTCAAAGATGGGCCTAAGAGTGAATGTGCCGGGAATCGAACTTAAAACCTTCGACGTGTGAGCGTCGCTTACTACCCACTTCGCCACGGCAGCCACAGAGGGGGTGTACATTGCGGATAAACTCTTGAAGGTGGTTGAACCTGGCTAATATATTAGAGCATTTTTAAAAATAATTGTAAGCTACACCAATACGGCCACGGTTAAAGGCGTTTGGCTGCTCCTTTAAAATCGGATGGCCTTTGAAATCTACTTCATCTACCCTTAATCATCTTCGGCCATATAGAAGTTAGAAATTATGACTCTTCGTCTGTCGCCATTGCCTCTAATGTTCTGCCGAGCATCGTTTTTCAAGAAATAATGCAAAATTATATCACCAAAAGTAAGTTTTTGTGAATGTAATGGATGTTTGCCATACACATGAAGGCTATCATCACTTCAAATATGTAAGTTTTGTTTAGGTTTTGAAGTGAGCTTCATCGCCGAAAAAGTTCGTTTTTGAAAATTGGTCTTTTTTTTGTTCCCTTCCAACATATCTACGCTTTGTGTGAGTTGAAATGCCGAGCCAAAACGAAAAATAAGTCACTCGTCAGGTAGTAATATGGCCATAAGTTAAAAAAGTGTTGTTGCCTTAAAGTTCTATACCTTTTAGGTTATGCAAGGTATTTTACTTTCTCCAGCGGAGACAAATTTTAGCTTTAAATGAATATTTGGTGCTTTTTTTTGTGTTTGTTGTCAGTAAATCGAAAGGATTTGTGATGTAAGACCCTTAATCAAGTCTCTTATCTTATCTTCAACCTATTTAATTTAAAAATCCTTCTGTTGTCAAGGAAAATTGAGCTGATCAAACTGTGCGCCTTACAAGACGGCGCGCAGTGGTGCCTTTGTATGGGGAATGCGAAAAGGAATCTGTAACTTTTGAACCCGTTGTGGTGGTGCCTTTGTATGTGGTGCCTTTGTATGAAGAATGCGAAAAGAAATCTGTAACTTTTGAACCCGTTGACCGATCTTATTGAAAAAAAAAGCAAAAGCAACATTTATATTTTGTTACTGTCAAAATATGGTTAGTATAGCACGAAGGATAACAGGGTAATCTTAACTTAAAAAATTTAAAAAACACACTGTTTTTGTTTAATTGTATAAAGAAATATTTAAAAACAATTTACGACAGTAAGTTTAGGCTTAAAACAGAACTGGAATTCATGCCTATATAGAAAAATTACACTCAATACAATTTACTAACACACTTTCGTTGTAAAAAATTTTAAATCTGAATTTAATGTTATACGGCTTGCGCTTCACTACTTAGTAGTTCATGTCCATGGTATTTGTGCAATACAAACATTAGAAAAGAAATTGTTGTAAGATTAAAAAAAAAATGCCGTAAAATGTACGAGATTGCTCCACTTAAACGACTGGTCCTCCCTAAGTTCAAAAGAGTACATTTTTGTTGGTGCCCAATCGATAAAGAATATTTCAAGCTTCCAGAAAAATGTAGCTTTGCGTTGGAGCCCCTTGGAGAAGTTTTGTTATACTCCACGAAACATGGGAATACTTCCCGCAAAAGGTGTCTACGCAACTGGTGCTCAAAATGAAAAAAACTGTTGATGCAGTTTGAAGGTTAAATGTACCGCCTTTCAACTAAATATGGCGTCGTATTCTGAGGCGGCTTATTTTAAAAATATTATATGCCACATCAAACTTTCTTGAAAAAAACGTCAAATGTTTCAAAATTTTAAGGTCTCAACTTTGAGGTAGTCGTACACTGAAACGGATCATTAGAAGTTAAAAAATTTCGGCTTTCTAGCTTCTCAAATATGTGGAATCGAAGAACCAATGCCACGTGGCCGACAAAATTATTTAATTTTCTGTATTTTTTTCGCTTTCACGTTTCTTGTTTCCATTCTCGAAGTTGACAAAAAAAAAAAGACAAAAAAAAAAAGCTGCCTCCGATTCTGAACTCCAAATTTATTGAGGTTGTTTTTCACTTGTGTGCGGCATCTTAATGTAGACCATCCTTTGTTGCATTTTCACAATTGCTTAAATTTGAAGAGGTTTAAGGCCACGTTTAGCTTGCGATTCAAATTTAGGGCGATGCTTAAATTAATTTTAGTTTCCGTCCAAACACCAATTGGAACTTTGGGCAGAATGACTAATGTATACATATGTAGACTAATATTTTTATCTCAGAATTGAGGGCATATCATCGGAACTCATATGGTGCTTCCCATTCAATTCAAACTTTGACGTTGAAACGACTGCCTCTATCGCGCATAAACTATCTTACATTTCTAGTCAATGCCTGCCTGAAGACTTAAATCCGTCTTTGAATCCGAGCCATTGGGACAACGCAACAGAGGACAACGTAGACACACACAAGTGGAGAAGGACCTCAACCAACTTGGAGTGTGCAACTGGATACAGCTGCCGAAAGATCGTGCTGGCTGAAGAGGCATGTTGGTTGAGGCCCAGGTCCACACCGGACTGTAGCGCCACAAGAAGAAGAAGAAGAAGAAGAAGCATGCATTAAGACACAATATTTCCCTGATAAATGGAAAATCGCAAAAGTTATACCGATTTTAAAACCAGGAAAACCAGCGAAGTGCCCTAGCAGTTATACGAGGGTTGCCTTTTGAATATCGGGATTAGAGAACAAAAACAAATATTTATTATCCAAAACAGCTTAATTGTTTTTCAAATGTTTCCACATTAAGATCTATACACTTTTGCATGCGTTTGAACCAATTGTCGAAGCACTTTTGCCACTCTGATTGAGGTATCTCCATAACAAAACCGCTTCTTAAAGTGTCGAAAAACGTTGAACTCCCATTTCATTTTTTGCGTACGGGAATTGAAAGAAGTCATTCGGTGCCAAGTCAGGACTATACGGCGAATGACTCATCAAATGGAAGTTTTGAGTCCTCGAAAATGCAGTTGTTTGACCCGATGTGTGAGAGCTCGCATTGTCGTGGTGAAGATTGATCCGTCTTCGGCGGTTGGTTTTCCTGATTTCTTGGAAGACAACTGGCAGACAAATGGTTTTGTACCACACAGAATTGACTGTTCTGCGTTGATCTAGTAGTATGGTTGCAACATATCCAGTTTTTCGAAAAAAACAGGCGACCATTTGCTTGGAAGTGCTTCGTGCGCGAGCAACTTCTGTTGGATTTGGCTCAATTTGAAACACCCATACAGTCCACTGCTGTTTACTTTCGGGCTCATACGCGGAAATCCAAGATTCATTTCCTGTCACGATCGTATTTTTGGAACATTTCTTTCGATCCATTGACACGAGCCTTTTTCCGCGTGGGATCCAACGCTAACAAATTTTCTTGACGGTCAAATGTTCATGCAATATTGAATGTATGCTTGTCCTACTAATGCCTAAGGTTGTCTCAATCTCACAATCTCAGTTGGCGCACACCATCAATGGTTTTCGGAGTGAACTACGACCTCGGTTGAATACACCATACGATCGATGAACACTGGTCCTTGATGGACTTTCTTATAAATATTTTCTTCTTTCTTATAAAAAAAATATAATCGCACGAAAATTTTAACGATTTAATTCCATTTTTTGGGCGAAACGAATCTTAAGTTACTGTAAACAACACAAATGTCAAACTTTACGATAGAACTGGCAGTTGCCAGATTGCAACACTAGGGTTGCCCAATCCGGAAATATAAAAGGCAACCTTCATATCACAGCCCACATTTTGTTACAACGCACGAAGAATTTTTGGTTTTAACTACTTACAGCGCTTAATGAGAATTTAGTGTGAAGATGAAGCTCATTATTTTGACGTTCAGAGTTGGCATGAAATTGCTGGTTTCCTTGCCGTTATATACGAAAATCCAACGAACCCAAACAGAAGGCTTGCTGCAGAAGCTAGGCTGTGGTCGCTTTTGATGAACTGTAACTCCAGTCTCTGTGGAATCGTGACTATGTGCTGTCTGATAGGGAGATGAAGATGTTTTATGAGAATGACTTTAACATTTATAAGCAAAAAAGAAAATTATTCGTAAGAGGGAACGAACTCAAAAATGAGCCATCAGTTAAAGAGAATGATGGGCTGTGTACTGACTCCATAAGTAGTTTCCACAGATGAAATTTGAATATTTCTTGCACATAATGACTTCCCGCATACTGAGCTATCGAACTGGAAAAGCTGAAAAATCTCCTTCCCGCAGGACAACAACATTTGGCGAAGGGCAAACTTGTGATGCGTTTCCGACCTCCAAGCCTTCCAGACCAACAGGCGTAAGCCTTACAGAAAAATTTTCCTCCGCTTTTGAAAATGAATACAGGTGAAGGAAAGTTTTAACAAGACGAACAAGATGAAGAAAGTTGTAAAGATGCCACTGAGGAAAGGCTCTTGAAACCTTTCAAATTCGTCTCCTTTGAAGTGGTTCCCCTTCTGAAATCATCTCTTCTCTTCCGAGCTTAACACCCTTTATCCTATACTTCCAAATCAATTCAATTGAATTAATATGTAACACATCTGACATTGTAGTGTCTGCCAACTCCAAGGAAATTTGCCACAGAAATTTCTTCATCAGAACATATTCATTCTGCGCGATATGACACCATCGATGTGAACCTAAAACCCATCATTCAAAAGGGCAACAAATGTATCTGCGGAATCTCACGCAAATGGGTTTGCATGCCGGAGAAGCTCTGTAACCGTAAGTACAGCAATTCGAAAAATATATGAGTTTCTGGCGATTCAAGAGCCTAGTTGTAGGCGTAGGCCAACAAAGGAGTAAATCTTCAGAACCCCACCGGCAACCGGAAACCAACGGGGTGAGGTCACATTTTTCACTGTGATTAGCACATTAAGCCCAAGTACTTTCACATTATAGGTCGCATCTGCCTCCTGGAGAATATAAATTAAAATAAAAAACCAAAAAGAAAAGTTGCAGGATAGACACAGCAATATTACAAACTCATTGTTGCGGACTCGCTCTTAATTCCCAAACAAAAAACACCGCTGGTGTAACCCGCAAATTTAATAAATCTTCCGGCTGGCCGGTCCGGCCTCGTAAATAAACTTCTCTCCAACGGACAGCCGCCGGCGGACCGAAAATGCATTAAGATTCCTCGACAATAAATCCAGAACAACAATAGTCACTTACCTTAACCTGAACTTCTTCGTGCGGGATCTCCGGCAGTGGCCTGCGTTTTGTCTCGACACAAGGGCCAGCATTATCCATCTCGTCGTTCTTCGGATCAGGCGTGTCACATTCTTTTTGTTGTTGCGGCATCCTCGCTGCGCCTAATATTTGACCCGAGCCCTCGTCATAAATTTCCTTGATATCAGAACTCTGATGGTGATGTTGATGGAGTGCATGGGGGTGGGTGGGCTCCTGCTGGACGCTGTAAGGCTGTTGATACTGGGCGGAGTGGTACTGGTACTGAACCTGTTTGTAGTCCTGGTCGGGTGGCAGCGTCATGCTTGCTGCGGTCGGTATTCCGATGACATTTAATTGCTCGAAACTGCTATTGCAGCTTGTCTCATCGGAGCGCTTTTGTATGAGTCTTGACCTCAATGCTGCTCTCGGTGTAGCCACGACGGTCAGGCGGGCTGAAAGAACTGGTGTCGCAGCAGCGCTGATGCTGGGGGTGGTGACGGTGATGTTATTGTTTGTCCCTGAATGAACACCAGCAGCAGGCTGGTGTTGTAGCTGCTGCTGCTGCTGTGGGTGTCTTATTCGATTTCGGTCGTGGGGTAATTGCTGCTGCATGCTGCAGCCCGTCATCGCAGATGGGTTTTGAGCCACCCCTAAGGGGTGCTGCTGCTGATTGTGCTGATGATAGTGATGATGCGAATGGGGCTGCGCGTGGGACTGGGGGAACAACTTGCTTGCTTCGGCCATCAATTGTCGTTGTTTTTTCTCTAAGAGCGTTTGCTGTTGTCCGGATTCAAAGGGGCCTGAATTTTGTTGGTGCTGCTGATGGTGACCTCGATGGCCGACGTTCGTGGCCGTCATCGTCGTCATTGTTGTGCGCTTGTTGTTGCTGCCGGTGCTCCCCCGACTGCTGCAACTGCTGTTCGTATTCGTTGGGTTGCCATTGCTTGTATTATTGTTTTGATAGGGCGATGGTTGCTTCGACCTTTCCGTACTCCCAGTACCGTTGCGTTTGGTGCTGCAACCACTTCTGTTAATGTTACTAATATTTTCCCAATGTTCCAGCTGCATTTCAACGTTGTTTTTGCTGACGCTGTTCGACGAATCGTTATTGGTGTAATTGTTTTTATAAGCCTCCGTGAAGCCATTGGTCCTGGCAGTGATTTGGGTGCTTCCGGCCTGCTTGCGTCTAAAGCTGGCGTTCACGTACTCATTGCTCCCAGCCGGAGTGGGGTACTGGGCTCGGTAGTTGTTTTGATGTTGTTGCTGCTGATAGTGTTGTTTCAATAGATTTACACTGACGCTGGTGGCTCCGATGTCCGATGTCGAGTTAAATTTTGTCCTTGAGAAGTCATTGCCGAGACGGTGTCTGCTGTGGCTCCTCCCACAGCTGCATCCCGACTCAAAGCAGTTCTGCTGATTGAAATTGCCCGAGTACGGGGTTGCGTATTTGCCCATTGTCACGTTGTCATACTGATGGCCGTCTTCTTCCTCGTAGGCCCTGTCACTGTTATTTTCCATCGCTCTGACTTCCCTATTTGCACTGATGTCACCGCGATTTCGTCGCCACTCTTGTCGGTCGATGCACTTTTCGTCGATGCGGCAGCATCGATTGCCGTCTGCATTGGCATCATTAGAATCCCCATTATCGGGGCTTCGAACAACACCATCGTAGTCGACATCATTAGCCCCCAAGGCATCCTGGCAATCGAAATTATTCCAGTTCATTGTTTTCATCGGTTGGCCAGCGACGGCGGCGGTTTCTGCTGTAGTTGCCGATGTTGAAGCCAATGACTGTGATTGTGCCTCGCGCTGACTAGATCCTGTTGTAGACATTGGCAATGGAGCCACAATTGCTGCTGCATCGCTATTGCCTCGACGATGAGGTTCAATGCCAATTGGGCCATTACGTTGTTGCTGCTGGTGAGTTTGTTGTTTATCTTCGGCTGCTCCTTCCGTCATCGCTGTCGGCGATGCTTGCTCCTCGCTTGCCTCGTCTCTTCGTACGTTTTTAATGTAGTACCAGTCGCTGAGTTGCCTCTGCTTTTCGTTGTAATAGGATTTTTTAATGTCATCCCTAATCGCGTCAATTTTCGTTGTCGAATTGTTATTGTGCTTGCTGTCAAGGTTGTCTGCAAATAGACAAGACGTGTTTATTTCTACGCTTCGTGAGGAGTGTATTAAAGAGGAAGGAGAATGGGGAATGGGAAACGATGAAAGATATTTTCTGTATCCCTTAACTGGGGTGGAGGACTTGAGGAGAGAACTTACAGTAGTTTGACGGTGCCAGGGGGTATGGAATGTGACGAACGTTCTCGGATAATTTAAAGTTTTCCAGTGCCACGTTGAACTTGTCTAATGACTCATAGCTGGAACTATGTGACAGAGGCATTTTGGTATCTGCAAAGAAATGAGACGTTAGTTTGAAGTACTTTCTGCGGAAATTAGTTCAACTTTGCTGAGTGTGGTGTGAGTTGGCTGAACTTCATTACATTTGCCAGTTATGCATTACTGCCTTCAAAGGCCAGATCAAGCAATCTAATCAGACATCTTTGAATGGTATTTTTCTTTTTTTCGTTCTCAAATTTGAATATCCCTCTTCTGCTTCATTAAATAGCAAAGCATTCAGTTAATTTATCGTGCCATTTGGCCTTGGAAGAGTGAAGAAAAAGACACCCGAATGTGGCCATTGCTCTATGCCGGCCAAAATTAGGTAGCAACAACATTTGGAACTCAATCCCTCTGCGAATATGTTACCACGACGGGCGAGGGCTTCCCAGCCGGTTCATGAAACGAGAAAATCTGATTAATTTGCATCTCTATCCCTTCGAATTAGATCCTGTCTACTCGTCCATTCCATATTCAATGCGAGCGCCACACAAATCCTCGTCCTCATTCCCCATATCGTTCGTCATTAAATCCTCTTCAGAATCGAGTAAACCGTCTCACACTGACACACACCACACACACAGCCACTGCGAACATACTTACTTTGATATTGCACTGGTGAAGGAGGGCTGGAAAAACTTCCACTGCTGACTGAATCCAATAGTCCGTCCAAGCTTATCGCATCAGTCGAAATGTACATAGAATTCTCATCTGGAATTTTATGACTCTGTTTGATAAATTTCTGAAATATAAAGCACAGGCGAAAAGTTCAAATAATATATCTTCAGCGATAAAAGACAAAACATCCCATATCCGAAATATCAAATGTTTCCAAATTTCTAGTATAAATAACGCACACTTCCTGGCTTCATTTCCGCCTTCACCCAACCATCATGCCAGCCAGCGCTCGTGGACCCAATGGGCGATGACTGCTCTCTCTGCCCCTATGCACAGACAACAAGCAACAACAGCGAAAAATGGCAAACAGGCGAAAGTCAAGCCAGCGACAGTTTCAATCCTCAACACTGTGGCCAGAGCGACTGAGTTGACTGGTTGGCACTTCTCCATGGCAATAATTAATTTTCCCTCTATACTTCAGCAATTCATGTAGAAATTTGCTTTCACTGCTTTCATTTCAAAAAATTTCCCAAAAAGTCGGGGGGAGAATAGAGTGCGCCCCAATTTAAAGCCAAGCCGGCATGGGATAGACCAACGCAAGCGAACGAGCTTTGTGTATGTTTGGTGAGTGCTGTGAGATTCAAGATAAAACGTCTTGAACTTAGGTGAGCACAGCTTCCAGCAGGGACACGTGGATGAGGGGAGCAGTGAAGATGTATGCCGTTCCACACAGAAGCGCAGCAGAGTTCCTCTTTTCACTTTGTGGCTAGGGGCGATGGAGGCAGGGAAAACTGTGATGATGGGGAAACTTCACAAGGCACAGATGAGAGAGAGAGCATTGTTACCGTTCCCAGGTTTGAATTGTCACTCAGATATTTCCTCTAATCCAGGATGAGATGCGTTGTTGCGGTACGTGAACAGGGCCATTGTTGGTTTACTCTAAAATTTGCGAAAACATTTTTGGGTAACCGAAAAGCAACGTAATGCATTATCAAAACCTGTACACGTACAAGTTTCGGGAAAGCGAAAATCTCTGAAATTTGCATATCTCTCTGTCAAGTGTGTATCACGGAAATTCTTGCGCTGAACTATGATGGAATATAGGGAGATATCAGCACTCAGGCAGGGGATGTTATTCTCTTGCGGGGGAATACCAAAATATTTGTTGCGTTTCAATCAATGACACTGTGGCAATCTGTCAGGGGATTTCTCAGGGAAGCGGCTTGTGGAGCGCACTAACAAGCAGAGTTCAATGGTTTAAAGCAAATTTTTTTTATAGTATCTTGAAATTCAACGGCTTAAGTGATGGACAATGGATCGCAGGTTCAGATCGATTCAGAACAGATCCCTGTCATTAAAACCGCACCACTCATTCATCTTTTCTATGACAGCCGAAACGCAGGTTAAAGTTGCCCGGAAACAAATTTTCCATTCCAAAACTCTTCATATGGCCGCCGCGGAGTAGTGGGTAGTGTGCGACGCTCACATGCCGAAAGTCTAGGTTCGATTCCCAGTTGAACACCTCGCATTTATCACAGCACCCCCTCTTTCAAGCTCATGATAACTGGCTGATGATAACTGGCTAACAAGCTGATGTCTAAGAAAAAGCTTATCAAACATCGCCGTTCAGAGTCGGCAAAAATGTGTATGCCCCCTTCTTGTAAGAGAACAGTAGCGCGCACAACGAGTAGTTGATGACCAAGCTAGGCCCTGGTCCCCTGTGGACTGTCGCGCCACATAATCATTATTATTCAAACCTCAGCATAAACAGCATAAGGAAACCAGTACAGTCAGCTTTTCATATTCATTCATTGACTGTCGCCGCTCCTCTTCGGTCAATGAGGTCATTTATATCAGATCTTGACAGCAAAATCGATTGGGGTGAAAAGAATAGAGTGGGATATAAGGCTTCCGAATGTTAGTGCTGCCTTCTTTCATTTAAGCGTTTTCAATATAGCCATGCTTTATCCAAATAGGGCTCTTGTGTTGCTGAAATCGAACGACTTTCCATCTTCGGCATGAGTATTAACTCAACACTCGGAAAGATTTAGTTTTATAAAGCAATGCAAGAAAAAGTTTTGTTACAACGGTGCTACGAGGTGCATTCAATATATTCTCGGTATCGGAGTGAAGCTGTGGTTATACCATATATAAAGAGTGTCCCAACAAGAACGCAAGATTTAAATTTTAAATAAAACGCAGATAATTAATAATATCGTGAATTTTTAATTACATCGTAAACTAGACAGGATGAGGTTATGTGTGGAATAACACATCGGCCAGATGGCCGCCGCGGCTTTGCAGACACATACGAGATCTTTTAATGAAATTTTCAATGACCGTTTTGCATAAATGCTGCGGTATTTCATTTATGCAGCGTCCAATTTCCTCTTTTAAGGCTTGACTCGTCGTCGGCTTATTAGCATAAACCATCGACTTCAAAAAACCGCAAAGAAAAAAGTGTTAAATTGAACGATCTAGGCGGCCAATTCTGGTCTCCAAAACGCGAAATAACACGACCGGGAAATGACTGATGTAGCAATTGAATAGTTTCTCTGGCTGTATGAGATGTGGCGCCGTCTTGTTGAAACCACATCCACTCCACATTCATTTCTTCAATTCTAGGCTCGAAAAAATTGGTTATCATTTCAAGATACCGAACACCATTGACTGTTTGCACTTGAACTGACTCATTTTCATAAAAAAAAAGGTCCAATGATTCCTCCAGTGCAAAATCCACACCACACGTTAAGGATGGGTTTGCTTCTCGTGAATCACTCGAGGAGTTTCCTCTCTTCAAATGCAACTATTCTTCCTATTGACGAAGCCATCATGATGGAAATGGGCCTCGTCACTAAAGATGATTTTATCGGCAAAATCAGCATTTTCATGTTGTCTGTCTGTTAATTGGGTATTGCAATTAACAAACTCCCTTCGCTGTGCATGGTCAGCTGGCTTCAATTCCTGAGTCAATTGATATTTGTATGCATGAAGATGCAAATCTTTCGTCAAAATTCGCTGCATAGTGGATTTGGAAACACCAATTTGCTGAGATCGGTGTCGAATTGAGGTGGATGGAGTTTGAGCGCCATCATCACGTACTGCTGCGATATTTTCCGTCGATCGACCTGGTAGAAGGCGCGTTATTGTCTTAACATCAGTTACAGACACAGTTTCAGAAAATTTCTTCATTAATCGCTTTACAGTTGACTCTTTTGGAGCATTATGGTACCCCCAAATTGATCGCAATTTGCAAACTGTAGCCGCAAAACTTTCACCATTTTGGAAAAACAATTTCACAATGAGACTGTGTTGTTCATTCGTGTAGCGTTCCATTTTTATTAACCTTATATCATCTACAAACAAACAAAAATAATTGTTCAAATGTCAAACAATGACAATTCGAATGGAGCCGAATTTAAATATTGCGTACTTGTTGGGACACCCTTTATAAATTGATTTATTTATCAAGCAATACTATTATTTTAATTTCATATAAATGTGATTATAAATTCTCAATTTGTCTCTAGTTAAACAGAATCATAATGGCAACTGAGGCGATGATGGTGTAAAATAAAATAAAATAATAAAAAAAAATAAAATAAATAAAAAAAAAAATTCTCTCTGAGCAATGAAAATGTCAAAAAACTATTCATGACGAGATGGTGGCTGTTTACCAGGACTCCGCACCTTTATTATCAATTTTACAAAATTGGTCAGATCAAGAGAGGCAGAGAGAGCATTGAAGACGACCCCTGCTCCGGCGCACCGGCTACTGCCTGTACGGGAGAAAGCATTAAAGAAGTCGAAAAACTCGTTGTTGAGGATGCCCTAATAAAGGTGAAAATGATAGCAGAGATCACCAAGCATTCAACTGGTACCATTCACACCATTCTTCATGACCATCTTAACATCTCAAAATTCAGTGCAAGGTGGGTGCCACGAATGCTCACAGCGCCTCAGAAAAAAGTGAGAATCGCATGCTGTAGAGAGCTTTTGGAGATGTGTAGTGAGAATGCTGACGGTGTCATGGATCAACTTGTTATTGGGGACGAAACACGGGTTCACCACTATGAATTTGAAAGCAACCAAGAGTCCATGCAGTGGCATAAAAAAGAAATAAACTCTCCCAAGAAGTTCAAAATCACTCCGTCTGCCGGGAAGCTCATGGCCACAGTTTTTTGGGACTCAAAGGAAATCTTGCTCATTGAGTACAAACAAAAAGGTGAAACCATCAACGCCGCATCCTACGCTTCCACTTTGCTTAATTTGCAGGAAGAAGTTAAAAAGAAAAGACGGAGTAAACTTGCAGCGGGTGTGTTGCTCCTTCATGACAAAGCTCCTGTTTACACGGCGCCAGTTTTCAAGGCTGTTGCGCGAGATTGTGGATTCGAAGAAATCCAGCAACCACTCTATAGTCCAGACCTTGACCCTAGTGATTATTTCCTGTTTCCCGATTTGAAAAAATGTCTTCGCGGAAAAAGATTTTCGAATGATGAAGAACTCAAGTCGGCAATAAAATATAATAAATGGGTATACGAAGGTTGCCTTTTATATTTCGGGATTGGGTAACCCTAGTGTTACAATCTGGCAACTGCCAGCTCTATCGTAAAGTTTGACATTTGAGAGGTTATACAAACTCAGAACGTTTTGACATACGAGCGCTATTTGTGTTGTTTACAGTAACTTAAAAGATTCATCTCGCCCAAAAAATGGAATTAATTCGTAAAAATTTTCGTGCGATTTTACAACTTTCGACATGGATTTACTCAACAACACTGCATCGATGAACTTAATTAATTTTTGGTGAAGAAGGTCCATCAAGGACCAGTGTTTATCGACGGTATGGTGAATTCAACCGAGTTAGTAGCTCGCTTCCTAGATGAATGTAATGAAGATCGTCCAAAATCAGTTGTTGTTCCAGAACCATTGATGCTGTGCGCTAACTGATATCGCAAGATCGTTATGTGACCTATCGTGAGATTGAGACAACCTAAGGCATTAGCGGGACAAGCATACACTCAATATTGCATGAACATTTGACCTTCAACAAAATTTGTTCACGTTGGATCCCACGCGGAAAAAGGCTCGTGTCAATTGGTCAAAAGAAATGCTCCAAAAATACGATCGCGGTGCTTCGAAACACGTCTATGACATCGTGACAGGTGATGATTCGTGGATTTACGCGTATGAGCCTGAAAGTAAACAGGAGTGGACTGTATGGGTGTTTCAAATTGATCCAAATCCAACAAAAGTTGCTCGCAAACGAAGCACTGAACATGTAGCAACCGTACTACTAGAACAACGCAAAACAGTCAATTCTGAGTGGTACACAACCATTTATTTGCCAATTGTCTTAAAAGAAGTCAGGAAAACCAGCCGCCGAAGACGGATCACTCTTCACCACAACAATGCGAGCTCTCACACATCGGCTCAAACAACTGCATTTTTGAGAACTCAAAACATCGATTTGATGAGTCATCCGCCGTATAGTCCTGACTTGGCACCGAATGACTTCGTTTTATTCCCGTACGTACAGAATAAAATGAGAGGTCAACGTTTTTCGACACCTGAAGAAGCGGTTGATGGGTTCAGAATGCATGTTTTAGAGATACATCAATCAGAGTGGCAAAAGTGCTTCGACAATTGGTTCAAACGCATGCAAATGTGTATAGATCTTAATGGAGAATATTTTGAACTACAATAAAGCTAATTTCGATGATTAATATTCGTTTTTGTTCTCTAATCACGAAATATAACAGGCAACCCTTGTGCCCTCCATTTTTCATGGCATTCTGATTATAAGGCTACAAGTTGCGGTGTTTCAAGTGACGCTTCTTTTGCGACTTTTAAAACAATATAGGAAACAGAATTTAGTGTGTTGTTTAAATGCTGCTGTTTGATGGGAAAATATACCAATATGCCAAGCTCAGCAATAGCTTGAAAAGTCTTTCAAGGACTCTGCTCTATCGAAAACAACTGTTTGTCGGTGGTATTCTCACTTTAAAAGTGGACGTACAGACATCAACGATGCTAAACACTATGAAAGGCCAATTGAAGTGGTTCCACCTGAAAACGTCAAAAAAGTACAAAAAGTCGTTTTGGAAATACGCAAAGTGAAATTAAGTGCGATGGCTGATACCTTAAAGATATCAGAAGGCAGTGTGTACACTATTTTGCATGAACATTTGTCCATGAAAATGCTGTTTCGAAATGGGTGACGCGTTTGCTTGAAATGGACAAAAAACAGCAACGTATCGATAATTCTGGGAGCTCTTTAGAGCTGCTTCACCAGAACAGACATGACATATTAACGTTGGTATATCATAATAGATGAAATAGAGAAATAGAGAGTCAAATCGGGAGTCAGCGGAGTGGTCAGCAACCGATGAACCACGCCCAAAGCGTTTAAAATTACAAAGGTCGGCTGGCAAAGTTATGGAATACGTATTCTGGGATGCACACGGAATTTTATTCATCGACTATCTTGAGAAAGACGTGGCCGTCGTGGCGTAGAGGGTAGAGTGCGACGCTCATACGCCGAAGGGTCTAGGTTCGATTCCCGTCTGAACACCTCGAATTTTCCACGGCACCACCTCTTTCGAGCTGCTGACTACACTCAAAGAGTAACAACTGTCTAAGAAAGTTTCTCAGACTTCGCCGTTCTGAGTCGCCAAAAAACTGTAGGTCCCTTCTACTCGTGAGAGAACATTAGAGCGCGCAACACGAGTAGTTGATGAGCAAGCTAGGGTCTGATCCTCCTGTGGACTGTCGCGCCAACAATTATTATTATTATTATCTTGAGAAAAGCAAAAGGATCAACAGCGAATACTACATGACATTATTGGTGCGTTTAAAGGAAGGTCCAATATAAAGAAGAAAGAAGTTCTCTTCCACCAAGACAATGCACCGTGACATAAGTCACTGGCTATCGTGGCCAAATTCAACGAATTGGTTTTTGAATTGCTTTCGCAACCACCGTATAATCCTGACCTAGCCCCCAGCGGCTTCTACCACTTTTCAGTTCCAAAAGGATTTTCGCAGAAAAAAAATATCTCTCAGAAGAGGAGTTGATCGCCGAAACTGAAGCCGTTTTGGAGGCCGTTCTGTGAAAGCGGTATTATAGAGCTAGAGCGGTGTTTTATCATTCTTGAAGGACACTATTTTGATAAGGAATGTCGAGTTTTGTCTAGAAAATGTGTTCTTAGTTAGGTTACTCCCTGGACGTATTGAATGATGTATTAGAATGTAATAGCTGCGAAGTCAATTGACTTGCTGAAACATCGACGTAATACACAAAGTACTTCAATATATTAATCATAGGTATTCTCCTTCGAGAACTCACCGGCAATACACGCCTCTCTATGAATACGCACCCGTTCACCCTTAAGCTTGCCTTTGAACGTTAGGTTTAGAGACTCGTTCTTGTGCCGCACTTTTCATTCAAGTCCCATTTATTACAATCCACAGGCGTCTGTGTATTGGTACCCAATCTCCATCCCTTCCTCTATTTATTCGGCCAGCTCACGACTAAATCCTACAATTTAATCAATTTTGGAAAACTATGCCCCAGATGACAACGATCACATTAATCCAAATTGTTAATTTGTGGAGTTACGGTTTACGAAAAATCTGAGAGAATCAGCTTAGCCCCAGTCGAATTGACGTCAGTGGATACCATTTTGCCACCTTACTGATATCGACTATCTTGTGAGCGGTCTTGAAGAAGCAGATAAAGTTCGGCGCATTCATACTTCTCAAGTGTTATGGGTTTGTCGGAAATGTGAAGTCAATATGTAAACCATTTAAATGGCCACAACAGCGAAGTGCAACACTTACACGCTGAAGGTCCCAGGTTCGATTCCCGGACTGAACACCTAATATTTTTACGGCGCCACCTCTTTCGAGCTGCTGACAACATTGATAGTGTTATGACTGTATGTAAAAACTCCTTCTCAAATTTAACCATTCGGGGTCGGCAAACAACTTTTGGTCCCTTCTACTCGTGAGAGAACAGTAGCGCGCACAACATTGAGTAGTTGATGACAAGGCCAGACCCTGGCCCGCTTGCAGACTATCGCAGCAAGCCAAGCAGTATACATATGAGCCTTTTCATTCACTTCACTGATCGCCGAGAAGCTCATACGTTACCCAACCTTCGTTTGATTTCGACTTTGAACCTGAACCTCGCTTGAAACTGAATCTCGTGCCAAGTAAAGAAATGATAAAACCCATCCAATGATTCCACTCAACCATCACTTCATTCGTCTGACTAATGGGAAGCCCCACAACGGCTTCAACACCATTTAAAATAACATTCGATAACAAGTCGTTTTAAGTGAAGTAGCTGCCGTTCATTCGTTTTCATTTCTGACATTAAATGCGTTTAAGTCAAATGCCCCAGTCTTTCTCTGCTCTGTTTAAGTAAAATATTGTTCTTCGAAAATCTGGAACAGCAATGCACTGCTCTAAAGGTGCAAACCCAATCCGGTATACATCCATAGTGCAAACAGCATTCCGCACATCCGGCTTGTGAACAAAACATTTTCAAGATTTTCCATATCCAATGCATGCTGTGGAACTGCTCACGGATGCACAAATTTCAAATGGATTTCCAGAATTGCATTCACCTCCCCTACAAACTGATTACTCCTGTACTCTAGAGCCAGACTACATTCGCAATTATTAAAGCTTTCATCACTATCCAGTACGAAATGTATTTTCGCCCTAAATCACACCGAATTTCACAGCAACTATGCAAAATACTCAAATTTGATATGTTTCGGTGGCAGTGTGTATTCGGAGAGGCTGCCAGAGTATTTTGGCTAACGGTACATAGCAGACTCCCCACTCGAAGTATGCGTATGTATAAGCTGTTGCATTTGTGGGTCAAATTTAATTTATATTCATGAATAAATCATGGAAAATAAATATTTTCCTTCTGTTGAATTTTCATAATAAATATCTCGCGATGTGACGTGGCCATCGTTCGGAAGGGGGTAGTCGAGAACAAGTGCTCCTGACAGTTGATGACTTTTGTGTGAAATATGAGCACGTTGCGATTAATATGTAAGGAGGGCAGCGCCAACAAAACAGTGTTGGGCAAAAAAAAAGTTGAACTGAATATGAAGGATGTTTGTTTAGTTACGTTTTGATTGAAGCTGTCACAAGTGTTCCAGTTCGCGTGCTTTTGATAGAGGTTGGGTGGAAGCTATCAATATTTATAAACGTCTGCAAACTGTTTTAGGGTTCAACTGTTATTCAAACTTAAAAAGGAATGCGCTATAGCTTGCCTTGTTTCGAATACACAAATGGAACGTTTTATAGGCGAGATAGGCTAAGAGACATTTTAAAGTTTTTGTTTTTTTTTTTTATTTCGAAGTGCTCAGGTAAAGGAACTTTTGTTCAACTTCTCTTGAAGGAGCTTCAAAGCTTTCTTTATCGTCGGACTCTGGAATTTTTCTGTTTCGGAATGTATCAGTTCTTGCGATATCCTTAATCAAGTACGGTAAAGTGGATTAGGGAATTCACCAAGACACTTAGAACACTTCTGAAGAGATGGACTTTTATGAACCCGCCCATATAACTTTTACAGACATTAACCAAATAAATGGATGAATTTTCTTTCCTGATTCCGAGGTGAAGAGTGCTCACTTTGATTACGGCGAGAGATGACTATCTTTTCTTTCCAAATGCAGTGAAGGATATTGTTATGTTATTTAATTTCACTTTCAGCTTCCATGGGGTGACACGTATACACAAACGTTGTTTGCGTTGCAATTTGATGGCGAAACAGTCTATTAGGAAATCCGAGCACAGTTTCTTTAGCATTTAATTAGCAGCAACCTAGTCTTGCTCGCTACAGTTCTTTCAGGAGCAAAGAGAACTAACCATTCCGAGCGTGGAAATTTGGGAAACTTATAAATAGACGATCAGGTCTCCACAGGTCTTGCCAGAAACACGAGAGTGATTTCAGGGAATTCCTGAAATCGAAGCTGGTACCTGTTGTGTGTGAGTGTAGCAGATGTCAATGCAAGCAATCCAGACGGGACCTTAGAAAAAATGTTGTTTGTCCGGAATACGCGATCTAAGAGCAAAGTTGTTTGTACCGCACTGACACTCAGACTCAATAAATGTACTCACGCTAGTACATATATTGAGTCTGAGTGCGAAACTGTAGTGATTCCAAAACTTCAGCAAAACAAAAATAAAAACAGTCACGCCAAACATTCAGAGTCTTCCCACGCTTTAAGCATGATTTCTAAGCAGTCTATCGGTTATTATTCATTTTGGTGAAAGATGTCGGTGTCGATGTCGACAGTCGATAGTCTTGAAAACAAGAATCAATGCATCTGCCCTTAGTTACATATTCTTTCGAGTTTAAAAGTGACAAATTGTGTCAAAGCCAGATCACCACAATATCACACTAAAAAATTAATCGATCCAGGACGTCATTCGTATGCAGCATGGAACCAAATTTTACACTAACAGTGTCCAACAATGCGCGCATCAACTCTAAATTCGGGAACATCAGCCTTATCATATATGCTCTCACGCCCCGACATAGGAAAAGGTTGACAACACCAAGGATGACTTATACAATCTCCTAGAAAGAATATACGATCAACGCCCCAGCTACGACACCAAGATCAATCAAGAAGACTTCAACGCTCAGTTGGGGAAGGAGGACATCTTTGCTGGAGTCATCGGAAAACACAGCCTGCATGACAACGCATCCAAAAAGAACTCAGGCCGCTGGACTTCGCTTCGGGGCGGAATATCTCTGTGGCTGGCATGCGTTTCGCCAAACATTCATAAAGGAGCCTGGCGATCCCCTGATCAATCTTGATCAATGTTGCGATCGACGTCAGACACTCCACCAATATTCTCGATGTCTGAAACTTTCGAGGTGCAAACATCGACTCGGATCATCACCGACACCTTGTTATAGCCAAGGTAAGAACCCGGATATATAGAGAGATTAGTGCAGTCGAGACAGGCCAAAACGGTTTGACGTCTGGGAACGTTGCCGTCCGATGAGTGGAATCTCAGAGCCATTTGCCCTGTCCAGAAGAAAGGAGACCCTATCGAGGGATTAGTCTTCTTAACATCGCCTACAAGATCCTTTCTGCCGTATGAAACCGTTTGTCCATAATTTGATTCTGTATGGTCGGCCCAGGGAAGTCCACTATTAACCAGATCTTCACTTTACGGAAAATCCGGGAAAAGACACAAGAAGTGCAAATCGACACCTTTTCGTCGATTTTAAGGCCGCATATGACAGTGTGCATAGAGACGAGCTATACAGTGCCATTTCTAGTTTTGGCATTCTTACCAAACTCGTCAGATTGTGTAGGATGACCACGGAGAACTCTCGCTGCTCCGATAGAGTACTCTCGTTGCTCCGATGGAGAAATCTCGCTGCTTCGATGGAGTAATGGAGTAATGGAGTTCAGTAACTAACTCACAAAGACCTTCAATGTCAAAAAAGGTTCTAGACAAGGCGACGCACTGTCATGTGACTTCTTTAACATCATCCTCAAGAAGATCGTGGGTAACTCACAAGTCAACACCAGAGGCACGTTCTTCCAGAAGTCAGTTCAATTACTAGTTTACGCTGATGACATTGACGTGATTGGACGAATACGAATCGTCCATAAGGCGTTTTCTGGCATTAAAGCGGAAGCGGCTGAAATGGGTCTGGCGGTAAATTAGGGCAAAACTAAGTACATGCTGTCATCAAGGAAGAACACACAACATCGACGTCTCGAACACAGCGTCACACTAGGCTGCAGAAACTTCGAGGCAGTCAAGGACTTCATCTACCTCGGCTCCGCGGTAAACAGAGGCAACAACATCAGTACCAAAATCAAACACAGAATCACCCTTACCAATCGCTGTTTCTTTGGGCTCAAGAGGCAATTGAGTAATAAACACCTCTCTCGAAGGACTAAGCTCCCTTTGTATAAAAGCTGGATAATTCCCGTCCTACTTTATGGCGCGGAATCTTGGACGTTAGCAAAAGCGGATGAGGAAGCCCTTAGTCTTTTAGAGAAAAAAGTTTTGCGTGCGATTTTTGGTCCTGCTTGCGTTGATGGCATCTGGAGGAGAATATTTAACGACGATCTCTATGGGCTGTACAGCGACATGCGCCTGGTTAAGTGTCTACGGATACAACGCTAAAGATGGCTAGGCCATGTAGAGCGTATGGACACCACTGCCCCGGCCCGCAAAGTCTTTGAATCCGTGCCATTGGGACAACGCAACAGAGGACGGCCTAGACTAAAGTAGAGAAGGACCTCAGCCAACTTAGAGTGCGCAGATGAATGCAGCTGGCGTTGAGTCTTAGGTCCACCCCTGACTGTAGTATCAGACAGAGAAAAAGAAGTAGCTATCGTACGCGCTTTGCATTGATACTGAGCTCGTTGTCTGCTTAATCCTCCGACTACTCGCTCACTAACTTTTAGATTCCATTGTCTTAAGGGAGAATCCAAGTCTTGCCGAGGGCGTCCGTTTTTTTCTTTTTTGCCTTTGAAAAGAAGAAGAAGAAGTCTTAAGGCCTCAGCTTAGTCCTTTACGTAAGATTATTTTTAAAATGTGTAACAGGAGAAGTTTATTTTGAAGATTGAATTGAAATCGTTCATTCGATGTGTCAATATTTATCGAGGCCCTGTGAGTTTGTTTTATTCTCGATGACGATGTTTCCCTCAATTCCTGCACATTGTTTTTTTCCTTTTACGCCACCCACCTGTTATGGCTGCCTCACATTGATCTACTGAAATCGACTTCATCTTTGCGTCAATATGTAACTTAGGCAGTTCGTGTCGCAAGGTCACAGGTCTGCTCTTGGCACTCTTATGACTTCTTCCTCTGGAGGAAGAATTTTTAACTGATAGGGAAAGTCAATCATCTGACGCATTGGTCCTGCGACTTAGTCGACCCTCTTTTTGTTTGAAACTGTCTAAGCACCTGTGAATGCCAGGTCGTCTGCGGTATCTAGAAACCTAGTTTTTGAAGCTTCGCATTCAACGAATTTTTAATGGACAGCGTATTGGTCTACATCAGGGAGGATGGTGATAAACGGTGAAAGTATTCAACCGTTGCCGAATATTGTAAGACTTCTCTTCGCCAGATCTTGGCATGCACGACGCAATTGACCGTCCTTAAACCATCGACGACCGGATTACCGAACGCAGTAGAAAACACTCGTTATTCAAACGTGGATTTCAGACTGGACGCCGCTTGCTTTCCAGTCGAAGCATTAGAAACTGTGCGACGCCAAAGCCTGAGGAAGCGGAAAATCAACACTTCACATGTTCTTTTATCTTTATTTGCAGTAGTCAGAGATTTCTGCCAGCGTCTCTCCTTGAGAAAAAGTCAATGAACAATGAGCTCCATAAAATTTTAATTTTGTCAAATTCCCCCTTGATCGTTGAAGACTTGGCCAACCCAGGGACCATTGTTCGAAGTTCACTTCAAACTTCAGTTACGGAGTACAGGAAAGTGTTCGCTCCCGCCAACTTTTTACATCACTGCCCATCGCAGTATCAAAACAAGAATTTCATCGATTAAAGTTCGCGTTGGAAATGCATTTCAGTTTTCGCAGAATATCATTTTTTGATCCCCTATCATAGTAATAGCCTTGCAACTAACAACACTGATGTCATCTATCCCCATCATTATTTCAATATTGGCACAAGCAAAAATGCCCGTTTCACACACCATCCCAACAAATAATAGCCGACAATCAAACAGAGTAAAACTTCAGAGATACTTTCCACATACATTGCGAGCATTTGCATTTCATTTATTCATGCGTGCAGCTGAGACAAAACCAACTCGGGCATGATGATGTGCCGCAGTGTATGCGAACCGACAGATGCATCAGGGCAGTGTTTATTTTGAATTAATTATTTATTGCTTCTGTGCATATTAATGAACAACCTTTTGATTTTGTCAGTGCAAAGGTACTTCATCATGTTCAGTTGCCAGACGAGTCCAGGCCGCATAGGCGAGGTGCCTACTACAGAATATTAAATTTCGCAAATGCGGTAAAGTCTGCTAACTTTGAAAGTAATTAAAGTAATTGCTTTAGCATCGTAAAGTGAATTTTACTGAAATTGCTTGAAATGTCGGGGATTTGGTTTCTGTGCTCAGTGGAGCTCAAATTCAACAATGAATTGGAAAGGTTTGAATTCACGATAGTGAGGGGCTGCGATGTGCACCTATGTCAAGAAGAAGGAACGTTTCAGATTCATGAATGAAAGCTCGGTACCGAAAAGAAACAAAAAAACACTCCGGCCCTTCAATGGATGTATGTAGAGCTAGATAGAAGTGTAACATTTTTGAGTTTTATGTTATAGATTTCGTGGTAAGTGGTGGGAAATAATGAGTTTGGCTGATCTAACAGAGAGTAATGAAAATGGTGCGAGTACGAGTATGTATTTTAGCAAGTAACATCTTTGACAGAGACTTGGGCAGGGGCTTGGAGGGAGGCTTAGACAGAAACTTAGAGAGAGACTTGAACGGGGACTTGGACAGAGACTGGGATACAGACTTGAATAGAGACTTGGACAGAGACTTTGACAAAGACTTAGACAGAGACTTCGACGGAGGCGTGGACAGAAACTTAGACAGAGATTTGGACGGAGGCGTGGACAGAGACTTAGAGAGAGACTTGAACGGGGACTTGGACAGAGACTGGGATACAGACTTGAATAGACACTTGGACAGAGACTTAGGCAGAGACTTGGGCAGAGGATTGGACAGAGACTTAGACAGAGACATGGATGGAGGCTTTGACAGAGACTTACAGAGAGATTTGGACGGAGTTATGGACAGACTTGGACAGAGACTTGGACAAAGACTTGGACAAAGACTTAGACAGAGACTTCGAAGGAGGCTTAGACAGATACTTAAAGAGAGACTTGAACTAACACTTTAAATAAGACTTGGACGGAGGCTTTAACAGAGACTTAAACAGCGAATTGGACCGAGGCTTGGACAGAAACTTAGACAGAAACTTCAACGGAGGCTTGGATAAAGACTTGGAATAAGACTTGGACAGAGATTTAGACAGAGACTCAGACAGAGACTTAGACGGAGGCTTGAGCAGAGACTTTACCAAAAACTTGGACGGAGGCTTGGAGAGACTTTAAACAGAGATTTTGACCCAGGCTTGGACAGAGACAGCAAATTGGACGGAGCCTTGGACTGAAACTTAGCCAAAAACTTTGACGGAGGCTTGGACAGAAACTTAGAGAGAGACTTGGGCGGAGGATTGACAGAGACTTAAACAGGGAATTGGGCGGAGGTTTGGACAGCGAATTACTCAGCGAATTGGTCGGAAGCTTGAACAGAGACTTAGAGTAGAACTGGGATAGAGATTTGGACAGAGGCTTGGACATAGACTTGGATTAAGACTTAGACAGTGACTTGGACAGAGACTTGGACAGAGTCTTGGACTGACACTTAAACAGAATCTTGCACGGGGGCTTGGACAGAGACCTAGAGAGAGACTTGGGCGGAGGCTTGGACAGAGACTTAAACAGCGAGTTAGACCGAGGCTTGGACAGACACTTAGACAGCGAATTGGAACGAGGATTGAACAGAGACTTAGAGTTAAACTTGGATAGAGATTTGGACAGAGGCTTGGACATAGACTTGGAATAAGACTTAGACAAACATTTGAACGAAGGCTTAAACAGAGACTTGGAATAAAACTTAAACAGAGATTTGAACCGAGGCTTGAACAGAGACTCAGACAGCGAGTTGGACGGAGGCTTGGACAGAGACTTAAGCAGTTTTGTACGGAGGCTTGGACAGATACTTAGACAGAATCTTGCACGGGGACTTGAACAGAAATTTGGACAGAGACTGTGAAAGTGACTTGGGCAGAGAATTTGGCAGACATTTTGATAGAGATTTGAACATATAATTTAAGTTCAATTCCCGCTACAAATTTGACAGGATCTTACAATTGTTAAAATTATTTGAATCGAGACCGTAATAAGGATCTGCTCAAGGAACGAATATTAACAAAGCCAAAAATGAGGGAGAACATGTTTAAGCTATTAAACAAGGACCTAATAAAAATTTAATTACATTTACACCAGGGGTACAGTCGAATTCAGGCACGAACCTGGAGCTGAACTCAACGAAAAGAAACAACGCATTGTATATCAAGAAATTGATTTCGAACACAACATAAAGTCTCCCAGATAGTCGTGCGTTTATATTCGTCCTTTAGAAGAAATACATTTAGCTGAATATATTCTCATTTAATTAGAAGACCAATACTTGTGGCTAGATGTCAATTCTTTTGTGTTGTCGTTGTAAGAGACTTAAAAATACAAATAGACCTCAATTCCATACCTTGATGTGTCGGAGGAAAGCTGAGAGAAGACAATTTTTTTCTTAACCGGGTAGGGAAGTTAGAGAAGATTGGAAATCGAACTATGGTGGTGTTTGGGTCTTTTCTTAGTTTTGAAGAAACATATCCCATCTTAATCAAAGAGCGCTTCGGTAATGGATTATGTGAACAATCTTCTTCAATTACGTCCGTCAAAAGGTAGTTGAACGAGATTAGGCAAACATACTTGTGCGTTCAGTATCCGAGTTCTGTTTTACTGAGCGGAAAGATAAGATCCAACGAATTATAGGGATCTAAAAATTTCATTTACGTCGAGAGTTTGGAGAAAAGCAACATTTTTGTGATGTGATTCTAAATGGCATTAGACGGCTTCGTTTAAAGAGCGAAAGTAATGTTGCTCCATGGCGATGTAAGGGCTGTATTCTCCACCACAATGGTCAAATTCAGAAGTTTAGAGGACAAACTGTTTCCAGCTTGAAGAACTCACTCGATGTGCAGATATTGTGCCCAAATGAAGAGTTCATTCCGATCTCGGACGTCCTTTTGTAAATCCAAAAAAAATTGAGTTTTGTGACGTGGTAAAGAAAATTGAAGCAACTCTGGGTCAAGTCTTTTAAGCTTAAAGGGCTCCAGACGATGCAACTGGATTAACACTATTATACGCGTTCACAGAAACTTGATGGAACCATACACCATGACCCATGTGTTGAGGGTACCTGTCTGAGGGTGACAGGTTTACCAGAACCATTAAGCTTCAGTTCCACCCTGTCCGTGCCGTGTACCCCCCGATAGGTGTATCTTGGAGAATGTCCTTTGAAATTCAATATAACAGACAGAATCGAGATAGGATCACTGTGCTGATTAGCCATTTTACTCAGGCCAGGCGGTAAGGTTTCCCTCACAATGTGCAACTGCATTTTCAACCGTTTGAATCGATCCAGAGGGCGGCAGAGGATTTGCTATGTCCTCTCCTCTCTTTCTGGATGACTGAGAGCTCTGCGTGCAATTTTTGGTCATATTTGCGTCGATGGAATTTTATAATAATAATTGTTGGCGCTACAGTCTAAAGGGGGACCAGGGCCTAGCTTGCTCATCAACTACTCGTGTCGTGGGCGCTACTGTTCTCTCACGAGTAGAAGGGACAGTTTTTTGCCGACTCCGAATGGAGAAATTTGAGAAGCTTTCTTAGACAGTTATTACTCTTTGAGTGTTGTCAGCAGCTCGAAAGAGGTGGTGCCGTGAAAAATTAGAAAAATTGGTGTTGAGCTGGGTGGAATTTGCAGGAGGAAATTAAACGACGAACTTTATGAGCTATACAGCAGCATGCATCTAGTCAAGCTTACAATGCTTAAGATGGCTAGGCCATGTAGAGCGTGTAGACACCACTGCTCCGGCCCGAAAAGACTTCGAATCTGAGCCATTGCGAGAACGCAGCAGAGGACGGCCTAGGCTGTGGCGGCGCACACAAATGAAGAAGGAATTCAACCAACTTGTAGTGCACAACTGAAGGAGCTGGTGACTGATCATGCTGGCAGGGAGGGCATGTTTTGGAAAGATATACCTTGGAGTATAAGCCAACAGGACAGACGATCACGTTAATCCAAGTGTCTGTTCAGTGCTTGTAAAAGACACACTGTGAAACAAATCGTCACTTTTCCAAAACGACCATCACTTCTTTAAAGACTTAGTGTCGCAATGCCCCCGCAAGCCAGTAAGTTTGACCCAAAAACTTTTCTGTGCAATTCAAAACAACCAAATGAATTCAAGGAAATACATGCACAGACCAAGGAATATTAAATCAAACACCAAAACTGCTCATAGCAACAAATCTATATTCCATTTATTGTGTGCGTGGACAACATGATGACTGTTTAAATCCTCAATCGAAACCTTTACATAATTCTGGCAACTCACTCATGACGTATTAATTACATGACATGTGTCGAATATTGAATTCCAGAATTCTGTCTAACTTGAGTATGGCAATAAATGTTTCATTCATTTAAACAGTCATTGTTCAAATTGTTCTGTTGTCTATCGCAATACACGACCATAACACAATTCTCACACATGGACATGCTTCAAGCACCACTTGATGTGTATTTTTAGATAAGACTCGATCAGTCCTTCATCGCATCACGTTCCCGACGCAAGCTCTTGCCTCGAAAGCGCCGTTTTGTTTATTTTTAGCAGCGCTTGCTTCACTCAGCAGATTCTGAGTCGCCCAACTTATTGCGCACATCCTTCCCTGACAAATGCTACAACTTAATAAATTTTGATGGTCAATTTTCCAGGCGTTTTATCAAGTCAACCGGCAATGGGTGGCAGTATAAAAACATCAAAACCATTACGATAGAAGTCGTTCACATGAACACGTGCCAGCGAGCTCTGGCTGGGCTGACAGTATGGTTGGGCTGTAGGGAGAAATTTATACGGGCATGCATCTTAGAAATTGTGTCAGAAGAAATTAGTATCCACCTGGTGTGGTGCTTCAGATTCATAGCTCTCATCGCTGCTGGAGAATGACGACGACGAGGAGTATCGCTTGTGCTGTATGCCGTTGGTTGTGTTGTTTGCTGCGGAGTTTTTGTTGCTGGCAATGTGTGCTCCTTCGAATGCAAAGCTTCTGTTTGTCTGCAGTCCTCTGCCACCGGGTTTTCCACAACCGCTGGAGGTGCCTCTTAGCCTTACTCCACCTGGGGGCGGACTACAACAGCGACGCTGGGGCAAACGGCTTCTTCTCACTGGAATCCTAGAACGGAAGGAAGCTGATTTTCGCAATTGTGACATTTTGCTGTCATCCTTTAGCAGTGTTGGTCCACGGAAGTGGCGGTGCAACTTGATAGTGGGTTGTAATACGGAGTGGGGTTCTCAGTTCACTGGCGTGCCCTGAAATGGAAAATGGTAAGATTGTAATAGGCTTAAGTTCGGGGATGATGAGGGTAATGTGGTGGCAATTTGATGTTGCAAAGTTCAGATGTCTAGTTGGGCCTTTTTGGTAGGCCCCCACTCACTTAGGCTGTCACAGACCGCACGTAGCTGTGGTATTTACGCCAAACCTTTCATCCATCTCCTGGCGCTGAGTCACGATGAGTTTACAGATGTACACATCCATTAAGCATGACAAACAAGTTCCTCTGTAATCCTCTTTGCAATAATGAGTGCATTGGCAGAATAGCTAGTCAGGTTGCCGGTTGAGGAGGGCTTGCAAAAAATACAAGCGAAATAAATAGTAATTAGCCGTTCTCATTTTTGACGGAATCGGTAAAAGGTTTTTTGCCTGCAAATGATTTACTCTATCCAAACAACTCTCGTCCAGTGTCGGCGAAGAGCAAACTGAAGCATGGATGTTCCAAACAAAGCACAGGGCATGTGTAAGAAGGGCAGCACAGTGCGGTGCTGGTTGAAAGGCGAAGTAATCCCTGTGCACTTAATGGGGAAATGAATTCCGCAAACAGGAAAATCCCCCAGGCAGTGAGATTGGACAAATTGTTGTTTAATACTACTCCCACCAGTAGTTGGAATAGAGAAATGAGTTTTTGGGTGAGTAATGTTTTTGATGGTATGATTCAAAACAGGATTCGTGTGTGCACATACATTACCGTTCGTACGGCATTTGTTTGGCGAATTTAGCCATCTACGTGAATGTTTGTTAACTCCACTCCTGGCGAGTTTATTTTGTGCTGATTGAGTGTGTACACGGATGCATATAGTGCTCTTTATTCCAGACGCATGCCCATAAATCGATTGCATTTGATCGGAACTGCTTGGTTGGAATGAATGTTCAACGAATCTGCGCACGTTATGATAAGGAAAACAAGTTTTTGAAAACATTTTCAAAGAAAGTTCACATGGTGAAGCGATACATTGACTTACACGGATTGACTGGAATTTCCAAGCTTAAGTACATGTGTCCACAAAAGTGAACATCATGTCGTCTTCTTTCCCTCTCTCCCAGTTTCACTGATTTTACTTGGGGTGCAAACTAATTAGGTTCGTTTTATAAAGATGGCGCTACCGAAAAGTTGTGCTTGATCTTGGAAGCGTTTAACTATTTGGTTGACCACTAAGTTATTGCAAATCTCACTTATATTTGAATTTTTAGATTTGCTGGACGTAATCGGAATGGCAAACACATTTTCTTATTTAATAGTTGGTACTCAAAAAGAATTGGCGCAAGCTCGTAATCATTGGACAACACGGGCAACCACTGGCGCAGAGGACGGTAGTCAGATACCCCGGGATCTGGTTGGATCAGTATTTGTTATTCAACAAACATAAAGATGCCTTTGCCCTTGCAAAGAGACTGTTTTACAACAGCCAACTCGATGCGAGGGTGAAGGTAATCTGCTACATGGCCCTAATCAGGCCAATGCTTACCTATGGCTGCCCCGTGTGGTTCAATGTGGGAGCCAGTCTGATGGAAAGGATGCGGTTGTTCGAGAGGTCATGCCTTCGGGCCTGTCTTCGACTTTATCGAACTCCTTTGTCCGAGTACAAGAAATTCTACTCTAATGAAGTCTTATACAACAGGGCTAAACTGATCAGAGTGGATAATTTCATCCTGAAGCTGATTCGGGGACATACTGCTAGAGCAATGGACTCCGATAACAACCTAATTTCGGGAGCTTACTATCCCAACATACAATACCATGAAAGAGTGCGCCATAATGGTTTCGTTCCTCCAGAGGCATTCGTCTATTTTCATAAGCTAGGTCTATTACAAAACAAGAAAGCGGTACCGCTCATCTTTCATTTCGCCCGTTCTGCTGTGGGTGGGCGGCTCAACTACGACCGTTCCGTTGCACGACGAGCTGAGGACAATTTCCTCCGCTTCAGTACAGCGGTATCGAAATGGGATATGCGGAATGTTGCTAAGCAACATAAATGGCTCTGGTGGCTACGAGGCGAATCAAACTCCTTCGACGAACTTCCAACCACTGGGTAGGGAATTCAACGAAGGTGGTCGGCTATTGTTTTGCAACGGACCAAATACCAGCTGCAATCTTTGGCCGACTTATATATCTTTAGCTTTAGAATTTAGACTTTAGGTTAGAGTTAGGTTTTAAGATAACAAACATTAAAAAAAAACAAACAAAAAAAAACAAACAAAAAAAAATTATAAAAAAAAAAATAAAAAAAAGAAGAAAAAAAAAACAGAGAAATATATGTGAGTGTATATTTGATTAAACACACATATATAGGTGTAAATAGAAGCACCTGTATGCCTGAACATATATTAATGAACTATATGATAGTATACATGCACATGTGCGTAATTAGTTTAAGTGAGTAATGGAATAGTTCTAGTTTTAGTTTTAGTTCTTAGTTTTAGTTGTAGTCAAAGCCTTAGATATAAGTTCTCTTTTAGTAAAATAGTTAAGCTTTTAAGTTTTTTCTTTCCTTTTCTTAATACATAATGCGTCTTTGTATGAATCAATGTTCTTATAGTAAATAAAAAAGTCGTTCAAAAACAAATAAAATTAGGTTAGTCTTAGAGAGCCTGCGAAGGGCCAGTAAGATTATGATTACACAATGTTAAGTGAACTAGCTTTAAGCATTTTTGTCTAGAATTTAAGTGTCCCTTTATGAAATAATAAAATGCAAGAAAAAAAAATAGTTGGTACTTCAACTATCAATCAATAAAAAAAACGTATTTCGATCGGTTGTGTAGTTTTCTTTGTCGTTTGTTGAGATATAAAAAATCAAGACAAACATGTTCTTCATATCTTGTTCATTTAATTCCGGAAGGAAAAACCGATTTTCTAGTTTACAAAAATTATCTGCTGTTTATGGTGACGAAGCTTTCAAAGAACGACAGTGTCAATATTGGTGTGCCATATTTCGTTCTGGTGTTTTTTCACTCAAAGCTGCAAAAACCCTGGTGGTCCAGTTGAAGTTGATGACGACCAAATCAAAGCAGCAATCGATTCGGATGACTACAGTGTTACACGTGAGATTGCAGAGAAGTTCCACGTATCACATACAATAATAATAATAATAATTGTTGGCGCGACAGTCCACAGGGGGACCACGGCCTAGCTTGCTCTTCAACTACTCGTGTTGTGCTAGCTACTGTTCTCTCACGTGTAGAAGGGACCTACAGTTTTTTGCCGACTCCAAACGGCGAAGTTTGAGAAGCTTTCTAAAACAGTAATTACTCGTTGAGTGTTCTCAGCAGCTCGAAAGAGGTGGTGCCGTGAAAAATTCGAGGTGTTCAGCCGGGAATCGAACCTAGAGCCTTCGGCGTGTGAGCATCGCACTCTACCACATCGGCCACACGTAACACATACATTCTTTAAAAATTGCTTAAAAAAACATTAACAACAATAATAATAAGTCCACAGGGGACCAGGGCCTAGCTTGCTCATCAACTACTCGTGTTGTGCGCTATTTAAAGTTTCGCAGCTTTTGCAAACAGAAAAACAAGGGAATTACTGATTTCAGTATGCAACAAACTTGCTTCTTAATAAGACTCCACTCTTTGACTAATTGATTTCGATGTGATTCTTCTTATAAAAGATTCACATCGGCATGGTTGTTAAATATCTCCCTTCCGCCTTTTTGTCTTTTGAATTTTCCGGCTAAGTACAAAGCGCTGCAGAGCTCGTATCTGGCAATACTATACATCATTTGAAAGGTGTATGCTTTGTAGGTTACGCTATGCATGATTAGTTTGGATATTGCGTTCAACAGTAATAGACGTGTAAACATGAAGTTTTTGAAGCGGATGTTGAATGGCGGCGAAAACTGGATCACATATGCCAATATCAAGCGAAAACGGTCGTGGTTGAAGGCCGCTGAATCGTCCCAAACAGTGGCCAAGCCAAGCCAAACAGACGGCCAGGAAGGTTTTGCTGTGTTTGGTGGGATTGGAAGGGAATCATCCACTATGAGCTGCTTCCATATGGCCAGACGCTTAATTCTACCATCTACTGCGAATAACTGGACCACTTGAAGGAGGCGATCGACCAGAAGAGTCCAGAATTTGCCAGCAGGAAGGGTGTAGTGTTCCACCATGAAAACGCCAGACCACACACTTTGTTGATGACTCATTAGAAGCTACGGGAGCTCGAATGGGAGGTTTTATCGCATCCACCATATTGCCTGGACATAGCGCCAAGTGATTACCACCTGTTCCTGTCCATGGCGAACTTGTTGGTGTGAGGCTGAACTCAAAAGAGGCTTGTAAAAAGTGGCCGTCCGAGTTCTTCGCATATAAGGAGGGGGGCTTCTACGAGGGGGTATTATGAAGTTGCCGTCTAGATGGAAACAGATTATTGAACAAAACGGCTCATATTTGAACTAAATGCGATCACTGTAAGACTTTTTAGGAAACATTGAATGAAGAGCAAAGAGCGGAGAGGAGATATTTGACAACCTTAGCTGGCCACAAAGTCAACTTTCGGGGTTAACGACGAACAGTGGCGGGGGCTGGTTTTGGTGAAGTCATCAGTAAAAGTGACTTTCTTTGGCGAACTGTCACGGACGGAGATTTGAGATTGACAATGTAAACCAAAAATATACATGTTGCTTCCTCTCTTCGCTCCTCTCTGAATGAGTGGATTCTGAACCATGTCGTTGATAGCAGGTCATCTTGGGTCGCTGCTACTCTGTTGTTAGGTGCTTAACATAATGCGTTATAACTCGCACTCGTTCTTTTACGCGTAGAAGGGACCTCAGTTATTTCCCGACTCACCGTCCGGAGAAGTTTGAGAAACGTTTTCTTAGACAGTTATTACTCTTTGAGTCTTGTCAGCAGCTCGAAAGAGGTAGTATTGCGAAAAATTCGAGGTGTTCAGTAGGGAATTGAACCTGAACCTTCGGCGTGTAAGTGTGGTACTCTTCGCACTACACCACGCCACGGTGGCCACACAACAACACTGCTATGTGCGAAAACTCCATATATAAATTTCTCCTAAACTAATCAGAAATTATTTAACTCAACGCATTAACCTTTGCGATTTGCTTAAGAAACGTAATTTTATAGAAAAATGAGCAATGTCATTCGGAAAGGGTTGTAAAGAAAGCCGATGAACCAGCTCAAAAAGCATCAGAAGCTTATATTCGTCAAAAGATTATTATGTCGGCAGTTTGATGGGATTACAAAGGAATTGTGTTCTTTAAACGTTCACCACCCAACGAACGATCAACCAAGATGCCTACATTGAACAATAAACAAAATTGAACAATGTAGGGCCACACAAATTTTTGGTCACTCAGCACACAATATTGGAGCTTGGTTGGAAGGTTTTGCACATCGACTAGGACTATATCCTGACCTCTCACTATCTGAATACTGATCATTATGATCTTTGCAGAACTCCTTGAATGGTAAAAATTTCAATAATGATGATGATGTTGGTTCAGTGTTTTTATGGGTTTTATGAACGTGGAATTATGATGCTCTATCAAAGATGGCAAGAGGTGATTGCACAAAATGGGCAATACATTACACAGTAAATTTATTTCGATCTATGCGAAAATTGTCCGTTTTTTTCTAAAAAAAGAGAAGCAAATTATTTTGTTCCACGAAATTACTTAGTTGCCAACCCAGTTGTACCGGTATGAAATAAGTATTTTTTTTTTTTTTGAAAATAAAACACTAATTATTATTGGGAAAGTAAAAACATCTTATTCAAAGTATTAGCCATTGTTTTCTACACATTTTGACCACCTTTCTAGCAATTTGTGAATACCACGCCACTAAAATTGTTCGTCTTTTAAAGCAAATCAATCAGACACCCAATTCCATCTTATTCGACCTCCTCGTAGGAATCAAAGTGCTGCTCAGCCAATGCGTGTCCCATCGAAGAAAACAAATGGTAGTCGGAAGGAGCCAAGTCTGGTGAATAAGGCGGGTGGGATAGCTGCTTCCAGCCAAGTGTTTTGATTGTATCCTGAACCGGTTTTGCTTTGTGTGCAGGTGCATTGTCATGGAGCAAAATTACCTTGCCGTGTCTTCTGCAACATTCTGGTCGTTTCTCGATCAATGCATAGTTCAAATTGATCATTTGTTGTCGGTAGCGATCAGTATTAACGGCTTCACCAGGTTTTAGGAGCTTGTTGTACAGCACAACTTTCTGGTCCCACCAAACACACAGCAGTGTCTTCTTGCCGAAACGATCTGGTTTTGCAGTCGATGTTGATGGTTGTCCCAGATTAACCCATGATTTTTTCCGTTTATAATAATTGATAATAATAATTGTTGGCGCTACAGTCCAAACGGGGACCAGGGCCTAGCTTGCTCATCAACTACTCGTGTTGTGCGCGCTACTGTTCTCTCACGAGTAGAAGGGACCTACAGTTTTTTGCCGACTCCGAACGGCGAAATTTGAGAAGCTTTCTTAGACAGTTATTGCTCTTTGAGTGTTGTCAGCAGCTCGAAAGAGGTGGTGCCGTGAAATATAAGAAAAATTGGTGTTGAACTGGGAGTCGAACCTAGACCCTTCGGCACGTGAGCGTCGCACTCTACCCACTACGCCACGACGACCACGATTTTTTCCGTTTAGGATTCTTAAAATAAATCCATTTTTCATCGCCAGTAACAATCCGATGCAAAACCGATTTTCTTTCGTGTCTTTGAAGCAAAATTTCACAAGTGTTTTTTCGGTTTTCCATCTGTCTTTCATTAAATTCATGTGGCACCTATTTTTGACACTTTTGGATCTTTCCCATTGCCTTTAAACGGTCAGAAATTATTTGTTGTGCAACATTTAACATTGCTGCCATTTGCTTTTTACTCAAAATGTCATCTCCATTCAATATCGTTTTCAATTCGGCGTCTTCAAACTTTTTTGGTGGTCTTCCACGTTCTTCATTTCTCACATCAAAATCATTATTTCTGAACCGTTGAAACCATCTTTTGCATGTTGCTTCTGATAGAGCATGATCACCATATGCCTCGACAAGCATTCGATGCGACTCTGCTGCACTTTTCTTCAAATTAAAACAAAAAATTAATGCTTTCCGCAAATCATCACTTTCTGGTACAAAATTCGACATTTTAAACACGATGAAAAAATATGATGTTGTCTGTTCAATGACTTGATGTATACTAAATATTTTTCACAGATCTCATAGCAAAGAAACAGAAAAAAATAAGGGCTCGTTCACAACAAATATTCCCTATCGAGACATTTGTATCTTGACGCTCACTTCATATACGTATACCTGGTATAGTTCATTGGAAAGGTGTTACGTTTGCCCGCAATAATTAGTATGCATCGGCATCTGTTTCAAACAACAACATTGTTTGCTACCTCTTCGGAAATGTCCAGGGCTGTATACATGTAACTTTTCAAGCGACTATCGTCTGGACGATCCACGTAGTCTAACCACTATCGATTGTCAGGACTATAGCGATTGACAGTTTTGAGAGTATATGAAGCAGCCAAAACGATATCGTCAATGTCGTTTTTTTATTTTTTTGCTTACACGATGCAAAAATCTCGTTTCAACGATATTGATTTACGATATTCGTCATCCGTGATTAGACCCCAGATTTGTCTCAAATATAGAACTTATACTGGGAGTTTTGATTTTGTTTTTAAAGTGGAAGAATAGTGCAGTTGATGCCAATCGAATGGTCGTTGATGTTTATGGTGCATCTGCTTCAACCGGCAACTTAAACGTAGGGTGGTTTCAACGCTTTAGAAGTGATAATTTTAGTGTCGAAGACAAAGAGCATCTTGGCAAGCCCAAATAGTTTGAATGTGTGGAATGGGAGTATGGCTATTAAATCAAAATCCGTCCCAAACGCAAAGTTGACAAAATTAGATTCGTTCAAAATTAAAGAAATTCAGTTCCGTGAAAGTTGCTTCTTAAAAGGCATGAAAGAAAGTAAATCTTGTACCGAAAGTAATCTTGTACTTTCCAAAGCCTGGTCAACACATTCTATCATTGTCTACCTCGACGAAGAAGAAAAACATTCACGCGTCAAAGGTCATGCTCTGCATATGAGAGGACCAAGGGACTGTAGTGTACTAAGAAATGCTTAATAAAGGCGAAGCTATTGTGAACTTATCGACATCGACGATAACTAATGCGTGTTAAACGTGCGTTGCTTGAAAAATAAAAACTGCTAGGAATGACAGAAAGGCATGACAACGTGACTTTGCAACTGGATTTAGTTCGCTCCACATAGCTGTTAGGGTCGAAAACCTGAAAATCGAATCTCTTTCCCCACCCATCGTATTCTACGGCCCTTCCCCCTTGTGACTACTGCCTTCTTCGACGAATGCCAATCAGTTTAAGGCAACACCGGATCGGCTCTTTTAAAAAAATCGCAGAATGGCTCAATGATTGGATCGAATGCAGAGAGGACTGATGTTCTGCAGATGATGCTGGAAAATTACCAGAGCGATGGGAGAAAGTAGTTGCTTCCGACAGGGAATAACACATCATCATAAATTTCAAAGTTTGAACTTTGATTTAATAGTAATTCGAAAGATCATCACTCTATGCAACATGTCACTCAGTACGCCCCGGTCATATAAGGGGAGCCACAAACGAAAAAAAAAATATAATATTAAATTAATTATTTTTTGTTAGTGCGCTACCTACATGTCCCAGGTCTTATTGAGTGATCTGTTACTCTGATACAAAGGACATGCTTTCATCAAGAAAGGAAACACAACATCGACGTCTCTTCGAGGCAGTCAAGGCCCTCGTTTACCTCGGCTTCGCAGTAAACAGAATAACAGAGACAACAACATCAGTACCAAAATCAAACGCAGAATCACTGTTTTTGGGCTCAAGAGGCAATGGAGTAATAATACCCTCTCTCGAAGGACTAAGCTCGCTATATATAACAACTTGATCATCCCAGTCGTACTTTGTGGCGCAGAAACCCGGACGTTACCAAAGGCGAATGAAAAAGCCCTTAGTCCTTTAGAGAGAAAAGTTTTGCGTGCGATTTTTGGTCCTGTTTGCGTTGATGGCGTCTGGAGGAGAAGATATAGCGATGAGCTCTACGGGCTGTGCAGCAACATGCGCCTGGTGAAGTGTCTTCGGATACAACGATTCAGATGGCTAGACCATGTAGAGCGTATAGACACCAGTGATCTGGGCCAAAAAGGTTTTGATCAGAGCCATTTGGGCAGCGCAACAGAGGACGGTCTAAGCTAAGATAGCGCATACAAGTGGAGAAGGACCTCAACTAACTTGGAGTGCGCTACTGGTGGCAGCGAAAGATTGTCTTGGCTGGAGAGGCGTGTTTATTTGACGCCCCGGTCCACCCTGGATTGTAGCGCCATAAGAAGAAGAAAAAGTTACTCTGAGTGATAATTTTTCGTAGATCAGTTTGATGAAAGTTAAAACTTGGAAATTACAAAAAAATCCGAGGATCTTCAAAGTCTCTTCAGGTCTCAATAATTCAACAGAAACGTCCTCCACAGTTCTTGTCACAATTCAGTAATGACGCGAAAGTTTATGTGTTTCTGATCTTACACGGATACCAACAAAATGCGCCAACTTAAACGACAATTCAAAACCAACGAAGAAAACCATTTAAATTTTGTAACGTCAAAGATGACGTTTAAGTCTAAACAGAATTTGATCATGTTTCAAAAATAGACTAAATTGACGATAAACTTCTCCATATGAGCATCCAAATGCATTCACTGAAGTGTCTCTATTATTTTGAAACACTTGAAAAAGAGAAAAAAAAAAAATAACAAAAACATCGCCAGTTCTCCTCGTCGATTCAGATGAATGGAGAACGTGACAAATTGACCCAATTTGTGCACATGCCGGAGAATGGATTGAAAGCATGTTGCTTCAATTGCCATCGTCTAAATAAGGTCGTTCCCCATATCTGCGCCGCATGATGCGACATACAGCTCCGAACGTACGTAGATGTCATTCGCCAAGACGAATGCATCCCACAGCCCGTCTATTCATCATGCACGCCAGCCAGCAATTATAACGATGATAAGTTGTGAAATTGCCTCATTCAAAGATACGTTATGCATGTGCTCAATTAATATCCGTCACGTCGGTGCACTTAACCAGCTCACTTTCTGTGCTGACATCCTCCAGAGCCCACCCTCGGTGCAGCAGAGCCCTCAGAGCCTGTGTGTCACTGTCTAACACAATGCCCTACAGCGGCGTTATTGTTAACCGACCCATAAATAAATATATGAAAATAATACGCAATTATCTCTAAATTCCTGCAACGAGCACACATGGTCCTCGACCCTTCGCGTGCAAACGGTTTGCAGGGCAGCTCAAATGTGCGCCTGTTTTGCATCTGTCACAAACACACTCAGGATTCTGTGCCAGGACTTGGAGCTTGAATGCGCTCTCTTTTCGGTGATGTGAAGTTTATATTCATGGAATCATTGTCCCGCTAGAAACGAACAAGGACAAGACCAGCAAACTCTCCCAAGTCCGAAGAACTTTGTGGAACATTTTTTTTCTCAGATTCTAAATCAACTTGCGCATTCAAGGTCTTCCCCGTCCAGCGCCATTGAAGGGTGGAGTGCACAAATTTACAACTCTTCTGCGAGATTATTTTCCCGGAAGTCGAGGAAACCTTGTCGGACGTGGTCACGGAGTTTGTGTGCCCCACCAGAACAGGGAAGAGCAAACAAAAGGAAACTACCACATACCAGGGATTTTTTGTGCGTTGCATTCGCGAAAGTTAAAATAAATTAAATTACATCTCCGTGAATATGGATATGGGGGTGAGGACTGCTGTTGCACCGCAGCGTCGGTGTGGTTTCAATGTTTTGTCACTGTCACGGTGTTGTGGGACTTCTCACTGCATGTATTTTGTGCGAAGGGAAAATTTCCTCTACCCTTAACCCACCTCCCTACCAGACGACTGTGGGTGGAGCGGATGAATTTATAAAGGACACAGGATATTGTGCAGGGACCGGACAAAGGGACTCTGCTGGCAGATTCATTTGAGTGACGTTTATATTTACGATATTAAATTCAGCGAAAAATGAAAAGGATATTTATGCGCGTGTGTGGACAGTTTAAAAAAATGCTCTAAGTGTGCTTTAAAACAGGGGTGGATTCAATTTAAGGGCAATGGGGCAGGAATGCAAATGCTGGATATTTTCTTTCCACAAGGCACGAACACAGTCAACATTTACTTCGTTTGGGAGAACGAAATCCTTTCAATCATAGACAGTGATAGGGCAGACTTTGGGCAGACATATTTTTTTAATAAATGTTCGATTATTCCGAATTTGGCACATAAATCGCGAAGCGTCTGAATCAAAAATTCGCTCCGAGAGGACGAACAAAGCGGAATGGCTTATGGGAACAAATTAATTACTCACTGCCACTGAATCTCATATTTTCATTAGCCTGGCACATCATTATCAGTCATTAAGCGGCCAACCGGATGATTCTTAATAGTTCTTTCGATCCATGCCTCACGCCGACCGGCGGAATAACCCGCTTCCTTCATCCATTGGAAAAGTTCGCAGAAACCTAATTAATTTTCTTGAGCGGACCACAATGAATGGCGAAACTCCCCTAATCCCTGTGGCATTCATTCGCTCGACCAAAATCGTATTTCCCCCAAACCAAATCACCTCAGAGTGCTTCACAAAATCCATGGTGAATTAGCGATTTCATGCGCGGACTCGCCAGCCCAGACTAGACCGCACCACAACCGCGGCGAATTCAGTGACAATATACTCATTCATTCTCTGAACAGGATATCGAACGGATTGCCTGCAATTGTAGTTGCAGCCGCCCTTCCTTTCGCCAAACAAACGCAAAGTTTCGATTGCATGCTATTGAGCAGTGAGTCAACGGATGAGGGGAGATGGAGGACATGTGCGCATTCGTGCAAAAATAAACTACAATCACCGCTTCGTGCTGATCCCCAACAACCGCGGACGCCACTCCGGCCGGCTTCAGCATGGCCATCACCAATCAATTGAGTTACGGCAGAAGGATAATTCACTATTCACGCTTATATACGCTTAAGCAATGGCACAGCGTGCCCCCTTTAAGCAGCATTAACGCCGGACGAGCATCGTTATCGTTGTTCTGTGCGGGTTTTCACAAATCGAGTGCGTTTATTGGGTTTGTGTGGGGAGAGCTCGGGGCCGAGTTCTTTCAACTTGCAGCTCGAGCGTTACATTTAGGCAGTGCATATGCGCCAGGGGTGTTTTGCTTGCGTGGTCCAATTAAGCTTCTGAGCTTACTTAAACCAGCCAGCAGTGGTATCAATTCTGGTGCGGAGATCCTTGAGTGACGTCTACTCCTCCATCTAAGGCATAATGGGCAATATTAACTTGCGCACGATGGATGATGCGGCAGTGGGGAGCTGTTGTGGTCAACGTACATTTCACCGGGTTGAAGATTAACGTCGGTCAGTTCGAAAATTTAATGCGCTCGTGTGCAGGACGAAGGGCTTGTGTGCGCTCGTGTGCAGGACGAGGGGAATGGACACGAATACCCAACAAAGACGGCATCATTCATCATCAGCAGTAATTGCCACTGCGTGTGCAAGGACATTGTCTTCAAACACAAGGAAGCGTGTATTTCACTAAATCAGGGACATGCGATATGTATTGCATAAATGTTCGAAATCCGTCATGTAAATGGGTCGTATGATATTGAGTATCTGGAGATTGGATCGACTGTTGGTGAAATGCCAAATATTGTGAACAATATTTGATCTGCATGAGTTGGAAAATCTAATTTATGCAACGGACCGGATGGAGGGATCCGACGAATTACATTGCCGGGAAGCCGTTATCAGGTATATTCAAAACAAGATTCATTAAATTTTTCAATGCCGAAAGCTCATATTTTGAAATCCACTCGTTAATGTGTTTCGATAAATACGAAGTTCGCTGGGAGTAGACTTTGAATGATAATGAAGTATGCAGTCGCTTCCAATATCATCCAAAACTAGCCGATGGCGTCATATCTTGAAAATTGACCAAATTAATTTGAGAGTTACGTTTCACCTTTCCAGTGAAGTAGGCAGTCGCTTCCAATATCATTAAAAATTTGCCGATGGCGCCAACTCTTGAAAACGGACCAAATTAACTTGAACGTTACGTGTAACCTTTCCAATGGAGTAAGCAGTCACTTCCAATATCATCTAATACTTGCTGATGACATCATCTCTTGACAATCTTTCAAATGAAGTAGGCATTCGCTTCCAATATCATCCAAAACTTGCCGATGGCGCCATCTCTTGATAATTGAACGAATTAATTAACGTTACGTGTCACCTTTCCAATGAAGTAGGCAGTCGCTTCCAATATCATCCACAACTTGCCGATGCCGCCATCTCTTGAAAATGGACGAAATTAATTTGAAATATAACCCAAAACTTCAAAACTTGCTGATAGCGTCATCTCTTGAAAATGGACCGAATTAATTTGAAAGTTACGTTTCACCTTTCCAATAAAGTAGGCAGTCGCTTCCAATATCATCCAAAACTTGCCGATGGCGCCATCTCTTGATAATTGAACGAATTAATTAACGTTACGTGTCACCTTTCCAATGAAGTAGGCAGTCGCTTCCAATATCATCCACAACTTGCCGATGCCGCCATCTCTTGAAAATGGACGTAATTAATTTGAAATATAACCCAAAACTTCAAAACTTGCTGATAGCGTCATCTCTTGAAAATGGACCGAATTAATTTGAAAGTTACGTTTCACCTTTCCAATGAAGTAGGCAGTCGCTTCCAATATCATCCAATACTTACCGATGGCGCCATCTCTTGATGATTGAACGAATTAATTAACGTTACGTGTAACCTTTCCAATGAAGTATGCAGTGGTTTCCAATTCCAGCCAATACTCGCCGATGGCGTCATCCCTTGAAAATCTTTCCAATGAAGTAGGCAGTCGCTTCCAATATCATCCAAAACTTCAAAACTTGCCGATGGCGCCACCTCTTGATAATTAATTTAACCTAACGTGTAACCTTTCCAATGAAATAGGCAGTGGCTTCCAATATCAGCCAATACCCGCCGATGGCGTCATCTCTTGAAAATCTTTCCAATGAAGTAGGCAGTCGCTTCCAATATCATCCAAAACTTCAAAACTTGCCGATGGCGCCACCTCTTGATAATTAATTTAACCTAACGTGTAACCTTTCCAATGAAATAGGCAGTGGCTTCCAATATCAGCCAATACTCGCCGATGGCGTCATCTCTTGAAAATCTTTCCAATGAAGTAGGCAGTCGCTTCCAATATCATCCAAAACTTCAAAACTTGCCGATGGCGCCACCTCTTGATAATTAATTTAACCTAACGTGTAACCTTTCCAATGAAATAGGCAGTGGCTTCCAATATCAGCCAATACCCGCCGATGGCGTCATCTCTTGAAAATCTTTCCAATGAAGTAGGCAGTCGCTTCCAATATCATTCAAAACTTGCCGATGTCTTGCCGGTCCGTTTTCAAGAGATGGCGCCTCTTGAAAACGGACCGAATTAATTTGAACCCAAAATAAACGAAATTTAATTTAACACCATTTGCACTGTTTTTCAGAGCCAGTGCTTTTAAAGTGTTTGTTTCAGAATTAAAGACATTCTGAGCAGAATGGCGTATAAGTGTGAAATTGGCAGTACTCCAAACAATTCCGCCTCAAGTGCAAAAGTGCCCTCGGCACCACGCTTTTGACCTAATCCACAGAGGATGTAGTTTCACGAATTCCCGCCTCGAAACTAATTAAAATTACTCCAAATCCCAAGGGATAGTGAAACCAGAAAAAAAACATGAATTTCAAACTCAGAAGGAAACCAAAAGCGACTACCAACAACGCTTAACGCAAAAATGGAGTATTTTCAAAGACAAGGCCACCATGTCCCCAGCAAAGAACCGCCATGAAAAAGAAAAAAAGAACAAAAAAGTTAAGTAATGAAAGGGGAAACGAACGAGAGCAGATATGAAACGTAAAAAGGATTAAGTGCTGCCGCTTAACGTGGTGTGAAACTGTTGCAAAAATAAAAAAAACACACCCATATACTAGGTCAAGATTTTTGAATGCCATGGCACGGTGGCACAGCGCCAGTAAGCAGATTCGGTTCAATGTCGTGCAGTTGCTGTTCACGATGGTGGTGCTCTTAAGTCGATGACAATGGAACTAAAGTGATTAAATTCATTTCAGCAGCTTTTCATGCATCCGTACAACTGAACAAAACTACCGGTGTGCTTTTTGCACTGATTATGACAAAGTGCTCTTATTTGGGATGAGCACAACTTTTCGCATTGCATCGGCATTGAAAATTCCGAGTGGGGAATGAGGATGGAGCAAGTTGATGACCTAACTCGTGAAATAATGTTTCGAACAATTTTATGGAGAATTAAGTGAGTACGTCAGGTGTGGCGAGGACATAGAGACCCTCTAAAGCGGGCTTTGGATGGTGTATTTGACTCTGCCACTGGTTAGAACAATTCTAAAACATACAGACAAATGTTCAGTAAATATTAAGTACTATAAAGCATATCGACAGCAAAACGTTTGAATTCAGCTTGGGAGTCCTTCGAAGCTGTGAATACAAGCAAATTAACTTAAATTCATTTTTGAGTGTCCACCCTCCTTCGAACATCATTTGTAGATTATACATTCGTGTGGTGTTAAAGGAAGCCTAAGGTGAAGATGTACAACCAGTTCATTACATGTGATGTTGAGTTTCTTGTTCAATTTGAGAAATACAAATTTTTTCTTACAACATATCCACTCTCTCCAAAAAGAAGTTCTAGGACGGGTTTATGTTCCTGTGGGAAGGTTTAGCTCCGAAAAACTGATCTGTCCACTTAAGACGATGCAGTTTCCTGGGAGAATTGCTCTCAAACGTAATCACTGACAAACGCAGTCTCCGGAAGGAATTTTCAGATTTGTGTTTTCAACTGTACATTACTTAGTGCACTTGCGTTGCTTCAAGGGTTTTTCTTTAATGCAATTGTTGCCCATTTTTCTTGGATGATGAGTCTTGTTTAGAATGTATTCGTGTACGAGTTGTCTATCGTTTTCACTTCAAATGACTGCTTTATTTTAATTTGCTTTATTTTCTTCATCTTCCTACTCAAATTGGACTACTAACTTGTTGGCAGTAGAAAGCCATGCCATTTTCTGTTTTGGTTGTGTTGTTGGCAATTGGAGGAGATGATTTAACGACGAACTATATAGGCTGTACAGTAGCATACGCCTGGTCAAGGGTCATCGGATATAAAGCTCAAGATGAAGGGGTTATGTAGATAGTATCGACACCAATGCTTCGGTCAGAAAAGTCTTCGAATCCGAGCCATTGGAAAACGCAACAGAGGATGGACTTGGCTAAGGTGACTGAAAAGGACCCTATCCAACTAAAAACCAATCGTACTGGCTGAAGAGGCATGTTGGTTGAGACCCAGGTTGAGCTCAGACTGTAGGGCTACACGAAGAAGAAGGAAACCACATCCTTTGTGCCTAATTTCTTGGCTCCTTCCTCTTCTGGGATACTTAGATGTACGTCAGAGAATTCAGTACAATCAAAGTTTAGATGGCTGTCTATGTAAAATTGGTTGTCAAAAAGCGAGCAGGCTCAAGGAAGTTTCATTCGCAAATACACTGCAGAGTAGGAAAAGTCAAAAATTCCGTTCCTTCGGCTGTCCGTGGAAAGTTATAGGGAAGCAGACATACTCACAAATCTTGTTTTTCGTGCTTTTTTGAGGTCATTTGAGTCCTGCAGGCCATTTCAAAGTGTACAAAGGGATCAACGTAACTGAAATGTTCTTAGATGCTATATTCCCAGAGGCTGGCACGGGATGTTAGGAGTCATTCTCACTTCAATTCTCATTCTGCGTGAATGTGCAGAATATTGGGTCAGGCTGTGAATTAAAACCCCATATTTAGCGGGCAGAGCCAAGAAAAGTCTACTACAGTCTGCAGCTGATTGTTCAACTTAGTGACAGTGACATTCAGTGCGGAATTGCATTTTCAACTGAGTGTTGCGGCCCTAGTTGGGAAACGTTTTCGAAATACCTGCCTCCTTACCAAAATGAAATTGGCGTCCCTCAAGCACGAAATCAGTATGATAATTTAGAAACTAAGTCGTTTACCCCTGCTTTATCTATGACCCTTAAAGAAAATAAACCCCTTTGTAAAAACTGAAACGACAAGTGACCACGCAAATCAGAATCCCTCACCTGTCAGTATACTTTTTACACGATTGCTGCAACTATGTTTGCTTTCCGTTCAGTTGTTTAAAGAATCTGTTTATAAATATTTCTTACATCTTCATCAGTCTTGACGTTTTGGTTGTCTTAACAAAGTGCTGCTGTTTTGGTATTCATTAAAAAGTTCCCGTAGAATAATTATACATTTCCCGATTTGAATCCACTTTGTTTTTGAGGTTTGGAAACGCTGCACTAAAGAAAATTAAGAAATTTGATACATCATACTAACTGGCAATTACCTAACACCTTAGGTAAGAATAAGAACAAGTGCATCTGTGATTAAGAACTCAGGGTTTCAACCACATCAACAACGAACAGCAGCCAGCTGATACGAACAAAGGCGAGGAATCGAAAGAAGAAGTTCTCTGCTGTGTTGTCACCATCTTTGCAAGCGCCGCTGTGGCTTTTATCTCTTAATCCATACAGACTTAAATGCTCAGAGAATGGTAAGTGTCCAGTCTTGTACGCCAAAAAGCCGTATGCAATCTTCTCTGTTTAGGGATAGCGGATTTCATGTTGCAGTTAATTTGGGAGCATTCGCTTGGTCAGCCTGCATCCTGCAGAGTGCTACCAACTCTGACTGTCGAGGAACCCAACTGTCGGTCGAACCACAGACCAAAGATACGGGCCGACCCTAGGTGGGTTCAAGCCATACAAATACTTCCCTCGATCATTGCCTAGAAAGTTCTTCGGCAATCCCGTACAGTCCCGGGGCTCAGACAAGTCTTTACGATTTTGTTCCTGTTCCTGTAATATAAGGTTGTCAAATATTTGTCAATTTTTGTCTTTTGAATTTTCCGGCTATGCACAAAGCACTACAGAGCTCGTATCTGGCAATACTATATATCATTTGGAAGTTCTTGACCTAATCTACAAAACGACGCTATGAATGATTAGTCTGAATATTGCTGTATCGTTCAACCGTTATAGACGTGTAGCCGAAATTCGCGATATTTTAAAGTTTTCCTTCGTTAAAGACAAGTCCGCTAGAGAAACATTCCGTGAGATTACTGGTGCTTTGGGGGATGGTACTCTATCACTTCGTACCATAGAGGAATGGTTTCAACGATTCAGAGCCGGTGAAAACGACACCATGGATAAGCCACCCGGCGGAAAACCTGTGACGACGCATACCGATCGAATCATGGAAATCATCGAGTTAGACCGGCATGTGGAATCTCGTGAGATCGCCCAGAAGATGGGAGTTAGTCACCAAACCATTTTAAACCATCTGCAGAAGGCTGGATACGAACACAAGTTTGATGTTTGGGTGCTTCATGATTTGACGCAAAAAAACCTTCTGGACCGAATTAACGCCTGCGATATGCTGCTGAAACGGAACAGACTCGACCTGTTGTTGAAGCGGATGGTGATTGGCGACAAAAATGGAACACATACGACAATATCAAGCGAAAACGGTGGTGGTTGAAGACCGGTGAATCGTCCCAAACAGTGTCCAAACCGGCATTGACGGCAAGGAAGGTTTTGCTGTGTGTTTGGTGGGATTGGAAGGGAATCATCCACTATGAGCTGCTTCCATATGGCCAGTCGCTTAATTCTACCACCTACTGCGAACAACTGGACCGCTTGAAGCAAGCGATCGACCAGAAGCGTCCACCAGTACAGTGCCACACCACACATTTTGTTGATGACTCGTCGGAACCTACGGGATCTCGGATGGGAGGTTTTATCGCATCCACCATACAGCCCGGACATAGCGCCAAGTGATTACCACCTGTTCCTGTCCATGGTGAACGACCTTGGTAGTGTGAAGTTGATCTCAAAAGAAGCTTGTGAAAAGTGGCTGTCCGAGTTCTTCGCAAATAAGGAGGAGGGCTTCTACGAGGGGTGTATTATGAAGTTCCCGTCTAGATAGAAACAGATTATCCAACAAAACAGCGCATATTTGAATTAAATCCGATCACTGTAACACTTTTCATGAAGCATTGGATGAAGAGTAAAAGAGAGAAAGGAAGATATTTGGCAACCTTATATTTCGCACAGTGCTGTACATACATATAACAGATCACCCAATAGGAGGCACCACTTACAAAATTTATTCCAATAATTGTTGGCGCTACAGTCCAAAGGGGGACCAGGGCCTAGCTTGCTCATCAACTACTCGTGTTGTGCGCGCTACTGTTCTCTCACGAGTAGAAGGGACCTACAGTTTTTTGCCGACTCCGAACGGCGAGATTTGAGAAGCTTTCTTAGACAGTTATATTCTTTGAGTGTTGTCTGCAGCTCGAAAAAGGTGGTGCCGTGAAAATTTCGAAAAATTGGTGTTGAGCTGGGAGTCGAACATAGACTCTTCGGCGTGTGAGCGTCGCACTCTACCCACTACGCCAAGGCGACCACAAAATTTATTCAATATGCATTATATTAATTTTTGTTTGTTAGTGGCGCTCCCTGTATACTTATTGGGTAAAGTATTGTCTATATGCATCGTTAATATTTCCAAAAGATGTCGGATCATGAGATTTTTCGCTTTAAAAATTGAAACTTGCGGAAGTGTTACGATTAACTTGGAGGTAAAGAATTTCGTCATTGCACCCATTAAGGACTAGATCTTGTCAAAGCGAAGAAGCGCATTGCAATTTATTCATTTGGGAGATTTGAACGATAGTCTGTATGCCTCAATTAAATCTTTTGAACGGGTAAAACAGGGGCACATTGTGTGGGATATGCGCGGTTTGTGTTTTCAAATGTAGGCCAAGATCCAGCCTACACCTTGAAAATTATTTCTTATCCATTGTTGACCATGACCTTTATTTTAACGCTGCCTACGCGACGAAATTTTTGCAGTTTATGAAGAATTGATTTTTTGAAAAATAACAGTTAATACATACTGGAGTCCATACGAGGAGTTTTTTTAAAACGTTCCCCAGCATGCGCAGGGAATTCCCTTTTCATTTCACTCAATTTTGACACAACAACTTTTCACCCACAGAGGAGTCATTCCCGTCGCATTTCGAATTTGGCAAACTGTGAGTGTAGCGCCGACACCTTCAACACAGCGTACCATACATACATATTTACACCATAAATTAAATCATGTGCTAGGAATGACACTTAATTTTGTGTCGACTCTTCCTCTCAGATTCCACGAGGAGCAGTGATTAACGTTCTGACGAAGCATGATTCGCATTTTCCGATTTCTTTAAAAAGAAAAAATCAGAAACCGGAATTACGAACGTTTCACTGCCAGTGCACACATAAAATACAAACGCTCATCCTTCAAAATCATAAACTTGAGAAACAAGCTCAAAATCACTCACTCGTGCTTACCACCCCATGTCGCCCCCCATCGCACAGGCAAGCTCCTTCCCCATATCCGCCGCTCTTAGATTGAGCCATCAAAAGAAAATTCGATCCCAATTTAATGTTGAAAAGCTTCCACTGCCACCATCTCGAACGCACGCAATTTCAATAAAGACCATGTGCCATCTTACCAAATCCATGTGTAACATTAAGCCTTTTTTACTGTCATCTCTCCCCACGCCTCCTGTCAGTGGTAGTTTCGCCCTTCTCGGATACCATCTGATTATTTGTATTAGAGGCAGAGCTATCTTCGAGCTTGCTCCGAACTCTCCCAATCGAATGTCAATCGGTAATAGAAAACGTAAGGACGGACTAAAACCAAGGGAAGCGATGGGACGTCCTCGCTGGAAATCTCAGCCATTCCTCATGGAGGATTTCTACAAGACGTCTGATTACATATCGTGGGTACGATAAGAATGCTGAGGGGGGATTGGGCTACCGCCACGTTATTCATTCCATTTCCCCCCTTGGGATAGAGACGTCCTCGAGGCTGGATCTCAAGTTCACATGATGACGATGATGACCTGCACGATACATTTGCCATGGAACCTTTGAAATAGTGTGTGTTTTGATAAATCGAAAATACCCACGAGCACTTGCGATAGTAACTGTGCTCAGCATTACTGTGATGAGACACCCACAAGGTCTCCGAACTGTAAATGACACTAAGCAAAGCCATCCACAGTGAGAAGGACCTCCATCATTCCACCGTCAGCTTCAATTCGATTTGGAGAACTCGTTTGTGCGATTGGGTTAGCAACGCGGGAATTTTGCAAATAAAATGAATTACGGCCTTGGGGTTTCTCAGCATCATCCCCCACACATTTTCCGTGCCCGTACGTACTCTCGTATGCAGGATCCTGCCAAGTGCTCCATAATGACTTAAAGACTTCACAGACTGTGAATTTGGATTTTTCAGTGACATCCCCTGATTCGGTCCTTCAGCGTGCTGTTGCCTGAAGGTGACGACCACGCAGGGGTGTCGTGAACCTAAGCAACCCCAAAAAGTTTTCCACTTGAATGGACACCCCGGCACAAAATCGCTGCGGGGTTGTCGCCATAACCTCTGTTTCACTTGATGGAATTACGGTTGGGAATCGAAATCGGTAAATGAAATTTTATTTTCTGGAATTATGCTTCCAGTCTTGTGTTTGTTTTTGTTGACTGAACGGAGGAGGCGGTGGGCGGTTTTTCAGTCTCACAAGGTATATAATGGGGTGATGACATGAAATTGTTTCTTTCTCCGCTTTTTGGGTTTATTTGTTTTTCTTTTTCGCCCCCTCGCCAGCCCTCTGCTCTCGACTTCAGCAGTCTCCTTTGTGGCTGACGATGGTGCTAATCGGAATGTATAAGACCCTTGGGAGCAAGCCGGCATGTTATTCGCCTTGTCAGCTGCTCAAGTTTGCGAATGAATGTGAAAATTGCTTCCGATTGTCATTGGAATAAACGAAACTTATGTATCTGCTGAGTTCTTAATCGTAAAAGCTAATATATGTCACAGAGCGGTGTTATTGCTGTTGATGTTTGGTAATTGGAGGACACGTTTTGCTGTTTTGAAAACAATTTGCCAGAAAATTTTGACGGAATTGGAAAATGAAGTGTAGCTTAGGGAAATTTCTTCTTCATCATTTGTAGATACCGATATCGATTAGTCAATGAATTTGTCCTTTAAATGATTTCCCAGTCGTGTGTTGTTGGAATGAAAAAAATAAATGGGAAGGTTTTGGTTGGGCAAATGTAGGGAAATGGAAAACATTAAAGCGTACATTGGACGGAGTATGTAAGAGGAATGTGATAGATTTTTACATAGAACGAGTACT